>OY728140.1:1229458583-1230658583 GCA_963277665.1 Viscum album | reverse complement strand
ATATGGTAAAATCATTTTCTTATTAGGAAAATAATAAACAAAATTGATGTATTAATCCCGATGAGCATACTTATGAATTGAAAAAAATAAAAGAAATAACATGAGGAATGAAATGTGCTTATGTTCACATTGAGACAATGTACATAGAGATAACACCACTACCTACTCTCTTTATTACTATAAAAAATAATTCAAATATAAGAGGCTCAAAAGTAGTAATGTTATAGAGAAGCCATCCTTGGAAGAAGGTCTTTCTAAACTAGGTGGTTGTGATAAACTATAACACATAGAGTTTGCACCTATTATCCTTGAAAGACTCATGAAACATACCGATAAGCATAAAGTATTCAACAAGAAAAAATAGAAAAGAATCATAAGTCACTTATAGAGATATTTCTCATTTCTAGATCTGGTTACAGTTGATGAATATGTTGAATATATGTCTTTTGATGTAGATATATATCGGTGATCATCCAACTCAAAGTTCGGTTGTTTCATTAGATATCTTCTAGAGAGGAACTATGAGAATATGGTAATGATGTGTTATAATTCAATGGAGTAATTATAGATCACAGATTCCAACAGTGGCTCTACATTTCACTTGATTTATATTTCAAAAAACCATGGGTTTCTCCTTTACAAAAAAAACCAGAATGAATATCAATCAGAACTAGAATGAAACTATCTATAAAACAAAAGGGAAGAAGGAAATAGAAGTATATGGGTGAAGAAATGAGAGAATAGGTGATTAATCTTAGATGAGTGATGTGTGGATGATCATGATTGAATTGGATGTTCAAATAATTGAACATGTAACAAATAATAGGAAATGAGGTAACAACCACTAGTTCATAAATGAAACACGTATATCCAACCCATATTTTGAGAGGGATAAACCAAACCACAAAATCAAAAATGGGTACATGAGGCACTATTATCAATGGAACCAAAATCCCAAACTAAACAACCACTATAAGGAAAAAATACCAAATATTGCATAGAGAGAAAATAAAATATCTCAACACAAAATATTGTAATAATAAAAATTTAATTACAATAAAATAAATAAAAAAACATATCACACATAAAGAAAATATAACATTTAATGATAAAGAAACACATGAGTAAATATAGGTGAAAATTTGATAGAAATAACAACAAAGTCAAATCACTATATTATACACATCAGTGAAGCACCAAAAGCTAGTATAATGATGGAAATATCCTCTCCCCAATATATCCTTTCTTTCTCATACTCTAAAATAAACACCTTCATGTTCTAATGCTTCCAATACATTGATTTATGTATGTTTGGGTATTTTTTTAATGTTTTTTCATTTCATTTCAAAAAAAATATTACAAAAGGCACCAAATATTGTAAAAGTGAAACATTTTTATAAAATAATAATGAAAATGGTATATTAGAAAGAAATATATTCAAGTATTTAAGAAAATAAAAAATTTAAGATAAGTAACTTTTTTGCTTTTTTGTTTTATATGAGGTTTCTAAAATATTTTATAACATATTTTATATTACAAATTTGAAAGACAAACCAAAAAATATTTTACAAAACCAAAAAAAAGCTTATTTTTTAAAATAAAAATGTAAAGACCCGTAAATCCCGTGGAATTTTTTTTCTTAAATACATGGGAATTTTACGAGTGAGTAGTTTCTGACTGTGCTTGATTCTGAGTCTCGGTGTGCCCGTAATCAATTTCTGAAGTATTGTTCAGGTACATTCAGTAAACGTACATGTGGGATTTTATATCTTTTGAACCAGTACTCGGAATTGAAATTCGAGGACACTGATGAACTCACAGCGCTGGTATTCAATTAAGGAGACCTTCACCGTAGTTGCGTTTTATCGGGAGTGGAAGTTAATTTTTAGGGGATTTCTAAGTTTAATAAAAAAATATGTGTAGCATATTTTTTTTAAAATGTCTGGTGGTTAATTTCTCCGATTAGAAGTTGGAGGAGGGGAACACCCCCACATAACCTCCCATGGGAGGATATTATGTGTTGGGGCCCACACGAGCACCTAACCCCTCAACTCCCCTTGAACCCCTTTAACTCCCTTTGAATTTATTAAAGCCACCAATCTTCTTTTATTTTGGGTGAACTCTCCACCTTCCTCCCCTCATTAAGTGTTCCAACCATCTAATTAATGAATTGAACTTATTCAATTTAATTAATTCTATCTTTTGATATATTTTGAAAAGCTTGTCAACAATAAAATAATAGTAGAGACTATTATTTTAGTTTGGGGTGTGTAACATTGAGAATAATTGGGAGGAACTCTTGGATAAATAATATTCTCTTGATGAAGAATGCCATTCTCCAACGAAGAACGCTCCACGTCTCGAAGAATGTGAAGCAACACCTTCTACCTTCTTCAACCGGAGCAAAGAAGGGAAGCACCGCTGCCCACGAAGTACACCGACGGTGTCGACTCAACTTGACTACACCTGGATCTACTCCTTCCGACGTAGACGGAATGACGTCCGTATTCCGTGACGTCCGTTTTCCACAACTCATCAACAGTCAACGACAATTGAGGCAGGGTTTTGAATTCGAGGTTGAATTCCTTTATTTTAAGTTCACCTCTTCACTTGGATAAAAACAACAACTGCAGATCGACCCCCCGAACATGTCGATCCGCAGAATGGATATTGATTGTGGGATGTGTTATAGATTAAGCTGGGGTTTGTTTCTTGTTCAATTATAAGATGGATTACTATTTGAGCCTCTAACGTGGAGGGCACGATCTAACGAACAAGTTTGGACACTCCGCCAATTCCTTCTTGATGCGCAGTTTGATGGATGATGGGTGAACAAAATGACAACCCTGATCTGAGGCCGTCGTAGTGAAGAATTGGACCCGAGGAGGCCAGAGGCACAGACAAGAGGCAAAACGGACCACATGAACGACTTCGGTGGCCTGAAGAAAAGCGCGGCGGTGCGGGTCGCCGGTGCGACGACACTGGCGAACGGAGGCAGCGGTCGACACCAGCCAGCCGCCTGAGGGCGGCAGCGCCACTCACACTCCGCCAGCGAAAGGCCGCCGCAACACCGGCCGCGAAGGTGGTGCGGAACCCGCATCCATGGGTTCCAAGACGGACAGGCGGCACTAGGTAGAGCCGCCGTTACGGGACCCTACCCCCCCCCCCCCCCCCACTCTGCGCCTTGCGCATAACGTGCTCGGCAAGCCGACCAGCCGTGCGAGCCAAGCCGCCTGCCACGCGGGACAGGCCACCCTCGCGTGGGCCCGGTCGCAGCCGCCGGGCCAGGCCGCGCCCTACCGGGCCAGACCTGAATTCGGGTCGGGTCGACCCGGTTCGGGCCGACCCAGGGAGGGTCGGACTGGACCTAGACTCCCCTCTTTGGATAACTTTTGGGTTTTCGCCCATAAAATGAGATACAGACCTCCGATCAATGCACCTTCGGTTGCATAGGATTCCTTGGATCGAGAAGGTCGTTTAGGTATATCACATTTATGGTTTTGGGGAATTTTGTGTATGGACGGGTTGGTTCAAACCCAAAACCAACTGGGCCCTCGGAGCGGAAACACTTATAACATAAGGACCAGACATCCGATTGATGTGCCGTCTACTAAGTTGAATTCCTTTTGATGAAACAGTCCTTTTGGAATACTCCACATAGAATTCGGATGATGTTGGATTATGGATGGGTTGTATTGTTCCCGAAATCGAACAGGCCCCTTTGAACAGAAATGCCAATAACTCTCAGGCCGGGCGTCCGATTGACGCACCGTCTATCACGTTGGGTTTCTTATGATGATATAGAACTACGGTATACCTAAACTCAGTACTTTGTGATAGTTGATGTATCGAAACTTGGCTCGAGGAGCGGACCCTTCCGGAATCGAGCGTGTTGTGTGGGGAAACCCTAAGGCTGGATGCGATTGAGATGACAGAATCCTCCGTGGGTTCGACAGTGATGAATTCAGTACTAGGATCTTCTGTGGGTTCGACAACAATGAATTATGTACCATAATCCTATGTGGGTTTGATAGTGATGACTACTATACCAGAATCCTATGTGGGTTCGACAATGATGACTTCTGTACCGGGATCCTCCATGGGTTCGACAGTAGTAACTTCTATACCCATATCTTACGTGGGTTCGACAGTGATGACTACTGTACTGGAATCCTACGTGGGATCGATAGTGGCGAATTTTGTGCCAGGATCCTATGTGGGTTCGACATCACAGATATTGTTCCAGGATCCTACGTGGGTTTGACAGAGGAGATGATTCAGAGGTTACATCTAATCATCTCTACCCCTCTTCGTGAGTTGTATACTTGTGTGAGATGAGTCATGTATTTCAACCATTATCAATGTGGTGATTGAATTTAATTCCTTTGTGGAATGGTTTGTGTTTGGTCTTGAGAGTTGGAGCCGGGCTGTGATTGATAACTTAGGTATATGTATTGGAACATACCTAAGTAGGGTTGGTTGATACTTTGTGATTGTATCTTTCTACAGTGGTTTATCCTTTGTGGATTTTGTGAGACCTTGAGAGTCTCAAGGTCTGTACCGAGTATCGTTATACTCACCCCTGCAGGATCTATGACCTCACCTCGTTGTGTTTGATGTAGACGATAGACCACGCTAACCGAGGCGGAGTGTATGAGGACTAGACGGTACCCAGAGGTGGACCTCATGATGATTCAGTGCCCGGGGGAGACGGACGGACGTGGAACACTAAGGAGGCTCTCGGTACCTACCCTTCAAGTAGGATCTATGGTGGATGATCCTAGAGCTTCTAGGCACCTTCCAACTGTTTATCTTTTTAGTTGTACCTATTTGTCCTTTCCTTGTACTTTATTGTTGGGCTTGTATTTCTGGCCCTTGTACTTTCCAACACTTCTTCTATATTCAATTATTACATAGAGTTTTCTTCCGCTTGTTGTCTGGTTGTGTCTGTTTGTAGTTATAAAGGCAATGCATTCCCATTTCAGGGATTTACGCCTTTGGTGCTAGTTTCCAGCCCCTGGCTTATGGAAGGCGGGCTTGAGGTAGTTACGACACGGGCCCTGGGGGACGGGTCGTGACAAATTGGTATCAGAGGAGTCGGTTCTACCGCATAACTTGGACTCTGATTTTTTAACAGCAATAGTGTTAAGTGTTTTTATTGTGGTTATCAGTTTAGGGAAAAAGGTGTTGGTGCGGCGACCAATGTATTTATACACTAGGACTCTGACTTCTGACTTCCGACTCAATACACGAAAACAGTGATTGCATGTGTGTTTCCTTGAAAAAGTTTCTTTGTGGTTACTTTGTGTCATCTCACCAGGTATATTGTTTTGACCGTGGTGCACCTGTTTCTTTTCAGGATGGCCTCATGAAGGCATCAAACTAGGTTTCTGAGTTTCATACGAGATGGTAGCTCATTGAGTGATGAGGCTTCGGTGCAGGGCCCCATCACAACAGAGGTACCAGTGGTACCTCTATCCGCTGGGCCACCGATACCACCTGATCCAGCAGCAGAGAGTGCACGCCGTCTGAGTGTGTTACACGAGTTCCAATTCTAGAGAGTGCCCAGGTTCCGGGGAGAGACAGACCCACAGGAAACTGAGGATTGGATGGAGGCTGTTTTGAGAGTTTTCATATTGGTAGGGACACCAGCCGACGTCATGGTGATCCTTGCTGCGAGTCTCCTAGAGGCAACAACATGAAAATGGTGTAGCCGGATTCTCCAGGTGCATGATGAGGAATCACTACTATAGAAAGACTTCGAGATCCTATTCTGGGTAGAGTTTTTACCAGCCACCCTTCGTGTGGTGCGGATTCAGGAGTTCCTTCATCTACAGAGGGCATTATGATAGTAGCTCAGTACTCAGCATGGTTCACTAACCTCTCACACTACTCCACAGATATGGTACGAGACCCATTATTCAGAGCCCAGAACTTTGATCAGGGACTCATGCATGAGATCAGGGCTTCGATGATCTCCCTCAACATCCCAATGCAGACGGGGGTATTGGAGTGAGCCCTCCTAGTGGAGAGTTTCCTTGCCGAGAAATCTCCCGCAGCGAGACCCACCACTAGTCAACATGCACCAGAGTCTTCTACAACTGGAAATAGACAGATGATGCAGGGGTCCAAGAGGACCAGACCCACAGGTGGTCGATTGCACGACTCAGGTTCGGTTGTGCAGGGAACACGAGACAGAGTTAGCCATACGAGGAGTAGGCATTTCTATGCATGCAGCGGGCAGGTTCACATGGATCAAGACTGCCCGACCTACCCTAGAGATGAGAAGTAGGTAGTAGAGGGATATCCCAAGTAGAGGTAGAGGTTCGACCATGGTGGTCCACCGAGAGCAGGAATACGTGGCAGAGGATTTGGCCGAGTAGTAGGTGTTGGATGACGTTTTGAGGCCCTACCACCACCACCACCAGGAGGTCCACCCCGACCGTAGGGAATAGGTGGACATGGGAGAGATCAGCTTCAGGCATCTAAGGCCTACAACCATAGTGCTCCGGGAGCAAGTGGACAGGAGCAGGACTAGTTCTAGGAATAGAGTCCTTTGTTCATGAAGCTCCTAGCTTCGTTGATGTCGTTGTTTGTGGTTGCTTTGTTTCTATGTACTTTGAGTTGTAGTAATAAAAGGCACTTCTCTTGTGATGTATGATTTCATGCCTTTTGTGTGGATTATACTAAGAGATTCCGGATAAAACCATTGACTTGACCCTTACATTCGAGATTCCTACTGGAGGAGACCCAGTGACCACAAACTGATGCCGACAGTGTGACTCAACCCTTGGAGGCGAGAGTAATAGTTAGATCTCTTAGTAGTAGCGTCAAGGCCTTACAACGTCGTTCATGGCATGAATTAGTACCATTCATGTCAGGATATACTATATTAGGAAATGGTCTTGGTTCATCCATGGGATGAGACCAGATTTCCCTTTTCGGTAAAGGAGAAATCTTAGAGGATCTTGTAGGACGTAGGCGAAGAAGGGTGTAGACGAGTTCTTTTAAATTGGCTAGTCTCGCCCATAGTTCGTTGGGAGAATTCTTTACAGTCTACTCTGACCACCAGTTTCTCAGGTATATCTTCTCTCAGAAGGACCTGAACCTAAGACAATAGCTATGACTTGAATTCATCTAGGACTATGACCTCAAGATAATATATACTCCTGGAAAGGAGAACATTGTAGATGATGCTCTTAGTAGAAGAACATGCATTCATCTTCTAGGAGAGGCGACATAGCAGCTGGCCGCGTTGTAGATATCCTTTATGGATTGGGACGGAGTAGCCTTTCTTCAGTCTCTCATAGTAAATTACCCACTTCTTCAGCGAGTCAGGGAGGCGCATCATGGGGACGCTGACTGCGAGACACGACGTGCTCAGATATCCTCAGGGCAGGCACCCGAAGGATTTTCTGAAGGTGGGGAGCACGTCATTTCCTTACAGAGGACGTACCATGGTACCAATTTCACTTCAGGAGGAAGTGTTGCTGGAGTTCCACACATCCTCTTTAGCGGTACATCCAGGAGTGGTAAAGATGTACTAGGACCTTCGATGATAGCACCAGTGTCCAGGTATAAAGAAGGAAGTAGTGGAGTTTGTCTCTCGATGCCTCACTTTTCGGCAAGCGAAGGTGGAGCATTAGGTACCAGCAGGCTTGGTTTAGCCTTTAGAGGTCCCAAAGTGGAAGAGGGGTGAGATATTTATGGACTTTGTGAATGGTCTTCTATGTACGTCCAGGGGAGACAACTCGATTTGGGTGATCGTCGAACGACATACCAAGTCGTCCAACTTATTACTAACCAGAAATGGTACGAGCTACCACGGAGGAGGTGTATGTCATCCAGGAGTAGATAAAGACTGTGTAGAGCTTAAAAAAGTCATATGCTGACAGGATATGGAGACCTCTAGAATTCAAGGGTGGTGACCATGTCTTTCTACGGGTCTCGCCTAGACGAGGTCTACAGATATTTTGATAAGGCGACAAGTTATCTCTGTGATTATTTGGACCTTTTTAGGTCCTCAGTAGGGTAGGTGAGGTGGCTTACCGCTTGACCTTTCAACCTCAGTTGCACCGGGTTCACGACATCATCCACGTATCTCAGTTGAGGGGATACGTGCACGATCCGTTCCACATTATCGACCACGGGGAACTGGACATCGATGACAGAGCGACTTTCACGGAGGTTCCAGTGGAGAATTAGGATCAACAGAAGCGGGTCTTACGTGGACGGGTCCTGCGTGGACGGTCGATTCCTCTGGTGCGTGTTCGCTGGCAGCATGGGAACCTCTAGGAGAGAACATGGGAGTAGGAGGCTCAAATGCATGCTCAGTACCCCATTTTCCCCTTTAGTATGTGATATAGCTTATGGGGATGTAAAGCCCTGAGGTGGGGAGAATTTAAAGACCTAGAAATCCTGTGGATTGTTTTTTCTTAAATTCATGGGAATTTTATGAGTCCGCAGTATCTGACGACGCTTGATTCTGAGGCCCAGTGTGCCCCGAATCAATTTCTGAAGTTTTTTTCGGGTACGTTCAGTAAACGTACGTGCTGGATTTTTTATATTTTGAACCGGTACTTGGAATTGAAATATGAGGACACCGATGAACTCACAGTTCCGGTATTCACTTAAGGATACCTTCACCGCCGTTGCGTTTTATTGGGAGTGGAAATTAATTATTGAGGGATTTATAAGTTTAATAAAAAAATATGTGTAGCATATTTTTTTAAAATGTGTGGTGGTTAATTTCTCCAAAGGGAAGCTGGAGGATGGGATCACCCCCACATAACCTCCCATGGGAGGATATTATGTGGTTTGGCCCACATGAGAACCTAACCCCTCAACTCCCCTTGAACCCCTTTAACTCCCTTTGAATTTATTAAAGCCACCAATATTCTTTTATTTTGGGTGAACACTCCACCTTCCTCCTATCATTAAGTGTTACAACCATCTAATTAATGAATTGAACATATTAAATTTAATTAATTCTAGATTTTGAAATCTTTTGAAAATCTTGTCAATAATAAAATAATATGAGAGCCTATTATTTTAGTTTGGGGTGTGGAACATTGAAAAGAATTGAGAGGAACTCTTGGAGAAATAATATTCTCTCGACAAAGAACGTCGTTCTTCAACGAATAATGCTCCACGTCTCAAAGAACGTGAAGAAGCACCTTCTAACTTCATCAACCAGATCAAGGAAGGGAAGCACCGCCACGCATTAAGTACACCGACGATGTCGACTCAACTCGACTAAACCGGGCTCTACTCCTTCCGACGTAGATGGAACGACATCCGTCTTTCATGACATCCGTTTTCCACGACTCGTCTACGATCAACGACAATTGAGGTATGGTTTTTAATTCGAGGTTGAATTACTTTCTTTTATGTTCTTCTTTTCCCTTGGATAAAAACAACAACTGCGGATTGATCCCCCGAACATGTTGATCCGCAGAACGGATGTTGATTGCGGGATGGGTTAGAGATTAAGTTGGGGTTTTTTATGGTTCAATTATAAGTTGGATTACTTTTTGTGCCTATAACGCGGAGGGCACGAGCTAATGAACAAGTCCGGACCCTCCGCCAATTCATTCATGATGCGCAGTTTGATGGACGATGGGTGAACGAAAAGAAAACCCTGATTTGAGGCCGTCGTAGTGAAGAAAAGGACCCGAGGATCCCGTAGGCGCAGATGAGAGGCAAAATGGTCCACCGAAACGACTTTGGTGGCTCGCGGAGGAGCGTGGCGGCGGCGCCACTCGCGCGCCGCCGGTGGAAGGGCTCCGCGACAACGGCCACAGCGGTGGAGTGGAACCCACATCTGTGGGTTCCGGGAAGGATGGGCGGTGCTAGCTGGCGCTGCTGTTACGGAACATCGGCCGTCCACGCCCCCCCCCACCCCACTCAGTGCCTTGCGCCTAACGCGCTCGACCAGCCGGCCGAGCCACGACCTTCCGTGCGGGCCGGGCCGCCTGATGTGGGGCCCAAGCCGCCCTCGCACGGGTCGGGCCATAGCCACCAGGCCGTAGCTACCGGGACGGGCCACACCCTACTAGGCTGGACATGGATCCGGGTCAGGTCATTCCGGTTCGGGCCGACCCAGGGTGGGTTGGGCCAGGTCGGACCGGACCCAGACCCCCCTCTTCGGACCACTTTTGGTTTTTCGCCCATAACATGATCTAAGGACCTCCGATCGACTCACCATCAGTTTTGAATAATTACTCGGATCGAGACGGTTGTTTCAGAATGTCACACTCATGGTTTTGGAAAATGTTAGCTATGGCCCGGTTGGTTCGAACCCAAAACCAACCGGGCCCTCGGAGCGGAAACGCTTATAACTTAAGGACCAAAAGTCCGATTGACGTGTCCTCAGCTATGTTGGATTCCTTTTGATGAGACGATCCTTTTGGAATACTTCACATAGGATTAAAATGAGGTTGGAGTATGTCCGGGTTGGATTGTACCTGAAATCCAACCGACCCCTTGGAACGGAAATGCCAATAACTCTCAGACCGGGCGTCCGATTGACGCACCGTCTGTCGCATTGGGTTCATTATGATGAGACAGAACTAAAAAATACGCGAAATAAGGACTTCATGATATTTTATGTATCAACACTTGTCTTTAAGATTGGACCCTCCTGGAATCGAGCATGCTGTGTGCGGGAACCCTAGGGCTGGCGGCGACTGAGATGACGGAATCCTCTGTGGGTTCGACAACGATGACTTCTGTACTGGGATCCTCCGTGGGTTCGACATCAGTGACTTCTGTACCAGGATCCTACATGGGTTCGATAGCGATGACTACTGTACTGGAATCCTACATGGGTTTGACAGTGATGACTTCTGTACCGGGATCCTCCATGGGTTCGACAACAGTGACTTCTGTACCCGGATCTTATGTGGTTTCGACAATGATGACTACTATACCTGAATCCTATGTGGTTTCGATAGTGATGAATTCTAGGCCAGGATCCTATGTAGGTTCGACAGTGCTGATATTGTTCCAGGATCCTACATGGGTTTAACAGAGTAGATGATTCAAAGGTTACATCTAATCATCTCTACCCCTATTCGTGAGTTGTATACCTGTGTGAGATGAGTCTTGTATTTCAACCATTATCAACCTGGTGATTGACTTTACTTAATTTGTGGAATGGTTTGTGCTTGGGATCGAGAGTTGGATCCGAGATGTGATTGATAACTTAGGTATATGTATGGGAATATACCTAAGTAGGGTTGGTTGATACTTCATGATTGTATCTTTATACTATGGTTTATCCTTTGTTGATTTTGTGAGACCTTGAGAGTCTCGGGGTCCCTACTGAGTATCGTTATACTCACCCCTACACTAGATATTCCCACACCGTGTTGTGTTGGATGCAAACGATGGACAACGCTGACCGAGGCGGAGTGTACGAGGACTGGACGGTACCCGGAGGTGGACCTCACGACGAGTCGGTACCCAGAGGAGACTGCCGGACGTGGAGCACTGAGGAGGTTATCCGTACCTACCCTTCAGGTAGGATCTATGGTGGAAGATCAAGGAGCTTCTAGGAACCTTCCAGCTATTTTTCTTTTTAGTTGAACCTATTTTTCCTTTCCTTGTACTTTACTGTTGGGCTTGTATTTCTGGCCCTTGTACTTTCCAACACTTACTCTATATTCAATTATTACTTAGAGTTTGCTTCCGCTTGTTCTCTGGTTGTGTTTGTTTGCAGTTATAAAGGAAATACATTCCCAGTTTAGGGATTTACGCCTTTGGTACTAGCCTCCAACCCCTGGACTATGGAAGGCGGGCTTGGGGTAGTTACGACACGGGCCCCGGGGGACGAGTCGTGAAAAAAAAGATGAAATTATTCCATGTTAATAAATAAAACACCTTTACCCCAAAAAAATTATATCAATAAAATGTACCATAATAAATTCATGGTATAATAATACCTTTATGTGGATGATTATTACAATAGATTTGGTATAAGTACCTTCAATAAAAATAAAAATGATGGTTTTATATCTGGATGTCTATAAAATAGAGTTTATATCAAATTAACCGGTTGTAGATTTAAGAGAAAAAATAAGATGATTTTTTTTACTTTCCCAGATACTAGGATTTTATCGACTACCATTCGAGATAAAATTTAATACACCCTTGTATAATTTTAACTATTAAAATAAGAAACCACTCACTCTAAAAATGGGAATGACTATAAATCCCTCAATGTTAAAATATTAGCCTACGTATTCATATAGACCGTTTATTTATATTATTTTTTAAATAAATGTTTTTATATAAAATAAAATGTTAATTAAAACATAAACATGAAAATAAAATAATGAAAATGAGAAAAACATAAAAAAATTTAATATTTTTAAACTTAATTGCTTCATATTTCATTACAAATTTCTTGATCACAAGAAAATATAATTTTTATTGAATTATAATAAAATTTATTATCTAGAAAAGACCACATAAATTATATTAATTAGAAATGTGTACAAGAATAATGAATTTTATCATAAAAGTTTTATCATTTATAAAACTCATTTTGAGATTTTATGAAATTAAATATGTATTAAAACATTTTAAAATTTTCAAACAATGCTTGGTTTATTTTTAAAGAATTTACTTGTGTATATTAAATTTACACCAGTTGAATTTTCATTGGTTTGTTCTTTGAATAATAATATTCTAATAAATAGATGGATTTTCATATATTTGAGATTTCTATAAAACTTATAAACTGTGGGAGGATGCTTCATAAATTTAGTGCAATGGTTGAAATTTTCAAAAAGCATCCATAAGGATTATAGTCTATTTTTCTCGCATAATCCTTATTGAAGAAAAGAGTATAGGTTATACTCATTTAAGTAAAAAATATAAAAAAATAAAGCACCATATCAAGTCATTATATATTTCAAATTCACTATGTGTAAATAAGTTATTTGTATAGTGAAATTGTTTTTAAAAATTAGGGTTCATTTGATTATAAAAACAAAGAAAAACACAATATTTAAACCCATTTAACTTAGGAATTTTGGGTTTTATACCCGATATTACTAGTACCAATCTAATATAAGGGAGTAAGGTTGAATTTGATAATGGTAAGTGAGTTTAAAACATCCAAAATCTTTTATTCATTTGGTTTTTAAAATAATAACATATTTTCATCTTCTAAAAAAAATTTAAAACGTCTTATAAAAAACTTTGATATAAGGGGGAAAACTATAAACTATGTGATTTACCTTTATTTCATTTTAATTTTCCAAGAAACATAAAAAATGTTTTTTACAAAAAACACTTTTTTTTAAAATATTTTTTTAAAAAACTGTTGCTCTTTTATATAATTTAATTAATTTCATAATAAATTTATCAACAAAATAAATAACATTTTAAAAAAACAAATATATCTATAATGTTTTGATAAAGAAGAGAAACACTTTTTTTTATAATTTAGGAAAAATAAGCATAATTGTTTTTTCAAAAAATTCATTTATATTATTTGATGGTAGAAAACCTTAAATCTATATACTAGTTGGAAAATAGTTTTAATGGTTTGGAAATCTTGGTGTCTATTGAATATTCTTGAGAAAATCACTCACAACTATTTTTTTATATGCATTCCCATTATGATAAAGACACCACATAATCCTTTTCCTTGATATTTACACTTAGAAAAGTCAAAAACCAATACACTGCATAAAATTATAGGCTACATTTTTTATGAGAAACACTAGTAAAAAAAAGTAATAGGCAAGAAAATATTTATGAATTAATGATTGGTAAAACATATGGGGAGAGGCAAAGTGAGCACCAATTCTATGGTTTGAGAGTCCAAAATGGGTTAAATGAATGTTTTTCCTTGATAAATAAAATTTTCACACATAATTGATCTTGTTTTTTGTATCGTTAATAATAATACTCCTTAAAAAGTGGATAAAAATCATAATTTTTTTAATATTTCTAATATTTAATATATTATATCATAGTTATTTATACATAAAAACAAAATTTTATTAAACCATTGATATAATTATTATTCTCTCTCCCAAAATTTCCATATTTCTATAATAAAGCATTCTCTCAGGTAAAATATATCCTACAAAAATGAAGGAATGTTTGAAATTAAAATAATACATGAAATAAAAGATATTTTTGTCAAACAATTGGTTCTCTATATATTATTTATAAACATTTGAAAACTATAAGTGTTAAATAATCCCAAATAATCTATTCATGTTTAGAAATTCCAAATAGAAATAGGTATACAAATTTTACACTAAATATTTTCTATGGTAACTTTCCAGTGTTGTTGTGATGGAGAAAATTTAGCAAGGATAAGTCTATCTAGAATAATGCATGAAAACCTCAAATGGATATGGAAATATAAAATTATGTATGTAACCTTTTGATTCATATATATCCATAAATTTATACATGTATACATCTAGATTTATTTGAATTTCAAACATATGTACTGTATTGGGGGAATCCATCACTACTAGGGAATAAGAAAAATATGGGCAAATAAGAAACCGGTAGAGAGTCTATCTTGTTCAAGTGTATAGTAAGAAACTAATGAAGTTGAACATAGAGATATATCTTTAAAAAATGACAAAAAAATGGTATAATGAAGATAAAATAAGTCTTTTGATAGAATAATATACTTACAAGAATGTGTCAATATATTTATTGAGCTATAAAGAATCCAATATTTTCTTCATAATCACTTAAAGACTTATACCTTGATATGTGTTTTTTATCAATTTGAATACTTACGTCTCTATAAATTTTTTCTAAAAAATGGGGTAAAATAAAATTTCAGAAACAAAAAAAGTAATCATTGAAAATAGGGTATCCATAAAATACTAATGGCGCATTCTATGTCATAATACAAAAAGTTATCAAATATAAGTATGAATAGATTTTTCATTGTTAAAACCAATAAAGAAGGCACCTTGATGGGGGGATAGATTGGGGTACTATAAAATCAATTTCCTTGGAATTTATTTCCCAAAAATAGTTTTTGTTCTATAGTATAAAAACAATACTTCTCACAACTTTAAAAAAATTAGTAAAATTAGGAGGTAATAAATCAGATAAAACATAATAGTTTTGCTTTATTCACCTCTAAAATTGATTCTAATACAAGGAGTGAGATTGGATCAATAATTGTCTCACCCAAATAATCGATAAAATAATAATAATTAGATCCTTTTTGAATGGTGTAACAATTATCCCCTCACAGGCCTTCACACCTTCTTCCATCTTTAATTGATTGTACTTATCCTCTCTATCCTTTTACATAGAATGAGTATTTTCAATAATTTTCTCCATCATCTGTTATCTAATATAGTATATTTATATATAATGTTTTATATTTCTATATCTTTTGTCTTGAATCTTCATTCGATCCTAAATAAACCATTTTTCCTTAATTTTATTCTATTTAAATTCACTTTGATCTCTATTGATCTTCTGTTTAATTATTCATTATTTTCTCCTTTGATCTTAACCAAATTTCATTCCTTAAATAAAGAAATAATGATTTTTTATAAAATATCAATAATATTATTACTCTTTTAATTTAAAATATGGAATCATCATTTATTCCATCTACTAATTTTTTTTCATGAAGTAGATTCATATTAATATTCTCTTTTATCACTGCTAGAAAAAATTCAATAAAGTATTTTTGGGATGTGTTTGTTGAAAAATATGCCCAAAATATGTTGAAATTGATCGTATTGATATTGATAAATCCTAAGAAGTTTCTTATATTCAATAATAAGTTAAAAATGTTTTGATAAAGATACTAAAAACCATGTACATGTAATATTTAACCACACTATGGTAATTACATAAATTTTGGGAAAATGGTTTCTATATTGATGAACGAGCCTTAATACAGATACTGTATAGCATAGTTTAACCAATACATGGTGTTTTCATGTCATGATTTATTTTTGTTTAATTTGATAAATATAGTTTCCTCAACATTTCATGTTCATATTTTTATCCCAGTATGGAAGCTTTAGGGGAGGTGGGGGTGTGTTATCAACTTAAAAACTTTTCCCACTCTTGGTAAGTGTAGTTTTAAAGATACATGTTATGAGATATCAAAGAAACAACATAAATAAATTCAACAAAATTTAAATGATTCTAAAGACAATAAATAAATGGTTATTAAAGTTAATATAACATGTAGAAATATAAAGAAAAATAAAACTAAACTAAATGATGATGTTCTGGATAAAAATCCATGTGCCTCAAAAAAATATAATTAAATGATATCAAATATGATTTCCCATATATGTGACTATCTCAAGTATACGACATAATGAAAATATTTCATTACATACATTCACAAGACCTTTTATTTTTATAGTTTTAGAGAGTTATAACAAAATATAAACCAATAAAACCCATGTCTATTTTTGACTAATGAAAACTTTTCCACTATATTATAAATTTATTAATACATAACAAGTCTTCAACATCTCAAAATAATTCTCCAAATAAGATACTCTTCTATAAATTTTAAACTTTTTGTATCTTCACAACCTGAGGAAATAGAAACATAATAAAAGGGTGAGCTCAAATTCTTAGTAAGTATAAATATAAGTGATAAAAATAACAGATCATAAGTGAGAATAATATGATAAAGTGTGTATAATCATTATACATAAGAAAATAATAACCAATAAAACATAGATTATAAATCATGATTCCTAAGTCATGGCATAAACACAAGAATATAAATCATATGCGAAAGAAACCCACCACGACATTCATCACATAGTAGGCTTGGGATAATAACCTATATACCATATAAATATTGGGATAATCCTCCTAGGCACCCTTTATCATGGGATAAATCCCCCACTATACCATTTATGTTGGGATAAATCTTCTCATGTACCATTTGGATTCATATAAATCCAAACATAAACCCATTTCATAGGATAAATTCCTTCACAAACCATTTGGATTAGGAAAAATCCTCCCTTGTACTGTTTGACTTGGGATAAATCCTACCATGTACCATTTGGATTGAGATAAATCCCTTGATGTTCTGTTTGGTTTGGGATAAATCCTCCCATGAACCCTTTGGTTTGGGATAAATCCTCTCATATACAGTTTGGATTGTCTTAAATCCATTGTTATACCCTTTGTCTTGGGAGAAATCCTCCCATGTATCATTTTGAGAGGGTTTAATCCTTCTGTGTACCATTTGACATATGATAAATACCCTAGTGGACTAAGATAAATCTATGTACCATTTGTCTTAAGATAAATACTCCCATGTACCCGTTTGATCTCAAGAGATATAAAATTTACCAATTTATTTAAGGGATATATAGGAACCCATACATTATTAATTCATACCTATGTGCGCCAATTGAAAAAAGATAAATCATCATATAATTAAGAAACCATGTAAATAAAAATGGGGTTCATAACATTTATAGATGGTATCACTAAAATTGACCTCATGAATGTAAATTATTGATTCCGAAAATTAAATCACCAAAAAATAGTATTTGAAAATAATATTTAGGGGGTGATTCATGAAAAATAATTTCTAATAAAATATATCCTTTATTAATAAAGATAAAAATGGTAGTGAAATCATAAAATAGTTTTTAGAAAATGATTTTATCTTAGGTGTGAAATAAGAAGTTATGGTACTTTGAAAAGTAATTTTTGAAAATGTGAGTCAATTTTTTAAAACAAACTTTCAACAGTGGATAATCAAAAAAGAAATAAAGGTTTCAAACAGTTGACGGGAATTTTTTTACAACTTTTATTTTTAAAAATAATCTTCAAAAATGGAGCCTTGAAAATAGCACAAAGGTTTCTAAAAGGTGAAGTGTTTTTTAATATTTTTACCTTTAAAAATAATATTCAATAATAGATCTTTAGAAGGACATAATGGTTATAAAAAATGGATGTGGAGTGGAAGATAAAAAATTTAATTTTGAATGGATGAAAAAACTTTTTAATATTTTGAAATACCATTTTTGGAAACCCACATCATTAAAAGAGATTTGACTTAGTCTAAGAAATTCCTTATTTTAATAATAAAAAATCATGTTTAGGTTTAATCTCATCCATTTTGTGTATTGTGAAAGCTAAATCATTATTGATGAATTTATTTGTTAAGTCTGGAAATGGCTATAGCTTATGAGTGATCGTACATGGAAAGTATATGAAAAAGGAAATAAATGACAGTGAGAAGAAACAAATGAACACACTCTATCTCAAGCTTCCATTATAATAAATAAATGTTCAACTGTAAGGTCAACCTATCGACTGTAGAGCTGAGGTGAGACAAAAAAACAAGAAAGAGACCATGTGACTTAGATATATTTTATAATAGATCAATCATATCAAAATTTTATAATGCGAAAAATTATGTAATCAATTGTAAGTAGAAAACATTAGTTGAAGAACAAAATAATAGATCAAAAGTTCATTAAATTGATTGTAAGAAAAAACTTTCAACTATATGGACTATTAAAAGATATAACTTGAAAATACACCATATAATGTTGATATGGAATATCTAATGAGACTGCCACCATGAATACTGACATGGAAAACTTTAAATTTACCATATATAAAAGGTACGTATAATTTTGTTATATCTTTTTTATTATTAATACAACCACTTTTGTGTGTAGAATCAAATGTCGTCTGAAGAATTTAATGAAACAGATTTTTCTAAAGAAATATGATAATCTTAATCAAGATTTCTTAATGTATATTTTTCAGAGAAGATATTTTTAAAGGAAAAATAAATACAATAAAAATTCATGTGAAAGTGAACAGAGAAAAAAATAGAGACACACATATGAATACATTAATGTTGATATTATTTCTAAAAAAATAAAAAAACTAATCAATTTTTTAGCATCTATGACATCTTTTTCAAATAAAATATTTATTGAAACAATAATAAAATATCTAAACATATTTTTTAATATATTTTAAATAAAAATTTTATTATGAGAAGAGAAAAAATTCCTACAGAATAATAGAGAAATATACTCCACTGCCTCATTTTCTTAATTATTTCCCTTACCCTATTTTATTTATCTTCAAGATGTCGGTGTGTATTTTATTTAAAACTATTAAACACCTAATATAAACTATAGTGAAATACTCTATCTCCTTATTAATTATTTAAGATACCATGTAAACTTATGAAATAGTTTTCTTCACACAGATTTCTCGGTAGAAGTTTTATTTAATTTCTCCCTTGTTGAATTGTGGAAGAGGATCTGTTATCAGAAAACCTTGTGTGATATTTTCTATAAAACCTAATCCAAGTTGTGGATTAGTTTATTTAATAATTAACTAATTATAAATAGGTTATTTCCAAGTGGAGGAGATTAAGTATCGGCTTGAGAGAAAACCCATGTTTAAATTTCAATATGCTATATTTTATGTAACTTTTTTATTTATTTGTATCTATTTTGTATTATTTATATTCTAATTGAATTATTTTTTTATATAGTTTATAAAAAAACTACACTCTGAAAGTTTACTCAAATTAATATTTTATATATTGTGTTTGATATGAGTATAACTGTTTCAAAAGTTAAAGTATTTTCCATAGTATTTTAACTAAGAAGAGATTGAGCTTTTGAGAACCTTTTCCAAAGATCAACTTATATATTTCAACTATTTTTGTTAACTGGTAAATTTTATCAAATTATGCGATTTAAAATATATTTTTTTTAAATAGAAATTTTTATTGGAAAATTAATTAATCCCCCGCTTGAGTTTTCCACTCCAACCAAAATTTGGTATTAGAGGTTCTTTAAAATATATTTTTGTCGTGATCTAGTTGTATTTAAAGATCTTAAGTTACTATTTTATTTAAATTTAATTATTTATGGATAATCATATAAAATATTTAACTTCCAATAATCATAATCTTTATTTTAATCACAAAAATTATTCCCAATGGAAAATCCAAATGAAAATTCATTTAAAAATTACAGGCTTTGATATATAGACTATCATTGAAGATAAATATGAAAAACCTAAAGATTCTATATATTCTTGGAGTGATTCCACTAAGGTTTCATATGTTTGTAACTATAATGCTATAAATTTTTTGTAGTATACATTATTTGAAGATGAATTTAATGGAATATCTACCTATTATACAACTTTTTAGATTTGGGACACTCTTGATATATCTCATGAAGGAACTTCTATTGTTAATGAAATGATTTTTAATACCTATACAATTAAATATTATACTTTCAAGATAAATACCGATGAATATATCTATGATATGAATCTCATGTTCAATGAGATTGTTATCATGATTCATAATATTGTAAAGATACTTTTTAATAAGGATCAATTCATGTGACTTCTCAAATGCTTACCGGATAGATGGAGAGGAACATCTATATCCATAAGAGAGTCTTGATACATTAACACACTACTAGTAAACTAATTAATTGGAAATCACATGATGTATGAAGAATAACTACAAGTGAATAAAGAGGAATTTGATGAACCTAAAAGGAATTATTTAGCCTCTAATACTTATGAATCTAAATAGAAAGAGAATGTCAAAGATACACGTTCAAGTGATGAGGAATCACCATCAGATTGTGATGAAGAAATGGATCTCCTGACTTGAGGTTTTAATAAATTCTGAAGGAAGAATAAGTTTTTTTAAGAAATAAAATTATAGAGGTAAGTATGAAAAATGGAAATTAGTGAAAAGAATGGAAAAATGAAGAATTTTTAAATGAAGTAATATGTTATGAATGCAATAGAAAAGGAAACATAAAATTTTACTATCCCAAGATCAATTATACAAAAAAGTATGATGAAAAAGGAAATATATTAAAAAAGGCTACAAAGGCCACTTGGAGTGCCTCAGAGTACAGTTAAAGTGAATCAGATTCTAGAAGAGAAGACAAAAATGATAGGGCCAATATGAGTTTTATAAAAGACACATCCGAGGTACTGATTGAATTTCTTGAATCCCCTGTACATATTTCTATTCATTTTAAAACTGAAAATAATGATGATAATATGTACAATGATGAATTATTTGAAATTGTAATATGATTTAAGACACATTTAATGAATTAAAGTATAAGTATAAAGTCTTAAAAATCAGAATGCTCTGTTAAATCACTTTAAAAATAATCTTACAAAATAAAAGGATAATAATGATCAATTTATTAAATAAAACAATGAATTGAAATTATATAATTATTAACTAAATAAAGATATATAAATATTTGAAAAATGGAAGAAAAAACCCTACCCATATTATTGGTAAACAGACTACTCCTAAGTATATTACTAGAATCGGATAATAAACTGGACAAGGAAAGGTATATAATAATAGTTTTGTCCTAAGTTTTAATTTTTAGAGTTATACCAGTATTTTATACTCTACTAAACCTTATAAAGTGATTTTTTATAAAATTTTAAGATATTTTTATATGAAACCAGTAAAACAACTATTGATTCCTAAATCACTTATTACTAATATTTATGGAACCAAGAAAATATGGGTACAAAAATTATTTTTGGTTTAAATATATTTTGTGGGAAACTTTCTTAAAAATATATAGTAGGAAACTATGGTATCTAGAAAATGTATTCTCTAGAAATATTACTTGGAAACACTCAAGATTTAAGAACCTAATCAAAGTGGATAGTGGAGATGTCACTTTTGGTGATAATTCTCAGGGGAATATAACATGACTTGGTCAAGTTTGTAACTATAATATAGTTTTAATTTATAAAGTTTTATTTATAGATGGATTAAAGTATAATATTTTTAGAATTTCACAATTTTTTTATGATGTATTTCATATTAGGATTGAAAAAAATGAATGAATTGTTTTTAATTATAAACATGATTTAGTTTTTACTACAATGAAAAATGATAAAGTTTATGCTATATCTTTAAGTTCCTTATTTTCTTAAAATATCTCTTGTTTTAGTGTCTTTTACAAAGAATCTTGGCTTTGTCATGTGAGAATAGTCAATTACAATATACACTCACTTAGAAATATAATTAATAATGGGTTGTTCAAAATCAACCTAAGATAAAATTCCCAAAAGACAATGTTTGAAATCCCAATAAAAAGAGAAAAGAACAGAAAATCTATTTCAAACCAAAGAAATATGTTTAAACTTATCAAAATTTATATTCAATTCACATGGATTTACTTGGACCTTTAATATTTTCTAGTTTAGCTGGAAAATACTATACCTATGCTATAGTGGATGATTATTATAGATATATATGGGTGTTTTTCCTTAATCATAAAAGTGAATCTCTTTCCTATTTTTATAAATATAATGGATCTATAGAAAATATTAGTTGACATAAAATAAATAACTTAAGAAGTGATCATGGATATGATTTTGAAAATAAAGAGTTTAGATCACTATGATCACAACATAAATATAGTCACAAATGTTATACTCCTAGGACCCCGAAACAAAATTGTGTAGTAGAAATAAGAAATATAACCCTTCAAGAAATTTCTCAAACCATGATTAATGAATATGATTTTCCTATCTATTTTTGGGAATAAGATGTAAATATAGCTTGATATATAATTAATATAATTTTAATTAGACCTATTTTAAAGAAGAACCCATACGAATTATAGAATTATAGAATACCAAAGGTTAATTAATTTAGACTTTTTATTTTAGAGTCTTTATACTCAACACAAAATATAATTGTGACAATTTTTCTTCCAGTAGCGATGATGGAATTTTCCTTCGATATTATACATCTAGTAAATCATATAGGGTGTTTAAAAAAGGACCAAGATTATGGAAGAATATGTACATGTAAAGTTTGATGAAAAAAATTCACATGATCCTAATAACTCTTTAGAAAATATGGAAGATGATATTTCTAATTTGGATATCAATTTTTATAGACCTCCTATAATGAATTATCCTAGTTCGGATGAACAACCAAAAACTGAACGTGTATATAAGAATGAGGTGTCAAATACTTATATTTCTAGAGTTATTAGGACTCATGGATATCATACCTTAGATTATGTTGTAGGAGACTTAGATAAAGGAACTCAGAATAAATATTCTCTAAGAAATTAGGTTAAACATATTGATTTCCTATCATAACTTGAGCCTAAGAACATTAATGATGAATTTAATGATGAATTATGTGTAATGAAAATGCAAGAAGAGATAAATTAGTTTGTAAGAAATAAATTCTAGGAAATAGTTGAAAGTCACAAATACTACCTTACTATGGGAACAAAATGGATATTTATAAACCACGTTGATGTAACAGGAACAATAGTTAGAAATAAAGATAAATTGGTTGCATGCGGATATATTCATGAAAAAAGAATTGACTATGAAGAAACCTTTTCATTATTAGCTAGAATTTAATCCATGAGAATATTTCTTTCCTATACAACACATTTGGATCTCTAACTATATCAAATGGATTTCAAGAGTGCATTATTAAATAGTTATATTATTGAGGAAGTTTTTATTGAACAACCCCTAGATTTTAAAACCCTCACTTTTAAATTCATGTTTTTCATATAATAAAATATTTATATAGTTTAAAACAAGATCCAAGAGATTAGTATGATAGAATTATTTCCTTTTAAATTTCTAAAGGTTTTAATAAATAAATAAATGACCCTATATTAATTATTAAAATAATTTCAAAAGTTGATTTAGTTGTGAAAATTTATGTTGATGATATTTTTTTTAGATATTCAAGAAATTATTTGTGTACCGATTTTCGAAAAATATAAAGTGAATTTGAAATGATTTTAATGGGTGAACATAAATTCTTTCTTGGTTTTCATATTTTTCAAAATAAATATGGAATTATTTTAATCAAAGTAGGTACATAAAATATCTTCTAAAACATTTTGGTATGGATAAAATTAAAGTTAGTGATACTACCATGAGTATAATATATAAATCAAATCCTTATGAAACTATGAATCTAGTTTATCAAACCACCTATAGAGGTATGATTAGAAGTTTAATATACTTGACTTCCCATTAAGCATATATTATGTTTAGTGTGTTCATATGTTCACATTTTCAGTTAAAACCAAAATAATATCTTTTGATTTTTGTGAAAAGAATTTTAAAATACCTAAAAAATACAACCAACTTAGGATTTTTTTATCCTAAAAGATTTAAATTAAATTTAGTAAGTGATTGAGATGATGATTTTGGTGATTTTATGTTAGAAAAAAATCATTTCTCGAACATGTCACTTTCTATGGAAGTATCTAGTTTCATGGTTTTGTAAGAAACATAAATCTACTACATTATAAACTATTGATGCTAAATACATTGCCATAGGTAGTGACTGTATATAAATTCTATGGATGAATCACACTCTACTAGACTATGTATATTAGTTCCAATGTGTCCCTATAAATTATTATAACACAAGTGTGATACATATTTCAAAGAATATTGAATCGAATTCTAGTACAAAACATATTGATATAGGAAATAAATTTTTGAGAAATAATTTTTGAAAAGGAGATATCACTCTATAATTTATTAGTATAGAATTTCATCTTGCTAACATTTTTACAAATCCTTTTAATAATGAGAGGATAAATTATATCAAACATGAATTGGGTATGATCAATTTTAGTTTATTTTTTTTATTTTTTTAGTTTAATATTGTTTTTGTGTTTTACATTCATAAATTATTCTATTTTTTTTATTAATTTTATTATATCATATATAATAAAATTAAATATTATTCTTATTTCCCACACGTTACTGTGAAAATAAATTTGTGAACAATTGAATTGTTGAATCAGAGTCGAATCACTCCGTTTCTAAACCCAAAAAAATTTATTTTCCTTACAACCCTATTTCTTTGATCCATAGTTCTTAAGTTGAAAATATGAACCTACACAATTAAGATGAAAATATAATTTGAAGAAGACACTCCTAAATCATCCAAAAGATTGAAATCAAGCACAACCAAATCAAAGAAGCTATCAAAACTGCATCTATTACAACATAAAGTTATAGTAAAAAGGGAAGTATATATTTAAAGGTTCAAAACCCATAATTCTCTTATTTGGATAGATGTTTTATGTTAGTACCAGAAAAGTTGGTTTTTAAATGAATATTGACCTTTTTATCCACGTTTAGTTAGATATTTTTATCAGAACATTGGTTTTTGAAGCCAATGAATACGAATATGTCTTTCAAACAGTCATTAATGGTTAATAAATTGAGTTTACTTCAACCTTCTAGGATGAATGTCTTCAAGGTATCCATATTATATAATATGACAATTACCAGAACTTATATCTAGTAGATTATCCCCATTTTGAGTTTTGGAATGCCTTTGAAGAATTGATGAATGAAGTAACCTTAAGAAGACCTGCTGTGAATCATCTTAGTATAGAGTGTATATTCTTGTTAAATTTTATTTGGTACTATATCTACCCAAATAAGGGAGATTTAAGTTTTATCAGATATCAACATTTTTTAATTATATATATGATGGTTCAGGGTATTCAGATAAGTTTTCATTATTTTTTAATGAGAAATATGGAAGAGTTGACCAAATAATTGTCTAGATTTAACAAACTTCCTTACCCTAAGTTTATCTTTATATTTTTGGAAAATAAGAGACTAGTTAATATAGGAATTGAAAGGAGTGTGATTCCAAATAGTGTATATTTGGATCAGAATACCTTTAATAGAATGAAAATTAGTTGGAATCTTTAGAGAAAAAGGTGTGTGGCTGATGAGGAGAAGATATATGAAAAATTTAGTCTCATTTCTCATACCAATAGGATAGAATGTTTAATTGTATCTTGTTTAGAACTAGATGAAATAGTTTAATCCAACGACTCAGATGATGAATAATAATTTGAAGGCCCTATAAATCCAGATAAAGAATATTGAAAAGATTTCGAGTAAAGTCTAGAAAGACCTCCTGTTCATAAAGTACCCACTAAGATACAACCGATGAAAGATGAAGTAATATCCCATGTTCTTAATGTTCCTCGATATTCTATTATTTCATTTGAAGTAGAAAAAGAGACTAAATTTTCTATGTTAGATGAACCTATTGAAAAAGGATTCATATTAACTAAGGTGGAGAGAATCCCTAGATTTGTGTTGTTTGGGATTGTCTAAATAGAATCTGAAAGTGATAAAGATGTGGATCCTGCACTAGTGGATAGTTCACCTATGTTTGATATAGGGGAGATCCAATTTTTGAAACCACGTATTCTAGTGAAGAAAGTATTATAGATAATGAATTCTTTAATATGGGTGTGTCTACTCCATTAGTTATTATTGATGCAACTGCAAAAGAGGTTTACAAATACAGTGGTCATAAAGATCAATCTGTTAAAGATACTTCTCAAGCTAGTGATTCTAGAAAGAAGAATGATGATGATTATGCTGATGAAGGTGGTTGCGATTCACTAAATTCATAAGGCAACATTCTATATTTGACTAGATAAAAACCTACTATTCACGTAAAACGCTTTACTCCTACTCTAGTAAGTCTAGTCAGACCTAAATTCGGTGAGGATTTTTTATAGATCCTAGTTACTCATCCCTCTCAAAAGGATGCTCCTGATTCTTTTTCAAGAAGATCCTATATATGAATCTTCAACAAGGAAAAAAGTTATGGATATGGAAGATTACATGAATTAATATAGAGCCCCATTAAAATAAATTGTAATACCTCATGGGATCTTTACACAAAAATAAGAACCTTGGAGACAAAATATTGAGTTGAGTACCCATTCATCAGATTAGAGTATTGATCCTTTTCCTGAAGAATCTTATACTCAAGCAAGAACAACTCCATATCAAACTGTAGGATCCTATTCTAAGTCTTATCTAGTACTAAAATTTAATGATATTATTAAAATTAATAACGAATTTTTTAATCTATTAAATCATATTTTCTCAATTATAATTATGAGAAGTAATATAGACTATGAAGAATAAGTTTCTTACACTGTTCAAAAGATCATTGACCATATTCAACTGAAGTTGTTTTTGATATTGATCATGTGTATCAAGAAATAAATTATTTTCAAAGGAAAATGGAGTGTTTTCAATTTCAAATAGGATAACTTAAAGTGGATATGTCTTAAATATTGTCTACTTTGCATAAGAGATATATGGAAGTGCTTACAAATCCTTCTCAACCTTCATCATGTACTTCAGAAACTCGTCCTATTTTAGTCAATGTTTAGTAATAACTAATTCAAAATCTGATCCATGAAGATATTCAAAATGTTATATCTTCTGTAAAGGATGTAAAAAATAAATTCCATATGGAAATTTTTTCTCATGGTGATAAGAAAATTTTTTAATTCAAAAGTAATCCACCAAGTCTACAAAAGATAAAGATATAGTCATGGATTCTATCTTGTATTATCTCAAGATAACTTACACTAAGGTGATCCTAAAACTTAGTTCTAGTGTCTGGAAATAGATCTCAAAATACCTACACTAACTGTTTCATTTAAAACTGTAGTATATAAGTTACTAGATATGAATATTCTACTAAATTATTTTATGTCCCACAAATATGAGTTTCGTCAAGTCATGGAGAATGGGACTCAAGCGTTTCAGATATCACCAGGATCTTGTAACCTTATATTCTTGTTTCCAATACCCATGTATTGGCTCTTTCATCCCTTTATTTACTTCAAAATTATTCAATTTACACTATTATTTCAACTATAGTTTTAGTTATTACCTCTACCTCACCTATACCTCGAACTAGACCTTTTGGTCTTAGTCTATCCCAACCCCTCAGTCACATCATCCCAGTGTACAAAGGTATCTCCCTTCCTTATTCACTTATTATTACACCTATGCTCTTGCAATTGATATTGGTAAAGTAAAGGACCCTTCCATATATAAGGAATCTGATTCTGATTAGGCTATGATATGGATTTTGTACCCTATTGAACTTAATGTAACTAACATTTACATTCTTTCATTTTTCTGCATTCTTTTTGATAATATCAAAGGGGTTACATATTTTGAATATTCAACATATTTATAATCCTTTATGTGTATAACTATATTGGATTATAAACTTTACAATTTTTACTGTTTTTCATTTTATATGATTTGTGATAAAAATGGGGAGATTATCATTTTAGTCCAATAAATTCCTTGTTTTAATAATCAAAAATCATGTTTATGTTTACTCTCATCCATTCTGTGTTTTTTAAATCTAAAGTATTCTCATTGATTTTTTTGTTAAGTCTGGAAATGAGTATAGATTATAAGTGATCATCCATGGAATGTATATCACAAAGAAAATAAGTGACCTTAAAAAGCACTAAATGACCACAAACGGTCTCAAGAATCCGTTATAATAAAAAATAAAAAGGCAATGATCAACTGAAAGATCAACCTATTGAATGTAGAGCTAATGGTATGACCGAAAAAACAAGAAAGTGACTATTAGACTCAGATATATTGCATAATAGATCAATCATATCAAATTTTTAGAACGATACAAAGTATTGAATCAACCATAAGGAACTAAGATTAGATGAAAGAACAAAATGATCGACCAAAAGTTCATTCAATCGACCATAAGAATAGAATTTCAACTCAATAACCCATCAAAAGACCCAACTAGGAATTTATCCACGTTTTGAAGTGAATGTGGATTACTGACATGGAATATCTAATGTAACCACCACTATGGATGCTGATATTGAAAAATTTGAATCAACCATCTCTAAAAGGTAAGTATTATTTTTTATATCTTTTTTTATTATTAATCTAACTACTTTTTTTTGTGAAAAATTAAATATCAGAATAATCATTTAATGAACTATATTTTTCTAAAAATTTATAAGGATCCTCATTATGATTTCTCAATGGCTATTTTTCAGAGAAGATCTTTTTATGGAAACTAAAGAGAAGAAAAAATGTGTTCAAAAGTGAATAGATAAAGAAACATGTATATGTATGTAAACACATCAAATTTGAAATTATTCCTAAAAAATAACGAAGAAAATAATATATTTTTGAGAATATGTGACATCTTGTTCACATTAGATCTTTGATGACACAATGAGAAATTATCTGAAAATATTTTTGAATCTATTTAAAATCAGAAGATGAATAAGAGAAGATAATAATTACCTTAAAAATAACATAGAAACATACTTTACTACCTCATTTTTGCAATTATTTCTCTTACACTATTTAATTTATTTTCATGTTGTCTATGTGAATTATATTTTTAAATCTTAATCACCAGCTCCTAAGATGAATAGGATAGTGCAAGACTCTATCTTATTAATTATCTATGATCCCATGTAAAATTGTAGAAGAGGATTTTTCATTTGGATTTCTTGTAAGAAATTGTTTTATTTCATTCCTCTCACATAGAATTATGGAAGAGGATATATTCCAAGAAATCATTGTGTGATGTTTTCGATAAAACTCAATATAGGTTGTGGATTAGTTTATTTAACAATAAACTTCTTGGTAGTATACGATTTATAATTGGAGGGGATTAAGTTTAAACTTGAGACTAAACCCCTTATAAAATTCCAATGTTCTTTATTTACTATAAATTGTTTTTGAAATATTTATCTATTTTTTATTATTTATATTAAATTTTTTTAGTCTTTATCTATAGTTTATTAACCAAAATCATACTATGATAGTAAAAGAAATTAGTGTTTTATATATTGTGTATGAGTTAGTAGACTTATTTCAAAAGTTACATTATTTTCCGAAAGTATTTTAACTGAGAAGTGATCAAAATTTTGATAAAATTTTACAAATATATGATTATATATTTCTACTATTTTTATTAACTGGGTTATTTTATCAAATTGATGGATTTATATTTTAAATTTATTTTAATTATAAATTTTTATTAGAAACTCAATTCACCCCCCTCTGGAGTTGTCCACTTCGACCAAAAATGGGTAAAAAAACATTTTTTTAAAAGAGGAGTGGGAAAATATAATGGTAAAATGAGATAATTTTTTTTTATTTCCAAATTTAAAGGATGAAATTGGTTAATAATGAAAATATGGATAAGGAGGGTAAACTTCCATTTAATAGGATGTAAATTATTCTCAATAGTGATATACTTTTTATGGGGAATAAATTGACCATGGAGAAATATTTGAAAACAAAGTGTCATTTTCCCTATATATAAATATAAATTATATTGAAATAATATCTTAGGGTGGAATAAACCAATATTATAAGAGATAAGAACAATAATACACATCATAACTCAATGGAGGGAGTTGAGTTTAAAAAAACCATTATGGTAATGGTAATATAATACTCAAATTATATAAGATGGATAACATGAAATATATATTAAAATATATTGAAATTAAAGATATTATTTATACTTTAAGGCAATGGGGTAGTTAATAAACCATAAAATAAATGATGGATTTCAATGTCAAACATTCTCATGGATTTAAAATGAGATAAAGAAACCATTACCTTGGTCCCAATTCATTTTGTTAATGTTCCAAACTATGTGAATAACCAAATAAAGTTTACTATATACCTTATTAGGAACTTTATTAATCTATATTTCAATTAATAATAACTATTTAGTATCATATTCTCTTTATTTATTATATAGTTTTTTCTTATGTTGGTTATTTGAGGTGGTTCAGTCAATTTTACATAAATCATTTAGCATGTTAACCATAGTTAAAGTTTTTGTAGTATAATTTATTAATCTAAACTTTTTTAGGGGTGTATACCCTTTATTATTCAGTTATTATAAAATTTATATATATATATTATTTTATGAAATAAACCTAGATTAAGAAAGGTACATAATATGTTCATTTTAGGTGGTTAAGCTCACTGTTAACATTTATTATTAATATGACTTATATAAAGTCTAATATTTTCTTTATATAATATTAAAATTTTCAATAAATATCTTTTTTTACCTTAAATAAAATTTTATTTTCACCCATGTTAGTTGGTTATGGAAAACAATTCATGTTTCTTCATGGAGGTGGTGGTCCACACAAACACATGATCAACATTATTTTGTTTTTCTAAGTGGATGGGAAGGAATAAATAAGGGTTGTTATATTAATATAATAAAAATTCAGTATAATAATTATGCTAAGGTCATTATATTAATATTTTTATGATATGTTTGTAAATGAAATATTAAGAAGAAAAATGATGACAATTAAGTAATACACACTTTGGGACTATAACCTTTCTCTTGAGAGTATCCTTGGAAACGAATGTCATAAGATAACTTATAGAGACAAGGGGATTTAAGAAAATAAATTTACTTATATTATATGATAATTTTATAATGAAATTTATAATTTCATGTTTAAATTTAAGAGGTTGGAATTGATCTCCTTTTATAAGGGAAAAAGGCAACTTTTGTGAACAACCATTATTTTTAAAAAACAGAATAACACTATTCAAGAGTCAATGGTTCCAAAAGTGAGAAATAGTGGAGTGTGAGATGTGATAAGGCCTATAAATCCTTAAACACAAATTTTAATACATGTTTTAAACATGTTTCAAGCCTTTTAACACTTGATTTTTACATTTTACAATTTTAGTTTCTACCTTGGTAACCAGTTTTTACCTTAATAGTTTACATTTTACTGAAAAATATAAAGTAACCAATATAACCAAATTTTATTTTTATAAAACTAAAATTAGTCTCATATAGTCAAATTAAATTTATATATAATATAAAATTAACTTTTAAATTAAAACATTTAATATATAGAATAATTTTTTTGTAGAAGAATGTTGATTGTACCATTAAGATTTCTTAATCTTATTTAGAATTGATTACTAATTGAACTAGTGTTAATATATTTATATATAGGTTAAAAAACATATTAGATTCATTATTTAAGATTTTTTAATTTAATTTATTAGATTAAAATTACATAAATTTACTAAAGTAATTCATTTAAAAATAATAACAGCTTCACAATTATCGTGATAATTAACTTTAATCCTAAAAATCATACTTTTATACATAAATTGAAAGTGAAATTATTATATAATATGGACATTCTTGTCTAAAATTTTAAATCCATTTCAAAATGTAATTTATATAAGTGATGTAAACAAATTTTTAATATAATTAAATTAAAATAGTTTTTAGAATAAAATACTCCTTAAGTTTACAAAATGTTATAAATTAGTTTTATAAATTCAACATAGTATTTTAAAAGTAATAATTTTTTCTAATTAAATATATATTTTTTAATAATTTTTTTATGTTTTTAAGTAATACTTACTTCTTGATATACATATAAACAATACAATATTAGTAAAAATGGTGCTTTTTCAATATTCACCAAAAAATAAATTATTTGAGAAAATTTTCAAAAATTAATACTAAGATAGTGTAGAAATTATTTAAAAAAAATAAATTTAGTTAAAATAAAATTCAAATTCTAAAATTTATAAATTTGTCTTTTATATAAAAATATAAAATAAACAAAGACTGATTTTACTGAAAAAATGACATTTTTAAACATCAAGTGTCATTAATATTATTTCATATAAATCTATAAATAGTTTAATGTTGATATATTAGTTTATAGATATTAATATTACATATTATAACAAACTTTTAATTATGATCAATTAAATTTATTAAAGTAAAATACAACACCCTTCATTAAATGTTATTCTAAAGGAATCCTTTTTAAAATATTAATCAAAGAAAATTAATAATAATATGTAATTATTTTAATTCATTATTATCTTTTTATATATTAATGGTTATATTATTCATGTAATTTTAATATTCCATGATTCATTTTAGTTAAGTGTTTTGTTAGTTCGATGTTGCGTGTGACTGAAGCTATTTAAGATAATATAAATTTAAAGGGTAAAAAATCTTGGGTCGTTACATTCTACGTCCCAAAATTTTAATTATTACTCACTGATGAATGTAGGTGATGTTATTATTAAAATATTCATCATTCATGATATAAATTTTAATATGACATCTACTTTACTCTCTTAGTCTATATCATGTTACTTATCTTTCATTAAAAAAACCTTAATCATCTATATAATCATGCACCCCAATATATATATATACCGTAATCATATATTCTACATAAAATATATTTTACCAAAACCATTTGAATCTATAATAAATTAAGCCAAAATTAAATCATATATTCTTCCAAAAATTAACACCATCTTTAACACTCAAATGTAATAAACACTAGATCATAAAGTCACAAACTATTAGATATATATCATTATCCGAAAAACGAGTTAAAATTTACCAAAAATATCAAGTATCAATTTATTATTAAATAAAAAATAAATTATAAGGATATCAATACTATATAACTCACTTTTCTCAAAATAAATCAACCATTTATTACCTAAACATAAATAATATATTAAACATATTATTTATATATACATCAATCATGTGTTATTCAATATTTATCCCAAAAATATAATCTTATCATAAAATAACTTTTCAAGGATATTAATACCATTTAATATATGTTTCCAAACATTTAAAGTAAAAATAATCAAGAAAAATCCATAAATATTTCACACAATCCTATTACATTTTAGAATATACTAGAATATAATCAATAAATATTACTCACTAATGATAATATCGAAGAGTATCACAAATTCATTTCTATTTTGATATAAACCTCACTACATTATGTAGGACTAGAAAACTAATATTTTCAATTATAATAGGAATATACTAATATTCTCAACTATTTAAGTATTCTCACTTATTCAGTTATAAGACATAGTTATTTCTAGATAAACACCTTTTTCAACTTCATTTCCATGTCCCTATTTCAAAAAATACTAAAACAAAAAGGCTATGATAATATCCCAAATATAAATATGAAAACATTAATATGAGGATGTATTCCCCTATGTTACCTTAATTTATTACATATGATACATTTGGTTCAACCTATGGCTCTCTTTGTTTAATCATTGGTTATCCATAGTCATTTTTCTATTTGGTTATCCAACCTAATTAGTTATCAATATACACAAATCCTTTATAATAGTTCATTAAAGATAATGAGAGTTAACCATTGAATATCCCTTAAGAGTGTCTATCCAGGTGTGTAGTATTAGGTCCACTCATCATGAACTAGAGTGAAGATTGAGTTGATACTCAAGTATATTTTCTTGGGTGATTAATCCTAGGTGCATCTGTGCCACAAACTCATCCACTTTTCAGTATCCAGATAGGAAAGTAATTTCTAGGAGAACCACACAATATCGACTTTAAAAAAACATTGGGATATTAACCTATACTTAAAATTATCCATTATAATTATCTCTAGGGTTTTTAATAATTTTATCTTATGTTAATCCCTAAAATATTCAATATCACCACAACTAATCTAAAGAGTTATGTATATGTTTGAAATTACAATCAAACTTAACTTATCAACCATTAAATTACCCGAAAATGATATCCGAACTTTTAAAGTTGTATAAACCTAGATTTGATACCAATTATGACACCCCATATATGTTACTATCTCAATTACATGACATAAAGAAAATATTTCATTGGATACACTCCCAAGACCTTTTAGGTTTAGAGTTTTTGAGAGTTAGGATAAACCAAAACCAATAAAACCCATTTTTTTCAACTAATTGGCATTTTTGATACTATATAAAATAATTCTAAATCTATAACAAGTATTCAAAATCTCCCACTAATTATTAAAATAAGATACTATTCTAGGCATTTCATAATTTTTTTATCTTCATAACATGAGGAAATAGAAATATATAAAAACTGGTGGTCTCAAACACATAGTAAGGGTAAACATAAATTATAATAATAAAATATCATAAGTGGGAATAAGTTGAGAATATGATTATAATTAGGATACATAAGAAAATTATACCCATTAAAACATAGATCATAAATCATGTTTCACGAGTCATTACATAAATATAATAAAAGAAATAATATTTCAAGGTGAAGTGAAAAAACATTGAAAACTTTTATTTTTAAAAATAATATTTAATAATGGATCCTTGAAAATTGGTATAATGGTTTTAGAAAGGTGAAGTGAAAACATTTCAAAAAAATTTAATTTAAAAAATAGTATTTAATAATATAGCTTTTAAATGACCAAATGATTATCAAAATAGAACGTGTAGTATAATATAAAATATATGATTTTAAAGCATTGAAAACCTTTTTAATATTTTGAAATACCTTTATTGAAAACACACATTCTAAAAAGAGTAAAAAAACCCTTATAAAAATTGGACATGGGAAATATACAGTTCACATGAGATAAAAAACATTTGGATTTCCAAATTTAAAGAACAATATTAGTTGGAAAGGAAAATATGGATAAGGAGGAGAAACCATCATTAAAGAGGACGCAAATTATTATCAATAATGATATAATTTTTATGGGGAATAAATTCATAGAGGATTAATAATTGAATAAAAAGTGTCATTTTCCTTATATATAATTTGAAAGTTTCATAAAATAAAACCTTAAGTTGGAGGAAAACAAACTTCGAAAAAAAGTTAAAGAATATGTATTATAATTCAATGAAGGGTGTTGACATAAAAAAAACCAGTATGGTAATAGTAACATACAAATTAAAGAACATAAGAGGGATACCAAGAAATTAAAAATTAAATATCTTTAAATTAAATTAATTATAATATAAGGAAATGGTGAAGTGAATACACCATATAAAATAAATGATGGTGTGTAATATAAAACATGTCTCATAGATTGGAAATGAGACCAAGAAACCCTTACCTTGGTCTTGATTCACTATGTGCATGAGTGTAACTTTCTAAATAATAAAATTATATTTATTAGATAAAATATTAGAAACCTTCTTCATATATATTTAGATTAATAATGACTATTCTATTTATTTATTATATACGTTTTTCTTATGTTTGTTATTTGTGGTGGTTCAATCAAGTTCTTTGTAAATATTTTGTTACACTATCCATGGTTAAAGGTGTTTTAGTATAACATCATAATATCCAATATTTTAGGAGAATATGTTATTTATTATTATATTATAAAAAATTTTAAACAATTATATAGGTTTTTATAAAATAAACTCATATTAGTAATGGTACTTACAAATGTCCATTTTAGTTGGTTTAAGTTTACTATGATAATTTATCATTAATATCACTTATAGATTACCCAATATTACATTTATATAATATTAATATTTTCATAAATATAATTATTTCACCTTAAATAAAATTATATTGTCAAACAAAGTTGGGGTTACGGAAAATAAAGCATGTCACTTTGTGGAGGAGGTAGTTTTCACAAATGCACGATCAACGTTATTTTGTTTTTCTAAGTGTATGGTAAGGAATAAACAATGGTTAGTACATTAATATAATAAAAATTAATTAAATTAATTAAAATAATTTATTTATACTACTATAGTTAGAATAGGTTTTTAAAGGAAATATTAATAAGAAAAATGATAAGGAATAAGTAATACCCACTTTGGGACCTTGAACTTTCTCTTGAATGTATCCATGGAAATGAAGGGATTATGATAACTTATGGTGAACAAGGTATTTAAGTAATGTAAGGGAATTATTGGATAGGAAAATAATGTATGGTTTTATGGAAATTTATAATGGTATGTTTAACATTTATATGGTGTTAGTGATCCCCTTTTATAAGTGCAGAAAAGGGAAATTTTTTGAACACCCATTTTTTATTCAATAATAGAATGACACTATTCAAGGTTCAATGGTTCAAAAAGTGAGAAATAATTTATTTTTGGGAAAAATAAGTTCTATAAATTCCCATCCACCCATTTTACACATATTTTAAACATGTTTCAAGCATTTTACCTCTTGATTTTTGTATTTTACTATTTTGGTTTTTACGTTGGTAAGTCGTTTTTACCCTAGTAGTTTATATTTTATTAAAAAAAGATAAAACTTATAATAAATTTTTTATGTTATAAAATTAATTTTAGACTCCATATAGTCAAATTAAATTTATTTATAATATGAAATTAACTTTTAAATTAAAAATGTAAATATATAGAAAAATTATTTTGTAGAAAAATGTTGTTTTAACCATTCAGTGTTATTAGAATTATGTATTATTGATTACCAATTGAATGAGTGGTAATATATTTATATATATGTTTAAAAATTATATTAGAGTCATTATTTAAAAGATTTTAATTTAATTTATATGATAAAAAATTAAACAATGTTTCAAAAACAGTTCTAAAGAAAATAGTTTCCCCTTTATTGCGGTAACATTAATCCTCGTAATCATTATTTTATGCCTAAAAATTAATGTTAAATTATTAAAAAATATGAAATTATGATCTAAAATATGAAATAATTTTGTTATATTTAATTTTTACATGTGATGAAAACTGATTTTTACTATAAGTGAATAAAAATAGCTTTTAGAGTAAAATACTACTTGAGTTAGTGAAACATTATACATGAATTTTATAAATTATACATAGTATTTTGAAATGAATAATTTTAATCCTTAAATATATATTTGGTTTAATATTTTTTTTATTAATTTTTAAGTAATATTTACATCATGATAGATGTAAAAATATTACATTATTAGTAAAAACATTCTGTTTTAACTTATCACCTAATAATTAATTACTTTAGAAAAATATCATAAATTTATTATAGTATAATATTTTAATTATTAATAAAAAATTTAATTTAATTTTTCAAAATTATGTCCCTAAAATTTATAAATTTTTCATTTAAATGAAAATATAAAATATAAAGGAAACTATTTTATTAAAAAAATTTATTTTCTAAAGATCAAGTGTATTTAATACTATTTCATATAAATTTATAAATAATTGAATACTGAAATATTAGTATATAAATATAATTATTTATTATTATAATAAATTTTTATATGATTAATTTAATTTATTAAGGTAAAATACAATATATTTTTAATGGTTCTTTGAAATTCATTCTTTCTAAAATATTAATCAAAGTAAAATAATGATATTTAATTATTTTAATTGATTATTATATTTTTATCTACGAATGATTATATTATTCATGTGAATTTAATATGTCATTGTTCATTTTATTAGGGAGTTGAGTTTGTTTTGTGTTGCACATGACATAAGCTATTTAAGATAATACTAATTTTAAAGGTCTAAAATCTAGAGTCATTACATCCAATTTCCTATACCCAAAAATTATTTAATTTTAATCCCAAGTAAAAAGAGGATTAACACCCAGATCCAAAGGATATAATTTCCATAACTGCAGAACTTCATTGAACAAAATGATCAAAGTCAATAAGTCATATCCCTAGTCTTCTTTGATAAAGGTAAAAAAAAGTCTTATTCTCATAATTCTTCAACAAAGGATGAAAATAGTAATATCTTACCCAATATCTCCTCTTCGATTATAAGATTGGAATAAACCAAGTCCTTATCCCAAGGACTTCTTCGAACATAAAGTTAATAAACACCAGTTCCTATCCCCAATTTTGTTTGATTAAAATAAAATTAGAATCAAATGATTAAAAATAGAAACTTAGATATTTTACAATGAAATCCTCACAATAGAAAGCACTAAGATCCAACTAAAAAACATAAAAAAATAAAAGCAAACAGACACCCAAGTAGTGTACATATCTTGAAGGTTGGTGTTCTATCATCTATTCCTAAAAGCCTCACTCTCCTTTTTATAGTCATTGAACATAACTATTTAATCTTAGAAATATTGGATAAGGCTCTATAATCAACTGTGGGGGATTCAATATAGTTTCACAACCCATTCCTGTTTGGTTCCATTATTTTTTATCTAGAAAAATACAATGACTCCCACATCCATAGCAAACTACATGCCTACTTTCCAAAGGAAGAAATTAATTGGAGTTTCTTACTAATGAAACTTAGGAACTCAAATTAGTCATGATGATGGGAGGTCAGACTCATCACGACCTATTTGGGAGAATTATTTCATTCTTTAGGACTCTCTTATAGATCTAAGATATGCTTATGAATCCTTCCCAAGCCCCGATACGAGACTGGTTACCCCTGTCCCAATGACTTGATCAGAACCATATGTTGATGATAAAAACTAAATCATAAGTTCTCTATAATTATCTAATCTATTTATGATTCTATTTTTATAGTCATATTCAGAACTCTGGATTTTATCTCCATCCAGATAGGTGGTTGTTGTTTTGGAAATGGGATTGAACCTCTAAGAGGTGCCCTATATATCCTATGAGAACAGGAATCAAAACCAAGGTAGTTCATTAGATTTTAATGTTGTGAAGGGTATTAAACCATAATTTTGAATGGGTATTATGAATATGGGGACTTCTTTAAGAAAGTTAATTGGTAATATATCCATTTGAATAAAAAATAATATGTAATTGGACCTATATCTAAAATGAGGCCCATATTGGTGAATTTTTATCACATTGGATGCAAAATTATTGGTAGTATCCAAGACTAAGTAAGTCATGTTCAGCGTGAGAAACAAGATATAACAGACGATTGGACACTTTTTATGGGAGAATAGGATTGAATTATGTATGGGATTACAAAATCGGGTCACCCTAATATTTGAGTGGGGATTACATACCGAGGTTGCCTTATTATTATTCATTGGGATTATAACTCTTTAAAGGAGAGGAAATATGACCAAGTATTGCACTTAAGGCGGATGACCAAATTAGATATATTTTGGTATGAGGCTTACAAAATGAGGTTTACCTTAGAGAGGTATGTTTACCAATATCATAGAGAATATAACTCTATGAGAGAAGAGTTATAATATTTCACAAGGAGTATTTTGATGTGAAAAGTTGTATGTGGGTGCTGTGGTCTTCATATGAAATATAGACTCATAAGAAGACATGATATATATATATATATGAGGGAATTATGGACTTCACATTGAATTTGGCCATGTGAAACAACCAATGTGAATATATTGGATATGGATTTTGTTCCTTAATAATGTTTCCTATGTATCCTGCTTGTAATAAGAATCACTGCCCTCATAGTTGATATTGTTCCAAACCCAATGATGGGTGAGGAAAGACAATTAATACTTATAAGGATTATTTCCTTGGATCTTGAAAATATTATAATATTTTAGGGACATACAACAAGGTGGATGCCCACTTGGGATTAACCTAGAAAGAGAATCTGAGTATGGACTTGTGATGTATGATAAAGGTGAAAGGAGATATATCGACTTAAGGTGCTTAAGGGAATGGTTTGTCTTACAACAAAGAGGATTACCACGTATAAACCCATTTCCCATACTATAATATATGAGGTTTAATGATATAATCATAGAATAATTTCATCTATGGGGCTAGGATAATGATGACTATTGAGGGACATACACGAAGGTGGATTCCCATATCACATATTCATTCTTTATCCTCTGAAAGTACAAGAGAGAGGAACATGAAAGGTCTATTTTATATTCTTTTATGTCATATAAGCCCTTTTAATGTCATGGTATGAGATAACTCCCCATTACTCTCCACAAGGGTTAGGTGATCATGTGACTAGGTTCAGGGTCTTGAGATTGCATGAGCGCAAAGTATAAGGCCCCACCCTTAAACCTTACTTAATCTTTAGTTATTACAAGATTACACATTGAGGATCTTTTCAGGTTTAGAGTTTTAGAGAATTAGATCATAAAACATGAATTACATTACACATATAAAAAAGTGGTCACATAAAGATAGTATTCTTCTTTCCCATCAATGGAAACATATTTAAAATAAAACATGGATTCTTTCTTGACACTTCCTTGACATTATCATCATATCATGTACCTTTCCCTTGACCTGTGGAAAACATTTCAAAAAAACTTAGGATGAGCATAAAAAGCTCAGTAAGGGATATAAAAATATGGAAAGGAAACATGGGTACATATATACATAAGAATGAAATCATACTTTACCCATAAAACATAAGCACTTTAACATACCTCATAAAATAATGAATAAATCATAGAAATCATAAGATATAAAGGTAACTTGAGGAATTCATAACATTCTTACGTAGGGAGTAACCCTCTTGGTTACGTTTGGAATACCCATCACAATATATTCCCTAAATCTCTTCGGAGAAACCTTAACGTTACACTCCTTTCGTTACCCAATGCACTGGAGAGCTATATCAGGCTCACCGCCCTTAGTTTATCACGGAACCACCCGGCTTCATAATAATGCCCAAGAACCTCAACATAATCGTATCACATAAAACATGCATAAAGGAAACATAACATTTCCACCTTTCAATCACAAGATATCAATACAACACATTGATATAAAAAAATTATGAAAACCATTTTCAATACCAAAATAAAAGAAAAGTAAAACATGGTATTTATTTTTCTTTTAAAAAAAAGTATGGCTTGTAGAGGAAACCGAAACTCAAATAATGGTCACGGCGGCAGAGAAGTCGTTGTCGCCGCATACGTACGAAAAAAACATTCCCTTTTGTCCTTTAGTAAACGCTTCGTATAAAAAAGATTCCATTTGAATAAACGTAAAAGTAAAATGGGTTTATACACCATATAAAAGAAGGTTGTGTATAAAACAAAATATGCCTCAATGAAAGGAGATTGAGACGAAGTCGCATACCTCGGGTCCGACTTGACTCGGTCGTTCTTTACTCTCTTGAATAATAAACTTGAGTTAATTTCTACTTGTTTAAGAACCTTTTTCAAGTTCATTATTCCTTTTATATCACTTATTGACATGTCATGAACACTATGTAATTATTTAAGTTAATAACGGTCGTTTTAACGATCATTGGTACTTGAGTAAAAAATAAAACCTTTATAATTACAAGTTGTTCATGTATCCATTATATCAAGAATTATAATCATGATGTATATATCATATATATCCAGTATATACATTCATTTATAATATTACATAATCATTTAGAGGTAAGAAATGAAATGCACCGTTCATGGAGACGGTAAGCCGTACGTATGCATGACCGCTACTTTCATTTCTATTTCGTATTTTATAGAATGGAATCATAATGATATAAAGGTATATTATAATTCCAGTATAATATCATATATAATATCATAGTTCCATCCTTTATACATCCCACATCTAGTATTTAACGAATCAAATCACTTTGAGGGGGTGGTAGTCCGCACTTCCTTAAATGAAGATATCACGTTTACCCATAATGGAAACCATAAAGGTAAGCCCAAAATGAAAAATACAGAAGCTTAAGGAAAACATAAACATATTATATATTATATATAAATATAGTGACATCTTAATGGCCACCTTGGAAGGTGTTAAAATAATTTTGAACAATCATCGTTTCGGGAGGCATAAATTCACCATCCACGGAAACAGTATGTCCTTTAACCATTAGATGTAGGTGTGTGTAAGTGTAGCTTGAATCCTTATTATAACAACATACTAGTATATTGAGGATACTGGAGTTGTTACAAAAGAAAATAATAAAAAGAGTTTAGGGGGTTGGAGAAGCAAAATCAAACAAAAGGACTCAAAAGAAGACATTACCTTAAAATCAGGTAACTCTCTTAGATTTGAGCTCAAAGGCTTCCTTGGGAAGACTTCTGCCCAAAGTGATGATTTAAGGAGTAAGATAGGGATGTGGAGAGAAAAAATGGGTAGGGGTTGGCCGAGTCAAAGGCTTTGGGAGTGTGGGTAAGGAGGTAGAGGTGGGTGCCTTTTATAAGAAGAGAGGAGGGGCACTCTTGGAAGGTAAAGAAAAGTCACTTTATTTTAAAATGGTATTCGGATTTAAGTGGTCCCAAATTGATATAATTCAAGGGTAAGGTGATAAGGGTTCTAAATCCACCCATAAAATAGGTTTTGGACATGTTTAGTTCATAGAGTTTACATTATCATTTCATTTTATTTAAATCCTTTATTAACGAGGTAATCGTTGCATCATCATGATGTCATAAATAATTTACTTTATTTAAAGTCTAAAAATTATACAAAAAATACTATGATATAGTAAATCTTTTTAGATTTCCAATGACTATTTATAATCAAATATCTTACTTGTATAACCCCATGTAAAAATTGTTTTAGTAAAACATCTCTTGTTTGTGTCATTTTTACTTTAACATTAAATAAAACGTTATTTATGTCATTTCCCAACCAAAGTGGCTCCATGGGGTCCCCAAGTTGACCCATGGATTTTATTGGTCGGCCATGACACATCCAATGAGGGTAGGACATGTTTCAAGATCATCTCATATTATTAAAACATTATTTTTACCTTAAACTACACTAATTACCACTAATCACGATTAAGAACTTAAAAGTTACTCTTCACCAAAAAATTATTTTAATCTCATTGAACCACATTTTACTTCTTAATGACAACCATGTATGTAGGATTTTTGAAAATCAAATCACAGAAGTGGCAAATTTTCATTTAAACGAAAAATCAGTTTCTTTAACTACCACTTAGTGGTTTCACTATTCATCAAAAATTGATGTTTTTCAGAAAGATACCAAAACTTTACCCGAAGCTATATTTGATATTCCGAATTCAAAAATGATGTCTATTTTACAAAATTCAAAACATGTAAGTTGCGTTAATTAATTTAATAACTAATTCCCACTGTCATGGCAAATAGCGTGTTTTTATGAAACAATAAGTATCAAAAGATTGACACTAGTTTAAGTCCAATTTTAATGTGAAATTGATTCCAATGACCACCATTGGATAAAATGGTAAAAATATATTCTAATTTCACTTCAAAACAAATTCAAAAGATAATATAATCATATAAATAAATTATATTAAAAAGAGGTTTTGAATTAAAATACAACATTTTTCATTATTCATTAAAAAATGAACTTTATCGGAAAAATACCAAAAATTCACAAAAAGTAAATTTTGATGTCCCAATCATAAATAATAAGTTTATTTTGACAAAAATAGCTTATAAAATTGTCAAAAGATAGATTTAAAAAGGGATTTCCATCAAAAGGCAGTAAAACAATCTTTTAAGAATATTAGTGTATTCCATGCATAAGATTGTATTTATTTTCATTTTAAGCCTCTAAAACACTATCTTAATCATTAATAGACATAGATAAAAATATCTATTATTAATTAGTTACTTGGGATGTTACATCCTTCCCCCCTTTAGAAAATTGCGTCCCCGCAAATTATTTACTTATCGAATAATTGTGGGTACTTATCCCTCATTGCATTTTCAGATTCCCATGTTGCCTCTTCCATCATGTGGTTTTTCCACAAAACCTTTACCTAATTAATCACCTTATTTCATAACACTTACTCCCTGTGGTCAAGAATCTGGACCGGTTGTTCCTCATAAGATAGGTTCTCTTCCAGTTGAACTACCTCTGGACTCAAAACATGAGATGGATCTAGCATATACTTTCTCAACATCGAAACGTGAAAAACATTGTGTACCTAAGATAAACTCGGAGGTAAAGCCACCCGGTATGCAACTGATCCAACTCTCTCCAGAATTTCATATGGTCCAATGAACCTTGGACTCAGCTTTCCTTTCTTCCCAAATCGAATCACACTTTTCCCTGGTGATACTTTGAGAAAAACATGATTACCTACCTCAAAAGAGAGATCCTTCCTCCTGTTGTCCGCATAACTCTTCTACCTACTCTGAGCTATTCTCATGTGTTTCTGTATCAGCTGAACTTTTTCTGCCAACTCTTCTACCAATTCTGGTCCCATCAACTTCCTTTCACCCACTTCATCCCAGAAAGCTGGAGTTCGACACCGCTTCCCATATAACGCCTCAAATGGTGCCATCTGTATACCGGAATGAAAACTGTTATTATATGAAAATTCAACCAAAGAAAGATGTTGGTCCCAACTTCCCTGATAATCCATCGAACAATCTCGTAGCATATCCTCCAAGGCCTGAATTGTTCGTTCCGACTGCCCATCTGATTGAGGATGAAATGTTGTACTAAAATTTAATTCAGTACCCAACGACTTCTGAAGGCCTTTCCAAAAGTTAGAAGTGAACCTGGGATCACGGTCAGATACAATGGAGAGAGGAACTCCATGTAACCTAACTATCTCTTTAATATACAAACGGGAAAGTTGATCTAAGGAAAAAAGTATCTCGTATAGCGAGGAAATGAGAAGATTTAGTCAAGCGATCAACAATAACCCAGATTGCATTATTACCTCGAGATGTCTTCGGTAATCTCACAACAAAGTCCATGGATATATTCTCCAATTTTCACTCTGGAACTGGTAAAGGCTGAAGCATCCCTTTCGGTAACTGCCGCTCTTCTTTAACCTGTTGACAAGTCAAACACTTCACAGTAAAATCAGCAATATCTCTTTTCATTCCATCCCACCAGTAATACTCCCGCAGATCTCTGTACATCTTAGTACTGTCAGGATGAACTGAAAACAGAGAACTATGAGATTCACATAACAACTCTCTCTTCAACTGTGAATCACAAGGCACACACAATCTCTTCCCAAATCTCAAAACAAAATCACTATCAATGTTGAATTCATGCAACTTACCTTTCTGAACCTGCTCTACCTTTTTCGACAACTCACTGTCTTGCTTCTATGCTTGCTTGATTCTATCTGATAGAGATGATCTCACTGATACCTAAAACAAAACAGAAGAACTTCCTCCACCAACAACTTCTATTCCAAAGTTCATCAAATCCTTAACCAAAGGATCACGTTCCAAACGCAACATTGCTAATGAAGCATTACTTTTTCGACTCAAAGCATCAGCAACTTTATTTGCTTTTCCCGGATGATAATGAATTGTACAATCATAATCCTTGATTAATTCCAGCCATCTCCTCTGTCTCATGTTTAACACTTTCTGAGTGAATATATAATTTAAACTTTTGTGATCAGTATATATTTCACACTTTACTCCATACAGATGATGTCTCCAAATTTTTAAAGCGAAAACAACAGCAGCAAATTCCAAATCATGTGTAGGGTAATTTACCTCATGAGTTTTCAACTGTCGTGAAGTATAAGAAATTACCTGATCATTCTTCATTAGGACGCAACCAAGTCCTTTCAATGAAGCATCACTGTAGATAACAAACTCACCATTCCTGGAAGGTAGTGCCTAAACTGGAGCTTTCACCAATCTTCTTTTCAATTCATGAATACAATCATCACATTCTTTTGTCCAGATAAACTTAAAACCCTTCCGAGTTAGCTTAGTCATTGGACTAGATAACCGTGAAAAATTTCTAACAAACCTTCGGTAATAGCCTGCCAAACCAAGGAAGCTACGAATATCCGTTACATTTGTGGGTCTTGGCCAGTCTTCCACAACTTTTGTTTTTGCAGGATCAACAGTTATCCCATCTTTAGAAACAATGTGACCAAGGAAAGAAATTTGTTGCAACCAAAACTCACACTTTCTAAATTCCCCATAAAATTTATTTTCTTTTAAGGTTTGCAAAATAACCCTTAAATGTCTTTCATGCTCCTCTTTACTTTTAGAAAACACCAAAATATCATCAATGAAAACCACCACAAACTTATCCAAGAACTCATGGAAAATTCTATTCATTAAGTCCATGAATACATCAGGTGAATTGGTTAGCCCAAAAGGCATTACTACAAATTCATAATGGCCATATATTGTACGAAACACAGTCTTCGGAACGTCTGCTTCCTTCACCTTCAGCTGATAGTACCCCGATCTCAAGTCAATATTTGAAAAATACTGAGCTCCCTGGAGCTGATCAAACAAATCATCGATATGAGGCAAAGGATACTTGTTCTTAACAGTAATATTATTCAAGGACCTATAATCAATGCAAAGTCTCATTGAACCATCTTTCTTTTTAACAAATAAAATAGGAGCACCCCATGGTGATGTGCTAGGTCGAATGAAATCTTTCTCTAATAAATATTGCAATTGCTCCTTCAACCCTAAAAGTTCAATTTGAGCCATTCGATAAGGGGGTTTTGAAATTGGATTAGCATCAGGAACTAAGTCAACAGTAAATTCAACTTCCCGATCTAGTATTATTCCAGGAAACTCATCAGGAAAAACATCAGGATACTCATTTACCACTAGCACATCATTAATCTGAACAGTTCCTTTATTTTCAACAATGTGTGCAAGGTAAAATTCATTTCCATCTTTTACAAGATTCTTGGCCTCTTGATAAGTTATCAACAGTAAGGGTTCATTCTTGTACACAAAATTAAAGTATTTCTAAAAAGAAACTTCCTTAGCTATACAGTCAAGCTTAACATGGTAAATAGAGATCCAATCCATACCCAGGATAACGTCAAACTCTACTAGAGGTAGAACAATAAGGTTTGCAAGTATGTTCTTTCCACAGATATGGATAGGAAGATTCTTATAAATTCTTTTTGCCTCAATATTTCCCCCAGGTGTTTTTACCAAAAGTTCAGGAGTATTTTCTTGAGATGGTATTCCCATTTTACTAGAAACGTTTTCAGAGATGAAAGAATGTGTAGACCCCGAATCAAACAACACACTGGAATAATCTGAAAAAACAAACAAAGTACCTGATACAACTTCATTTGATGGACCGACATCTACTGAAGTAGTTGCAAAGGATTTCACCACCCCTTTCTACTTGTAGTCTAACTGCTTCCCATCACTCAAGCTCTTTGTCAGACACTCGTTTGCATAGTGACCCATCTCATTGCACTTATAACATTTCACTAACTTTAAATCAAATTTGGTCTTACCTTCACCTTGATCCTTTTCAGTGCAATCACGAGCCTTATGTCCCATCTTACCACATTGGTAGCACTTTCCAGAATTCAGAATACATTCCCTAGCATGACTTTTGCCACATTTATCACAAACTGGAAACTTAGTTTTCTTACCATCAGACTTTTTTGAAGAATTCTTACCTTTCTCCTACCACCTCGGTCTCTTATTATGTTGGTTTTTATAGAACACTTGATCATCGGAAAACTCCATTTCCACCTTCTCAGCACATCGAACAAGCTTTTAATAACTTTTAAACTCACGAGAAGCTAATGACCTTCGATATTTTGGCTTTAATCCTGAGTAAAAACGATTGATTTTACTATCAAGGTCTCAGATAAAATTTGGAGCATACCTTGCCAATCGTGTGAACCTTTCTTCATAGGCAGCCACTGAGTCTTCCTCTTTCCTCAATTCCAAGAATTGTTTTTCCATCCTAAGTCGAACAACCTTAGGAAAATACTTCTCAAGAAACATACCTTTGAATTCATCCCAGTCAAGAGTATCAATCTCATCAGCGCCCTGATATTTTTAACCATAGACCACCACTGATCTGTCTCACCCTCCAAACTGTAAATAGAAAGACTAACCTTTTGATTGTCTGAACACCCCATGACTTCAAAAATCTTCTCCAGTGATTTAATCCACCCTTCAGCTAACACAGGGTCAGATGATCCTCTGAATGATGGGGGATGTTGCCTCATGAAATGTTCCACCACTAACATGTTCCTCTGCGGTTGATCTGGCTGATCTCATGTATGGATACCACCGCCATTTATATCTTGAGTCAACTGCACCATTACTGCAACAAACTGTTTTGTTCCAATTCCGACCACCTCAGGATGCTGATTCGGAAGGTTATTTCCTTCTGCATGCCTTCCTAGCACTGCTTCCCTGTTTCCTCTACGGAAAACCATTCTGAACAAACATGTCTTAGATGAAGCAACACGGTAATCTTCAAATACTATATCACTTCAATTTGAACATAAAAAAATATTTTTGGATAATCATTTAATAGAATTCTAACTCCTAAAGTTATCTAAACCGACCTATGATACCAACTATAAGGCCCCAGCCTTAAACCTTACTTAATCTTGAGTTATTACAGGATTACACATTGAGGATCTTTTCGGGTTTAGATTTTTAGAGAATTAGATCATAAAACTTGAATTACATTACACATATAAACAAAGTGGTTACATAAAGATAGTATTCTTCTTTCCCATCAATGGAAACATATTTAAAATAAAACATGGATTCTTTCTTGACACTTCCTTGACATTATCATCATATCATGTACCTTTCCCTTGACCTGTGAAAAACATTTCAAAAAAACTTAGGATGAGCATAAAAAGCTCAGTATGGGATATAAAAATACGGAAAGGAAACATGGGTACATATATACATAAGAATGAAATCATACTTTACCCATAAAACATAATAACTTTAACATACCTCATAAAATCATGAATAAATCATAGAAATCATAAGACATAAAGGCAACTTGAGGCATTCATAACATTCTTACGTAGGGAGTAACCCTCTTGGTTACGTTTGGAATACCCATCACAGTATATTCCCCAAATCTCGTCGGAGAAACCTTAACGTTACACTCCTTCACGTTACCCAATGAATTGGAGAGCTATATCGGGATCACCCACCCTTAGTTTATCACGGAACCACCCGTCTTCATAATAATTCCCAAGAACCTCAACATAATCGTATCACATAAAACATGCATAAAGGAAACATAACATTTCCACCTTTCAATCACAAGATATCAATACAACACATTGATATAAAAACATTATGAAAACCATTTTCAATACCAAAATAAAAGAAAAGTAAAACATGGTATTTATTTTTCTTTTAAAAAAAAGTATGGCTTGTAGAGGAAGCCGAAACTCAAATAATGGTCACAATGGTGGAGAAGTAGTTGTCGCCGCATATGTACGATAAAAAACATTCCATTTTGTCGTTTAGTAAACGCTTCATATAAAAAAGATTCCTTTTGAATAAATGTAAAATTCAAATGGGTTTATACACCATATAAAAGAAGGTTGTGTATAAAACAAAATGTGCCTTAATGAAAGGAGATTGAGACGAAGTCCCATACCTCGGGTCCGACTTGACTCGGTCGTTCTTTAATCTCCTGTATAATAAAATTGAGTTAATTTCTACTTGTTTAAGAACCTTTTTCAAGTTCATTATTCCTTTTATATCACTTATTTCCATGTCATGAACACTATGTAATTATTTAAGTTAATAACGGTCGTTTTAACGATCATTGGTACTTGAGTCAAAAATAAACCTTTTATAATTACAAGTTGTTCATGTATCCATTATATCCAGAATTATAATCATGATGTATATATCATATATATCCAGTATATACATGCATTTATAATATTACATAATCATTTATAGGTATGAAATGAAATGTATTGTTCATGGAGACGGTAAGCCGTACGTACGCATGAACGCTACTTTCATTTATATTTCATATTTTATAGAATGGAATCATAATGATATAAAGGTATATTATAATTACAGTATAATATCATATATAATATCATAGTTCCATACTTTATACATCCCACATATGGTATTTAACAAATCAAATCACTTTGAGGGGGCGGTAGTCCGCACTTCCTTAAATGAAGATATCACGTTTACCCATAATGGAAACCATAAAGGTATGCCCAAAATGAAAAATACAGAAGCTTAAGGAAAATATAAACATATTATATATCATATATAAATATAGTGACATCTTAATGTCTACCTTTTAAGGTGTTAAAAGAATGTTGAACAATCATCGTTTCGGGAGGCATAAATTCACCATCCACAGAAACAGTATGTCCTTTAACCATTAGATGTAGGTGTGTGTAAGAGTAGCTCAAATACTTCTTATAAAAACATCCTAGTATATTTAGGATACTGTATTTGTTACAAAATAAAATAATAAAAAGATTTTAGGGGGTTGGAGAAGCAAAATCAAACAAAAGGACTCAAAAGAAGACATTACCTTAAAATCGGGTAACTCTCTTAGATTTTAGCTCAAAGGCTTCCCTGGGAAGAATTCTGTCCAAAGTGAGGCTTTAAAGAGTAATAGAGGGATGTGGAGAGACAAAATGGGCAGGGTTTGGCCGAGCCAAAGGCTTTGGGAGTGTGGGTAAGGAGGTAGAGGTGGGGGCCTTTTATAAGAGGAGAGGAGGGGCACTCTTGGAAGGTAAAGAAAAGTCACTTTATTTTAAAATGGTATTCGGATTTAAGAGGTCACACATTGATAAAATTCGAGGTTAAGGTGATAAGGGTTATAAATACACCCATAAAATAGGTTTTGGACATGTGTAGTTCATAGATTTTACATTATCATTTCATTTTATTTAAATCCTTTATTAATGAGGTAATCGCTGCATCATCATGATGTCATAAATAATTTAATTTATTTAAAGTCTAAAAATTATAAAACAAATACTATGATGTAGGAAATAGTTTTATCTTTCCAATGACTATTTATAATAAAACATCTGACTTCTTTAACCCCATTTAAAAATTGTTTTACTAAAACATCTCTTGTTTGTGTCATTTTTACTTTAACATTAAATAAAAAGTTATTTATGTCATTTCCCAACCAAAGTGGCTCCATGGGGTCCCCAAGTTGACCCATGGATTGTCTTGGTCGGCCATGACACATCCGATGAGGGTAGGACATGTGTCAAGCTCATCTAATATTATTAAAATATTATTTTTACCTTAAACTACACTAATTACCACTAATCGCGATTAAGAACTTAAAAGTTACTATTCACCAAAAAATTATTTTAATCTCATTGAACCACATTTTACTTCTTAATGACAACCATGTATGTTGGATTTTTGAAAATCAAACCACAGAAGTGGCAAAGTTTCATTTAAACGAAAAATCAGTTTCTTTAACTACCACTTAGTGGTTTCACTATTCATCAAAAATTGAAGTTTTTCAAAAAGATACCAAAACTTCACCCTAAGCTATATTTGATATTCCGAATTCAAAAATGATGCCTATTTTACAAAATTCAAAACATTTAAGTTTCATTAATTAATTTAATAACCAATTCCTGCTGTCATGACAAATAGCGTGTTTTTATGAAACAATAAGTATCAAAAGATTGACACTAGTTTAAGGCCGATTTCAAAGTGAAATTGATTCCAATAACCACCATTGGGTAAAATGGTAAAAATATATTCTAATTTCACTTAAAAACCAATTCAGAAGATAATCTAATCATATAAATAAATTAGATTAAAAAGAGGTTTTGAATTAAAATACAACATTTTCACTATTCATTAAAAAATGAACTTTATCGGAAAAATACCAAAAATTCACACAAAGTAAATTTTGATGTCCCATTCATAAATAATAAGTTTATTTTGACAAACATAGAATATAAAATTGTCAAAATATAGATTTAAAAAGGGTTTGCCATCAAAAGGTAGTAAAACAATCTTTTAAGAATATTAGTGTATTCCATGCATAAGATTGTATTTATTTTCATTTTAAGCCTCTAAAACACTATCTTAATCATTAATAGACATAGATAAAAATATGTATTATTCATTAATTACTTGGGATGTTACAAAAAGGGTGTCATGCACACTAAAGCCCGTAATCTCAAGTATGAAAAGTGTTTCATGAGTGAAAAACAACAGTCCATCAAAAAAACTCCACACATAAATGGGTTTCTCGAAAAAAGGCTCATGGTTGGGGGTTTACATGGAAAGAAGACATGTAAAAGTGTTTGTATGATAAGGCCGATGTGTCTAAGTACATTCCCATGATAAGGCTAACATGTCCAAGGGTGTTCTCATGCTAAGGACGACATGTCTAAGGGAATTTATATTTTATGGATGACATGTCTAAGTGTATTTGAATGGAAAGGCTGACATATCTAAGGGATTTCACATAACAAAGTTACATTTCAAGGATTCAATTCCAAGGGTGTTCACATTTTAAGGCTGACATGTCTAAGGGTTCTCTTGTCAGGGCTCCATATCCAATTTGCATGAAAAGGGTGCATGTTCAATGATATTCAAATTTCAAGGATGAAATTCACATGGGATTTCACATGAAAATTCCTCCATGTCAAGGTTAATTCACTTAAAAAGGAAAAAATTTCTATGGAATCTCACATGAAAAATGGTTACCAAGTCAGGGTCACACAAATACTTCTTACATAATAAGGTTTCATGTCTGTGGGTGTATGATCAGGCCGCACATACAATATCTAACAACTAGATCAGTTGCATGACAATATCAAATAACCAAGGAATCACATGAATACTTCACATGACTGGGGTTTATAGTTTCATTTCCAAGGCTTTATGAGGGTGTCTCATGACAAGAGGGTTTATATGAAAGGTGCATGAGGATGTTGAAGGCCCAGTTCACATGAAAGAATTTAATGATTTTCAAATCATCATGGGATCATTTAAGGGGTTAAAATGATAGATCAATGTGTTGGGGCCTCACGATGAGGTCTCATAATGGTGTAAAACACCAATATTTTGTGATTTTTTTAAATTAATTTAATCTTTTTCGATATTTTTCATTTCACACAATAATGAATAAGGATTTTGTTATATGAAAAACACTATGTGTGTATTGAATTATACACCAAACCAATTCAATATTTCAATACACACAACAATATGATTTGTTTGCGGTATACAAAACACTATGCTTGGCTTGTGTTTCACACAACACATAGTTCTTTTGATATCTTACATTACATGCAAGGATGAGTTTTAGTGAACAATAGTATATTATTAAAATATTATTATTTAATATAATAAGATATAATGTAGATGTTAAATTAGAGGTTATGATAACTAAATTATTAAAATATAAGGTTTATAATATTAATTATTGGTTACCAATTAATTATAAATGAAAATATATAATAATTGACTATAAAGGAAATAATTTTATTTTTATGCTCCTAAAGTCATTTTATCTTAATAAATTAAATTAATTAAAATTATTGAATGATATTAATTAAATATATGTTTTATATATTCAATAAAATAATTTTTATATTCAACCAATATATTTAATTGGCATAAGATAAGAAAAAACCTAATTTTATGCATAAAACCCTATATTTTTCAATAAGGTAATTTCATCGCCTTTTAATGACGAACCCATTTTAATTTTTTTCTGAAAATTTAATATATTATATTTGAAAAAATAAATTATTATTTTAAATAATAATATAAAATATTATTTTGGTTTAATTTTTGGAATTTTTCTGATAAGTTTCTTGTTTTGATAAATAATAAAATAATAATAAAATTTAATATATTTTTTTTCATCAAAATAATTTATAGTGTTAAATTGTATTTTTGATTGGTATTAAAGTATAATTAGATCAAAATTTAATCATTTAATATAATTTAGGTAATTGGAATCAATTTTACATTAAACATAGATATAAAAACATTTCAATCTTTTGCATGTTTTAACTTCAACAACCCGTTTTCTCAGCCCGTCAACATGATTAATTTTAAATTAATTACTAAATATTATGTGTTTTTAATTTTTAAAAATGGATTCCATATTTGGAATAATTGGTTATAAATTATTTAAACAGTTTTTATTTATTTTTTGGGTATTATGAATAGTAACTTTAGTATTTATTTATTAACATGGTAAAAGGTAAATCAGGTAATTTAGGGTAAAAAATAATATTATAAATAAAAATAAATTACCCCAAAACATTTCTTAATTTAGTTGGATGAGTTTATTTAAACAAAAATAATCCTTGGGTTGAAACTATAACCCTTTTAATCCACTTGGATGAGAGTAATACATTTATTATATTTTATTGAAAGAAAAATTAAAGATGTCATACTCATATTTTCAATAAATATAACATTTTTAAAATATGGTTATAAATAATATAAATTCAAATATAAATAATTATTTGAAATATAAAATGTTTTTATATATCATGGTAATTTATTATTAATTTTTAGGAAATAAATAAATACCTTAAAAGCTTCTACAATGATGATAAAATAATTGTTTAATTAATGGAAATACCAAATAAATGTTATTTAAAATATTAAAATAAATATAATTTGATATAATTAATGTTATACACGAATTTTATGGATGTATTTGACATATTAGGGATGATTTAATATAATTGTTTTTTTAATATATCATGTTTTTATGATATTTTTAGAAAGAAAAATAATGAATATTGTCAAAATTGACAGTAATGATATTATATGAATGTAATATTTTATTATATTATTTAAAAATTATAAAAAAATTAAATAAGTACAAGGTGATGTTATATGGTCTAAAATATCATAAATGTACCATTTATGGTCCAATTTACTCTTTATATGTAAAAAATACATTATCTTAACATTAAAAACATTGTTAGCATAATTGAAATTAAAATAGGTCAACTAAGGGATAATAAAAAAGATAATGTTTTAAATTACATAAAAACCTATATAAAATTTATTGGTTGATGGTATTAAAACATTATAATATATTTTATCTTAATAAATGGAGTTTTTAAGGTATTTTAATTGAGATTTATTTTATTATAAATTTTTCTTTTGAGAAATTCCAACAGTTCCCCTTCCATCTCTTAAATAAGGGCACCTCTCCTACTCTTCTATTCATACATCAGAACACTTTTTTTTGGAAAATAATCTATCAAATATAATACTAACATCACTAAATTAGTCATATAGGCCTTACTTTTGGTCATAAATCCAACTAAAGGAGTCATTTTGTGAAAATAAAAAGGAGATACCCAAAAAAGAGGCAACGTTCATCAATAAACATTTTTTTATTTATTCCTTAATTTTCATAAATTATTTTTATTTAATGTTTACATAATAAAATTAGTATAATAAATATACTAAGACAATTTTATATTAATTTTTCTACCTACACTCACACACACTTCCATCTAATGGGTAACGAAGTAACCGTTCTTATGTATGGTGAACTACCGCCTAATGAAATGATGTTGTTTGTTTTTTTACTTTACCATATCTCATGGTCAGAATTATGATGTAAAATATATTTTTATATGATATATATGATTTTTATGATTTATATTTTGTTATTTAATTATAATATAAGATATACCTTCTTTCATTCTATTCTGGGTAAATATGACAACTTCATTTGTAGACCTGTGAACTACCACCTCATCAAAGTGATGTGATTCGTTCACACTTTACATGGAATGTATTAAGGATGAGTTTAGAAAAATTATATGAAATATATGAAATAATAAATAAACTATAATTTATATATACATATATATCATTTACTTTCTCCTTTCAATATAATAAAAAACAGAAACAACGTTCATGCGTACGTACGGCGTACCGCCTCCATGAACAGTGTATTTCATTTCATATATCTATATTTTTTAGATATTTATATTATTAATATATAATATATATAAATCCTGATTTATATTATTAAAATAAATAAATCATGACCTATGTAAGAGGATCAAGAATAACAAGTCAAAACACGTATGATAAACAAAGCCGTTACAACTCGAAACATTTATTTAACATGGAATTGTTGATAAACGGGTAATAGAAGGACATAAGTAAATAATATATGGTATGTTATAACTGAATATGGTTCTAGAATATATTTATAATAAATTTATATTTATTATACATGAGGTTTAAATGAGTATAATTATATTCAATATGTAAGGTAAGGGAATTTCATCTTACTCATTAAATATGTGAGATACATACCATATTCACTAGTAGTTTATTTTATGTGGTGAATATTATGACCTATGATATGTTATATCATGAATTTAATATATTTAATGATATTATATGTTTTAATTGATTTTATTATTTCATGGATCTCATGATTCATAAATTTACTCAAGTAGTAAGGAACTTATGACTCACTTTTATTTCTATGGGACACATGTATTATACACTACTTGTTTCTTCTACGTGGCGTATATACTAAACATGAATTTATTTTATGAGTCTTATCTAAAATATTATGGTATTTTCATATCCATATTTTTTTTCTTTCATGTGGAATATTATTCTACAAATTACAAAGTGATGAGTGTTTATTTCACAATCTAATCAATAATTGGGATTGTTTGTTTTTAAGTCTCTATTAGGGAATATTTATTTTCCATATCTATGGTATATAAATGTGTTTTTTAAAATATTTTCACTATTCTCTTATATATTTTTGAAGTCATTTATACCCATTTTGATACACTGTTTGAAATGAAACCTTTTTTCATTTTCCAAATAAGGTACTTTGTGAATTTTTTGGAAAAAGCATGAATGGAATGGTTTTTTAACTTATATGGAATTAATGGAATTTTCCACCCTCATGAGACCATAATGCTTTGAATTTTACTTTAAAAAATTATGGGGTTATTTTCAAATAAAATATTATCTTTAAAAATTTTGCATCATTTTAAGAAAAGAAATTGTTTTTAAAGAAGAAAAGATATTTTCCGCAAGAATTGTTCTCACATGATCTCTCAAAATTATTTTCCATATAAGATAAAATTATTTGATGTCATTTATTTTTTACTAGGGATATGATTCAATGATAAAGTTCACATTCTTATTATAAATGTTTTATGTTTATGATGGAATGATATTTAAAAAACACATTTCTTTTCCTTGGGTTATTTTATGATTGAATAATATTTATGAAACCCATTTTATTCCATTGATTATGATATGATGAATGGTTTATTTTATTTTGGAACACACATGTATGGTTTTAATTATATTATTTTTGGGACCTATATCATACTCCAATGAATTTTGTAATGATAAATATTTTATGATCTCAAAAGGTTACATGGGAGGTCATCCTAAGCCCGTAATAAGAGGGTATATGGGAGGTCATCCTAAGATCACAAAAAATATGGCACATTGGAGGTAATCTATAGCCCGTAATAAGAGGGGAAATGGGAGGAAATCCTAATCCCACAACAAGAGGGTACATGGCAGGTCATCCTAATCCCAAAACTAGAAGGTACATGGGAGGACATCTCAAGCCTGAATAAGGTACATGGGTGATTAACCCAAGCCTGACATATTATGAATTTTTTGGTAGGAATAATTGACATAAGATATTATAAACTTATGTGTATGACACAATTTCCATGTCTTATTCCATTTTTATACTCTTATGGCTCATTTTTTTTATTATCTTATGATTCATGTCTTATGAACTTCCATTATTTATGCCACAACTCATGTTTATGATATTTTATATGAAGGGTATCGTTTTATAATGTTAATATCATGTTCTCATACCCCTATTATCATGATTATGATTACATATCTCCCATGTTTACCCTTATTGAGCATCTGAGATCTCCCTTTCTTATGTTTCTTTTCCCAAGGATATGAAGATAGGTATTTAGTCTGATATGACAAAAAGGGTTTTATTTCTGAAGAAATAGGAGTGAGAAGAATTAGACGTGTTACGAACCAGTTATTTATGTTTCCAAGTTTCCAAAGTCACTAAACTAATATGGTATTTGGGAATGAGTTTGTGTAATGTATTAAATGTGTTAATTATTCCATAAAAATTATGAAATGTTAATGTATGAAACTCCAGGGTCTTTATAGTTGGTATCATAGAAAAAATTTAGTTAACATTTAGAAGCTAGGATGAGAAAACTTTATTGATATAACTTGGGTTATTTTTAAAGATATGTCTAGGGGTGTCTCTAAGGATAAGTCTGAGGATTAGTTAATGTTTAGGAAAATGTCTTGGAATTTTGGTAAAGGATAAAGTGAGTGATTTTCTAGCATTATATCCATGTTTGGATACTAAAAGTAGACGTGGATCTAGAATAGACGTACCTAGGGGTAACAATTCTGACAAGGTGCATTGAGGATAAATTAAGGTTAACTTGGTACATAACAACGGGTCTTGCTGCACAACTGGTTTGACACTCTTGAGGGATATGCTCTGAAAATTCACAAACTCTTTATGATCCATCATGAAGGATTTGAATGGAAGTTGTTGATGAATAAATTATGATACATTTAAGGCATCATATATTAAAGAATGTGTCATAATTTAGATATACTATAAGTGTTTTTCATGATTATTTGCTTCCTCACTATGATAATTGTTTCTTACTCAATTATTTCAGGTTTTAGTCAATGGGGGGAACGAGAAGGAACTGGGTTAATGTTGAATGTGAAAGAAATTTTTTTGATGATAAGTATAATAGGATGGTCACTTGTATAGAGGATATTATGATAATGTTAGTTAGTTTTCAAAAAACATGATTAACAAAGTGTGCCTTAACTAACTCCCGAACTCACCAAGGAAGATAAGGAATATGTTCACTGATATTTCAGGTAATGGAGACAAGGGATGAAAGAATATTCAGTTTCCTTTGGGTCAATAATGTGGAAAGAACCACCTAAGTTAATTTATTAGGGAAACACGAATATTTTTTGGGTATAGAAAATAAGGGCACAAAGCAAGTAATTTCAACGAAAAAATGAAAGGTTCAACTAACAAAATGGATGAGAATATTGGTCACCCAAAGAAATCAACAAAGGTTAAATTATTTAAGTATATAATGAATGGTCACTATGAAAAACGATGTCCCAAGTGGAAATCTCAAGAATAAAATTAGCAAGGTGGTACGAATAATGGTTATATTTTCAATGATGATGATAATATAGATGAATTGTGAAAGGAAAGAGGATTTAAGTAATATGATGAGGTATACTTCTTATGGGTTATAAATGAAGTGGAATAATTGGAGTTTTCATGTATTTGGATTCAAGAATTGTGTTATATGAATAGTGAAATATACAAGGATTGTTTAGTTTATGTCTTTCACTCAGGATTGACAAGTTTATGTTGAATGTGTCTGATGGGCTAAAAAAGTGATTTAATGGAAAGGTGAAATTTTTAAAAAGGTAAGATAACCCTTAAAATGTCCTTTATGTTAATATAATTTTGTTTGGATAAAGACCTGTTGTATATAAATAAGTAAATTGGACGGTACTAATTACCTTGGAACTAATTAAGGACTTGTTAACTAGTGGTTATTCTATCATTGATGAAGTTTAGAACATTTCTGAATTTAAAGAATATATCCAATATACTTTTGAGTAAAGAAACATGCATGTTTTCAATAAACAATTATGGAAATTTAGGTTATTACCATGTTTCAAAGGAATACATGATAATGGTATTCAAATATCTGGTATGCGACAACCAAGAACTAATTTTTTAAATATGTGTGATAAATGTTAATATGAATAAGTGAACTTTATTACAATGTTTTTGAATTTCATCCTTTTGGAGGTTTATAAGGTTAATTTTTTTTGGAATAGTTTAAGTTAATCTTTAGATGTGATTTTTAGAGATTAACATATTGTATCGCCATATGAGGATTTATTCATATTGGAAAACTTTTGATAACCTTTTGTTTTGATTAAAACAGATGGGGTGACCTTTCATTCTCTTTATGGATATCATGATTTTTAAATTCCTTATGAATGAAAAATTCAGCTTCATTTTTTGGAATGGGAGATGAAGTGGAAGTCGATCAGGGCACAACAAAGGGAAAGGTTCTCCTGAAACCATGCAAGTGTACCTTTTCATGAAAATTATTCAAATTTTGGAAAATGATCTACTAAATAAAATGTTGTCCTAAAACCTTGATTTTTGTTGAACTCATGACCTTTTAAATCATCATAGAATTATAAATTTAAGGCCCTCATGTTTCCAATGATCATTCAATTATTTGTGATTGATGACCTCAATCACTCCATATAAATATTTATGTTTTCCCTCCAAATAAATATTTTCACCTTCCACTTATGTTCTATTTTGTGGAAACCTAGTCATATGTTACTTTAGGTGATCATTATGTTCCCAAATTTCTTTTTTAAAGGATGTTTTATAATTTATTATTATGATATGGGTTTCTATTAAAGAAACATTCAATTATTAAACCTTTGGTAAACTCGATGATTTATTGGGGAGAAATTCATTTAAAGTGAGGTAGAATGTAAGACCCTGAGATTTTGTGATATATTTTTTCTAGATAATTTAATCTTTTCAATGTTTTTCATTTCACACAATACTAAATGTAACTTTTTTAATATGAAAAACACTATTTATATATTGCATTATATGCAACACCAAGTCGATATTGTGCTACACACAACACTTGGATTAACCTGCAGTATACACAACACTATTCTTGGCTTGTGATATACACAATGCCGAGTTATTTTGATATCTTTCATTACACATAATACTGAGTTTTACCGAACAATAGTATAATATTAAAATATCATTATTTAATATAATAAGATATAACCAAGACACTAAATTTGTGATTATGAATAGTGTGAACTAAATTATGAAAATAAAAGATTTATGATATGAATTTATTGGTTACCAATTAATTTGAAATGAAAATATATACTAATTAATTATAAAGGTAATAATTTTATTTTTATGCTCCTAAAGTAATTTTTTTATTAATAAATTAAATTAATTATAATTAGTGAGTGATATTAATGATATATATATATATTATATATTCAAAAAATATTTTTTATATTCATCAAATAGATTTTATAGGTATAAGATAAGAACAAACCTACTTTTATGTATAAAATCCAATATTTTTCAAAAGGGTGATTTTATAAAATTTTAATTGAGAACTCATATTAAATCCAATTTTTGAAACTTTTAAATATTTTATTTGAAAAAATAAACTTCTTATTATAAATATTAATATAAAATTAACTTTTGTTGATTTTTTTTATTTTTATGATAAGTTTAATGTCTTGATGAATGGTAAAAAAATACTAAATTTTAATTGGAAACAACTTTTTCATAAACATAATTTATGGTGTTAAATTATATTTTTTATTGGTTTTAAATTATAATTAGTTAAAATTTTAATCATTAAATCTAATTTAGGTCATTGGAATCAATATTACATTGAACTTAGTTATAAAAGTTTTTCAATCTTTTGCACATTTTAACTTTAATAACCCGTTTTCTCACCCCATCAATGAGATTAATTTTAAATTAATTACATCAAATTATATGTTCTGAATTTTTAAAAATTTATTCCATATTTTTAATCATTGTGTCCCAATTATGTAAATAGGTTTCTTTTATTTTTGTGAATTATGAATAGTAACTTTAGTATTTTTTTATTAACATGGTAAGAGGTAAATAAGGTAGTTAAGGGTACCAAATAATAATATAAATAATATAAAATTACCCTAACACTTTTACTAATTTCATTGTATGAGTGAGTTTTGACCAAAATCATGCTAGGGCCAAAATTACAACCTTTTTAAGCCACTTGGACGAGATTAAGGCATTTATTATATTTTATTTAAAGAAAAGTTAAAGATGTCATACTCATATTTTCAATAACTATATCATTTTTAATATAGGTTTATAAAGAATATAAATTTGATGATAAATAGTCATTTTAAATATTTTTTTTATTTATCATGATAATTTCATTTTAGTTTTTATAAAATAAATAAATACCATAAAGGCTTCTACAATGATGATGTAATAGTTTTTTATTTAATGGAAATACCAAATAGATGATATTGAAAATATTAAAATAAACATAATTTAATATAATTAATATCATAAAAGAATTATATAGATGAATTTGACATGTTAGGGATGATTTAATATTATTTTTTCATAGATATCATGTTACTATGATATTTTTAAAAAGACAAATAACAAATAGTGTCAAAACTGACACTAATTATATTATATGAAAGTAATATTTTATTAAATTATTTAATAATCATAAGAGTAATAAATAAGGACAAGGGGATGATATATAGTCTAAAATATCACAAAGTGACCATTTATGGTCTAATTTACACTTTATATGTAAATATTACATTATCTTAACTTTCAAAACACTGTTTACATAGTTAAAATTAAAATAGGTTAACGAAGGGTTTATAAAAAAGATAAGGTTAAAAATTACATCAAACATTTATAAAATTTATTGGTTGACAATATTACAACCTTATAATATATTTTATTTGAATAAATTACATTTTTTTGGTATTTGGATTGAGATTTATTTTATTATAAATTGTTCTTCTGAGAAATACCAAAAGTGACCCTCCCCTCTCTTACAAAAGGGAGCCTCTTCTCCTCTTCGCTTCACAATTTAGAACCTATTTTGTTGACCAAAATATATCCAAATATCCTCCCCAAATCCTTATATTTATCCTATAATCCTTAATTTTTTCATAAATCCAACCCAAAGGAGTCCTTTTTTTTCAAATCAAAATAAGATACCCAAAGAAGAGGCAACATTCATTGATATATATTTTTATTTTATTTCTTCCTTAAACTCCAAAAATTATTTTTATTTAATGTTTATATGATAATATTAGTATCCTAAATAAACTTTTATGTTTTTTTATTAATGGTTCTACCTACACTCACACACACTTCCAACTAATGGGTAACGAACTTACTGTTCTTATGTACGGTGAACTACCGCCTCATGAAACGATGTTGTTTGTTTTTCCATTACCACCTCTCATAGTGGTAATTATGATGGAAACTATATTTATATCTGATAAATATGATATTTATGATTTATATATTCTTATTTAATTATAATATAAAATATACATTCATACTTTGAATTTTGTGTAAATAAGATGACTTCGTTTTTGGATGTGTGGACTACCGCCTCCCCAAAGCGATGTGATTTGTTCATCCTTTACATGGAATGTATTAATAATGAGTTTAGTAAAACTATATGAAATATATGACATAATAATTATACTATAATAACACACACACACACACACACTAAAACACACACACACACACACACACACATATATATGTAATTTACTTTCTTCTTTTTAATACGATAAAAAAAACTGAAATAACGTTCATGCGTGCATACGACCTACCGTCTCCTTAAACAGTGTATTCCATTTAATATATCTACATTTTATAGATATTTATATGATTAATATATATGATATATAAATCATGTTTTATATTTTGAAAATATTTTAATCATGACCTAAGTAATAGGATCAATAATAACAGGTCAAAACACATACGATAAACAATACCCAAAAAGTTTCTTTAACATAGAATTTTTTATAAACGAGTAATATAAGGCCATAAGTAAATAATATATGGTATGATATAATAGAATTTGGTTCTATAATAGATTTATAATAAAGTTAAAATTATTATACATGAGTTTTTTATGAGTATGATGAGATTCAAGACATACGGTAAGGTAATTTCATCTCACTTTTTAAATATGTGAAATACATGCCATATTCACTGCTAGTTTATTTTATATGGGGTATATAATGAATTATTACATGTTATATAATGAATTTACTTTATTTAATTATATTATACTTTTCAATTTATGTTATTCTTTCCTAGATCCCATGATTTATAAATTTACTCAAGTAGTAAGGGATTTATGTCTCATTTTTATTTCCATGGGACCCATTCCTTATACACAACTTGTTTCTTATAAGTGGTGTATATACTACCCATGGATATATTTTATTAATATTATCCAAAATATTATTTTATTTTTATATCCATATTATTTTATTTATTTCAAGGTTCCTATGATTCTACTTATTATAAAGTTATGAGTATTTATTCCACAATCTCATCAATAATTGGGATTGTTTTGTTTTAAGTATCCCTTTGGGAAAATTTATCTTCCATGTCCATGTTTTCTAAATATGTTTTAAAAATTGTTTTTAATATCATCCTATGGATTTTTGAAGTCATTTTTACCAATTTTTTATACACATTTTGAAAGGGATATTTTTTTCATTTTCCAAAGAAGGTACTTTGTGAATTTCCAGAAAAAGTACGAAATGAATGTTTTTTAAATTATACGGCATGAATGGAATTTTCCACCATCATGAAAGAAAAATTATTTAAAGTCTCATTTATAAAATTCCATGGTTATTTTCAAATAAAATTTATTATTTTAAAATTTCACATCATTTTAAGAAAATAAAACGTTTTTAAAGAAGAAAGTATATTTTACTCAATAATGGTTTTCATGTGATCTCTAAAAATTATTTTCCATATTAGATAAATTTATTTGACATAACTTATGTGTTATTAGGGATATGATTCAATTATACAATTATAATTCTTCTTATGAATGATTTATGTTTATGATGGAATGATATTTATGAAAACCATTTCTTTTCCATGGGTTATGTTATGATTGAATGATGTTTATGAAGACCCTTTCATTCCATATATTATAATATGATGAATGATTTATGGCCTTTTAGAACAAATATTTAGGGTTTTCATTAAGTATTGGGTGGGACCTATATCCAGCTACAATGCATTGGGAAATTATAATGTTCCATGAGCTCAAAAGTTTACACGAGAACTCATCCTAAGCCCACAACAAGTGGGTATATGGATGGTAATCCTAATCCCAAAAACAAAAGGGTACATGGGATGTTATCAAAAGACAACAAAAAGAGGGTACACGGTAGGAAATCCTAATCCCACAATAAGATGGTACATGAGAACTCATCCTAATACCAAGACTAGAAGGTACACAGGTGTCCATCCCAAGCCTAAAGTAGGTACACAAGTGATTACCCCAAGCCCAACATACTATGAATTTCTTGGTAGGAATAATTAAAATAGGATATTTTATGCTTATGTGTATGTTACAATTTATATTTATTATTATATTATTACAATCTCATAGATCATGGGTTTTTATTATCTTATGATTCATGTATTATTAATTTCCATTATTTATGCCATGACTCATATATATGATATTTGATATGTTGGGTATGGTTTTCTAATGTTAGGATCATGTCCTCTAATCCATTTTATCATGATTATGATTACATATATCCTTTGTTTACCCTTATTGAGCATCCAATCTCACCCTTTATTATGTTTCTTTTCCCTAGGATACGATGAAAGGTATTATGTTTTATATGTCAAAAAGGGGTCTAGTTATGAATAATTTTGTAGGATAATAGGTACATGTGTTATGAATTAGTTATTTATATTTACAAGTTTTCAAAGGAACTAAACTAATATGGTATTTGATTGTGTGTTTTTGTAATGTATGAAATGTGTTAATTATTCCACAAAAATGATGAAATGTTAATGTGTGAAAATCTAGGGTTTTTATAGAAGGGGTCTCATGATAGGGTCTCATGTGGTTCATGATTATCTGGATAATTCCTCCGAATGTAGTTACTAACTCTCCTAAGCCTCCTTCTCTATGTTATTCTTCTCTATCCCCTATATTTCCCATACATTTTCAAGTTTTAGGAAGGGGTTTATATAGGAAAATTGGGATGATTATTACATCTATTTTGATGGGGAAGGTGCCTTGTATACCAACTTCAGGTGGTGGGTGGCGTATCTTTGAGGCTCTAAAGCTCTTAGTGTTCTTCATACTCATGTGATGTTGAGGTGGATACATGATCTCATGATCAAACTATAGTTTACCTCTGTCATCTTGAAATGATAAACTTATTCTTCATGTGATTCTTTGGTGGATATTTTATAGAAAAAAATCATAGGATTCATGCATTGAAATATTTACATAAAGGTATCTTTATATGGTAGAAGATAAACTATTTTTAATGTGATGTATTCAAACTATTTCCTTGATTGGAATATCTTGATCACATGATACCTTGGGGGATAGATAGTGGAAAAATACAAAATTCTTCATGTGATGGAAGATGTACATGATTAAATCATCACGCGATTGAAGATATGTTTTTCCTCATACGAAGCCTTGATGATTTTCATCATCGATTCATTTGATCATGTGAAAATTTAGTAATTTTCACCAGGTATTTTCTCGATTATAGTCTTTATGTGACACCACATGATCACATGACCTAATTAAATTCATGAAACTAAGGCTTGTTCTTATGATAATAATGTTCATGTGATGATATAATAGATACACGATCATGTAATGCTGATGAGTTCATGTGATGGAGGATGTTTATGAAATTATTTTGTTCATATAATACCAAATACATGTAAGATAATGATTTCATGCATGGGTTTGGGATGATCAAGTGAGTCTTGACTTGATTTTTGGGGATGGTTGACGTGTGGTTGTTGTGAGTGAAAAATACCTTTTCCAGATGGGGGTTTAAGATGATGACATGGAGTCTAGTGGACAACTCATATCAAATTAATTGGGTTTATAAGGTAATGTGTGCAAAATTTTAATATGGGAATAGTAACCTTCATTTCTCCCCATCCCACTTAGAAAATTTATTTGGTTGTGAACTTATTTTTAAGAAAACCACTCTTGTTGATCACTCAAGATGTCATTAGGGTTTGGAACCCAGAAAAACTTTCATATATTCCATCACCAGGATACTTCACACCTATGTAGTCCGCCAAGGAACCTTTATGCACACCATGCACCCCTCTAAACACTATACTCACCTGCTTCCAACCTATACTATCCAGGTTCTCCTCTACCTCTAAGCCTATCTATTTAAGCTGGTTCACCCATGTTTCTTATCCCAGTTCCCACAAGTGTGGGATTGATATATCCTTTAATGACTATCATGGTTGGACATTTTTTTACATACAATAAAAATAATTTGAACAATAAATCGAAGTAAAATATGTCACAAGAGGGCCAAGATTTCTGCCATTATAAAATGATTCTCAATCCATTATTCTCAAGAATTCCACCTCCAAACTTATTTATAGTCCTTCATGAAAAATATATCAGTACCTTTTTTTACATAGGCTTCACACTTTTAAAATCCCTAACAGAAAAGTGCATGGAACACATTTATGGGTGTCAAAAAACACCCCCTCAGAATTGGATTCATTTGGAATGAAATGAATTTGATTATAAGGTATATGTAGATCACTTTTACGTGTAATTAGACATCTGAAGGGCTTGATAGTGAACCTTATGAGAGTATTTTCAAAGAATTTAGTAAATTATTTGATGTGTTATTAATAGGAGAGACATGAATTTGAGTGTTTGGAATTTAAAAATAGATATCCTCTAAATTTACAAGATGGATATTCTTTTCGAGGAATTGGTTTTCCTAGAGTAATAATCTCAGATCAGGGCATGGATATTCTGATTTTGAAAAATTAAAAATTATAGGATAGAAAAGGGATTGGGATGGAAATTAATTTTTGGTTGGATCCAAGATAAGTGATCTGGATGTCTCTATGTATATCAAATAAATGGGAATCAAGCCATATGCAGTTGTGATAAATGTCACGTATATATATTGAGATCATGAATATGGGAAATATGTTAATTGATGAATAACTCTATGATTCAAGCTCCTACATAAATCTTTCTTGTATATAGGAGAGAGGATGTCATCACATTATGACATAAACGTGGGCAGATGCCCATGTTTCAGGGAGATATCACATAGATCTAGACCTCATTCCAAATTTTAGGCCATATCTAGTAGGCCACTCTATGAATTTTAAGGACATATATTATATACCATGTCTCATATAATTTCAAGACATGATAGGACCAAGTACTTTATAATGGGTCCTAGTAGATAGATATATGATGTAATTTTTTCCTGGTTCAGTGAACCTAGCAAACATAGTTTGATTTTTATAGGGTAAGATAATGTTCCCTACAAGATTTTTATATCATATTTTAGCCCTAACTTTTTCCAAATCCATTGATGGAGAGACTTAGTGGGAATGCAATAAATTTTTTCTCTAGAAACCATTTATGAGTTTTCCACCTGAAAAGTTTTCTGACTTTTCTATGTATGAGTACTCAATATTTCATAGACCATGAAAAATTCATTTCTAGAATGCATAGAATTGAATTTTTTCTATGGTTACCTTTATGGGGTTTCAACCTAGATAACATTGTGTGCCTCTTTAAATTTTCTATTTAAGGTCTAATAAGATAGATCAAAATAGATGATGTTTAGGGTTGATCAACTTTGACCCAATAATGAAAAAGTTCAAGGTTGTATAGCATGGAACTTATTTTGCAATAGATTTGGATTTTATAGCTATAACTTTATTTTAGTGTAGTTTATGGTCATATAATATGGAAATTATTTTACTGTAGTTTACAATCATATAACTTAAACCTTCTTTTACTATAGTTTAGGTTTATATAAGTTAGACATTTTTTACTATATTTTAGGTTCATATATCTCAGACCATATTTTTCAATAGCTTAGGGTCATATATCATGGACCTTATTTTTATTTAGTTTAGGGTCATATATCTCAGACCTCATTTTTCTGTATCTTAAGGTTATATAGCTCATAATTTCTTTTACTGAAGTTTAATGTTGTATAACAAAGACCTTATTTTTCTACAGTTTAAGGTCATATATCTCAAACCTTCTTTTACTATAGTTTTGGTTCATATAGATTTAACCTTCTTTTTCAAAACATTAGGGTTGTATATCTTTGAAATTTTAAAATTAGATTCATGAAAAATGTGAATCATGTCTCAAGGATCAAGAATCGGGGACAATGAAGGATGAATATTTATTAATGGTTTTGGCACCCTACATCCTTGTTTGAGTTACGAAGGAGGAATATTCATGAAGTTTTATGACACCCTAAATCCGTACTATAATTGTGAAGGATGGATATTTATCAATGGTTTTGACACCCCACATCCATTCGTCAAAGTGTGAATGATGAATATTCATGAAGGGTTCTGACACCTCACATCCTTTAGGATATTATGAAGGATGAATATTCATAAAGGGTTTTACACCCTGAATTCTACCCTAGATTATAAAGTATTTTGGTACCCTTAAACCTTGATGAGGTTAGAAAATATGAATATTCATGAAGGGTTCTGACAGCCCTTATCCTTGCTGAAATGTTGAAGGATGAATATTCATGAAGGGTTCTAATACCCCACATCCTTTTTGAGATTATGATGGATGAATTTTCATGAAGGGTTTCAAGACCCCACATCCTTGCTAATATTATGAAGGATGGATATTCATGAAGGATTCCGACACCCTACATTCTTGTTGAGGCTGTGAAGGATGAATATTCATGAAGGGTTTTAACATCCTAAATCCTTATTGGAAATGGGTATGGTTTATGGTGAAATAATTTCATAGATATCAAACCCAGTTGTATAGTTTTATTATGTGCTACATAAATAAAACCTCAAGGGGATTGAACTAAGGATCATTAAATTGGGGTATACATCTTGTGGATGAAAGTAAAACATAAAAGGTGTTGAGTTACAATGAGGTTTTTCTAGGGCTCATAGGGATCATAGGTCCTTTATTACATGGAGGATATACCAATGTTTGATGGTTTATGGGACCTTAGGAAGATCTAACTTGTGCATGGTCAAGTATAGGGGTCCCCAGGGTTATGGGTGGTTTGTGAAGATTTAAACACTCTGGTGATAAAGTAGGTTATGATGTTAGGAATATTCAAGGAGAGTTATTAAACCCTAGGGGTAGTTCATGGAGTACCCCAGAAAAGTGGGAGTTTAGTTTATGGTCATGAATCTTGGGCCCATATATCATGTGATTTAGAGTTATGTGATAAAGACCACCAAAAGGTTCAATAATTGAGTAGGACAATTTTTCTTCAAGAATGGGTATAGTAACATCGAGGATGTTGAATCCACTTGAATAGTTTGGTTATGGGAAATGTAAATCATGATATTTGAATATCAAAGTCAACATAGAGTAGAGAATGGTGGGTACATGTTTACCATAGTATTGGAAGAAACTAGTATCACACAAAATTAGGATAATAGATCCAAGGTTCACAGGGAAATTTACACTAGAACCGAAACATCCCTTAGACATAAGCTCTAAGGAATTGTGTTATTTACCAGAGAGTCCTATTAGTGTCCCTTCATATTAGTCAATCCATATTACTAATACAATATTGGAGATAACCAGGAGAATTTATTCATGGCTATGGGATTCAAAGAGAAGTATATCAACTCAAGGAATTAATGGGTATCACATCATACTTTAACTACATGAAGTTTGGTGTATGGGAATCATAAAATTAAATAAGGGTTTTGAGTACCCTAAAAGTTGGGTTTCCACATATTGAACACGTTACCATAATGATAGGATGTGAAAAATATTTTCTATAGCTTTATCTTATATCATAAATGTCTAGAAATCATGGATATATTTTTTTGGGTTCATAGGATAGGCTCCACGAGATTTATGCTTCTTTATTTACAGTATAAGATTTTCCAAAACTCTGATGATGAATATTTTAGTGAGAAGATATCTTAAATTTTTCTCAAACCACTATTTATGTGATTTTATCATGACAGGTTTTGTGTCTCTTTCACTAGCTTTTTAAGGTCTTGTGATATGGACTATCAGAGACCAGAGTTTATGGTCATGTAGATTTGGCCAAAGTGTATATAGTTTAAGGATATGATTCAAGGACATGTTATCAAGGGAGTTTTATAAAATAAACCAATTAGGACTTCCAAGGTCAAGATTACTCCAACACCGTTTTGAAAATGGGGTGAAAATACTAAAAATCATGGATGAAGGTTCGCGAATCATGAGTGATGGTATGAGACAGTTATTCCAAGGATAATCATGAATCACGTAGAGGTGAAAAGTTTCCCTACAATGTTGTTTGGGCTCACAAGGATTATAGGTACCTTATTACAAGGCCAAATTTCCTATGGTTGACGAGTCTAAGGCATTTTTTAGATCTAAATATTATGTTGTCAAAAAATGGGGTTGTTTTCTTCTTTCTAAGGGAAATTTGATGTTTTTTACAATATGATATGCTCAAGATGATGAAGTGTTATTTATAGATTGAGATTCTTAAAAATATGATGGAAGCACCCCAAACATTTGTTGAACAAGGTTAAGATCTTGTGGTCCTTTGATAAAGAGAAATGATGGATGATTTTTTTCATAGTTTAACATCATGAAATGGAGATTCTTCTCCCATGTATTTTAACATCATTAAACTAGGCCCTAATTTTTGATTAGTTTAACATCATGTGACAAGGACTTAGTTGTTATGTGGTTTTGCATCATGCAACCAAGACATTGTAAACTGACATGAAATTATTCATTGTATCCTTAGATAAAATCTATATTGGTTGGGAGAATTCAAATGCAGGAGGAATTTTCATCCTTTTATAGGCCGATGGGTAGATAGCCATATGCTGGGGGGGCCCTTTTGTGTAGATTTGGATCATGAGCAGGTTGTCCATACATATATCTGACAGATATGTTGGTCAAATGAGACTATATAACCCATCCATTCTTAAGTAGATTAATTTATGGAAAGGTGGGCCATTTTCAATGAAATCCCTATGCATAGATCTTACTCATACATAAAAGGGGAGAGTAGAATTTTCTGTTTGGAAACTATGGTTGGGCTTATGGTGGAGAATCCTGATGTCACTACATATCCTATAATTATAGGAATCAATCCATACATAGTTCTTTTAGAGAAATGTACTTTTGAAATATCTAGATCATGTGTAGAGGGGATGAAAAGAGTTTTCCACTTGGGGCATGCCCATTTTATGGGGGTCAATTCATTAAGGTAAAAGGGTAATCATCTTGTTTTATTCTTCTTATGATGACATGCGCAACCATGATCCATGCTCCCCTAGACTATTTTTAGGGTATTATCATTCTCATAAATCAAAAGTGAGACTATAACGAGGAATTAGGGAATCACTAAATATCATATAATAATAGGAATCAAGACATATGTAGGTTTGGAAACATCAAATGTTACCCTATACAAATATGGCTCATATAAGGGGAGAGGGGCATGTTACTCCTTGAAATAAAAAACACGCACTATCACCCAGTTTCATGATCTCTGACTATCAATGATACCATTAAGGTTAAGATATATCAAACTAGTATATGATCTCATTGGTTGGAAAATCATTATAATTTTGTGGGAAAACAAGGCTGAAGTCATTCAATATGGACCAAGCACTAGGAGAGGTTGTGATAGTGGAATACTTGTGTATGGGACAAAGAAAATATAATTAATCATTTCTATATATCTTGGAAGGTTAGGAATCAATCCTCACATGGTTATTATATGAAAAGTTTTCCTACATAGACCTAGATTGAGTGTAGGGGAGGGGAACCATTATTTTTAATATTGTGATTGTGCCCATAATTATGTAATCTTGGAATATCTACATTTCTCGAGGGTTTAATAATCAATCCACACGTAGATCTTATAGGTTTATACCATATGTAGGGAGATGGATTTTTTTGTCATTGTGGCTGGGACTAGGGTGGAAAATATGAAAATCACTATATATCCTATAAGGATATGAATCAAACCACACATAATTATTTTAGAGAAAACTCCCTTCACAGTTCTAGATCATTTGTAAGGAATATGGGGCATTGATTATCTCAGGCATAGGCCAACCATGTACCAAATACTTCTACATAGATCTAGATCTCATATGTGGAAAAAATGGCCACTAGGGGTCATCAATTCTAACTAGTTTAGAGTCATGCGGGATGGTCTTTCAAATTATAGTTTAACGTTGTATTTTAGAGATGATGGTGTCCTATAATTTAAGGTCATGCGATGGGGATATGTAGTTTGAAATTTTATTTTTTTATAGCTTTGCCCAAATTGGATTTCCTATAGGTATGACTAACACAAGGCATTTGGGTCTTTATAATAAATTCATACCTTGATATTAAAGGTTATAATAATGTGATGTCATAATCTTGTTTTGATAATGAGTATAATGAAAATAAGTGTAACATCGAGGGTATCTGAATCCTCTTAAGTAGTTGGGTTATGGGAGGTTTAAATCATAACCTAAGAATATCTAAGTATATGGGAAGTTGATACCAGTGGGAACAGGTCAACCATTAGTAATGGCAGGAACCCATATCACACATAGTTAGGGAAATAACTCCTGGGTTTAAGGGGGATCTCTCTTCCAGCACCAGGACAACCCATAGGCACAATCAATAAGGCATTGTGTCAGTCAATAATGAATCCAAGTGGGGTTCTTTTATATTATTAAGTCTCTGGTACTAATATTCTATAGGGAATAACTAAGATCTCATGGTCTTAAGGTCCATAGAATGCAAAGAGAATATGTGATCAAGGAATCGATTGGTATTAAATATAATATCAGATATATGAAGTTGGTTCATGGAGAACATACTATCCAAGAAGGGTTCAAGAACCCTAAAAGTTACTGCAATGCCTATTGAACACATTTTTAGGGTGAAGGGTTAAGACATTCCATTCTTGAGTGCACAATAATCATAGGGTATTATTTTTTTGGCATTAATTCCTCATGTCATGAAGTTTAATGCCAGGAAACATTAATGGGGTTTTTAATCTTTGAGTAAAATAAATATCAACTTCTCTAGTAATAGTGACCTTATAGGTCCTCTAAGCTCACATGAGTCCTGATCAGCATGATAAACAAGAGATGATTGGAAATTCGATTAAACTGCATGAGAGTACATGATAGGGAACACATGGGGGCATTCACATTTCAATGTGAGATGGAATCCCAAAAAAATGTGATTCTTATTGAGTAACATAGTTAAAAGAAACAAATATATATGGATGGGCCTAAAATAGATGACCCATAGGTCACTATGTATCCAATGAATACGATAATCAAGAAAAAAATAGTTCTTATATTGTGGTCCCTGTGTATGTTTAACTCTTATATTGGGATATAGAATTTAATGTTCTACATCGATATGGATCATGAATATTGAATTTCAATTAAATAGGTTTAATGGGTTAATAAATAATGAAAAATTATATTGATGAGGTTCTAGTTCTAAGAAGAAGGTGAAATTTCTTTTATCTCAAGAAGGGTCATTAGAGAAAACTCAACATGAACTGGTAAAACCTTACAACACAAACCTTTTATATAGATCCCTCTCATGCGTAAAAGGGGAGGAAGGTCCGATAAGTTAAATTAATATTGTTTAGTTTAAGTTCTTGCAGAAAGAACCACTATGCAGTTTAAAGTGATGCAGTGAGGACATAAAGTGTCACACAGTCTAATGACATACGACCAAGGCATGTTTCATGCAGTTTAACATAATGTGGTAAAGATGTTTTTGTGCAGTTTAACATCATGTGACTATAAAATAGGTGTATTGTAGTTTAAGGGCATTATACGAGGACCTATGAATCCTTTACTTTAAGGTCATGTGACGAGGACCTAAGGTATTGTGTAGTTTAAATTCTTGCATCCAGGACTTTGGTATGGAGGTATAAAACATTGAGACATTCTTGATCCCTCTTATTCATGAGAATGCCTTTAAATACCTAGATCAAAGATGATTGTTTGATGATGGGTGTGATCAATGTAACACCATTAAAGAAATAACTCATGGGGTTAAGGGGGACCTTTCTTCTAAGTTTGAAACACCCCCTATGAACAATATCTAAGGCATTGTGTTATTCACTATCGAATCCTAGTAGTGTAATTCCAGATTAGTCAATTACTATTAAAAATATTCCCCAAGGAAGGAACAAGAGGACATGGTATCAAGGTCCAGAAATTACAATAGAAAATGCACTCAAGGTATCAGGTGATTCTGATATGAAAAGGGCCATGAAATTTGTTTTATTTAAAATGGGTTTCCAAAAATATCTGGAATGGTTCATGGCTACATCTTCATGCATTGAGGATGTATGAATTTGAACAAAGGCATACTCAAATATATAGTCTGAACTATGGCCAAGTGGGACTATCAAGAGGGATTACCAACTTAAGGAAATTGGTTTTTCATAGGAGATACACACCCCTAAATGAAAGGGTACAAGAATATGAATTTATATTCATTATTTAAAAATGATTACAATGAAAATATGTGTAACATGAATGGTATATGGATCCACTTTAATATTTAGGTTATGGGAAGTGTAAATCATAACCCAAGAATATATGAGTCAATGGGAAGTAGTTATTGGTGGGTACATGTCAACCATTAGTAGCAGTGGGAACCCATTTCACATGCTGTCAAAAAAATAGTTCCTAGGTTTAAGGGGACCTATCTTCTAGGATTAGGAAATCCCTTAGACACAAGCTCAGAGGCATTATGTTATTCACTAGTGAATCTCACCAAGGTCGCTTCATATTATCCAGTCCTTATTAACACTATTATATTGGGGTGAATGAAGAGTACATGGGATCAAGGCCCCTGGAATTCTAAGGGAATATATACTCAAGAAATTTGTTAGTATTAAATTAGATACCGAAGGATTGAATTTGGTTCTTGGTTAACCAAATATTAAAAAAGGTTTTGAGCACCCTAAATTTCACATAAACGTGTATTGAACACAATTTTGGGGTGAATGGATAAAACATGAAACTCTTGAGTACACAATCATCAGAGGGGATGATCTATTAAATTTGGAGGACTTATTTCATATTGTTTAATGTCATGAAACAAGTACATAGTTCACTATATTTGAATAAATACATATCCATCATGATAGTTAGCGAACCTTTCCTAGTTCTATAAGCTCACATGAATCATGATTCGTGTGAAAAATAAGAGATGATTGAAAATTTTATTAAACTGTATGAGAGTGAATGATATGGGACATGAGGGGAAATTCACATTTTGTAGTGGAATGGAATCACTACATGGACTTGACTCTCATGGGGGGACATGGTTAGAAGTGATGAAAATTTTCATCTGATACCGAAATAGAGGATCTGGGTGGCACTACATATACGATAAATATGAGATTCAATCCACACACAGGTCTTACATAGAATCCATTATATAGATCACACTATCATATAGGGATGAGGCATTTTGATTTTTTTTCTACACATATCTAGCACATGCATAGTGAATTGATGATAAAGAGGCATCCTAGATTGAGAAAGAATGAAACCTCAAGTGGATGATGTTTTAGTTCTAGTATTAAGTTGAGACTACTTTTTTCATTGGTGGGGTCATTGAAGAAAAAAAATGATCTATTAGACCTATACACTAGAAAATTTTTATATAGATTTAGCTCATATGAAAAAGGGGAGGCAAGTCCCATAAGGTAAACACAAGTTGTGTAGTTTAGTTCATGATACAAGTAGAAATATGTAGTTTAAATTAATGAAAAGAGGAATTAATATGGAACAAAAATTACCATTATGTGACCAGGATGTGTTCCATGTATTTTAACATCATGCAATATGGATGTATTTTGTGTAGTTTAACATTATACAATATGGATGTTTTGGAGATGTAACCTTTCGGGAGGGAGGATTTTTTTATGGATCTTGGATGAATCATATGCATGTTCCATAAGTCATAGGATTCTTTAAATCTATAAAACCTTCATCTAATTACTTCTACAGGTAATCCTTGAAGATAATGAATCCTTAAATAATATTCCCTATTAACTGATGGTAAGGAAAATAATTGAGTTGGAAACTTGTGGCTACCTCATTAAGTCTCTTATTCCTTGGGAGCCTAATAAGGTTATGATTCAGTGAACATGTGAAGTCTTTAGACATATGCTCAGTATTAAATAAATAGACCTTTATTTCATATATTACTGAGAGATAGTCGTATATCACTGAGAGATGAGTGGCTCATATTCTATTTCACAAATCGTGTGTTTTATTCATAATGAACACATGACTAGAGTATAGATTTTGGTGTCAGGGTCTCCAAAATCCCCTAATCCATCTACTTATAAAGAAAAAACTTAAATTTGAAGAAACTCTATATTGTATTCTCAAGATTTCAATGGCAGGGGAAGTAATTATCATGGCTTCTCAACTCCTAATCTTTTTTTTCCTCATTATTCAGTGTTTAATCAAATAAATCTACATGGAATAGATGAAATAACCAGTGACATGTTTTTGATGGAATTAATAAACCTGTCATTGTCTACCACCAAGAGATGGATGGCCACATTACTTCCCATTTATTCTATATATTCCTCTACATTCATTCACAAAAGGATGAATTTATTCTTGAGATATTCTACCCTATTATTTTTCAATTTAAGGATAAGTTCCAAAGAATTGGGTTCCCTAGATGACGATGATACTTCCCATAAATTCGAGGAATTCTACTGTCTTAGATACCCTGTGGAAACCATAGAGGCTAGATGGTGTCTGAAGTGAACCTGATGAGTGGGTTTAAAATATGGAAATTCCCCTAGCCCTATGTGTTATAGGTCTTGAAAATATAAAAATTACACCAGCCATATGGGATGAGGTGAGGTGAAAATTTTCCACATTTCACCAGATGAGGGAGTAAAGAATATAAAAATTCCACCATCCTTGTGGGCTACGGAACTTCACTACAAGGAGGAAAATTATGGGAGAGTACTAATACATCATCTTAGGGAAAAGATCATAGAATAATTCCCACAATTATTTCCCAAAGATCCTCATTCTCTCACTGGTTATGAGAAATCTGTTCTTCATTAGAAATTTCTTCTACATCCACAAGGGGATGAATAGAAGAAGTCATAACAACAACCTTTTTTTTCAATATTAGGGTGGGTGGATGATGATGGGAGCCCCAATGTGTACCTCAGAGACTGAATTTTCTATTACCATTGGGAATATGATCCATTAATATTGTACCTTATGGATTAAATAGGGTTGATAATTCCATCTGTTGATGTAGGAAAGGTATCATTGAGACCTTATTTACAAATGATAAGGGCAGAATATGGGTCAACCTGCTATGGATCAGATGACTGTAGAAGGGAACAATCATCCTCATCTAGAGTGTTCTCATCTGAATCTAGTGGAATGTCCTCCGATCTGATTGATCTCATGTTGATGTTATCATAGGTGGGATGATTCTTCTATTCAATAGAGTATATATTTTTGTGGGTCGGTGCCCAATGTATCATTTTATGGGACAAAACACATATTATAAATTATTATAGGTCTAAAAAAGATATAAATTCACACATCCCTTTGGGTTGAGGTTCTCCCCAAGATTCTATAGTCACCAAGGATAGTTGTGATACAGTATAAGTCTTCTGGCTAGTGATGATTTGGGATTGATTCTGGGCCACTATTGGAATACGATGAGGGGTACAATGTACATTGGTATTACTAAGGATATAGGACTACTCTCGAGTTTCACTATTTAGATACCCTGAGTGGGATCTCTTATTAGATTACCTTGTTTAAATGGATAAGGTAGTGATAACTTCCTCTATTGATCCTTATGAAATTGAGGTCACTAATTAATAAAAATGACCAGAGGTGATAAGATACCTCCTAGGAATATACTAAGTGGTTTAGTTGACATGGATATTGTCCTCATACACCTCCCTACGATAGGGATTATATATATTGTTGTTCTCTATGGATAATCTCACAAAGTGGTTGAATGTAGAAACATGGTCCACCATCTCCTCTGAATTCTATCATTCACAAGATGACCTATGGTACCCCATCCTCTAGAGTATTTCATGAGCTACCCCTAAAGTCAGGATATAACCATTGATATGGAACTCCCATAACATAACATTCACCAACCAGAAATGATGGTGTTGGGTTGGAGACAACAAACATTAGGGCCTCAGGGCCAATGTTTCCATGGAAGATGAGGTGTATGTTTGGCATGTCAGGTGGTTGTGCACATCAACTTGGGTTTTTATAAGATTATTACCAAATTTTCTAATGATATTGTAATTTTTTGGTTCATTTTTTTCACCTTTTTTAATTTATGGAATCTTAAAATCCCTAGTGAAGAATAAATAAACCTTATAAGTATAACATCATATATAAGAGTGCATAGTCAATCATATTTTTCCACATTTAGAGGATAAAAAATGGTCATTTTTTACACATGTGGGGTTTCAAACAATTAAAGGATTCATATCAAGTTTACCATTTTTTGTTTTCATGGGATATGAAAAATTAAATGGATTGATGGGAACTGGAAAATCAATCCTTCTTTACCCATGAAAGGTATTACACAGTTAAAAGATTCACGCTCAGTTCAACATTTTTTTTTCTTCATACAAATGTTGGATGGGGATCAACAATCAATTATGGAGGGCTCAATATAGTTTTACAATCATTCACATTGGGTTTTATTATTTTGTTTCTGGAAACACCCAACGACCCCCACATCTATAAAAAACTACATTCCTTCTTTCCAGTGACACATGGTCATTGAAAATTCTTACCAATGAAGCATAGGGAGTCACATTGGTTTAGAGAATGGGATGTTGGGATCATCACACCCTATTGTGGGGAATTAAATCCCACTTCAGAACTCTCTTATATATTTATGATATGCTTTTGAATCATTACCAATCCACAATATGGAACTAGTTTCCCCTTTTCCAATGGCTTTATTAGAACCATGTGTTGATGAGAACAAGTACATCATAATTTCTCCATTATTATATTATGTATTTATTATTCTCTAGTTTATATCCATATTTATCACTCTTGAGTTTATTTCCCTCTAGGGAGGTGGAGAGTGTTTTGGAATTTGGATTGAACCTCTAAGAGGAATCCTATGTATCCTATGAGAATATGAATCAAAACCCATGTAGTTCGTTAGATGTCTATGAGTTTTAGTGTAAAACTGTAGAAGTTTGAAAAATAACTATGCAAATGGGGACTTCCCTAAGAGACTTCATCAGACATATGCCTTATGAAGGAAAAGATGATGTAATCAGAATTACATATAAAGGGAGTCCCATATTGAGGAAATATCATCATACTGGTTCTCTCTAAGACAACATGAGTTATGATTGTTGTGAGGGACAGGATATAGTGGAATATTGAACACATTTAATGGGGGAATAATATTTAATTATTTGGGGATTACACACAGATGTCTCCCTGATATTTGAGAGGGGATTACACACTGAGGTCTCTCGAAGATTCTTTATTGGGATTATTGACCTTTGAAGGAAATGAAATATGGTGAGGGGTTATACCTAAGGAGGATGACCAACTTTGAAATATTTTGGTATGAGGCTTAGAAGTTAAGGTTACCCTTATAGAGTTATTATTACTAATCTTATAGAGAATATGGTTCCATGAGAGAAGTTTCATGTGATTTTACAAGGAGTATTGTGATGTGAAAATTCGTATGGGGACACTCTGGTATTCAAGAGGAATATAAAGTCATGATAAGACATTATATATATATGAGGGAATTTTGAAATTCATAGGGATTATGGCCACATGAAATGGAGAATGTGAATATACTAGATATGGTTCTTGGTCCTTAGGAAGGCATCCAATGTACCCTTCTTTTAACATGAATTTGATTCATTGTAGTCCAGCTTGTTTATGACCTACCGATTGGTGAAAAAATATAATTAATACTCATAAAGATTATTACCTATGAGTTTCATAATATTGGAATATTTTAGGTACTTACACCAAGGTGGATGGGAACATAGGTGAATCCTAGAATGAGAATCTAAGTTTGGACTCATGATGCATGATAAAGCTGAAACGAGACATCTCAACATAAGGTTTTTGAGGCAATGGTTAGTCCTTACATTGAAGAGGATTCCCATGTATGTACCCATTTATCATCCTCTGATATATGAGTAATGATGATAGAAACATGGGAGAATTTGGTCCCACAAGATTGAATAATGTGGAAGATTGAGGGACTTACACCAAGGTGGATCCCCATGCCACATATTCATTTTTATCCCATTATGATTAAAGGGAGGGGAACAAAAAAAGGTATATTATATATGATTGTTTGGAATAGAAGACCTTTCTTGTTAATGGTATGATGAAACCATCCCCTACTCTCAAGAATGGTTGGGCAATCATGTGACCAGTTCGGGGTCATGCGATTGCATGGCCTCAAAGGGGGTTACGTGCTCATAATAAAGTGAAAAATTCGGGTTCCTAACTAAGGATGGTAACACCATGTACAAATAAGGTTTCATGAGTTCATAACCCTTGTCCATCGTGGACACTACCCACATAAAGAGGGTGCTTGGCCAAAGGCTCATGGATGAGGGTTCATATAGAAAGGATGACCTGTCCAAGGGGTTTTATGACCAGGACAACATTTACAAGGGAATTTTCATGACAAGAACAACTTGTCCAAGGTAATTCATATGTCAAGGAAAATATTTCAAAGGGTGTTCACATATAATGTTTAATATGTCATATGGAATTCAAATTCCAAGGCCTACATGTCCAAGGGAATTATCATGACTAAACTGCATGTCAAGGCTGCATGTTAAGGAAACATATCTGAGGGTGTTCATATATTAATGGTGACATGTACAAGGGTTCACATGTCAATGAGGCATGTGAAATTATGTTGAAAAGTTACATGTACAATGATGTTCACATGTCAAGTCCAACATGTCCAAGGGAATTCACATGAAAAGGTTTCCATGTCCAAGGGCCTCCACATGAAAAGGGCGACATGTTTAGTAGACTTCGATTGACAAGGGTTTCCCAAGTTAGGGTCGTACAAATACATATTGTGTAAGAAGGTTGAATATATTTGGGTTCATAATTAGGAAATATAGGCAATATAACACAACTGGATCAGCCTCATGACAATATCATGTAAACAAGAGTTCACACAAAAGCTTTGCATGATCAGGGATTCAAGTTTCATATATAAGGATGAATGGGGGAGTATCCTAAAAAAGGGTTTCATGTCAAAGGTGTATAAGGACGCTGACACCCCATTTCACATGAAGGTGTTTCATAATGTTTAAATCATCACGAAATCACTTAAGTGTTTTATGTGGCACCCCAAGTCCAGCGCTTTTGAATTTAGATTAAAACAATGTTGTATATTTTTTTATAAAATAAACTAAAAATATACATTTCGTTATACATATGAGGATCTTTTATGAGCTAGGATTTAGATGAAAATGACTAGGTATTACAAAATATAAAATTTTATATAATTAAAAACAAACAACTAATTTAATATTTCTTGTGCTACCACCTTAACAAAGCTAATCTAGTTTTGGAACTTTTACTAAACCCGTGAAAAGCATTTTAAAATGTAGGGTGAGAATAATTGTCTTGTAAGGGGGTTTTAAAAGCTAGTAAAAAACCTTGTTGATTTTTTTTCTTCTGAAAACTCATTTGGAAACATTTTTATTTATATATAAATTAATAATATATATATATTTTAAAAAAATACAATTTCTAGGGTTTTTAAAATATATATTTGGAATACAATTTTAATAACCCTTTGAAAAAACATATAATTTTGGAAATATTTTCCAAAATATAATAATCCTTAAAGACAAGTATTACTTGAAAACATTATTTTGAAAACACTCATTTGAAATATGATGGTATTTGAGACTACATATAGCTTCGAAAAAATTATTTTGAAAAAAAATTACCTTTGAAAAATACATGGATTTATCCTTTGAGTTATGAAAACCTTTCTTGTTGAAAATAATAACTTTTTATGGAAATAAAATGATACTATAAAACACTACTGAAATCCATGCGGGAACTTGGGGTATAAATTCTTGGAAGAAGTTTAGTTGAGGCCATGGGTTCACTTGTAATTTCTCTTGATCACTTGTGATATCCAATTGTCGGGTTTTTATGAATTTTTTTTGCGAGGGTTGATTTTTCCATTTAATTACCATTAAAATATCATTTAGAAAACCATATCAATTATTTTCAATAGAAAATAATTTTACATTAAATATAATCTTGCTAAATCTCGTTTTTATAAAGGACCATTTTTTTCTTCATTGCACAAAAAATGGAAGAATCCATAATTTATAAAATACATTTTTTAAATAGTTCTTATAAATGAATAATTTATTTTAAGAACATTCTTATATATATATATATATGTGTGTATACATATATATGAATGAAATGTCATGAATAGATATAATATATATCAATAATCATGATCATGAATGACATTTATATGCTTTGAACAAACAATACATGCATAAAATGATAATTGCGAAGATATAAATTTATCACATAAAATAATGATAAATTTCATTATTATTCCTCACACAAAATAATACATTGAAAATATATATTCTTACTTATATAAATAATCATAAATAATTTGTTTTGAAAATAATTACTATAAATTTGAAAATAATAATTTTGGAAATCTAAAACCTTTACATATGTGGGTTTTTAAGAGTAATAATTTTATTCTGTAGGTAAAATAATACTTAGATATAATGGTTTTAAAAAATTAGTAATCTCCTTAAAAAATAATAATTAATATTATATTTTTTAAATTATTCTACATATCGTTTACATAAATACATGTTTGAGAATAATTCCTTACAAAATAAGTAGTCTTAAAAATGATATGTAATTTTAAAATAATCCCTATATATATATATATCCTCCCTTACAAAATTAGAAATTAAATAAACTTGAAATTTTGAAAATAATATATACATATTTGTAATTCCTTGCATAATCATAATAATTTTTTAAAGGGATAATTATAATTTTAAATAAAAATAATTGAAAAATCCCTTTACCTGTGGGAAACCAAAAATGGTCCCCCCCACCGTTATCATAGAAGTAGAGGGTTCTAGGAAAATGAGGGGTGTTCATACTAGGTGAGAAGAGAGGTGAATAAAGAGAGGAAATTTTCTTGGTAGGACCTCTTCTTCTTCTTCTAGTGTTAAGGGGAATTCCCTCTATAAGAAGATGTATATATATAGAGGGGTTTGGATAGGTGTGGCTAATAGAAGTTCAAATTCTTTTTTTTTGAAAATAAGGACCCTAAAAAGGTGTTCCAACTATTATAAATATTCATGTGGGGTTCAGTTTACTTATATATGTATACATATAAATGTCCATAGGGGTTTTATAATACCCAAATTCAAATTTGTTTGTTTGAATAAAAAAAGAAACTTGTTTCTAGATTTCATCATCATCATGCTTCTATGAGAAGGATCATCTCACCATTGGATTTTTAGGCTCAGTGTAACAATATTAGGATGAAATACTATGGTTTCATTGATATGGAAGACAATAGAAGAGGTAGGTAACTATCTATAGGTCATTCATGATATGATTCCCTTTTGGTGGAAGGAGATGGAAGTGATATTGATCAAAGAAGACTATAAAGGTCGAAATAGGTGGGGAAGACAACAAAGCTTTGTTTTGGGTTGGTGTGTGGAATATGGAAAATAATAATTGAGGGTTTTGGGTAGGAAGTGATATATAACTGATTAAATGACTAATACATGTTCAATTAGACAGATGTGATATATCTGTATGTTTTAAGGATGAGTGAATAGTAACCGCTCCTATAGATCCCACATTAAAAAATTTCGGTGATACGTTCTTGAATATTAACTAAAAACTAACTTCTGCAGGCCATAAGAAATAATCAGGGTATGATCCTAAAACATACACACTTATGGGCTCCAGCCCACACATGAACTCATGAGACTATACATAGTTCGATGGGGGATATGCCCATGGCTATAATACCCATCCTCAAAGTGAGACGACCTACCTCCCCAGCCTCCGACCTCTCTGGCCTTTGTCGGTTACCACTCATGGTTGATCATACCAAATACGCTCCTATATAGTGGTTGATCTGGCCGATATCACTAGCTTGGATGGCCCAAAATTTTTCCTTTTTTTTCTCTTGATTAAAAATTATAAACTTACAAGTATTCAATAATTCAAAAAACAAATTTATTATTAAACATTTTCATTTGAATACACATACGATAATGACCATAATTTTTAAATATATGTTATATTATTACATTGAAAACATCAAGTTGATGTTTTCTTAACTTATTAAAAATAAATATATTTCCCTGAAAAAAGTATGTAACTTATTCAAATTATTTCTTTAACTATCATTTTTACGAATCACATTTTATTCATACCTTTAATGTTTTCAAAATTACTTAATTTATTATATCAATAACAAAAGTGTCATAAATATGAAACTTTTTTTATTATTTAAACTGTGAATAATTTCATTCTAAATTAAATCATAACATATATATTCGTATATATATATGTATACTTTATAAAAAGGGTTTCAATTTTTGTATTTTATTTTCATTATGACTATCGTCCTTTGTTGTAAAAGGATACAACAACTATAATCCAATGACACAATTAATTATTATAGATAAAGTCTTATTTTTTTTAACAAAATGATATATATCTATATGATTTAAAACCTTTATCTCACAAATATGGTTCTTATCTTTCCATTACTATGTATTCAAACTCACATACTTTTTAGAGGGATCTCACTCATAGTGGATCCAGATGAATATGATTATAATACTATTATTCTAATGTTCATTACCTAATGTCCACTTTTATTACTCATGGATCTTACTAGATTAATTTTATCGTAATTAGTTGAAAGTATTTGTAATGAAGTGTTATTGTGTCATTTTTTGAATTTGTTTCCTATTTTTTTTTTAAAAATGTAATCTACTCTGGTTTGAGTTTTCTAGACTTGTAAAATTTATTTAAATTAAAATTATACAGTTAAAAAAATACTGGGGTGTTATATTCTACCCCCTTAAATAAAATTATTTCCTCATAATTATTTCACACTTGAAGTCTCTATTCCCAAACATCATACATGGAAATTCTTCATACCTAAAAAAACATTATTAAAATCACTAAAAATAGAAGATTTTATTCAATAATTCTCTCAAATTAACTCATACCTTTAACAAGGTCTTCAATGTTAGTGTCTCTCTTGGAGAGAAAGGGTTTAGTAATAGTAATAGTACCTTAGTGTATTTTCAAAATCCTCTATTTTTTTCCAATTCAAATGGTGTAGTTTGGATCAAATTGATGATGACATCAATAATTGTAAAAAAAGATGTTATTATAAATATATAAATTTTAGACATATGTGTGAACCCATTTTTTATAAAATAACCTCATTGAGTTGTATTAAATGGTATCAAAATTATATTTTATGCTTCCAAAGATACTAAGATTTACAATTTGATACATATAAGTTCACATAGGTCACCTTATTCTGAAGCACCTTCAAAATAGATGATTTCTTTATATGCCATAGTTAGGGTGAATAATTTGAAAATAATATGGTAATACTATCTATGCATTTTTTAGTGGGAAAGATGTTAATATAATATTTGTTCATATACAAACCACGATTATTGAAATAAATAGGGAATTGTAGAGGTATTATATGCCTCATAGAGTTTTTTTAGGTGACTTGGATATTGTTAAAGGTTTCAAAGTAATCTAATCATGACTTTATGATAATAATTAAAATAAAATCCTATGGAAGAGATAGAGGATTTGTTCCATATATTTCCCTTATATTTCAAGGATACTCCTTAACTAAAAAATAATTAAGGATTAAGGGATATTATAAAATTATACTCTCGAAATTAAATCTATTTTTTTAAAAAAATATTCTTAATCTCCAATGTAATTTAACCATTCCATTGATACCAACTATATCACCCCGAGACCCGTGCTTCCAGGTATGGTACAAAATAATTTAGTATATTTTTTTTATAAAAGAAATTGAAAATATATAGTCTATTGAACATCTAGGATCTTTCCTGGTCTAGGATTTGAAGTAAAAAAACTATATATTACAAAATATTAGAGTTTAAATATTCAAAAATTAATGTCTATTTTAATCTCACTCATGCTTGTTACTTAATGAATGTAATTTTCTTTTGGAACTTCAAATGAACCTGTGAAAAAATTTTAAAATACAGGGTGAGCATAACTTCTCAATATGGGTTATTTAAAATCAAGATAAAACCCTTTTTGAATATTCTTTTTGAAAAATAATTTGGAAATATTTTTCTTTATATCAAAATAAATAATTCATATATAATTTTCAAAAATTATAATTTCTTGTGTTTTCAAAATATTTCTTTGGAAAGCACTTCTAAAAATCTTTTGAAAACTCATATAATTTTAAAAATATTTTCCAAAATATAATAATCATTAGAAATAATTATTACTTGAGGAAATTATTTTGAGAATAATATTTAAAAATATGATAGTATTTGAAAACAATTATATCTTTGAAAAAAGTATTTTGAAGACACTTTTTCATTGAAAAATACATGGATTTATCCTTTGAGTTTTGAAATCATTTCATTTTGAAAATAATAAATTTTTATGGAAAAAAAAGATACTAGACACCATTATGAAATACATGTGGAAACTTGTGGTTTAACTTCTTAGATAAATTCTTCTTGAGGCCATGTGTTCACTCTCCATTCCTCATGATCACTTTTCACACCCAAGTGCCCATTTTTTATAAAAACATTTTTATGAGGGTTTCTTTTCTCATTTAATTCACACCAATACATACTTTTGAAAAAAATATCAATTATTTTCATTAGAAAATAATTTTACATAAAATTTACACTTTCTAAATATCTTTTTTAGATAACTAATTTTATTTCTTCATTTCACAAAAATTGGATAAATTTTTAATTTATAAAATACGTTTTGTAAATAGTTATTATAAAGGAATAATTTATTTTATTCATATTATTATATATATATATGTGTGTATGAAATATAATTAATAGATATAATATATATCCATAATCATGATCATGGATGAAATTTAATTTTTTTAATAAATTATACATAAAAAAATGATAATTTGAAAAGATATAAATCCATCACATAAAATAATGATAATTCTAATTATTATTCCTCACATATAATAATACATTGAAAATATAGATTATTACATTAATAAATAATTAAAAACACTTAATTTTTAAAATAATTACTAAAAATATAAAAATAATAATTTTGGAAATCTAACACGCATACATAGGTGGGTTTTTTAAGAGTAATCATTTTTTTAAAAAAAATAATACTTAAATAAAATGGTTTTGAAAAATTAGTAATATCCTTGAAAAATAATAATTAATCTTATAATTTTTAAAATATTTTACATATCATTTACATAAATATAGTTTTGAAGATACTTCCTTACAAAATTAAAAGTCTTAAAAATAATTTATAGTTTGAAAATAATACCTATATATATACATCCTCCCTCACATAGATAAGAATTAAGGAAACTTTTTAGTTTGAAAATAACAAATATATATATAGTCCATTAAATAATCATAATATTATTTAAAGGGATAATTAAAATTTTAAATAAAAATAATTGAAAAATCCCCTTACCTTTTGAAAATAAAAATGTTTTTTACCCCATTGTTAGTTTGGAAGGAGAATGTGCCAAAAAGATGAGAGGTGTTCATACCAGGCAGGAAGAGAGGGGAATAAAGGGAGGAATTCTACTTGGCTGGACTTATTATTCTTCTTATTCCAACAATAAGGGGAATTACCTCTATAAGAATATATATATATATATATATTCATAGAGGGGTTCATAAAGGCATGTCTAATATAAGTTTAGAGTATTTTTTTAAAATAAAAAATAGTGTTCCCACTGTTCAAAATCATTATGTGGGGTTTGGTCTATTGATATATGTATATATATATGTTCATTGGGTTTTGATAATATCCAAATGAAAATTCATTTTTTTGAATAAAAACTGAACTATATTATGCATCTCAACCACATTATGATTCCATGAGAAGGATCGTCTCTCCATTGGAGTTTGAGGCTTGATGTAAGAAGATCAAGCTGAAAGACTATGGTTTTTATGACATGAAAATCAACATAAGAGGGTAGGGTACTGTGTGTAAGTCATTTGTGATACTTTTCCATTTTAGTGGAAGGAGATGTTGGTGAATTGTTTTGAATAATATTATGAAGGTCTACATCGGTGGGGAAGACAATGGAGATTAGTTTCAGGTTAGTATGAAGAAGAATGTGAAGAATAGTTGAGGTTCAGAGGTTGATGACAATCACTAGGAGATCAAACTAATGTGATTAATTCAATCAGATAGATGTGATATATCCATCTATTTCAAGTAAGTGTAAATAGTAAATGCTCCTCCCATATCCACATCAAAAATTATCGGTGTTACATGATTAAATATAAACAAAATACTAACTTCTGTAGGTCAGAAGTGATAATCAGGGTATGATCCTGAATTATACATACCTGCAGGCCTCAACCCACCCATGTACTCACAGGTTTATACATGGCTAGATGGGTGCTATGACCAAGTATATGCTACCCATACTCAAAGATAGATGACCTACCTATGTATCCTTCAATCACTATGGCATAGGAAGGTTCCCACCCATGGTTGAGCATACCCAGTATGCTCCCACATAGTGGTTGAGTTGGCCAGGATTATTATCTTGGATGGCCTACATTTGTTTTCTACTAATTAAAAACTTTAAACTTATAAGAATTTAGTAATTCATAAAAAAATTATTATTAAACATTTTAATTTTTACATAATTACCATAATGGACACCATTTTTTAATACATGTTATACTACTACCATCCAACATCAAGTTGATGTTATATGAACTTATTAAAAATAAAAATATTTCCTTGAAACAAGTATATAACTTATTCAAATTATTACTTTAACTTTCATTTTTTCAAATAAACTTTTATTTAGACCATTAATGTATTCAAAATTACTTAGGTTTAATAATAGATCATATAATTTTCATAAATATGATACTTTGTGTATTATTTAAATAATTTATAATTTCATTCTAAATTAAATCAAAAAATTTATATCCCTCTATATATTTAAATGTATGCTCTATAAAAACGATTTCAATGGTTATATTTTCATTTCATTATGACTATCACCTTTTATTTTGAAAGGATACAATTACTGTAATAAAATGGTCCAATTATTTATTCTATACACATCCTTCTTAATTTTTTTAAAAAAATGATCTCTACATGATTGAAAACCTATCACTCGCAAATATGGTCCTTATCTTTCCCTTACTATGTATTCTGAATATCATAATCTTTAGATAGATCATACTCATGGAATTTCCATATGAATATGTTTATTATCTTGATGTTCTATATTTATTACATGCATTCCTATTTTATTATTTATGGATCTTACTATAATAATTTTAACGAAATTTTTTGAAATATTTTTTAATGACGTATTCTTGTATCATAGTCTGAGTTTGTGTCTTATTTTTATAAAAAATGTACTATAATTTAGTATGAGTTTTCTAGACTTGCTTCATTTATTTAAATCAAAATTACAAACTTAAAAAAATATTGGTGTGTTATAGTTTATGTGAGGGAGTCATGCGATAGGTTATACCGATATGGTCTCACATGGCGCATAATTACATCGAGAATTTTTGTGATTGAACTAATTAAATCTCCCTCAAAACCTGCTATTAAGTTTCCCTCTCTTTCCCCCTATATTTCTCCAAGTATTTTCAAGGATGGGGAAGGGGTTTATATAGGAAAAGGGGGATGAATATTCCACTACTTTTCATAGAAAAGGTGCTGTGTGAACTAGATTGAGGATTTGGGAAATGTATCTTCTATGATTTGAAACTCATGGTGTTTTTCATACTCATGAAAAGATATGGTAGATACATGATTGCATGATCACTTTGTAGTGGATATTAGTCAACTTCGCATGATCAACTTATTCTTCTTGCAATGAATTGATGGATAATTGATGAAAAAATGTTATTGGATTCATACATTGGAAGCTATCCATAACATGATCTTTATGCGATATAAGATACGTTGTTTTTCATTCAATGACTTCATATGATTAAGATGATTGGATTTTCTTGATCATGTGATAACTTGATATAGACATAGTGGAAAATACCAAACTATTCATGCGATGGAATCGGTCTATGAAATAAGCTCCATGCGATGGAAGTTATGTTGTTCATCACAAAAAGCCTCAGTGATTGTGAACATAGATTCTCTGGATCATGTGATGACTCAGTGATTATAAAAATGGATTATCTCAAAAAAATTCATCAGGAAACTCCACACGATCACATAATTCAAATAACTTCATGTGATTGAGGATTTTTCTTATGATAATAATATCCATATGATGATGGAATAGATACACGATCACACAATGTTGAAGAGTTCATACGATGGAGGATGTCCATTCAATGATTTTATTCTTCAAAATACTACATACATGCAAGATGAATATTTCATGAATGAATTTGGGATGATTGAGTGTGTCTTTTCTTGATCACTAGGGATGGCCATCATGTGGTTTTGATAAGCGTAGAAGTACTTTGGAATTCAAAGGACAAAGATGATGATGAGGTGGCAAGAGGAGAGGTTAGATTATCTTGATTGGGTAGCTGAGGTTACATGGGTAATATTTTAATGTGGTATTAGTGACCCACATGGATACCCACCCAAAATATATTATTTGTTCGGTTGAGAACCACTTTATAATGAAATCCCTCATGCTGATTTCTCAATCTGAAAATGAGGTTCGACACCCAGAACACACTGCATACATGCCCTCACTAGGTCGTGCCACACCTGTGCAGTCCACCCCGGAACCTCCATGCGCACTGTATTCCCATACAAGTGCTATTGTCACCCTCACCCTCTCATACCTATACAATCACTCTATCACTATGTATAGCCTTATAGGTTGTCTCTCCCAATTGAATGATCCCATATTTCACAAGTGTGGGATTGAACTCACCTTCAATGGTTTTCATGGTTGAATTTTTTTTAACATAAACTCAAAATATTTATAATAATAAATCTAAGTAAAATGTGACACTAGAGGACCAAAATATATTCCATTATAAAATTAATCCCAATCTATTATTCTCAAGTATGTTTTTCCAAACCTTCTTATAAGTCCTTCAAGAAAAAATATATCAGTACTATTTTTTCATAGTATTTATAAATCTGAAATCCTAAATAGAAAAAGTGTATGGAACAAGTTTATGGGTATAAATTATAAAATACTTATAATGATAATTTAAATATACTTTAGGTTCACCTATCACATCTAAAAAACTCAAAAATATCAAAAATGATATTCAATTCATTCAAAATTATAAGTTAATTCACAACATTTTGAAAATATTATTTTCTGGAATCATTTCATATAGTATATATAATCTAAATGTTAAAAATTATGATATATATTTTTTTTAAGAAACCTAAATCAAATATTTTATCCCATTAAAAATTCAATATAACAGTCACGTGGTTGTCACTTGGGCATGATACAAGATAATTTAGCAAATTGTCACTTTACTTTATGTTTTTACAAATAAAAACTAAATTGGGGATTTCAAAATGTTTGAAAAAAATTAAAATAACTAAAATAGATTCAACTAGAATAAGTGAGGTTGGATGATTTTATAAACAATTTTTTTTGGATTGAAAAGGAGTGGGAAATTCATATTCTAAATCATCAATAGTGGACAATTGTTGACCTTTAGACACTCCCTTATTTATTGTTCATAAAACATATGTAATTTTTTTCTAAATGTTTGTACATAATCCATCGAGCAGGAACCAAAATATTCCTAAATACCATACCATAACATCATTATGGTTTTTATTCCTCTGAAAAATGTGATTCAAATGATCAAAGTACTCCAAAATTAAACCTAACTAAACTCACTATGCTTAAAGGAAACAACTCTCTACATAATTTTAAGTAGCGAGACAACCATTTTACTTTATAAATTTAACAAAAATTTTAAACAGTTTAGAAGAAAAATCATTTGAATAATAAAAATACCATCTTAATTGAAAAATATAGTTTTTAGAGAAATTAAAAAATTTAAACTAAAATAAAAATTCTAAAAAAGAATTTATCCCGAGGTCTCCACTCCCATGACTATATGGGGACCTTAGACAATCATGGATAAATCTACTATCATCCCCTTCACCTTCTCTAGACTATAAAAAATCTATGTAAAAATTATCAAGATAATAACATGTAACAACCTCTCATGATCCCTATTTATCCCCCTTTTGATCTTATAACCTAGTTGTATATGTGTATGCCTTATACTCCCACAATAGAAGAAAAGTTTTTAAAAAATGTCGACATCCTCAGAGTATCTCCATGAGGACCTCAGTGAGCATGTAACACTTTTCCAGAATCATTTACCAAGGGGTAGTTGTAGCATTGAATTATTCAATTCAATGATTGAATGTGATTTTCACATGTTTTATTGTCTCTATTACTCTTTAAATTATCTCATGATCTATATAATCTTCATATTCTATTTATTGAATCCGTGTGGTTGAGACATGAGGTTTGTCAAAATATCACAGTGTATAGCTTTTTTAATTCACAGGATCCTAAAAACTATCAAAGGAAAATATTATATGAGGGAATATCACACAAAAAAATCATATTAAAGAAATAACTTATGAGGAAGATAAACGAATTACATAGATAAATATCATATTGGATTGGAAAAAATGTCTTATAAAATTAAAAATATCTTTCAATATTAAAAAATGTTCTACACGAATCCCAAAATATATTATGAGTAAAAAAATGTTTTACAGGCTAGTAAAAATTATATAGTATTAGAGTTTTGGAAAAGGAAATTATCATTCAGGTGCTCAAAAAATACCATACACAATAAAAATTATCTTATGTGGACTTTAAAAGTTATACAGGTAGAGAAAGATGTCTTACGAGACTTGATATTTTGTAAAAGGAAATCATTGCATGGGAGTTCAAAATTTGACAAAGTAAAACATCATACATGGATAAAAAACATCTTAAAATATTTAAAAAGTCTAATAATATAGAAAAAAGTTCTATGAGGATAAAAAATATCTTATAGGGTTGGAAATTTAACAGAGAAAAACATTATGAGAGAAAATATCTTATGTGATAGAATGATATATCTTTCAAGATGCCAGACATAGAAAAATTATCCATTTTTAAGTTAAAAGTGTCATTTTCAAAATAATTCATTGGATCATTATTAAAATTTTTTCCAAATCAAAAAATTATTGAAATGATTAAAAATACTTAAAAATCATGAATTAGGTCATTTTCACAGAAATTCTTTAAATATCCCTAAAAAATGATGAAATTCCTTTTAAAATGAAAAATTGGTGGGGATAAAATCATTGAAAAACACAGAAAAACTTATGAAAATAATAGCTCTATAAATTCCCCTACTCTTAAGAGTTAGACTCTTGGAAAAGTAAACATCAAAACAAAACCAATGTAATTTACAAATATAATCCCAATAGATCCCTTAATTAAAAAATGAAGGAACCAAAATCATCATGCCTACTTAATAATATTCATTCCAAACTCTCTATTTGTTATTTTATTCCGTTCACACTTCATTTATCTTACCATATACACAAAACACATACCTCAAAATAAATTTATCACATAAAAAAATATGGATTTTAAACAATATTTTTCTCCTCCAAACAAATTAAAGGGTTGACATTAGTTTGATGAGTTTAGAATCTCCACCCAAATTAGTTGAGGAATTATGTTAATCTTGAGTAATTTTGAGGTATTTTCATATTCTTAAGGTTGGTAGGTTTTAGATGATAAATATATTGAGGTAGAATATTGACTTTTTGGAAATTTATGAATCAAAATTACATGATTCAATTTACACTTAAGAATTGTATTCTCCTTACTCCCCTTCTTAATGAACCAGATCCAAATATCATGAAAATATTCAAGGACAGTCCTGAAATTATTCATTTTAATAAAGAAATTGTATCCACTCAACTACCTTCACAAAATTGAATTTTTGATCTTGATGTTTTCAAATTCTATACATATTTATTTTTGAAGGAAATGAGGGATTATTTGAATTTAAGGTAGTGATGAGTCTTACCATCCCTTTTTTTGAATTATAAAAATTATTTTTAGTTTATAATTTCTTCTCAATTTAGGCCAAAATAATGAATAAAACCACAAGTTAGCATCCCCTCACACTTGTGTTCAACTAGATCATTAAATTTACCTTTTAGAGTATGCTAGATAGAGATTATAGTTTTGTAATTAAGCATCATAATAGGTTGTTCATGGATTTATAATGAATCACAAGGATAAAATAAAATGGTAGGTCTGCATGTAAAGGTTCTTTGAAAATTTTTCTTTTTAAAACAAAACATTCCATCAATTATTTTCAATATAAGTTCCTCAAAATCTCAATTTTTGATAGAAACAAATAAAATTATAGTTAAATAATGAAGTGTTTGGTTCAATAAAAATGTAATATTGTTGTGAAGAATATGATAAAAGAGCTCATAATTCTTTTAGGTAGGTGATTGAAAAATTTAGACAGTGAAATGTAGTTTATTATTCAAAATTATAGAGGTAATTTAAATAGTTTCACATAATTTTCAATCTAGAAAAATTTATTTCATAATTTATTTAATTTAAGTTTCCTGGTTCAAATCAATTCATTCATTAGAATTTGTTTTGAAAATGAAAATGGTATAAATTTTCAGTTCACAATTTTTCAAAAACACACTAAAAATGAAAAATAAGAACACAAATATGAAGTGAAGCAGTGAAAATAAAAATAAAAAAAATGAAAAAAACACACAAAATTCTAATCTAGAGATGGATATCCACCACATTTTTGTAAACTTTTTTCATTATGAAATAGTTTGTATCAGAAATGAAAAATAGAAATCATAGAAAAAGTAGAAATGCAAATAGAAAGGAATAGAAAACTAGATAATCAATTATACTATGATTTTTCAACGTAGACCTTCTCCTCTAAAAGATCTTAAAAATCTATCTAAATATATTTAATCAGTGTACCTTGATTGTAAATGGTGTTTTTTTATCTGGTTCTTTGATCTTAATAGAACCAAAGGGAAAAAATGGGTTATAATGAAAGGCCCTAACCATTTGGAATGAATTTTAACAGAAAAAGGTCCATCACTGATTAAAAAATCATCACTTTATTTATATCTTGAATATATTTATCAAAAATAATTCTAAACTGAAAATTTTTGGTTTTCTATTTTTGTAAACTAAAGCTTTCATATGCATTATTTCTTTTCTCTACCAACTCCTGGAAGAATAATTATTTTTCATTTCTAGTATAAAGGTGATTCATGTTACATGTTTTAACAGACTAAAGAATTTGTGTTCTAATTTAATAGGTAGGTGAAATGATTTTATATAAACCAGTTCGAATGGTGACATTCCAATTTGAGTTTTAAAGGTATTTCTATAAGCCCAAAGTGAATCATCTTTTTTGAAACACAAATCTTTTTTATTTGGGTGCATAATTTATTCCAAAATATATTTGATCTATCTATTTGAAAACTCATCCATTCCATTTTTTGTGGGTGATAGGGTGTATAAACCCTATGACAAACTCCATATTTCTTCAAAATAGATTAAAAAGTCTTATTATAGTGGAGGATGCATTGATCAGTGATTAAAAATATTGGTAAACTAAATATAAGGAACATATTCCTTTTAAAAACCTAGAAAAAAATTTTCATTATCATATCTAGTGGGAATGGTTTTTACCAACTCAGATACAAAGTAAAAAAATATATGTAAAGGTATCCAAAGAGAATAGGGAAGTGGTACCATGAAATCCATACCCTATATATAAAATAAATCACAGAAAGGGTTTTTTGTGGAATTTATTCCTATAAGAATATATTACCATAAAATTATAAAGTTTTATATCTTCTATAGAATTCAAAAGCATATCTAAAATATAAAACTAATATAAACTAGAATTAATATAGATTATAGTTTTTACTCAAAATCAAAAGTGATATATAGAACTCAAATTATGGGAAAAATTTAAGACTAATTAGAATTAAAAATTTGGAATTTATCTCCTTATCATTTGGTCATTACCAACATGCCAAAAGAAAGGGTCATCCTAAATGAAAATATTGGAATAACTCTTAGTCTTAGGGATTTTTTCTTCAAAAAATAGTGGGGAATTTTATTAGCGACCATATAATTCACAATATCATAAAAATATATTATCAAATATCTTATATCATGTAATTTATGATTAATAAATTTCTATTTAATGAGTGAAAAAACAATAAGTTTTTCATCCAAAAAAATGGTAATCATATTAAACATTCTTCCACAAGGTTTTTAATTCATTTATTATCCTTTATTTCAATAATAAATTCTTATAAAAGAAGATATATCTCAAAAATATTGGGTTTTCATCATGTTTAATTATCAAATATTTGATTACAGAATGATCAGTGAAAAAATTACTTTAGAGAAAAGTAAATAACATCTTAACTTATCCAATGGAAATAAAATAGCCAAAATATCCTCCTTAGTTGTTGTGTAATTGAATTTGGATTAATATAGACTTCTATATGCATAAGAAATCACATTATATTTATTTTCTCATTTTTGACTCAACACTACCCCAAGGGAAAAACTAGAGGAACCCATCATTAATTCAAGGGGAAATTCCAACTTTGTTGGTTGAATAATTTTTAGGTTTATCACCAATTTTTTAAATCTCTAAAGCCTTGATTGCAATTTTAATTAAAGAAAATTTTTAATTCTTTTTTAAGAAATATGGAAATATTAAAATTTTTCTCACTAAAATATTTAATGAATATCTAATGAAGACCATCATGTATAAGAAAATATATCACATATCACATTATTTCTAGGCAGGGTAAAGAATAAATGATCTCAACCTCGTATTTTTCAATATGAATTCAATCTTAAGGCTGAAAATGACCAATAAAATTCCTTTAACTATAATGAAATGGAATTTGTTTGATAATTATAAACATGATTTTCATAAATGTAATTTTTGTGGACAACAACAAAACTTTTCAAAGAGGATTCAAAATACGATAAATAAATAGTAAATTGATCTATAAAAACATACATAAAAAATTCTAGAAATTCAAATAAAATACTCATCATACACCTTTGAGAAGTTCACGAGGAATTAAAATGACCAAAGGGAACTCTTATATAGGAAAATATTCTAAAAGGACACGTGAAAATAGTTTTATATTGATTTTTATTGTCTATTCAAATTTGACAATAACCTGAAATTACATTAGTAATAAAATAGTGAGTCTATCTAGTCAATATATAAATAACATAAACAAGAAATGGAAGTGGAAAATAATCCTTCATAGTCACTAGATTGACATTTCTATAATAAATGAATGTAGTCTATTTTTTTTGTAATTCTAACAATTACAAGATCATGCAATTCGTTTTTTGAAATTATGAAGACATTATTTTTAAGAAAAACATGAATAAGAATCACCCTTTAGATATTTAAGATGAGAAAAATAATTCAATAAACTAAAAAAGTGGTTATTTACTTTTTATCAATTTATAAAATTCTTGGGTTCAATATTCTTTGAAATTGTCTCACAAATTTGAAAATTATCTAATAAAACTCTATACATGAAAACTGAAGGAATGATTCATGTTAAATCAGCCAAAGACCATCCTAAGGTTATCTTGTGTGTTATAAGAATGTATAAACGTTTATTATCCTGACCTTTTAATAAATATTTAGAAATTATTACATTAAATTCCTTATTTTCTCTTAAAAATGCATATTAAAGATTTCTAGGCAGTGGTTTCATCTCTAACTCTGGGGGAATTTTCATTGGTTAAACTATATTCTTATGACTATTTAAAATCAATATCAACTCTTAATTTTTTTATGAAAATTAGAAAATTTTAGATTAATGTTGGGGACAAATGGATATTCATTAGGCCATTTGTAGGTGTTATTTTCTAAAAAAAAATAAAAATTTTAAAGAACATGCAATATCTGAATTTTCAGCAGTAGTTTTATCAATTTTAAAACACTCAACACTTTCTTTAGTAGAATAATTATTATCCATTTCAAGGAAAAAAATAATATTCAGAAGGTTTTAAGGCATCATGAGTTTCATTAAAAACAGATGAAGAATAAAATTTCAAGAAACATTACATGAAACAGTCTTATCAAGTTCAATATACTGAGCATTTATTTGACATGCAATATTTTAATCTTATTACAATTGTATTTTTTTCATTTTACAAATCTAAAAAAATATCATTTAAATCATATTGAACATTTTCAAAACCAAAGCGTTTATAAACAATAATTTATACATTCAAACTCTCTTTATATACATCATTTTTTACTTTCATTCAAATAATTTTTGTCGATAAGACAAGATTAATTTTCAAAAAAATAATTGGAAATTCATTTCATGTGAAATCAAGTAATGAATCATAGGAAAACCAATTAAGCTGATTGACTTTATAATATGAATTATATTCAATTGAGTGTTTTATAGAATGGAAAAAATTGAAATGAACTACATATATTACAAATTCTAGTGTAAGGGTTAATTTATGAACATTAATAATTATTTAGTAGTATTTTGAAAAGGTATCCCAATAATGAGTGGTGAATGCATACTAAACCTTTCTTCTTTCATTTTTAAAACACAAAAATCAGTAGGAAAAATCATGTTTTTTTACAAGAACCAAAACATCCTCAATAAGTTCAGGGGGTATTGTTATACTACATTGGTCAAGTTTAAGTAGGTTTCAACTCAAAAAAATATTAATACGAGTAAAACAAATAGGGAATAAAATTTATGGAATCTCATAAATCATTCATGAAATCCATGAATTCATACTCTCCAATTTTGTAGGGAATGATAAAGGTTATTGGATGTTTTAATTTAATAGGTAATTCAAGTTGGATAATGGAAGATACATTCCTCCCTATGTTCAATTTATCTCTTTCCTTGAATTTCATTTTATGAGAGAATATATCATTAAAAAAAATAGAATTACATGGAACCAATTTCAAACCATCTAGAAAAGGGAAATTGACTTGAAAATTTTAAAATCTCTAAAAAATATTTATAAAAACCATTTTCAGCACTTGTCTTCACTGGTGGGTTACTCTTGGGGAAAGTTAGTGGTGGGATATAATCTTCCTAACTGTTTTGAGCATGATATTGTGAAACATATTATTATATCATCATTTTAAAATCTTTATTAGTTCTTTATAAAAAATATTCAACTCATGGAACTAATTTTTCTTGAAAAATAGATTATGATTTTTGAGAAGCATCAATAATCATTTGTTCTTCTATAGTAGTTTATAAACTTGGTGAATAAGGTTTGGAACTCATCATCATCATGAAAATTTTTATTCAAGGAGTAAGAAATACACACAGAAGCTTAAGGGGGTCTAAAGTGATTAAGACCGATGGCGTCTTCCTTAAAAATAATTCTACCAGAATGAGGTAGGCTGTGAAAGTCATTATAAAAGGTGCCCTCCAAATTAGGCGAGTCGCATGCAGCTAGGTAGTCTACTGCCCTGTTGCCTTCTCACCATGTGTGTGAAACCTTAGTGTTGTTGTCATGAATTGAGAGGCATTTTCTGATAACATATTCAATGTACCAGGGCATAACACCAAGACCTTGAATAGCTTTCACCACAGTCCTGGAATCCGTCTCAACCTCTGAAAGGATCAACCACCTTTGCCGGCACACAGTGAGGCCCACTAGCATGGCCTTAGCCTCATCTAGGAGAGAAGTGTTGAGGCCTAACCGAGAAGAGAAGGACAATATGGCCGAACCATCAGAGTCACGAATGATCCCCCCGCCGCTCATAGTCCGCGAGACAGAGGACCCGTCAGTATTGAGTTTAAAGCCTCGCGCAGGAGGATGCCATTTCACCTAGTTACCAGAATGTGTGTTGATGGCCGAGGGGGAATTGAGGTGGGAGGGAAGAATAAATTGAATCATGGGAGCCTCCTTCTAGGCATTGAGCGCCTAGACCATATCAATAAGGAGAGTTTTCATGTGAAAAATGATCGCGCACACTAGTAAAGACACCCCCTCATGCAGATATCTATTCCGGGCATGCCACATGCTCTAACAGCCTATGAGTAAAACCTTGGTACATGCTCTTTTCTCTAGGCCTTGATTTCATGAGCCATGGAACAAGCGTAGGAGGAATGGCTGATCCGCCATTGAAGAAACAGAGAAGCAGATGAAGTCACCAAAGCACTCCCAAATCTCTCATTCCCAATTGCTCTAAAAGAAAAGATGGTTAGAGCTTTCCTCATGGTGCCTCTTACAGAAAACACACCGAGAAGCCATGCATACACCACAACGTTTGATGTTCTCCTCCATGGTAATTTCCCTGTTTCGGATCCTCCAAGATAAGAAATTAAATTTTGCGGGAATGGATTCATCCCATAGAACCTCACCCCATTCATCAGTTGTGACCTGCATGGTCTGGACCTGTCGAAAATCCATAGAAGAAAAGGAGCCCGAGGCAGACTGAGTGAACACACACCAGTCTGGATTTGGGGTGATATCAATGAGTTGAAACACGTCCATCTACTCCTTGATGAGGATAGTATTGGTAAGATATGGGTAGTTGCTGGCCTCCCTGAGAGAAATATTTGTGGCCGGGAAACTCATAAAACCGACGATCTCCCTGCACCAGTTATCGTGCCAAAATGAGATGTCCCCTGATTCGATGATCCATTGGGTATGAGGCTTGAGAGATTCCACATGGGGATTAATCTCCCTCCACAAGGGGTGTCTGCCTCCCGCACCTCCATCCCCAGTAGAGCTGGCGTGCATGGTGATTCCCAATAGAGTGCACTTCTCCAGCACCTCCCATTCCATATTTGCATATATGCAGGAGAGGGAATAATCGAGACTATGGATGTTGGTGCCACCTTCACTAGATGGGCGAGCCATCTTGTGCCAAGAAACCTAATGCCGCATTCCCGCAGAGTTTGGGTCCTAGATGAAAGTAGCAAAAATCTTGTCTATATGACGGATAACCCCTTTGGGAAATCTGACAGCAGAAAGAGCATGGATCGGAGTAGCCAGGAGAACACTGTTAATCAGAGCTATTCTACCACCAAAGGATAGAAAGAGGTTCTTCCAGTTCAGCACCCTTTCCGAGATTCTTCAGATAATGTGATTGAAATCACGAATGCGCAGGGCCTTCAGGGAAATGGGGACTCCCAGGTACTGCATGGGGAGGTTACCACGTTGCACTCCCAGAGAAAGACTCACTTTAAGAGCTCGACTCGCAGCGCAGTTATGAGAGATGAAGAGAGTCCTCTTGTTCTTATTAATATACTGAACAATCCAAAAACAATAGGCCTCAAAAGCTCTGTTTACGCCTCGCACTGAGATGCTAGACGCGTTGGTGAAAAGGATGGTATCATCCGCAAACATAAAATGAGAAACAGAGGGCAGCCTCGACCATCTGCAGAAGGGAAGAATCTCACCCGTACTGATGCTGTGAAGAATGAGGTGGCTGAGGACGTCCTGGATAATGATGAAAATTCTCGGGGAGAGGGGATCGCCTTGCCGGAGGCCGCGTGTAGATTAAATTAAAACAAAGGTTTTTCCCAAGAATGAGATCGCTAACCAAGCTAAACTAAAACAACAAAAGATGATATCAGTGTTCGAGGGGGAGAGGCCCATACATACAAATACCCTATTGATGAAGTTCAATTCCACCCGGTCATACACTTTTCTCATATCGAGTTTAAGCACCATGTTTGAGGAGCGTGTTTTCATATTAAGATCTCTTATCATTTCCTAGGCTAAGACGATCACCCCCTGTATGGATTGACCTCTTACAAAGCCATGATGTTACTTGGAGATGCAAGTACGGAGGTGAACTGATAGCCTGGCATTGATGATGCTGGCTAAAATATTATAAGCCACTTTTCACATACTAATTAGACGATAGTGCTCAATGGAGGATGGGGATTTAGACTCGGGAATGAGGACCAACATAGTAGAACATGCAACTCGAGGAAGAGGACCCCCTTGAAGAAATCGTGAATGTCTAAGATTGAGTCCCCCTTCATGATGTCCCATGAAGCTCTATAAAAATTACCAGGGAAGCCATCTGGTCCCGCTGCACTGTCTGGATTAATTTTCATCATGGCATCGTGAATTTATTCCTCTTTTGGAATGGCACCCAGGGCTTTATTATCTCTGGTAGAGAAGGTAGGTTGGATTCTTTCAAAGAACCTCATGTCTGTCCCTGTATATCCATTGGGAATGTTAGGGTTGGGACCAGTGAGAAGGGTGCGAAAATGAGAACTTTCTAGCTCCCCTACCACCTCACGGTCATTAGAGAAAGAACCATCCCCATGTCAATGTTCAGATTGATCCATATTTCCATTTCTTTAATGAAATCATGGAAAAACTCCTTGTTCTTATCACCCTCTTTAATCCACTAGATTTGGGCCACCTCTCAAACCTGCCTCACTTGCTTCAGAAGTAAGTCCGACAGGAGCTCCTTCGTGTTGACAAGCTCCTCAAAGGCCCGATTAGACCATTCTTCATCGAGGCTCTGCTCAAGGCGATCAAACTCATGCATAACCTCATCCAGTTTTCGGTTTGACATCTGGGAATCCTTTGTCCACTCTTGGAGCCTCTGCTTGAGTCGTCGTAATTTATTGTGGAAATCAGTCCAAAAATGATGTTGAAGTTGGCCAACCATCTATCCAGGCGGCTCCACGACCTCCGGGAACCCCACCGATTGTTGCACCAAGTGAAACTATCACCAGTGAAGCTAAGGTCCATGAGACCTTTACAAGCTATAAATTGACAGAAATCTAGGCTGGCCTTCCTACTGAAAGGAACTCTACCCCTTCTTTCCTCCGGAACTGCAACAACATTAAAGTCCCCCCAACGAACCATAAGGTATTACTAGGGTTGAAAGCATTGAGAGCATTCTAAAGGGAGTCCCACTGTTGGTGGTCCCATCTACCATATATGAAGGAGAAGAAGAAATAGAGTGAACCATAGGAAACCTTAACCATGATGAACTGTTCTCCCGCCTGGGCAAGGACCACCGAAACACGACAGTGCCAGAAAATCCAGATATTCTTATTCATCAGTTCAGCATGCATGTAGCCATGAAATTTGAGCCTTCTGGGGAACTGAAGGATCTTGAATGATTTATGCTTGTGCTCAAGGATGGACACCTCTTAAGCCTTGTGTTTGGGAACCTACGAAGCCAAGAAATCCATTTTAACATGATCTCCAATACCTTGGGAATTCCAAATGATCATAGGAGTAATTGGGTAAACAGGGATCTGGGACTGGCCCCAAATTGAATGACCTTTTCAAAGAGAGAGGGCGCCCGTCCTTTGAGTTTCTGAGATGGAAGTCTTGTACGTACCCCAATGCCAAAGGGTGAGGTATCTTTAGAGGAAGGTTCAAGACCTTGACAAGGCCTTTGATCACTCCCCCTACTATCTTTAGGATACTTTGATTCCCACATCAAACCGCTGGCCTTCCTTTTTGGGGCTGCCGAAACAAGCCCCAGGTAGGAGACAACATCAGAGAGGGCCAGTGGGACTTCATGGTAACCCAATGGCACTATTTCCAGGGGCTGCTCGACCACGCATAGATCACTACTAACCAGAGAAGACTCCTCCAGGGGGGATATTTTCCGGCCCAAAAGGCGAACATGAGAAGGAAGAGGAGCGAAAACCTAAACATGGATCGATCATCGCGGAACATAAGGCACTGAGTCCCAACAGGACTCATTGGCGCCCGCCAAGGGCATGGAGAGCCTGGGGTCCAAGACCATCGGGGGAGTCGCCACCAGAACGACAAGGGCTTAATCCTCTAGAGAAATCACATCAGCACAGACACCTTTAGACGAGCCAGGGCGAGCACCTCTAGGCTTTGCGTGGGGGGACCGAGGATTCTGACCACCCTGACGACTCCGGTGGCACACCTGAAAGGAGTGCCCCTAAAGAAGGCAGTGAGGGCGAAAGCTCAGGAATATAGGATAAAAAATGTCTTGGACCCAGAAAAAATAATCTTGCACCCGGAGATGAATTCTGGATGGCACTGGTTGAGAGAGGTCCAGTTCCATGCATATACGAGCCACCGATGCCTCCGCACAGCAGCGGGTCCGGGGATCTGAGTAGAGGAAGCCACCCAGCGAGTCGCTAATGGCTGAGAGGAACCCTTAATTATGGAAGGGTAAAGGAAGGCCCGAAATATTGATCTACACAGTAGCCAGATGACTCTCTTTCCCAAGATGGGCATCCATAGACCATTTGGAAAGGTTGAAGGACCATCATCCCTAGGAGCGAGGAGCCCTACACCACGCTTGAATGAAGTCCTCCTATGAATAAAGGACGATGCAGAAGGAATAGCGGTGAATGGAGGACCTTTATGGTTCTAAGTATAGATGGAAAAAGACATACCCTCTTATTTAATCCAATTTGATATCTTTTTTGTTGGATTCTCCTTGACTTGAACCACATCTAGATACACCTGTGTTTTTTTCGTATATCATATACAGTGCTATGCCATCCACCGTTGTCACATGAAACCACCACTACATGCCTTCCACCATTGATCGATACCCCACTAACCACACCAAACAACCTTTACGAGATCACTCCAATGCATGCTTATCTCCATCATCGTGTGAATGTATTCCACTGTATGCTTTCAACAATGAATGAGACCCCTCTAACCATGACAACCTTTTCCTTTGTCTCATGTAAAATCTCCATCCCATGTGTGTTGTTGTTAAATCAATGCCAGATGACCCACTTCCACCCTCAATGGGGTACATCTCTAGATGAGCTGAAAAATGACCTCCCATGAATGAAAATCCAAACTATCTAAATTGGTGTTCCAATAGGATTTGATCCTGGTCTTTGATACATGATCAAATGACCATTTTCCATTAGGCTATACCCGAACTGCTTCTATAATGGACTTGGTTTTGAAAATTTATTTTAGGTTTTGGTTATGTTTATGGAGTGTCAGACAACATCTTTGACAAAACAATATGATCTATAAGTTTACTAACTCTCATGTTATTTTTAAATGTGAATGTGTGAAACTCTTGAGAAGAATTTATATATAAAAGGCCTCTTGTTACAAATTTTTGAGCATTTCAAGACATATTTGTAATGATATTTCTATCCATACGTGGGGTTTTATCAAGTAAATATCATTTTGTAACAACATATATCATTCTATTATTAATAATACATAATAAAACATAAAAATATTGGAAAACAAATTCTTCCCTAATTTTATAGTGGTGGAAACGAAAAAATAATCTCTGGAATCTTTCTTAGTATTCATGTAGTGTTTCTCCTTGAGTTTTTCTAATCCAAAACCATTATTTTCTAATGGAATCAATATAAGAGGCAATTTTTTCCCAGAACATGCTCCTTAAATTCATTCCAATTTCTAATCAAACATGAGTAGGAATTGAAAAAACATTATTTGGAAATTCCTTCTAAAGAAAATTGAAAATTTCTAAGATTTATTTTATTTACATCTATTCCTTGTGGTTTTTCTCAACATAAAAGTAACTGAATTCTTGAAGATACTTATGTGGATCATCTCCTTGAAGTACAAGGAATTTTTGAAGTTGGTAAAAAAATCCAGATTTTACTCCATAGCCAGTAGGCACATCAGGGTATTCTATAAGATTTTGTTAATTTTATCGATAAGATGAAGCCAAATATTTAAAATTTCTATCGTCATCCAGAGTGATTTCAGGTTAATAAATATTTATTATCTATGGGTTAATGTTGGATTCACAACTAGTAATAGAAGAATTTATAATTTTTCAAGCCCAATAGTGATAATATTGGTCAATTTGAATATACAAGGTTAACAAATTGGGGTTAGTGTTTTTCAACATACAAAAACAGAATTATTGAATTTTAGAAGACTCAATATAGTATTCCCAGAGTTATCTCTCATGGTGGTTACAAACTATGTTATAAATTTGCTACTTTTTTCTATTTTTGTAAATAAAATCTAAATTTGGAATTTTAAAATTTTTTAAATAAATTTAACATAAACAAAAAAAATCAATATAAAAAAATAAGAGTGGATGGATTTAAAAATAGAAGTGATTTTTATTGAAAAGGATTGTGAAATTCATATTCTAGGGAAGTAGTAGACAAGTGTTTACCTTTATAAACTCCCTTATTCATTTTAAGTAATGATGATAAAATTTTATTTCTTAGTGTCCACCCAAATAACTCCATGTGATCAAATAAATCTATTTAATACCATACCAAGACCTTAATATGGGTGTTATTCCTCTTTAAAAAGTGATTCAAATGATTAAATACCTCCAAGTAATTGAGCATAACTAAAATCACTATGCTAAAGGAAATATATTTATAAAGAAGTTTAAATAGAGAGATAACTACTTTACATCGATAAATTGAACAAAAATTTAGAATAATTTATAAGAAAAATATTTTAAAAAAGAAAAGGCCTTCTCAATTAGAAAATATAATTTCCAGAGAAATACAAATAGAAACGTTGATATAAAAAACTCAAAAGAAAGGTATCCATAGGTCTCCACTTCCATAACTACTTGGGAAATTAATGCAATCATGGATAAATGAACTACCATATCCTTATCCATATCTCGGTTAAAACATATCTATGTGAATATCATCCATACAACAACACACAATGTCCTATCATGATCCCTCTTGATCCCTCCTTCGGTTTTGTATATCATTTTTAGATGCATCTCACTTATAATCCCATTATAGATGGAATGTATTTCCCAAATAGTAACAACCTCTTGGTCACTCATCAAGAACCTCTATAATAAAGAATCAATTTTCCAAAATCATTCATTACATGGTAGTAAAAACATTGAATTTTTCAAATGAAATTTGGATTATGATTTTCTCATGGGTTTTTTATTTATTCCTCTTTAATTTTTTCTAATATCCACAACCTATTTATATTTTATTTAATTAAACCATATGCCTAAAACACAAGGTCAAACACAATCTTGTAGTTACCATCTTATTTTATTCTAATGATCCTAAAAATTCACAAATGAAAATGTCATAAAAGATAAGCTCTGCTGAAAATTCATATAATATCCAATATCTTATTGGGTAGAGAAAAGACTTACACTGATAAATATAACATGAGTTCAGGAAAAATTTCTTATGAAATGAAAAATATCCTATGGGATTAAAAATGACCTACATAAATTATGAAATATCTTATGGGATCTAAAAATATCACATGAGATAGGAAAAATCATACAAGATCAGATTTTTGGAAAAGGAAATTATCATACTAGTGCTCCAAAATATCCCACATGCCCAAAATTCTCCTACACTAACTCCAAAAAACATACGAGTATAAAAATATGTCTTACGAGACTTGATATCTTTATAAAGGGAATCATCAAATGAGCGTTCCAAATTTGACAAAATTAAAACACAATATGAGATTGGAAAATGTATTATGAGATTTTAAAAGCCGTTTGAGAGGGCCAAAAAGTCTTAAAAGGCTAAAAAATATATTATGAAGATAAAAAGTTGGAAAAATTAAATCATAAAATGAGAAAAAAACATACGTGGAATAATTAAATATCTTACATGACTACAGAGTAAGACAAAATTTCTAATTTCAAGTTCAAAAATATATTTTCCAAAGAATTCATAGAGTCAAAATTAAAATCTTGGATGGATCAAATAATTCAATAAATGAATAAAAAACTTAAAATCCATGAATTAAGCAATTTTCAAAAAAAGCAAATCCCAAAAAATCCTTAAAAATTGATGAAAATTCTTTTAAAGTTACAAAATCATGGGGACAAAATCAGTGAAAAAATATAAACAAATTATGAAAATAACAGCTTTATTAATTTCATATACTAAAAAATAGACTTAAAGTAAGCACATTTAAAATATAGAGTGTATTTTTGATTTATCAAAATAAATGATCTAAAAGATAAAACTCAACAATATCCCCATCATTTAAATAAATAAATAAATAGTGTTCCCCTTTTTTATAATCAAACAACATTATAAAAAGAAATTTTAAAGTAAAGAATATTAAAGTAACACTCATTGCACTTTAGAAAATAATACCAACTCACCCCTCTTTAAAAATTAAATAATGAAACTTTCTCTTTCATACCACTGAAACAACTCACTAAATTCTCTCCCTTGCTAAAACTTTACCCCATAAAACTTCACATTTCTCACCCCTTTGGGATTCAATAATATTTTACTTGCTATAATTTTTTCCCCTTTAAAAAATAAAATTTTCTTAGAATATTTTTCCACATTTTTTATTATTAAATATAAAATATCGGAGTTAATAAAATAATAAATAGAAATGTAATATAGTAGGTGTAAAACCTCATAACAATTATAAGGCTTTGTGTAAGGATAAAATTGATACATAGTTTCATAAGAAAAACTTAAACCATAAGAGTGATATTCACATAAGAATAAACACTCAATTATGTAATAATAGATCATAAAATGAAAATAGTAGCATATGAACAACTCCGAATTGCAAAAAAATTACATAAGAATAAATTATGCAACACTGAGGATGTCATCTTAAGTAGCTCTATTAAAGAAACATTTAAAACAAAAAGTACCTTATATAAGATAAATTCTGACATCCTTTAAAAGTAACATGCATCCAAAAGGTGTGGTTTCAGAATATATAATAAGTATATATCTAACATCCATTGTAATGTATTCTATAATATAAGAAATACCTATATAAATACTAATCATAGTTCTATATAGGTAAAGGAATATCCACTCTTTATTTCTGAACTATTTTTTAAATATCCTGAGAATTAATTTCAAAAATAAAAATATTATCACTTAACACTGATCATAACCATCTTCTATTTATTATATTTTAATATTTTATAATGTAAAAGTTTAGTAAATATATGATCTAGGTGATTATTTGTTCTGAGAAATTCAAGAATGGTATTTTTTAATGTAATTTCAAATAAAGTGGTGTCTTATATCTATGTGTTTATATCATGAGTGTGTGATGCATTCCCAGCAAATGAGCACAAAAACTTCAAACTACTATATATTAAACGTCAATATTGGAAAATGCTATTCAATTTTACTTATTTAGGGTCAAGAAACTAAAGTTTCACCTATAAAATCAAAATCTTCATAAGTAATTTTCATATCCATTCCAAAACCTCTGAAATTAGTATATGAATAAATATTTAAAAAAATTGGATCTGAAAAAATAAAACCAATAAAGTTATGAAGTTCATTTTATATACAAGAAGATCTATTTAATTAATTTAAGATGGAACACTTCTAGATTATATTGGAATATAAAAAATAAAAACACATAGAATATAGTTTATATTTTATAATATATTAAGAAAATTAGACTTTTTATCATACATCTATAATGTTTCTAATCTACCAGTTTCCAGGATTCATCAATATCTAGTTTACCTGAGGTAACTACAAGTGTACTTTTACTAGAATAATTATCATAAGAAAAAAATATATTTAAATCTATGATATATTTATGTTGATATGAGATAGTTATTAATGAATTTTGAGTTATTTTTAAGCCAATAAATAAATTAAGTCCACCCAACATACTTATCACAAATTCATTTTTCATAAGTTATGAGAAATTATTTGCAAGTGATTTTCTGGAAGATCCGAAAATGATTTCACCATTAAAGATTTGTATGATTATGGGGTCATTGAAAAATTTCTTGATATAAATAACAGGAGATAAATTTCATTTAAAAAATTCATTTTGAAGTAAAAAAGGAATAATCTATCATACTAGTCTCTTAGGAATTGTTTGAGTATTTAAAGTACCTTAGTAAGTCTGAAAAAATGTTCTGGAAATTTAGTATCTTAAAAATGAAGAGGTTTTTCAACATAAAACTATTCCTGAACATAACTGTTAAGGAAGTAACTATTTACAATAATTTGAAATATATTATAATTTATATGAGTTGAAAAGGGTAATAAAATATAGATATATTCATGTGTAGATACCATAAAAAAATTTTCTCCTTAGTTTATTCCCTCTTTCTGATTATAGCCTTTAACAACTTGTTAGAATTTATTATCAACTATGGTCTCATTTTCATTACACTTATTTGGGAAAATCCATTTAACTACTATAACCTTAAAACTTTCAAGACATTCTACCAAGGTCCAAACCTTGTTATATTCAAATTGATTAATTTACTATTACATAAAAACTATCCTACTTTTATCCCTGTAGAAGCATCTTTAATTTTGGGTTCAAATTGAGATATAAATGAATGGTTATCACATTCATTTCTTAAATAACATCTGGTTTAAACCATTTATTTTCACCACAAATGATATTACTAGTGGGATGATTCCTTAACACTATTTGGTTTCTAGGTAAAACGGTATGTTTTCCTTATCTTTTGGATAGTTATCTTCTATTAGAATTTCTTCCAAAATGATAGTAACTGATGTATGCGGTTCAAATACCATTATTAAATCATAGGGGGTTTCAAAAAATCAATTTGTATTATTTTTATAACCTAGACATTTAAAATTCATATAAGGACCCTCTTTAACAAGCATAACTTGTATCATCTCTTTAAGAGTATGTGCCCATCTATTGAAAATAAGATAATCATTACTTGTGATGGAGTAACCATGGAAAAAACATTCATCAACTTTTAGATCAAATTTATATAATTTATCTTTAGTATTTATAATGAATACCTTTCATTAAAAAACTTTTAATTTATCATGTTTTGGTTTCCTTCCATTTAACAATTCATAAGGCGTTTTCTTGAATACTGGACAAAGAAAAACTGGATTTATAATTTAATTTAAATTACTAAATACTTCAGCCCAAAAATGATCAGCAACACAATATTAAAAAATATAGTTTGTGAAATTTCTTATAGTATTCTATTTATCATTTACACTACCTAATTTTGTTGTGGAGTTCGTAGTTTGGAAAAATTAATTTATAATTTCTTTTCACTATAAAATGTTTCAAAAAAAAAAGAATTCACAAAGTATCCACCATGATCAATCTTGAAGGGGATAATGTGAAGTCTTTTGAAATTTTAAATTGATCATAATTTTTTTAAAAATGATATTGATTGTAATTTTGGTGCAAGAAAATAAACCCATGTAAATATTGTGTAATCATCATCTAAGACATATACATAGTGCTTTCCCTCGATAAATGTGGTTTTTATTGGTATGAAAACCTCCATATACACTTACTGTAAAGGTCTAGAAGTCAAGAAATCACTACTATGTTTAAAACTAGACTAATTTTTTTTATAATATTGGTAAGGGTCATAGACTCTGAAAGAAATATACTTATGTTTTGTAAGATTCTTCATAAGTCCTTAAAAGTTTAGATAAGGTTTTACCATTTCAGTGCCATTAAATGTTATTCAAAATTCATGATTTATCCTTAATTTCACTAATGCATTGAATGTTCAAGAATATAAAATTCTCTTGGTTAATAGTATAAACATTATCATTTCTAGTAGAGGATAAAATGTGAACTCCTTTTGAACATGTGATGGTTCATTTTTTATTTGTAAAGATCATGAAGTAACCCTCATCACAAAATTGAATTATGATAATATTGTTCTTCTTAAGTAATAAAACATAAAGGAAATTGAAAATTATTATCTCATTATGGAATGATATATCATATATTATAAAAATTTTACCTCGCAAATTTTATCCAAAAGTAACATATCTGCACTTCAATTTTTGTATGTTTTGGATGATAGAATTGTTTCTGTTCATGTTCCAAAAACAACCACTAACCATGTACCGTGTATTTAAGAAGGTGGTACTTGAACTATTTCCATAAATTAAATGACTCTAAATATTTTTTAACCAAATTCTTAAGTATGGAAATTTTAGATAATAAAACATTCAGATCCCACATCTTCCCAACACTACAGCATTGAAAAACTAAAAGTTATTTTGAAAAATATACTCTACAAGATTCAAAATATTAAACCATATTCAAGGAACAATGATTATTATAGTTAATTCCCACATAAAATTTAGTATAAAATGGTTCCATTTTTAGAATAAAATACTTGATCTTGAAATATGACTTCCCAAAATATAAATAAACAACTATAAAAGATATCCAAGATTGTTTTAACTGTCTTAGATATTTATTAATGCTCTCCCTTCCAAAAGTAAAATTAGAAAGTACTTTAAAATTTATACTTTACATCTATTTTTTTAAAGTTTTTTATGATCATTATAAGTTTAAATAGAAATAGATTTCACATTTAACTCATTAGTAAGTTTTTATATACTGTCATTAGCCTTAGGAAGATCTGCCTTAGCATGATTATAGTTTTCTTCAACTTCTTATATCTTTTCTATATGTTAATCACACATTAAAATACTTTCATAAATAATTTATTATTATATTTATCATATAATGAATAAAAATATAGGTAGGTACAATATATAGACACATTTTTATGTTATATAGGTGTTTCTTTATCCAAAAAATGCATTTCATTCCATAAAAATTGACAAAAAACTAGTTATATTTTTTACTTTCATCACTATCTGGATCACTACTATAAGAATATGAATCTTCAATCACACTTCAAGAATTCATATCTATTAAAAAACTTCCCTTTATTCTTATAGGGTCTTATAAGTTCATTATCTTTCCATTTTAATCTCGGAAAATCAATCTTGATATGTATTGGGTTCTTACATTCATAAAAAACAACATTTGAAGAATCTTTATTATCAACCCTTATTTTAGACTTATCTTTTTTGTCCTTATAGTAATTGTTTCAAAAATTATTCTTCTTAATTAGCATGTTCATACAAATTGATAGTTGAGAAAATTCCCCTTCACCAAGTTTCATATTACTATCATCAAAATTATTCATATAATTGTTTGAAGTAGATGAATTTGGAACATTGAATTTAAAAGTTTTATTAGAAAATACAGTTCAATTATTCCATTACTATTTTTCACATCATGCTTCAACTGATTTTTTTATTGCATTAAAATTCAAAATAGATCATCAAGACTCAATTTTAGAAGGTGATTGGTATCATAAATAGTCATTCTATTATGTTCTCATTCTTTTATAAGTATATAAATAATATTTTCACCTAATTTTTCATCTATAATATCTATCTCACTAAGATATTAAAAACCTTTAGCCACTATCATAAATCTTTGTTGAATTTTAGAAACTGATTATCCTGGAGGAAAATAAGAAACATGATAATCCACAAATAACATGACATTTATTGTCTTTATTACATTTGTAGTTTTAAAATTTCTAATTTCTAATTTCCTCCAATTTCAATTAACTATTTAATACAAATATATCTATATGTATATGTTCTAAGTCATAGAACAAAGATGAGTATTTCATATTTTAAAAATCACTTTTTTAAAGACCCGTAAAATTCATGGAAATTTTTTCTTAATTTTCTTGGGAATTTTACAAGAACTCAGTTTCTGACGGCACCTGATTCCGAGGCCCAGTGTGCCCGGAATCATTTTATGAAGTTTGGCTCGGGTAAGTTCAGTGAAAGAACGAGCGGGTTTTTCTAACTTTTGAACCGGTGCTCGGAATCAAATTCTGAGGGCACCGATGGAATCGGAGCTCCGGTATTTGCTTATAAACGCCTTTTCCGGAGTTGCGTTTGCTCTGGTGTGGTTTTTAATTTTTTTGGGGTTAAGTTAAGAAATAAAATAAAGTGGTGCGGCAACTTTATTTTATTTCACTTAAAGCCACTTAAAGGCACTTAAGCTAAGTTGAAGCGGATAGGGTGGAACCCAAAATATCCTACCCTCTTGGTAGGATATTTGTGAGGTGGGGACCGCACGAGCCCCACTATTTCTTTTCCTCTAAGTAACGCACCCGCGAGAACCCCTTTTAAATGAAAGTCAACCGGTGCGTTTTCCTAAACTATTAACGCCCCTATTAATTGGACAGTTAAGTCATTACCATTAATTCACCAAATTTATGGTTCGTTTCTTAACTTGTTTTTCAAACTGTTGGCATAATAATAAAATAAGACTCACACGTTTTTCTTGGGTGCGTATTGTTGAGAGGATTTGGAAAAACTCTATCTTCATCCTCCTTCGCGAAGAACGCAAAGAACGTGAAGAATGCGAAGAACGGGAAGAACACCGGCCTTCGACGAAAGGCGACGAAGAACACTGAACCCTTAGAGATCGATGACGCGACACCGTGTACCGCGACGACGCAACGCCCCTTCCGCGACGCGACGATCCTCTTCTTCCATGACGGTCAATTCCGCGAAGAACTCTCATTCGACGACTACGACGAGGTAGGGGTTTGTTCTTTTTAAATCTTTGTGATTTTATACCCGCGACATTGATTTAATAATTGTTGTGAGACTTTTAAAATCACTAACGCAGTGGGTGCGGACTAACGAACAAATCCAAACCCACCGCTCCTTTCGTTCTTGGTGTGCGAAATGGCGGACGTCGATAAACCAGGCCACACGGGCGACGCGGGGTCCTCGTAGTGAAGGATGGACCCCGGGAGGACTGCTGGCGAAGACTACGTGTTTTTTCGACCACCGGAACGCGTCCGGTGGCCCGCGGAGCAAACCGCCGGTGCGCCTCGCCGGCACGGCGGCACCGGCGGCGGAGGGCGGCGGCGCCCGGCGCGCCGCCGGGAAGAACAGCCGCGACTGTAGCCGCGGTGGTGGGCCGGCCGTCCTGTGACCGCACGGGACCGGCGAAGGAGGGACGTGGCCTTTCCGCGTCCGTTGGCGAGAGGCGGCCCCCCACGCGGGGCCGCTGAACAATCAAGGGGGGCGGCGCCCCCCTTGCACCCGCTCGGCCGTTACGGCCGAGCTGCCAGGCGACCGGGCCGCTCCCGCGCCGGCCGGGCCGGGACGCACCCAAGCGGGCCGGGTCGGTCCTGGCCCGAAACCCCAACCTCCGGACCTTTTCGGAATTTTGCCCATATCTTGGGTTGCAGACCTCCGATCGACTCACCGTCAATGAAGATGTGATCCTTGGATCGAGACGGCCGTTTCGGTATATTGCACTCAAGGTTTCAGAATACTTTGGTTTCGGCCGGGTTGGTTCGTACACGAAACCAACCGGGCCCTTAGAACGGAAACACTCATATCTTGAACTCTGGACGTCCGATTGATGTACCGTAGACTTTGATGGATTCCTCTAAGTGAGACGGATCTTTTGGCATACTCCACCTGAGGTTTGGACGCAGGTGGAGTACAGTCGGTTTGGTTTTGCCTTAAAAACCAACCGGGCCCCTGGGACGAAAAAGCCAATAACTCTCAGACCGGGTGTCCGATTGACACGCCGTCTGCGACGTTGAGTTCCTGTTGATGATACAGAACTTTTGGATACATCAACTCTGAACTATGTGTCAGTTGATGTATCAGCCTCTCGGCTCGTGGAGCGGACCCTCCCGAACGAGCTTGCTGTGTGCGGGAACCCTAGAGCTGGCTGCGTTTGCGACTGCGACGACGACGACTGTGCAGAGATCCTCAGTGGATTCGACGGAGATGACTACAGTACTCAGCGATCCTTTGTGGATCAGTGCTACTGATCCTGTGTGGGTCCTATCCTATGTGGGTCAGCGCTCAGCGGTCCTGTGTGGGCCAGCGCCTACAGATTCTGTGTGGGTCCGATCCTGTGTGGGTCTTTGCGGGGGTTAGTTAACTATCGATTCTGTGTGGGTCAGATCCTTTTTGGGTCATTGCGGGGGTCAGTTACCTATCGATCCGGTGTGGGTCAGATCCTTTGTGGGTCATTGTGGGGGTTAGTACCTATCGATCCTTTGTGGGTCCGACGGCTTAGATTAATCAGTGGAAAAACCTGGTCATCTTTATCGTCATATTCCTGTGTGAGCTGAATCCTGTTTTGCTTTCCTATGTGGATTGTGTTGTGCTATCCTTTTTGGATTTACGTTTGGCTTTCCTGTGTGGACTGGGTTGTACTTGGGTTCGGATGTTGGAGCCGAACGAGAATTGATGACTTGGGTATATGTATGGGCATATACCTAAGTAGTGTCGGATGTTACTGCGTGATTATATATTTCCTTTGTGGATTATCCTTTGTGGATTTTGGGAGAGATTCAGGGGTCTCGAGGTCCCTACTGAGTAGCTTATACTCACCCCTGAACGGGTTATGCTCGCACTACGTTGTGTTGGTTGTAGACGACGGACAACGCTGATCGTGGTTGAGGCTTGCAGAGGAGGACAGTACCTGGAGGTGGACCACTGGACGGGACGTACTCGGAGCGGTCGGCTGGACCCGAGGAGCAGTGGAGGCTATCTGTACCCACTCTCCAGGTGGGATTTCCAGTGGACAGCTCGGCGATGCGGCTTTACTTTTTAGTTGCTGTTTTTTTCCAGTTTTACTTTTGTTTCAGTTTGGGTTTGTATACTGGCCCACTTGATTTTTCCCACTTACTGTTGTACTCAGTTTTTACTTAGTGTTTACTTCTGCCTGTTTGCTCTATGGTGTTTGTGGTTTACTTTACAAAGGAAATGCATTCCCTTTTTACCAGGATTTATGCCTTGGTGCTAGTCGCCAACCCCTAGCCTATGGAAGGCGGGCTTGGGGTAGTCACGGCTCGGGCCCCGAGGACGGGTCGTGACAAATTGGTATCAAAGGAGTTCGGTTCTACCGCAAAACTTTGGACTCTGATCATTTTCTATGTGAAGCAATAGTGTTAAGCGTATTGGGTGTGGTTATCAGTCCAGGGAGTCCAGTGTTGGTGTGGCGGCCGACGTATCCGTACACCAGGACCCTGACTTCTGATTTCTGACTTAATGCACGAAAACATTGATTGCATGTGTGTTTCAGGTTTTCTTTGTGATTACTTTGTGTCAGCTCACCAGGTATACTGTTCTGACCGTGGCGCACCTGTTTCCTTTTCAGGATGGACCCACGATGGCAGCCATCTAGGGTTCCGAGAGTTGAGTGTGACAAAAGCCCACCGAGCGATGATGCCTTGGTACAGGGCCCTTTGACAGCTGAGGCACCGACGGTACCTCTACCTGCCGATCCAACGATGCTTCCAGCCCCAGCCGCTGACGATGCACATCCCATTAGTGCACTGCATGAGTTCCAGAGCCAGTGACCGCCCAGGTTCCGTGGGGAGATGGACCCCAGGCAGCTGAGGACTGGCTGGAGACAGTGGTACGAGTTTTCCGGTTAGTGAGGACACCAGAAGACCTCATGGTGATCCTCGCAGCGAGCCTACTGCACGCGGCAGCGGGCCGATGGTGGAGCTTGATTCTCCAGATGCACGATGAGGCATCTCTTCTCTGGACAGACTTTGAGAGCCTCTTCCGCTCAGAGTTCATCCAGCCACCCTCCGTGCGGTGCGCATCCAGGAGCTTCTTCAGCTGCGGCAGGGCAGCCTGACGGTCACCCAGTACTCGGCAATATTTACTGATCTCTCGCGCTACTCGACAGACATGGTATGAGACCCATTCTTCCGAGCCCGGACCTCTAAGTAGGGATTGAGACACGAGATCAGGGCCTCACTGATCTCCCTCAGCATTCCAACTCAGGCAGGAGTACTGGAGCGAGCCCTTTTGATCGAGATCTTTCTTGCTGAGCCTTCTTCAGCAGCGAGACCTACCGCGGGGCGGCACGTAGAAGAGTCATCTGCAAAAGGCAGTCGACAGTTGACTCATGGGTCCAGGCAGAACGGACCCTCACACAGACGACCTCAGGACACTGGCTCAGTAGTGCAGGGCACACAACGCGGAGCCAGTCTTTCGAGAGGTAGGCCATGCTACACAAGCGGCGGGCAGGGCCACATGGCTCGTGGCTGCCTGACCCACCGTGCCGAGGAGCATCAGACAATTGAGTGGCCACCCAGGCAGAGGCATAGGGTCGACCGTGGCGGTCCTTAGGGAGCAGGCGGACGAGGCAGAGGAGCTGGCCGAGCAGCAGGTGGTGGGCGATGCTTTGTGGCTATACCACCACCACCACCAGGAGGTCCACCCCGACCACAGGGAGCTGGCAGGCAGAGACATGCACAACTCCAGGAAGCGGAGGCCTACGACCACATCGCTCCCGATATGATTCGAGGTACTATCTATGTCTATTCCACCCTTTCTGTAGTTCTTATAGACACACGAGCGGGTCACTCTTTCATAGCCACTACCCTTGTTCGGAGCTCGGAGATTCCGACAGAGCCGTTGGCTCGATCCTTAGGGCTAGAGACTCCTACGGGAGAAGACTCAACGATTATGCACTGGTTCCGGCAGTGTGAGCTTACTCTAGGAGGCGAGAGCTTCAGCTGGGATCTTCTTGTAGCGGCGTCGAGGCCTTACGACGTCATCTTGGGAATGGATTGGTTATCTACAGTCCATGCACAGATTGATTGTATTAGGCGCAACGTGCGATGTGTACGCACTGACGGGAGCAGGTTCACCTTCACCGGTGATAAGGGAGCCTTTGCAGAACATGATGGACTTCCGCAGAGGAGAGGACAGCCCATCACTCATCAGTTGGATAGCCTCATCCTAGGAGCAGTTGACGTGCGAAGTCCGAGCATACCTGCAGTGGTGGATTAGTATGCAGACGTTTTTCCCGACGACGTTCCAGGACTACCTCCTCGCAGAGAGGTAGACTTTTATATTGACCTGTACCCTGGGACGGCCCTGATATCCACCCCAGCATATCGGATGGCTCCCGCTAAGCTTCAAGAGCTACGGGTACAGCTGGAGGACTTGCAGGGCAAGATATTCATCCGACCCAGTGTTTCACCCTGGGCTTCCCCGATATTGTTCGCCAAGAAGGTGGACGGGAGCATGTGAATTTGTGTAGATTACCGTCGCCTGAACCAAGTGACCATGAGGAACAAGTATCTGCTACCGAGAATTGATGACCTCTTCAATCAGCTCAAGGGAGCATAATGGTTCTCGAAGATAGACCTCAGGTCAGGCTAACATCAGTTCAGAGTTCGGGATGGGGACGTGTAGAAAACGTCCTTCAGATGTCGGTATGACCACTATGAGTTCTTGGTTATGCCATTCGGAGTAACCAATGCTCCAGAAGTGTTCATGGGACTCATGCACAAGATCTTTCAGCCATACCTCGATCGATTTGTTGTGGTCTTCATCGACGACATTCTGATATACTCGACGATTGAGGAGGAGCACGCCAACCACTTGTGAGTTGTACTGGACACACTCCGAGAACACCAGATTTATGGCAAGCTCTCGAAGTGTCAGTTCTAGATACATGAAGTCCACTTCTTGGGGCACGTCATCTCTGAGGTAGGAGTAGCGGTGGATCCTGCAAAGATCGAGGCAATGCTAGCTTGGGAGCCACCCAAGAGCGTGATGGAGGTGCAGAGTTTCTTGGGACTAGCTGGATACTATCGGAGATTTGTGACAGACTTCTCCAGAGTTGCGGCACCACTCTCAGCTTTGACGAAGAAGGGGAAACCCTTTGTGTGGTCAGACAGATGTCAGCAGAGCTTCCAGGAGCTGAGACAGAGATTGACCAGCGCCCCTATCTTGAGGCTTTCGGAGGAGGGAGTAGGGTACGTAGTCTACTGCGATGCATCAGGGACCGGAATCGGATGTGTCATGATGGAAGAGTGGGAGGTGATCGCCTATGGATCACGTCAGTTGAGGCCGCATGAGCAGAACTACGCTACCCATGACCTGGAGTTAGCAGCAGTGGTCTTCGCTCTGAAGACATGGCGACACTATCTGATGGGCGAGCGCTTTACAGTCTTTTCTGACCACCAGAGTCTCAGGTATATCTTCTCGCAGAAGGACCTGAACCTGAGACAGCGGCGATGGTTAGAGTTCCTCCAGGACTATGACTTTGATATAGTCTATACTCCTGGGAAGGGAAACGTGGTAGCCGATGCTCTCAGCAGGAGGACGGGCATTCATCTACTTGAGGAGGTGACAAAGCAACTAGCCACTTTGAAGATATCCTTCGTGGATAGAGATAGAGCAGCCTTCCTTCAGTCTCTCACAGTCACCCCTCCACTACTGCAGCGGGTCAGAGAGGCAAAACGTGGGGACGCTGACTCTGAGACGCGGCGTGCTCAAATATCCTCAGGACAGGCACCTGATGGTTTCTCCTTCGGAGCAGAGCACGACATCCTTTTCAGAGGACGTACCTTGGTACCGGTTTCTTTACGGGAGGATGTGTTGAGAGAATTTCACACTTCTCCTTTGGCGGTACATCCTGGAGTGGTGAAGATGTACCAGGACCTCAGACGACAGCACTGGTGGCCGGGCATGAAGAAGGCTGTGGCAGAGTTTGTTTCTCGATGCCTCACCTTCTAGCAGGTGAAGGCAGAGCACCAGGTACCAGTAGGCTTGGTAAAACCCTTGGAGGTCCCGAAGTGGAAGTGGGACGACATATCTATGGACTTCGTGACTGGACTTCCACGCACTTCTAGAGGTCACGACTCCATTTGGGTGATTATCGACCGACTCACCAAGTCGACTCACTTCTTACCCATCAGAGAGCAGGGCTCAGTGGAGATCTTGGGACGTCTCTACGTTCAGGAGATTGTACGGCTTCACGGTGTGCCATCATCTATCATCTTCGATAGAGATGCTCGCTTTACTTCCCGGCTTTGGAAGGGGTTGCATGAGGCATTCAGGACGCAGCTACGTCTGAGCACCGCCTTTCACCCTCAGATAGATGGTCAGACAGAGAGGACCATTCAGACTCTCGAGGACATGATCCATGCATGTGCCCTCGACTTTGGTCGCAGCTGGGAGGACCACCTACCCTTGGTGGAGTTCGCGTACAACAACGGCTACCACTCCACCATCGGGATGACACCATACGAGGCATTGTACGACCGACGTTGCAGATCACCGCTGTGTTGGATAGACCCTGGGGAGTCAGCACTTGTGGGACCGGAGATGGTCCAGGCCATGACAGAGAAGGACTAGGTCATCCAGGAGTGGATGAGGACAACTCAGAGCCGGCAGAAGTCTTATGCGGATAGGAGGTGGAGGCCACTGGAGTTTGAGGATGGCGACCACATCTTCTTGCGAGTCTCACCTCGACGTGGTATACGGAGATTTGGACGAGGAGGAAAGTTGTCTCGATGCTTCATCAGACCATTCCAGGTCCTCAGCAGGATTGGTGAGGTGGATTATCGCCTGGCTCTACCACCTCAGTTGCACTGGGTTCACGACTTCTTTCACGTATCTCAGCTGAGGAGATACGTGCATGACCCGACGCATATCATTGACCATGGGGAGCTAGATGTTGATGATGGGGCGACTTTTGCGGAGGTACCGGTGGTGATTGAGGATCGACAGGAGAGGGTCCTACGTGGACGGTCGATTCCACTAGTGCGCATCAGATGAAAGCACGAGAACCTCCAGGAGAGCACTTGGGAGCGGGAGTCTCAGATGCGTGCTCAGTACCCACATTTGTTTCCCTAGTTTAAGATGTATCTTTACAGGGACGTAAATCCCTGAGGTGGGAGTGATGTAAAAACCCATAAAATTCAATGATTTTTTTTTTAATTTTCTTGGGAATTTTACAAGAACTCAGTTTTTGACGGCACCTAATTCCGAGGCCCGGTGTGCCCGGAATCATTTTCTGAAGTTTGGCCCAGGTACGTTCAGTGAACGAACGAGCGAGTTTTTCTAACTTTTGTACCGGTGCTCGGAATCGAATTCCGAGTGCACCGATGGAATCATAGCGCCGATATTTTCTTATAAACGCCTTTTCCGAAGTTGCGTTTGCTCGGGTGTGGTTTTTAATTTTTTTGGGGTTAAGATAAGAAATAAAATAAAGTGGTGCAATAACTTTATTTTATTTCAATTAAATCCACTTAAAGCCACTTAAGCTAAGTTGAAGCGGATAGGGTGGAACCCAAAATATCCTACCCTCTTGGTATGATATTTGTGAGGTGGGGCCCGCATGAACCCCACCATTTCTTTTCCTCTAAGTAACGCACCCGCGAAAACCCCTTTTAAATGAAAGTCAACCGGTGCGTTTTCTTAAACTCTTAAATCCCCTATTAATTGGACAATTAAGTCGTTACCATTAATTCACCGAATTTATGGTTCGTTTCTTAACTTGTTTTTCAAACTGTTGGCATAATAATAAAATAAGGCTCACACGTTTTTCTTGGGTGCAGATTGTTGAGAGGATTTGGAGAAACTCTATCTTCATCCTCCTTCGCGAAGAACGCGAAGAACACGAAGAACGTGAAGAACGCCGGCCTTCGATGAAAGGAGACGAAGAACGCCGAACCCTCAGAGATTGAAGACGCGACGCCGTGTACCGCGACGACACGACGCCCCTTCCGCGACGCGCCGATCCTCTTCTTCCACGATGGTCAATTCCGAAAAGAACTATCGTTAGATGACTACGACGAGGTAGGGGTTTGTTCTTTTTAAATCTTTGTGATTTTATACCCGCGACGTTGATTTAATAAATGTTGTGAGTCTTTTAAAACTGCTAACGCGGTGGGTGCGGACTAACGAACAAATCCGAACCCACCGCCCCTTTCTTCCTTGGTGTGCGAAATGGCGGACATCGACAAAGCAGGCCGCACGGGCGACGCGGGGTCCTCATAGTGAAGGACGGACCCCGGGAGGACTATTGGCGAAGACTACGTGTTTTTCCAACCACCGGAACGCCTTCGGTGGCCCGCGGAGCAAACCGCCGGTGCGCCTCGCCGGCGCGGCGGAGAACGGCGGCGCCCGGCGCGCCGCCGGGAAGAACCGCCGCGGCTGAAGCCGCGGCGGCGGGCCGGCCGTCCCGCGACTATGCGGGACCGGCGAAGGAGGGACGCGACCTTTCCGTGTCCGTTGCTGAGAGGCAGCCCCCCACGCGGGGCCGCGGAACAATCAAGGGGGCGGCGCCCCCTTGCACCCGCTCGACCGTTACAGCCGAGCGGCCAGGCGACCAGGCCGTGCCCGCGCTGGCCGGGCCGGGCCGCGCCCAGGCCGGGCCGTGCCCAAGCGGGCCGGACCCAGACCCGGGTCGGGTCGAACCGGTTCGGGCCGACCCAGGGTGTCTCGGGCCGGGTCGGTCCGGGCCCGAAACCCCAACCTCCGGACCTTTTCGTACTTTTTCCCATATCTTGGGATGCAGACCTCCGATCGACGCACCGTCAACGACGATATGATCCTTGGATCGAGGCGGTTGTTTCTGTATATCGCACTCAAGGTTTTGAAATACTTTGGGTTTGGCCGGGTTGGTTCGTACACGAAACCAATCGGGCCCTCGGAGCGGAAACACTCATATCTTGAACATCGGATGTCTGATTGACATACCGTCGACTTTGATGGATTCTTCTAAGTCAGACGGATCTCTTGGCATACTCCGCCCGAGGTTTGGACGCTGGTGGAGTACGGTTGGGTTGGTTTTTCATTAAAAACCAACCGGGCCCCTGGGACGAAAAGGCCAATAACTCTCAGACCGGGCGTCCGATTGACGCGCCGTCTGCGACGTTGAGCTCCTGTTGACGATACAGAACTTTTGGATACATCAACTCTGAACTATGTTTCAGTTGATGTATCAGCCTCTAGGCTCGTGGATCGGACCCTCCCGAATGAGATTGCTGTGTGCGGGAACCCTAGAGATGGCTGCGTTTGCGACTGTGACGACGACGACTGTGCAGAGATCCTTAGTGTATTCGACGACGACGACTACAACACTCAGCGATCCTTTGTGGATTAGTGCTACCGATCATGTGTGGGTCCGATCCTGTGTGGGTCAGCACTCAGCGGTCCTGTGTGGGTCAGCACCTACAGATCCTGTGTGGGTCTGATCCTGTGTGGGTCTTTGCGGGGGTTAGTTACCTATCGATCCTGTCTGGGTCAAATCCTTTGTGGGTCATTGCGGGGGTTAGTTACCTATCGATCCTATGTGGGTCAGATCCTTTGTGGGTCATTTCGGGGGTTAGTACCTATCGATCCTTTGTCGGTCCGACGGCTTAGATGAATCAGTGGCAAAATCTGTCCATCTTTATCGTCATATTCCTGTGTGAGCTGAATCCTGTTTTGCATTCCTATGTAAATTGTGTTGTGCTATCCTATGTGGATTTACGTTTTTCTTTCCTATGTGGACTGGGTTGTACTTGAGTTCGGATGTTGGAGCCGAAAGAGAATTGATGACTTGGGTATATGTATGGGCATATACCTAAGCAGTGTCGGATGTTACTTCATGATTGTATCTTTCCTTTGTGGATTATCCTTTGTGGATTCTGGGAGACCTTCGGGGGTCTCGGGGTCCCTAATCAGTAGCTTATACTCAGCCCTGCACGGGATATGCCCGCACTAAGTTTTGTTGGTTGTAGATGACAGGCAGCGCTGATCGTGGTTGAGGCTTGCGGAGCAGGACGATAACTGGAGGTGGACCACTGGACGAGACATACTCGGAGCGGTCGGCTGGACCCGAGGAGCAGTGGAGGCTATCTGTACCCACTTTTCAGGTGGGATTTCCAGTGGACAGCTCGACGATGCGGATTTACTTTTTAGTTGGTGTTTTTCCTTCCAGTTGTACTTTACTTTCAGTTTGTGTTTGTATACTGGCCCACTTGCTTTTTCGCACTTACTTTTGTACTCAGTTTTTACTTATTGTTTACTTCTGCCTTCTTGCTATGTGGTGTTTGTGGTTTACTTTACAAAGGCAATGCCTTCCCTTTTTACTGGGATTTACGCCTTGGTGCTAGTCGCCATCCCCTGGCCTATGGAAGGCGGGCTTGGGGTAGTCACAGCTCGGGCCCCGAGGACGGGTCGTGACAACTTGATACTAAAATCATTCGTCACTAATAAAATTTGAAATTTCTTTCTCTATAATCTTGTAATATATAAACATCATATGATAATTATACACTCTAGTGTTGATCAAAAAATTATTCATTCTATCTCTCCATTACTCATAATCAGCTTTATCAAATATAGGATGCCAACTAGGATTCTAGTTTTCGAATGTTCTGATAGGTAAGATATCTACCATAGAAATAGAACATTTTATCTTCTATATATTGGTATAAGGTAAAAGTGACATTATATGATACCAAATATTTTCCCAGTATGGAAACATCAGGATTTGAGTAAATTAAAGTTTTTAATTTACAAATTTTCACACACTAGGTATGTGTAGTTTGGAGGATACATGTTCTGAACTATCAGAGTAACAATATAAATAAATTATTCATATTCTAAGTGATTAAGAAGATAACAATTAACTAAATATTAAAGTTAACAGAACAAGTAGGAATATAAAGATCAAATGAATTAAATATAATTATGAGTTCCAGATAAAAATCTATACACCTATAAATAATATTATAAAATGATATCTAAGTTCCTATCCCCATTAATTATTCACTTTTAATCCAAATAGGGAGGAGGATAAATACACAAATCCAATGTATACAAGTTACAAAATTGTAGAACGTTATCAATTAAAAAATAAAAATAAATAAGTCTTATCTTTGAACTTATTCAACATTGATTGGAATCAGAATTCATCTTCCTAAACTTTTTCAGCAAAGCTCAGTAGCAACAAGCTCTTACCCCGTAGATTTTTTTCAATCAAAAGATCAGAATAAGCCAAGAACTTATCCCTTGAACTTCTTCAAACACAAAGTTTGGCAGCATAAATTCATATCCTTGGAATTATGTGATCATAATATGAGCTGAATTACATTATTTTGATAAGAAACATAAGGCTTTTACAATGAAATACTCACAATCAAATGTTCTAAGATCAAATTGAAAAATAAAAAACACTAAAGTAATCAGACACTAAGTTAGTGTATAGATATAAAAATATGGTGATCTAATGCATGTTCCTTGAGTACCTAGTCTTTTATATATATGCGTTTAGAATAAAAAATTTGTAACAATAATATTTGAAAATTTTGAGAACAATTTTCACTTCTAAAAAATAGAGAAACTCCAACAGGATTTTCCAATTGTTGAAATGTATAAGTGACTTCATAATGTTTCAAAAACATAAATATTCATAATTAACACGTCTGTAACCTGTGATTCCGAATTTAAAAAATTATACACTAAAAGCTACAAGTAAGGACAACTAAAATACAAATTTTATTTATGATTTATCAAAATAAAGAATCCATAAGATATAACTCAAAAATATCATTGTCATTTAGTGAAATGACTCAATATGAAGGTCATGGATTTGGAAGAGGAATATTTACAAAGATGGAATTTGTTACTATTTTACAGATGGAAGGAAACATGTCATTTCATGAAGCAATGATTTTAAAAGATTCTAAGAAACACATCATAATGAATTTCAACATTCCTTGTTGAACATATTTGGCATATTTTCAAAATTTTGAAATGACAAGGGTTTCTGGACCAAGCGAGTTGAATTGAACAATTTTCAAAAGATCTACTATTTTAAGAGAAACACATCATGTATAAGACCTATATGTCAGGTTTTTTGAGATATCATAAATTTTGAAAAAAATTAAAATCCATAATATTTAGAATGCTTGTGATATTTTAGGGATATAAGATTCAATCTAAAGGGATATTGTTGACTATCAATTGAGGGGGTAATTTCATATGGAATTATTAAATGAGGACTAATAAATATGAATAAATCCAAACCATTTATTATATATCTTGGAGATTAAATAGAGGATATAGATATTTTTCTAACATTGAGAACAAAAGTGGTGGGATATCAAAGATCGAAATAGAGAGATCTATTAAAAGAGTTTTGTTTTGTGATTAGGGAAGAGATATTACAAGTAATTGACATAATTTTACCATGGAAGAAGGAACTATCAATATGACTATGAGTTTAGTTTTTTCAACATGTAAATTAAACATGTTACATCATAATCAAAGGTGCACCATTCTTTGTTTTTTGATCAGTGATATTAAGATATTCACATCTAATTGATAGTCCATCATAATGTGTGGAGAGAGAAGTGATATTTAAAGTTTGTAGGTTATAAATATAGAGGGGTGGTGTTTTTTATTAGTGATATTAAATTATTCACTTATAATTGACAATGTGTCATAACATGTGAAGGGATAACTTTGTTTCCTTCTATAGATCCTCTCCTTCCTCCAATATTTATCTAGGATTCCTTGGGTTTCTTCAGGTGGTAGTGGAATTATCCAATCCAACCTTCTCATTCTTCTCAAATTTGTTCCTCCTATACTTCCTTATCCTTTATAGTTTCCTACCTTATATTTCTCATGGTCTCATTATTCCCTTTTTCTCTCATCGATGTCTCCCCCGATGTGGGTTCTTTCTTTAGCTCATATTTTCCGAAATTCTATCCTAGAGAGGAACTTCTAGTTCAAATTGGCTTGAATCCCTTCATCAGATATGTTCTATTAGTATGGTCATTGGGTAATCCAGATATAGGAGGTTTTGTATCTAATTATAATTCCCTAGAGCATCTTCCTCATAGGAATGTTTTCTCACTAGAATTATTTTCCTACTAATGTTTTATATGGAGCCAATGTGACATTTTTAATGAAAAATTGGTATTTCTATGGAATGGTCCTATCTATTCGTACTTTATACTTGATCTACCATCCATTCCAATGTGATAGACCCCATTTTAGTTTTTTACATTGGTGTTTTATGGTGGTTTGGGATTTTGGTGGTGGGTATGGTGGTGATGTAAGATTATTTAGTGGGTGTTATGGTATTTAATAGTATCAGTTTTATCTTTAAGAATTTTTTGATTTCTTGATGTTGTGGTTTTTCTATAACAATTTTCTAGTGAGGTGGTTTTCTTCCCCTTGTTGGTTTTTGAATATGGAATTGGCTATGGGGTACCAATTCTGAGGTAGTGGTTTTAATTGTTCTCGGTGATTCTTCCTCGATGATGATGGTTTCTAGTTTTTTTTTCTTGTTCCATAGGTGGTTATATTTTAAGTGGATTTTTAGGTTTTTCATCTTTTTGTTGATAGGGTTTTAGGTGGGAATGATGAAGTTGGTGCTTGACAATTATTCAATTTTTTGTGTGATGATGTGATCTTATTATAAAACATTGGTGGTTGAAGGATTTGTAGTTTTTATTAGCAGTTTATCTCATCCGCGACGATGGGTTTCTTGATTAATATGTGATGAAGGTGAGGTCATGGGTGACTCAAGATACAATGATGGAGCTAGTCTTGAGGTGTAGACCTAAGTTCCTTCCATCTCATTTCTATAATTTAAAAAAATTTATTTAATATTTTAAATTTTTAGTGTTTGAATTTGAATTTGATGCAGTTTTTTGATGTGTATTTTTATAGGTTCCCAATTAACTTGGAAAATTGATTTTTTGGAAAATTCAATAAATGGATTTGATCATGTCATAACTTGTGATGTTAGTAGTGATAATATAAGTGTGAAGGTTATAAACCTAAAGGGGAAGTGAGTGCACTATAAAATGTAAAAGTATCATGCTTAATAAATTTAACACACTGACACATCACCAAGTATATTATTCTTGTATGTAGATTGAGGTGGATGAACCAACTAAAAATCCTATGTATCTCATTCATTCCTATTTACATAAAATAAGAGGAAAAGATAAAAATTACAACTTAATGAACAAGATCATTAAAAAGGATTATTTTAATTAGTATACCATGATTCACCCCAATAGGTTATATTCTTTAGTGGGTCCAAAAACCACTCATGGAATGACATATCATTATTTAAACTAAATAATTTATAATTCACATTTTATTAGTCAAAAACAATTTCATGTCTTTTTCATTTTTATTACTTTATGATCAGTTGTGCCTAATGATAAAATGAATTTTTTGATGAATTTTTAAAATTTTCATACTTCACCATAAATTATTTGTAATGTAATAATGAATTATGTTAAAGGAAAAAATTATTTGTATTAGTTAATTGATAAATTTTCATACTAAATTGTTAGTTCAGCTTAAGAGAAACATTAGTAGTGCCTAAGAGTAGAATTAGTTACTCATACCATTTCCAAATTTTAATTCTTTTTGGTTAGTTGAAATTAAAGTCACAATCAAATGTACCAAAGTGAAAATCATTTATTTCATTTATTTTCCAAAATTCAATTCAGAAAAATCAGTTTTAATTGAGGGAATAATCAATTATTCCTAAGGTCACAATAAGTTGAATTATATATTTTCCAAATTTTCATAATATTTCTAAAAAACATATAAAAACCTCAAACAACATATTATATTTTTTCAAAAAAAAATAAATGGTTTATAATAACACTTCAAAATAATATATTCACCATATATAAATATGTTTCTTAGTTATTTAATGAGAAATCCCCCAACATGAGATACCATTACCTTATTAACTCAAATATTCTCTCCATTCCACAACACATGTCTTGTGTACTCCAACATGTGTTCTATAAACTTCTTCCTTCCTTCATCCATCACCATTTTTTAACATAAAACTTATTATGTTTTTTCAACAAACATAATCCAAAAAATATAAATTTAAATGGAGGGTTTGATAATATCTTCTTTGGTATTGTTGAAAATTTCAAAAAAAACCTAACTTTCAATGTTAAATACCTATGAAATCTTATTCATCTTTTCTAATACTACATGAAACAATCTCAGTGTAGGAGATAAAAGTGATAAATATATTATAATTGAAACCATGAATCCCAAAAAAAAACTCTTACCTCAATTTTCATCATCACAACAACTCCAAACTCCCCCTCTCACAATACTAGTATCACACATTAACCTCAAATTCACTCTCCCTCATATATTACACTTCAATTCCATTATTATTGTTGTTATATTCCCCCATTAATTTTTGTACATGTTTTATCTTTAAATCCCCCCATTGATAGGAAAGGAAAATATTTGTTCTTTAATATTTTATCTCATACATGTTAACAATTGATGATGAAATCAATAATTTTGGGAGGGGGATTTTATCCATTGGGTTAAATTTTAATGTTCAAACTACGAATTTAAAAACTTACTCAAAGAGTGAATTTATCATCACATATGGTGCATAATCATTATTAGGTATATACTCGAGTTTTACTATACTTTTTTCAGGTTTTAATTAGATAAAATGATATCTTTCTCCATGTTTTTTCCTTGAGTGTTGTACAAATTTTTCTCTTAGATTGATGAAACTGATATTATCACACATATATAAGAAATGTATGCAAACCTTTTCACCCATATCATACAATTGTTACCGCATTTTGATCAACAATGTATATATCTATGTTCCAAATATGTACTTTTCCTTTTATATTATTAGAGATACAATGACATGTTTTTTACTCAAATATGAAATACACTTGCTTCATTGATAAAAAAACCTCTAGGTGTATATATTTGATCATCTACAAAACTAAACAAATTACCACCACTAAAATCCATTTATTATTGCATGTTTTTATTGACATAATAAAACTTCTAATCCACCGTACTTTTTATATACTGAAATATTGTCTTAATTATTATTATTTTAATGTCATTTGAATTTTTCTGATACCTTTATTCCAAACATGTCGTATACACAATGTGAGGACTATTAGCAATTAAAGAGAGTAAACCTAAAATCATTTTTTTGTTCTCTATTACATTCACTGACCTTCCATCATCATCCTTTATGATTTTTGTTATAGGTTAAATACAACAGTAATTTATTAAAAACTTATTTAGAATATTTATTCCAGGAGATACAAGTTATATTATGTTTTTACATAACCTATATTACAAGAAAAAGATTAAAAATTCCTAAATTAAATATTTTCAAACTAAATTCACATTATCTCTACAAACTCCATGAAATATGATTCTCTTGATCCACCAAATACAATTCCATATACATAGACTAATATTATAAACATTTATCCACAAATATTATTTACATATAGATTGTGATCAATATATCAATGTATAAATCTAAACTTTGTTAAAAATATATCCATCCAAGAGTATTATGCCATCAATTCTCACATTTTCCCATATAGTGCCTTCTTGATCCTATATACCTTACTTCCATAACTATAAAATTTAATGTAGTTTGGATACTCTATATAAATATCCTATTTGAACTAGACATTAAAGAAAGGATAACTTTACAACTATTGGAAATATTTTAAACTTTATGTAGACAAAAATTTCAGGGAATATCCTAATTTATTAATTTTTCTCATAAGGGAAAATGTGTCATCAATATTTAGTCCATAAATATATGAGTACCACTTAAAAATCAAAATTTACTTATTTGGAATAATTATACTTCCATTGAGCTTATTTTTGAAAGACACATTTTTTTTGAATAATATTTTTGTTTGATGATCATGGAAATAGCTCCAAAATTTCATTTTTCTTATTAAATAAAAATATTTAATTCATTTGAAATATATTTTTTTCATTTTTTGATTCTTAAATTTTTTTGGTTCAAGATTAAATTATAAGGTTTTTCTTTATAATTTATTCATCCTCCTTGTTGGAATAAGAGTCAACTTATCACAAAGAGTTTTTTTATAATCAATTCTATTATATATTATTTCAAAATTATTGTATTCTAAATTTTTATTATCATTAGTTTCTATCTAAAAATCATCTACAAAATCGCTATTATTTGGTTCCATGGGTTTTAGGAAACAACATTCTTCTTCAAATTCTTCAAATTTGTCTTCATTATTTGGCCAGTTAACTTGTTGGTACGCAATAAAATGTACATTCTTGATTTCAACCTTCTTCCCAAACTTTTTATTATAATATTTATAAGCTTCGTTTCCAAATTATTATCCAAGGAAGATAGTATCATCATTTGCGAGCTCCTAAATTTTCCTCTTTCTCCTTATTTAAGATGTGACACTTACACCAAATCAACTGAAAATATTAAAGACTTGGTTTTCATTATTCCATATTTCATAATTTTTTTTCTTCACCAGATCCTAATGATACCCTATTTTTAGTGTAAATGTTTTTCATCACATTTTTTTATATTTTTTTGGAAGGCTTTTTCCTACCTATATTTTTCTAATAATTTTGTTTATTGTTTGATTTATTCTTTCAGATAACCTAATATATTGAGGTTTTATCATAGATAAAAGTTGATATAATATCCCATGTTTTCCAAATACTTATATATTTGATGAATTGTATACTTTGTGTCATTATTTTGTATCAATGTTATGATTTTTCCTTTCACATATATTTTTGACAGTCTTTCTTAACTTTTTATATAGTACAATACATATATATATTGAGTTGAATCAACATGATCTAGGAAATTTTTAAATAATACTAAATAAAGTGAATATAATACCATTTTCAATAAAAATACTTTCGGCTTATTAGTTTACACACATCAACATGTTCTATTTTCAAAAAAATCATTGATTTCTTTTGCTTGGAATTCTACTAATTTTTTATAATTTTTTATTATCATGCACCACAATTATATTCTCCATATCTCCCTAATGTGGGTGTGTTCTTGGTATCTATATAACTTTTCCATTATTCAATTGAGTACTAATTTATATTTTTAAACCTTTGGTGTTGTGAATTGATTTCACCTTATCTAAAGAAACCATGAATCCTCATTAACTATTATTTGATATAGATTACCCTTTCCAATTTTACCTTTTTAAAATAGTATTATACTATCATTTTATTAAGAATACAACATTATTATATGATATTTACATAGTAAAAAAAAGAATCACACTAAGTAAATCATCTCCCAATATATCCATGTTCAGCAAATCAGTCTTTCTCTTGTTTCTACCACTAACCTTTTCTTTTTCAAATCCTGTAATTTATAGAGCCACATAATTGTAAAAATGTATAGTGAATTCCTCTAAATGTTTCAAATAATAAAAAAATATTTTTACATTTAGGAAGAACATCTATTATTTTGTATCCATATTAAATATGCATCATATTTGTTGAGTGAAACTTCCAAAACATTGGTCTTTTCCCACTTTTTCCTCTTCACACAAGTTCTTTGATAATTAGTGGGTGATATTATTAATTAAATTTCACTTTTAATAAGTAGAATATCTCTTTATTACTCCAATTAAAAATTACTTATTCTATAATTTAAACATGTTCTTCTGTATAAATTTTTAACACATTTTATTGTACAATCACTTTTATTATGGGTAGATTTATAGGACTTTTTCGTAAAAAATAGTGTTATTGGCATAACCTTCAATGAATGTAATGTCTTAGATTTTCCATAAATTTTTTTTGAAAATTATATTGGATTATTTCAAGAACAGGAACTAAAAAGAAACGTGATTCCGAAGCCTAGGGTACCCAGAATAAAGGTTCGAACTATTTTTATGTTTATTTAAAATAGAGCATGTGGGTATTTTTAGTAACTTCTAAATGGGTGCTCAGATTGAAAATCCAAGGGCACCATTGAGCTCAAAACATCAAGTTTACCTTAGGTAGTGCCTAACCTCGGCCGGCGTTGGTCATCAGCAGAAGTTAATTTATGGAATTTTTAAGAGAAAAAAATAAAATATATTTAAAAAGTTATTTTATTTATTCGACATTATACATCGACTTAGCTACACTTCCATGCAGAGACACTAGGATGCTACAATTCAATGTTGTGGAAAGACTGAAACACATTTCAAATGCTGAAACACGTTAACATGTTTCCTTCATTAAGCAGAGGTAGGGACCAACGTTAGAATTAATAATGCTAGAGAATTTACCTAAGAGCCCATATGTTTCCCTAAAGAAGAATAAAGATAGTCTCTCTCTTGTGACGGAAAACGACAAACACCGACGAATGACAGATCAAGGATGTTTGTGGATAGATCGCCATCAACAATGAATTATCTCCTCCGACCGATCCACTTTCCATGTAGGGTGTGAGTTTTGTTTTGATTATCCTTTCCCCCATTCTTGATGTTCTATGAAGAACATAGACCAATCCACAAACAGATTTGCCCACAAACCAGTCGTTGTTGTGGGACGATTTTACCTATTTCTGGGTTTATGGAAGATTTATATTGAATTAGTTATTGGATTATAAAATTCTGTTATAATGGTAATGAACTATAATCAACACGAACATCGATCGAGGTCTGCTCCTCCCTGTTGGTTCAAGATTTTCTCTCCCCTATTCTCGCGTTCTTTGTCGATAGACCCTCTAGGTCGCAACGTGTTTTTCTGGATGGTTCCAAACATGACCAGACCCCCAAATCGATTATAAGATGATCTGGATCACATGGTAGTGATGGTGATGACCATAGGCTTGCAAAAAAATTTCCATCTTGATGAATGGACGACCATGGTGATGGTGGTAGCCCGTAGAAGAGGAGCCTCTGGCGGCGTTGCGCGGCTGCGCAGATGTTGACTCACGGCTGTGTGGGAACCCGATGGGAGGAAATCAAACCATGATGACCACATGTGGTAGATAGGGCCATGAGATCGACGTCTAGTAGAGGGCCTCAACTGGAAGCGGTCTAGTGAGACCCCGCAGCAACTGCCTTGGGGCAGGTCATCTGGCAGCTGACCGTGTTGACTAGGTGGGGATGCGGTGCCCACCGTGTATGGGTGGAATGAACCAGCCCGCTCGAGTGGGCATGGCCGGTAGGGGGCTGGGCCTAGCTGGGTCGGGCTAGAAATAGTGGGCCGGGTCAACTCGATGGGACAAGTCAAGCGGAACCCAGGTCGGGTCGGTCCGACCAGGTTGGGATAGACTGAGACCTAACCAGACCCTTTTTAATTAAATGACTATTACTCTCAAACCATGTGTCAGTTTGACAAGCGGTTTGCGGCGTTCGGACCATCACGATGAGGCATTCCATTTGAGACACTCTACATGACCTTTCATGTATGTTGGAGTATGACCTATTTGATCTAGGAGTAGGTTTTTCTAGAATGATCACACTAAGGACAAAATCTTGTGATTCTCTATGGAAAAGACACCGAGTTGGTCTCATGCGAAGATTCAAAGTTGGTATCCTATGAGGGTTTGTGGTTTGTCTCTTATTAGGGGGTGGAGTTGTTCTCCTTTGAGGGAATAGAGTTGGCCTCCTATGAGGGTGGATACTTGGTCTCATATAAGGGCACGAAGTTAGTCTCCTATGAGGGTGCAGAGTTGGTCTCCTGTGAGGGTGTGAAGTTTGTCTCTTGTGATGACGTAGAGTTGGTCTCCTATAAGGGAGCAGAGTAGATCTCCTATGGAGATCGTATGTCTTAATAGATTTAGATATGTCTAGGCTTTCTTTTTATATGAAACATGGTGTGAGATGACTCTAGTGATTCTCTTGATTGTACTTCTTAGAGGCTAAACATTGTGTACCTCTTTGGTAGTATGCCTTCTGTATTGCTTTGTGGTTTACCATTATGATTTGGGGTCCCGACTGGGTATTTTTTTACTCACCTCTGCATAGTATTATACCATACGTGTCTTGTATTGTGAAGAGGATCGATAGTTTTGATAGAGTCCTTGGTGGTCCAGATATAGGTGGTGCTTTAGGGTGACCCGAAAGATATGGTACACTTCAGCAACATTCAGACAGATCACTATACCTCCCCTTTAGGTAGGGTTTTATACAGATGAGATCTAGGAGCTTGTAGTTTTCTGATTTAGTTAGGCTTATATTCAAACCTGTTTACTTTTTTAGTTTCGTACTATTACTCTTAGTGGTTGTCTTAGTGGGATGATTTTCTGTTTATTCAGTGCTTTTTTACTTTCAGTACTATTCCTTGGAGACATGTGCATGTGTAGAGGTTATTAGGAAAATTCTTCCCTTTTGTGGGATATGCCTACTCGGTGCTAGTTAACAACCCTTGGTGTATGGGAGGGGGAGGGGGGGTGGGTTGGGTTTTTCACGGCATGTGCTCTGGGGGACGGGTAGTGATAAAAAAAAGAACAATAATGGTAAAATATGAAATTTATTTGGTTAATAGGAAATGTATCAAAGTTCCTCCACTATCATTGTGTATTTATAGTATCCATAATCCCAAATTCTATGGAATAAAAATCAACACTATAACAAAATTTTATATAAATACAATAACAACAACAAATAAAAATTAAACCAAATTAAATAGGGTGATAAACATAGATAAGAAAATTCTAATTGACTTTATTAAATGATATATTTTCATTAAAACCATTTAGAACATTATATTCTTGAATTATTTATTTAAGGTTCCTTTTAGATCTATCTATAATTCCTCTAACAAGTGAATTTTTTATTATGTTTAACCTATTAATAGGGGAATCCCTAGGTCTTATTCTAACTTGTTTAAAAAAATTCCATTACAATAAAACCTATTTTTTTCATAAATTTTATATTTACTATAAATATTCACAACTTATTTGGGTTCAAAATCAATTTTATTTCTCAAGTAAATTCACATGTGGGTTTATTTTATCCTGAATTTAATTATATTGAAAGTCATTTTTACCTTTAGAGTATGAATGTTGTTTATTAAAGAAATAATCCAACTTTCTTGAGGATTCACAGACCTTCTCTTTATTTATTCTATCTAGTATACTTCTAAATTTAAATATTCTTCTAGAAGTTCTGCCTGGTGTAGATAACCTTAGTCAATCCTCTAATTTTCTTCTAAAATACACTAATTCAACTATAATCCCTTCAATTCACTTACTCGTTTATTCTATTATAGAGATAATTTCAATAATAATGTTATATATTATTCAATTTTAAATTTTATTTTAATAAATATGTCTAGAATTTCAGAATTAAAAAACATTAAACATTAAACTTACTCACTTGAAATATCATTATCCTCTTATTGTTTCTTTATATACACCTTTAAATTACCAAAAACATAGTTATATGTATTTTCCCTTTATCATAGAACATAAATCCCTTCTAATGTTTCCTTGAAATAAAATTTCACGTCCAACAACCATTTTGCATCATTTTAATCATATTTTATGCCTTCATTAAAATTTGATTTATCGATAATGATAATCATAGTATCATTAACTTTGTATTTTCAGTCTTCAATTTAATTTAATTTTTATTCATCAGAATAGTCATGTTCTTTAGAGAAATATTTTCTATTGAAATTTTTTTTATAAAAATTTCCATTATTCAATAATTTCCTAGATGTCATCTTTGGTGCTTCCACATTTTCTTCATTTCTCTGAAATTTATTTGGGAATTTTACAACGTGATTCTTAGTTTTTATACACCTGAAAAACTATTGTAAAAGTTTTCCATTTAATTTTCCTTTTATTTATCTAAATATTGAGGAAATAAAAAGACAAAAATTTCCTCTACATCACCATATTTAGAATATTTATCAATAAATTCACGTATTTAAAATTCATCATCTTTGTCTTATTTTCCCTGAAAATATATTTAATTTTCCTCTCATAAGATATAATAGTTATATGAATATAATCAATGTATATAATTTTAATATAACTTTATTCAATAAATATATCCTTTGGGGTGATTAAATAGGAAACATCCCTCTTCAAAATGATTGAATCTCCAATCATCTGGCCTAGGTAAAGAATGTAATCCACCGATTAAATAATTTAATTGAAAAACCCATAAAAATATTTAATAGGTTGTATATTTAAAATACAATTGGAGATATTGAAAATATTATTTTTTAAATTTCATTGAAGTGTTTTACAGGAATACAAATTTTACCAAGGAGTGGAGATGTAACGAACCAAATTCGAAACCCAAGCCTTAAGACCTGAGTTGATTCACATTAAATCCTCTCATGCATTACCAATTTCTAATGGTTGGAAACTAGTGTCAGGGGATAACACATAATTATTGAGGAATGTATTCCCCCATAGTAAACAATTAATATATGGAATGAAAATATGGTTTTCCTTAAAATTAAAAACCAAATTTTATGAATCTTTTGAAGTAAATAGAGTAACCATTAAAATGGAATGCAAGAAAAAAAATCAATGAAAAGACATGAAAAAATAAAATAAAACAACTAATACCCCTTTCAATCAAGGAATGTTCAGCCTATCTAATGAAATAAAACCAATTATCTTAGATATATCACATGAGACTTATCCCAATTGGTTATGACTCTCAAAGTGAATCCAGAGGACCCATGATCAAATAGGGTGGATGCGTATTTATGGGTTACTATAACACAACTGTAGAAAATATTATTCCTTACTATAGAAGCTGGAAATATTCATCCATTTCAGCCTTGGGGCCACCAGTTTGGTTTTTTAGTCCTTTAGGCCTTCAGGCCACCCGAACCTCTAGGTTAGTAAGGCCTACATGCCACCTTAAGGACTTTAGGCCACCTCATGGACTTCGGGCCACCTCAAGGCCTTTTGGCGAAATGTTGTGAAAATAATTTCCTAAGTAGAATATATAAAATTATGGATCCAGATGAGGATTAAAAGAAAGGAACACTCAATAGAGAAGAGCTATATGATTTGGAAGAATGAGTGGGTATTGAAATTGCCATCGAGACCAGCCTGTGCATCTCTGCATAGGATTTCAAGCCGAACAGCCATGCGAAGGTAGAGAGCTGACATCAGGATGTAGATTATGGGGAGGGGAAGTTCCAAGTAGTTATATTCTGGATGATTCTCTAAGACCTTTGGGTAATGTAATGTCTCAAAGCCTATATGTCATGTATAGGTTCCTCTTCAACCCTTAAAAGGTGGATTATAGAAAAATGAATAAAATTAGAATTCCTTCAGGCCATTTAAAGTATTTTCCAAGATATACAAGGGAAGGAAACTATAAGAGGATGGGTGAGTTTTTGCTTAAAAAGTATAATTTTGGTACACCAAAATAGTAAAACCATCAAAAAATATTTTTCCATGAAACCGACAAATTATCAAAATAAAACATATATATAATAGAAATTAAGGCTGTTATAAATTTATAAACTTTTGAAAAAAGTATAAGCACAAAAAAATATTAACAACTACACCATGTAGTAAGGAAAGTGAAAATTACAAAACATAGAGTACTAATTAACGAATCAAGCTTCTTTTAATAGATATTATTAAAAAAACATTTAACTAAAGAACAAAGAGAATTTTTAGACCCGATTCAAGGTATCCTAAACTTTAAAATTTTAAAAAGGCAGGTAATTGTATCATTGGAAGTCCTAGATGCAAACCAATCATAATGTATCAGTGTCCTAACCATTAAAAATCTATCTTCCACCTTGGAATCCCTCAATCAACCTGATTGGTAGCTCTTCTTCCACACACCAGAAGCTCTACCATCTTATCAGAAGCCCTCGATCTTAAAGTATTAAAACATATTGATTACAAAAGAAATTATAAGAGATTTATAATGAACGATTCTCATACTAAACATTAGTAAATACAATTAGAAATAAAACACAATAATAAGTTCTATATTAACAAAAAGTTATTATATACTTCAAGAGATTATAATACCACAGTGTGTTCTTTATTATTTCAGTCCTTGAAGTTATAGTTCACTTTATAGGAATACCAAAAAAGGTCAGAATAAACAATCATTAGGATCAGTTATAACTAAGTCAGAAGCTTATTATTCATCATCTAGTGAACTTAGTGTAGCTTCAAATCTTCTAATGAAATTATAGAACCACTATAGTGATTATATAATTGGTGAATGCAATTTGGAACAAAAAATTAGATCTCTGCATTTTCCTGATAAAATCATATAGATTTAAGGTTACCAGAAATTCATTCAATACACCAAAACCACATTTACAAAAAAGTTAAGTTAAACTAGAATATAATATGATAGTAATGTTATTTTCAAAACTAAATAAAAAGAGAGTATATGAATAATAAATCCCACCCTTTTTGAAAATCACAAATACAAATTAAAGATTAAAAATAAACATCCCTTTAATTAAATAATGGAATATTCCCCTTTGTAAAAAAAAGTAAAAAATTTCAAAGTTCAAATTAAATCATTTTTTCTAAAATCCCACCTATTATAAAATTTTGTCTCTCTCCTTTAACAATAAAATTATAAAAAAATTTAAAATCTATCCCATTTATGATATATATTTTTAATAATCATCTATCAATTTTTTTTTCCAAAAACTCATTTTTATTATTCAATTTTTCAAAATTCCCCTCCTTTGTGATTTTTAGAAAATCAGAGAAGAAGAATATTAAATTTTAATATATTATCTCCCTAAAATTTAATTTTTGATATTTAAAGAAAACTTTCTTTTTGTAAGGTTATGGTCTTTATTGAACTTTTCCCTCTTATAATTTCTATGTATGGTCCAAAAAATAAGCATTTTTTTTATTTCTTTTTGGATCATTCATAGTTTAATGTGATTCTTATATTAAATAAATTTACTCTCCTCCCTAAAAATTAAAAAAATATTTCAATAAGGATTCATTTTTTTCCCATACCATATAAGATCAACCAAACTATCCCTAAATTCGTTTCTTGAGAATATTTTCCAAAAGATACCATATTAGAGAAAAAAATTAACATAGAGTCAAAAATAACTAACTCAAAACTGTATCAATACACAAATAATATAGACAAAGAACTTTGGGAGAATAAGGATATTTATAGGACATTCTATAACCACTGACCTCGAATGTAACCAACTCATCAAACAATCCTTGATAAATTTTATCAAAGATTATAATACCAAAATCTCAAATAAGCTATATTTTCAAACATTAATGTTCAAATCTAAAATTATAATTTCACAAGGTATTTCATTAAAAAAAATTCAATTAAATTGAATTAAAAAGTAATCCTATTAGAAAATAAGATAAGTAAATATATAATCCCAACTTTAGTTAAAAATAACTCCCATATGATAACATTTAACAAAAACAAACATTTTTAAAATTAATATACCAAATTAATGGCTTGATATTCTTCGTATAAAGATAGTTTTATAAAATTAAATTTGGAAAGTTCATATAATACATTAAAAAATCTAAAAAATTGAAAAACTATGATGCACTGAAAAGTTATCCAAAAAAAGAGAGAAACTCCCCTACAACAAGTGAGTTTCACGAATAAAGTAAAAATTTTAATATAAAAAACATTATTAAAATAATTTAAATTAAAAATTTAAATCAATATAAATGAAAGTTACAAGGTATAAGATATAATACTTAAGTTTTCAGTACATAGTGGTTTCAAGAATTTGTAAATCACTTCCTAGACCTTCTTTGGACTATTACTGTTTGTGAATAGAATGTTTGGAAACTATATTTTTTCAGCTCTCTCATGCTCATAGGAAGCCATTTCATTTCAAATAAAGCATAAACCCCATTATAATTATTTAATTTTCTTTATATAACAATTTATTCTCAAATTGACTCTTATTTGATTTATTGAGTAGAAAGGTGATTCGTTTGGCACAAAGTAATTTGATTAATAATATGACCTTCTGGTGAACTTACTCATATGTCTGAAAGTAGATATTATAGGTTTCAGCTAATTATAAATCTTCTCAAAAATATTTTCATCCAATAGTAATGTTATTAATAAACTTCTTTAAACATTCCATTTATGAATTTAGTTTGACAGTCTCTATTCTTATTTAGCACCCTTCACCTTTCAACCATAATTTGTTTTATCTTTTTTATCTTTCCAAGATAACTTAATAATTCATTTACCCTGAAAATTAAAATTTAACTTGGTTATATTTTCTATAGAATTATCCAAATCTGAAAAAATCATGGTATTATCATTATTCCCTTATTTTAAATCGCCTTTAATTGAAATATCTAGTTAATTTTTTTCCTTTAAACTCAGAAGTTATTTTAATAATTACAGTTTTTGATTTTGAGTATTTATTATTAAAGTTATTCAAATAAAAAGTTAATATTATGATCTCATTCTTAGATTTAATTAGCTTTATTTTATTCTCATTAACATCAACCTTGATTATCATATAGGTTTTGTAATGATTTTTGTAAGACTCCTCAAATTCATAAATAGAATATTCCAATTTTACTCTAGTTTTAACCTTCTTATAATCACTATAATAAGTATAAATTTAATCTAAACTCACATTATCTATTGAATAAGGATAATTATCATCAAGAGTGAGATTTTGAAGGGACTCAACCATTATATTTCCCTTGAATAACTTTCCAAACTTTAGAATATTAACATAAAAATTGTTATTTAACCATTATTATTGCTATAATATGATGAAATATAAAAAATAATATCTTTTATACTATAACTCCACATGCATAGTTCTTTCCAACCTTTCTTATCTCTTCTTTGAGATCATTTCTTTAAATATTTCTTATCCCTTCTCTTAAAATATGGACAATATGGACATATATGAGAAGGCTGTCTACATACATAATAGATAAGTTCTGAATAAATTTTTTTATATGTATTTTCAATTTTATCTTTTATAAAACATATATTGAGAGTTCCGCACCTAAAAATGTTTCTTTCAATATATGAAAATTCATCCTCTATAATTTTTGAAGAATAATAATCTTTAAATATTCTATTATAATTCCTCAAGATATTTTCTCCAAATATTTAGAGCTCCAAAAGTTTATGCCGAAGAAAATGAATTTTTACTCTTTTCTTTATCAATATATATTTTAAATTTACTCTCATACTGCATTAGAGTTTTTATGAGGTCATTCAGGATCATTTTGGTGATCTGTTTCATATATGATATATCCATACATTTAGACTCCAACTCATCAGGTATAATATCAATTAATTTCTCTATAAGTTGATCACATAATAAATATTAATATATGAGGTATTGTAAACTATTAATTTTTTTAATTAACCATTGATGCATTTTTGAAACATTCTCACTATGAATAAAATCAAAATCTTGATAGTCCACACTGAGCATGAATTTTATTTCTCCAACACATTCAATGTTCTGATGTATGTTATATAACATTTCTTACAAATTATATGTGCCATTCAACAAGATGAAACTTGACTATATTAGTGTCTTTATATATCATATAAAAATATATTCATTACTCTAAAATTCAACTGAAATTCAGCTTTTTAATCTCTAAAAAACGCAGTAACTTATTTTTTCACAATTTTTTAACCTCCAATCAAGATTAAAAGGTTCAAAATACCAGGTATTAACAAAAAACATCTCCATATGGTATTTCTATTACTCAAAATAATTACCATAAAAAATATAAGGTTTTTTAGTATTTAAAGTATTAATACTTCAAATTGTAAATCCTTCCATCATAAAACCAATTAGATATTTTCTCTATAACATCTTTGTTTGAAGAAACTAAGAATCTAATTCTAATAAATAAATGGAAATTTAATGAATAAGGCTAGGATCTGTCTAAAATGTAGATAAATTATTTGATACTAAGTGTTTCCCAGTTATGAAATGGAAAGAAACTAAAATTGGGAAATAATTTTAGTTTAGAAACATAGCTACAATTTTTATACATGAGAATAAAACCATCAAAAACCTGAAGTTCCAAGGAACCCACAAGTTATCAGAGAAAAAACATTTAAAATTTTAAAAAATCAAGACTATAATAACTTTACAAAATTCCAAAAAAGTACAAACACAATGAAAATATTAATAATTACCCTATGTATTAATAATATCAGAAATAAAAAACCATAAAGTACTGATTAACAAATCAAGTACCCCTTTAATGATATTATTAAACTGTAAATTCATCTAAAGAATAAAGAGAATCTATAGACCTGATTCATGGTATCCATGAAATTAAATCTATCAAACGTTATATCTTCCTATCCATACAATCCCTCAATAGAAATCCATCAGAAGGTATTAATATCCAATCTCAGAACACTCTGTGTTCCACCTCAAAAACCCTCCATAAACCCATTTTGAAAACTATTCATCCACACATTTAATGATGCATCTTCCTAATAGAATCCCTAAATATGAAATGATCATAAAATATATCTATTAAAAATGAAATCCTAAGATCTTTAGAAATAAATACCCTCATATGAAATCTTATCAGAAACACTTATAATGAATATAAAATAATAAAATCAATCATGAAAAAAATATATTGTAGAATTAAAGAAATTTCAATCTCACAAAGTCTGTTCCATTTTATTTATATCCTAAAATATATGGTATAATTTATATGAAAACCCCCATTGGTAGGAATAGGTATTCTTTGGGATCATTTGAAACTGCATCAGATTCTTTTTTATCATCACTGGATAAACCCATCATATCTTCACATCTTATGACGAAGTTAATCTAGTAATACTAAAATTATCGTAAATCTAGTGAGTTTAGATTGGAATGAGAACCTAATTATTTAGAGTTTTTGATAAAAATAGTAGTAATTAATGATACTAACAATTCATTCTGCACGCCAAAAACACTTAACCAAAACTTTTATGTTAAACTGGATTATAACATGGGTGTAATCTATTTTCAAAACTAAATACAAAGTGAGTCCATGAATCCACATAATTGAACACTAACATACCTCCAACAACAAAACTCCTACGATCCTCATTGATGAATAATTTAGTTTTCCTGTTTTCCCATATCAAGTTGAATGATATCTACACACACACAAAAATATGTTTGGGTAGGGGTGAGTAATATAATTCTTTGTAGGATTTCTCAGAATCACATTCATGAATTTCAATGTATAATTTATTCCAAACAATATAATAAATCTCATTGATAATATTTAAAAACATTAAAAAAGCAATTTATCAAATAGTTCGTATGATTCAGTCATCAAGATAGAGAAACCTACATAATATTTCTCTAAAAAACAAGGGTAACCAGACCCGGTTCACCCAAAATGAAAAATATTATTAACCATTACAATTACTAGAATCATACGAATTATAAATCAATTTAAAAAAATAATATCAACCTATGGTCATAAAATTCACAATTCTTGTCACAATCCATCTATGTGTATCAAAAATGGTCCTCCCCATCCTTATCTATTATGTCCCCCATCCACTAGTACCCCTCTTAGGCTGATAACGAAGATAAGGATGAACCACGAACCTCTCCTCCAAATATTCATTTTTTGGTGACTATAATCAATGGTATAGAATCCATATAAGGGGTAGAATTACCCTTTTTTTATAATTTAAGGACAAGATATATTCTTAGGCACACAAATAAAATATTTAGCATAAATAAATAAGAAATCACAATACTTGAATATAATTTCATATAAAATGATAAAAAACTGAAACACACTAAAACAAACACCTAGTTAGTGACCATAAACTCCAAAAGTTCCTAAACAACCACTCTTAGCTAGTAACTCCAAACTTAATTATCAACTTGATCCTACAGAACATAACTTTTTTATATATACATAGGGTGACCACAGAAGTACACTCCTTAAGATCCTCCCCATAACATCTTATATAAAATTGAATGAATTATAATAAACCATAGTGAATAAAAAAATAAAACCAACTCATTAATTAAATAGGTAAAATTATATCCCACCCTCAAATATATCACTCACCATATAACACATAGAAGTTATCATGTCCAAATAAAAACATATATGTATTAAAGTTACCTTGATTCCACTTCCCATACTAGTTTTTCACTCTCATTCCCGAATGCCAAACATCCTATGCTACCATATTCTTAATAAGTCATCCTAAACCTCATTCATTCCTACATATCTTATCTCATTCTATACCCCACATATCTTGTCACAACCTCATAAAACATATCATCCATAACTATGTAGTAAGTTTGATATCCACTAAAACCCATGTAACATGGTTTACATTAGGAACTCATAATTAATGCATGTAAACCCATGGGAAACTATAATCATCACGATTGGATATAAGTACATGATATACCTTTAGTTTATACAACCTACAAATACATGTATAGTAGAACTGTGATCCATCACAACACATGTAAACACATACCCTGCACCTTAATATATTACAACCTATTCATGCTGACACATTATGTGACATCTACGAGAGAGTGATTAAGATGGATAATCCATCTATCTATTCCCTCACCAACCTGGATGTTAAGGAAAACACCCATACTCAAAGTATTTAAGCATTGACTACCTACCTGAATCGATTGGAGGAGAGAATGAAATCATAAATTATAAGAACAATACTGCTCATAAAAACACTAATGGAAACAACCTATCCATATAATTAACTTCTTCTATTGTATCACATGACACCTGGATACCACCACTAAGGCCTAGGAAACTAGGTTATAATATATCACATAATAATCAATATTTAACATCATTAAAAATTTTCACATAATAATTAACAATTACTATATATTCATTAATTTTTAAACCCATTAAAAATTAATTTTAATCTGTTTATTTCATTAAAAGAATAAATTATTTCATCATTCACATTTCAAGTCACAAAATTTCCATTTTCCGTGATGTTTGAACATTAACTCTAGCTATTCCATAGTATAAATTATTAAACATCAACACCTATCCCATGATTCATTTATTGGTTAATTTACCAATGAATAAATTAGGAACTATAGGACACATATTAAGCTACCATAATGTAGATACACACTTGGTTTATAATTAAACTATAATAGGTAGCTAGAAAGAAAAAAAATAACCATCTGGTAACTAACCATCAAAATAAACTTCAAAAAAGATGATAAATAATAGCTCTCAACCCATAACTAAGCAAACCATAAAACATACTAACAAAAAACCTGAAAATATGAATAGCCCACTCTAGACATAAGAAATCTATTCCCATCAACCACATCTCAATTAAAGAAGACAAGTAATCCCTTATCTCAACTCATGTTGTCCAATTCTTGCTTAATCATCCCAACCATATCGGTTTCAAAACAATCATAGAAAGGGATTTACATCTCATAAGATAAACACATATATATATATATATTACATAATTTTCATAAATTAAAAATTACATCTCATAATAATATCACAACTCAAATAAAAAATGTTTAGTGTATTTGAGGACTAGCTACATAAACATCTTCTTTTACAACACTTGTGTGCATTTATCCATAATTGAGCCACATAAGTCCCCTTCTAGATTATTCATAAGTTATACTAATCTTCATAACCCAAGAAATAGAAACATAAGAAAGGTGTGAGATCAAAATCATAGTAAGGGAAAAATTATCATTATGTTATCAAGGATTGGATAACAATCATATTAAAAAAATAACCATGGGAGAAATATTTTATTAAAAATAACTTGTAACAATAATAGTTTTATGTAATTCATGATAGCAGAACAAGTAATATCAATTTAATAAACGTGTAATAGGATATAAAAGTGTAACATAAGCATGGAGGAATGGTATAAGGGAAGGATATGACAATATCATGGAATCGTAAATATGTGGAAACAATAAAAAACATGACATTATTAGCATAATTCAAGGCTTACATCCAAGACAAAAAAACATAGTGTGCTAGGATAACCACCAGTACACCATAAATGGTATCTCATGTGAACATCACCTAATTAATTATAGGTATATCTAATTCCAAGAGCACCTATCACATAATGGAAATCAAACATATATATGCCAAATGACATTAATATTCATATCATAAAAACCAATGTAAACAAAAATGGGTTTCATATCCTTTTAAAATAGTATCCCATAAGGAAATATTCATAAATTCAATGATAATAATAACATGATAGCTCATAGATATTTAATGGGTATCCAATGATATTAGGTAATAATATAGGAAATATCATTCAGTTAATATGATTAAGTATATGTTATTTACACCATATTGATAAAGGGTATACATTTTAGTTAATAATTTTCCCCAATCAATTGATGTATGTGTATCTAGAAAAACACTCTCTAATCAAAGAAATGAAACTTACGGAACTAATAAAGGAAATAAATTGTAAGAAAAATCAAATTTATAAATAGTGGATTATTAGGTAAGACAAAATAAGTAATAGATACTTTTTCTAATGGAGAGGAAAATATAAGTAAAACCACATAAAACATTTTATTTGAAAACAATTATTAATATCATTCTAAAAAAGGCATGATTTATGAGTTTCATTTCAATTTTTTAAGAATATGAATAGAATAATTCTTAAAATATTAATTCCAAGGAAAAAAACATTACGATTCTCAAAAGTCTATTTCATTTGAAAAATTGATCACTAAAATAATCATTGGAAAAAAAATTCTATAATGGATTGAAACCAAATCCTGAAGGCCTCTAATTATTTATTAATTCTCCCATTTTTAACTGGTTTGAGGGGTATAATTACATGGCATGAAGTCCCTAGAGAAACCTAGGCCTATAAATGAACCTTGAAGGCCCAATACATAGATTAGATCCCACTATAGTTGATTTTTTTAAATATTCCCAATGAACCTGATCTCCAAGTATGATCCTGAAAAAATTCCCCATACATAACTGTATGGTTCTAAGTATAGATGAAAAAAGACATACCCTCTTATTTAATCCAATCTGATATCTTTTTTGGTGGATGATCCTTGACTTGAACCACATTTAGATGCACCTGTGTCTTTTTCCTATATCATATAAAGTGCTAATCCATCCACCATTGTCACATGAAACCATTGATACATGACTTTCAACATTGATCGAGACCCCACTAACCACACCAAACAGCCTTTACGAGATCCCTACGATTCATGCTTATCTCCATCATCACATGAATGTATGCCACTATATGTTGTCACCATCGAATGAGACCCCTCTAACCATGACAACATTTTCCTTTGTCACGTGTAAAATCTCCATCCTTTGTGTGTTTTTGTTAAATCAATGCCAGATGACCCACTCCCACCCTCAATGGGGGCCATCTCTAGATGAGCTAAAAAATGGCCTCCCAGGAATGAAAATCCAAACTATTTAAATTGGGGTTCCACTAGGATTTGATCTTGGGATTTTATACAAGATCACATGGCCATTTTCCATTAGGCTATAACCGGACTTCTTTTATAATGGACTTGGTTTTGAAAATTTATTTTATGTTTTGGTTAGGTTTGTGGAGTGTCAGACAATATCATTGACAAAAAAAATAGTGTAATGATCACTAAGTTGACTAACTCTCATTTTATTTTTAAAAGTGAAAGTGTAAACCTCTTGATAAGAATTTATATATAATAGTCCTCTTGTTACAAATTTTTGAGCATTTCAAGACATGTTTGTAATGATATTTCTATCCATACTTGGGGTTTTATCAACTAAATCTCATTTTGTAACAACATATATCATACTATTATTAGTAATACATAATAAAACATAAAAATATTGAATAAAAATTTCTTCCCTAATTTTATAGTGGTGGAAAATAAAAAATAATCTCTAGAATCTTTCCAAGAATTCATGTAGTGTTTATCCTTGAGTTTTTCTAATCCAAAACATTTATTTTTTAATGGAATCAATATAAGAGGAAATTTTTTTCCCAGAACACGCTCCTTCAATTCATTCCAATTTCTAATCAAAGATGATTTTTAATTGAAAAACCATTATTTTGAAATTCCTTTTAAAGAAAATGGAATATTTATAAGATTTATTTTATTTCCATCTATTCCTTTTGGTTTTCTGTTAACATGCAGGTAACAGAATTCTTGAAGATACTTATGTGGATCATCTTCTAGAATTACAAGGAATTTTTGAAGTTGGTAAACAAATCGAGATTTTACTCCATCTCCAGTAGGCGCATTAGGGTATTCTATAAGATTTTGTTGATTTTATCTATAAGATGAAGACAAATCTTAAAAATTTCTATTGTTATCCATAGTGATTTCGGGTGAAAAAATATTTATTATCTATGGGTTAGTGTTGGATTCACAACTAGTAATGGAGGAATTTATAATTGTTCAAGCCCATGAGTAATAATATTGGTCAATTTGAATATATAAGGTTAAAAAATGGGGGTTAGTGTTTTTTGACATATAAAAATAGAATTATTAAATTTTGGAAGCCTCAATATAGTGGTCATAGGGTTATGTATCATGGTGGTTACAAACTATGTTAGAAAACTTCTACTCTTTTCTATTTTTTTAAATAAAATCTAATTTTGGGATCTTAAAATTTGTTAAATAAATTTAAAATAAACAAAAAAAATCAATATAAATAAATAAGAGTGGATGAATTTAAAAATAGAAGTGATTTTTTATTGAAAATGATTGCGAAATTCATATTCTATGGAATCAGTAGAAAACATTTGACCTTCAGAAACTCCATTATTCCTTTTATGTAATGATGATAAAATTTGATTTCTCAGTGTTCACCCAAATAACTCCAAGTGAACACATAAGTCTATCTAAATACCATACCAAGACCTTAATATGGGTGTTATTCCTCTTTAAAAAGTGATTCAAATGCTTAAATACCTTTAAGTAATTCAGCATAACTAAAATCACTATGCTAAAGGAAATATACTTATAAAGAAGTTTAAATAGAAACATAACTACTTTACATTGATAAATTGAACAAAAATTTATAATAATTCAGAAGAAAAACATTTTAAAAAAGATAAAGGCCTTCTTCATTAGAAAATATAATTTCTAGAGAAATAAAAATAGATACGTTGATATAAAAAACTCAAAAGGAAGGTATCCATAGGTCTCAAATTCCACAACTACTTGGGAAATTTATACAATCATAGATAAATCAACTACCATATACTTATCCATCTCTTGGTTAAAACATATCTATGTGAATATCATCCATACAACAACACACAATGTCCTCTCATGATCCCTCTTGATCCCTCCTTCGGTCTTGTAGATCATTTGTAGATGCATCTCACTTATAATCCCATTATAGAGGGAAATTATTTTCCAAATAGTAACAAACTCTTGGTCACTCATCAGAAACCCTTATATTAAAGCATTACTTTTCCAAAATCAGTCATTACGTGGTATTAACGACATTGAATTCTTCATATGAAATTTGGATTAAGATTTTATCATGGTTTTAGTATTTATTCCTCTTTAATTTTTTCTAATATCTACAACCTCTCTATATTTTATTTAATGAAACCATATGCCCAAAACACAAGTTCAAACACAATCTTTTTGTGCCCATCTTATTTTATTCTAAAGATCCTAAAAATTCACAAATGAAAATATTATAAAAAAGAATCTCTGTTGAAAATTCATATAATATTCAATATCTTATTGGGTAGAGAAAATACCTACACTGATAAATATCATATAAGTTCAGGAAAAATTTCTTATAAAATGAAAAATATCCTATGGGATTAAAAATTACCTACATGAATTACGAAATATCTTATGGGGTCTAAAAATATCACATGAGGTAGGAAAAATAATACAAGATCAGAGTTTTGGCAAAGGAAATTTTCATACTAGTGCTCCAAAATATCCCACATGCCCAAAATTCTCATATACTAACTCCAAAAATCACACGAGTATAAAAATATGTCTTACGAGACTTGATATCTTTATAAAGGGAATCATCAAATGAGAGTTCAAAATTTGACAAAATTAAAACACAATATTAGATTGGAAAATGTATTATGAGATTTTAAAAGCCATTTGAGAGAGCCAAAAAAGTCTTAAAAGGATAAAAAATATATTATGAAGATAAAAATTTGGAAAAAGTAAATTATAAAATTAGAAAACAACTTACATGGAAGAATTAAATATCTTACATGATGATAGACTTAGCCAAAATTTCTAATTTCAAGTTCAAAATTATATTTTCCAAATAATTAATAGAGTCAAAATTAAAATCTTAGATAGATAAAATAATCCAATAAATGAGTAAAAATCTTAAAAACCATGAATTAAGTGATTTTTAAAATAAAAAATCCCAAAAAATCCTTAATAATTGATTAATATCCATTGAAAGTGACAAAATTGTGGGGATAAAATCATTGAAAAAATAGAAAAAAATTATGAAAATAATAGCTCTATTAATTTAATATACTAAAAAAATAGACTAAAATTAAGCACATTTAAAATATAGAGTGTATTTTTGATTTATCAAAACAAATGACTTGAAAGATACAACTCAACAATATCCCCATCAGTTAAGTAAATAAATAAATAGTGTTCCCCTTTTTTATAATCAAACAACATTATAAAAATAAATTTTAAAGTAAATAATATTAAAGTAATACTCATTGCAATTTATAAAATAATAACAACATACCGCTATTTATAAATTCAACAATGTAACTTTCTCTTTCTTACAGCTGAAACAACTCACTAGATGCTCCCCCTTGCTAAAACTTTACCCCATAAAACTTCACATTTCTCACCCCTTTGGGATTCACTAATCTTTTCCTTGTTATAATTTTATCCCATTTTAAAAATAACATTTCTTAACATATTTTTACCCATTTTGTATTATTAAATATAAAATATCGGAGTTAATAAAATAATAAATTGAAATGTAATATATTAGGGGTAAAACCTCATATATATTATAAGGCATTGTGCAAGGATAAAATTGATCCATAGTTTCATAAGAAAGACATAAACCATAAGAGTAATATTCACATAAGAATAAAAACTCAACTATGTAATAATAGATCGTAAAATGAAAATAGTAGAATAATAACAACTCCGAATTCCAAAAAAATTACATAAGAATAAATTATTCAACACTGAGGGTGTCTTCTTAAGTTGCTCTATTAAATAAACATTTAAGACAAAAAGTACCTTATATAAGATAAAGTCGGACATCCTTTAAGAGTAACATGCATCCAAAAGGTGTGGTTTCAGAATATATAATAAGTATATATCTAAAATCCATTATAAGGTATTCTAGAATATAAGTAATACACATATAAAGACTTATCATAGTTCTATATAGGAAAATAAATATCCACTATCTATTTCTCAAGTATTTTTTAATATCCGGAGAATGAATATCAAAAATAAAAATGTTATCACTTAACACTGATCCTAACCATCTTCTATTTATTATATTTTAATATTTTAGAATTTAAATGTTTAGTAAATATACGATCTAGTTGATTATTTATTTCGAGAAATTCAAGAATGGTATTTTTTAATGTAATTTCAAATAAAGCGGTGTCTTATATCTATGTGTTTATCTCATGAGTGTGTGATGAATTCCCAATAAATGAGCACAAAAACTTCAAAATTCTATATATTAAACGTCAATATTGGAAAATGTTATTCAATTTTACTTCATTAGGACGAAGAACCGAAAGTTTAACCTAGAAAATCAAAATCTTCATAAGTAATTTTCATATCTATTCCAAAACCTCTGAAATCAGTATATGAATAACTATTTGAAAAAATTGGATCTAAAAAAATAAAACCAATAAAGTTATGAAGTTCATTTTATATACAAGAAGATCTTTTTAACAACTTTAAGATGGTACACTTTTAGATTATATTGGAATATAAAAAATAAAAACACATAGAATATTGTTTCTATTTTATTATATATTAAGAAAATTAGACTTTTGATCATACCTCTATAATGTTTCTGATCTACCAGTTTCATGGATTCATTAATATCTAGTTTACCCGAGGTACCTACAAGTGTACTTATACTAGAATAATTATCCAAACCAAAAAATTTGTGTAAATATATGATATATTTATGTTTATATGAGATAGTTGTTTATGAATTTTTGAGTTATTTTTAAGACAATAAATAAATTAAGTCCACCCAACATACTTATAAAAAATTCATTTTGCATAAGTTATGAGAAATTATTTGCAAGTGATTTTCAGGATGATCCGAAAATGATTTCACCAATAAAGATTTGTATGATTATGGTGTCATTGAAAAATTTCCTAATAAAAATAACAAGAGTGAAATTTCATTTAAAAAATTCATTTTAAGTAAAAAGGAATAATCTATCATACTAGTCTCTCAGGAATTGTTTGAGTCTGTAAAGTACCTTAGTAAGTCTGAAAAAATGTTCCTGAAAATTATCATCTTAAAAATGAGGAGGTTGTTCAACATAAAACTATTCCTGAACATAACTGTTAAGGAATTAACTATTTACATTAATTTGAAATAGATTAGAATTTATATGAGTTGAAAAGGGTAATAAAATACAGATATATTCCTATGTAGCTACCATAGAAAAAGTTTCTCCTTAGTTTATTCCCTTCTTATGATTATATCCTTTAACAACTAGTCATACTTTATTATGAACTATGGTCTCATTTTCATTACACTTATTTGGGAAAATCCATTTAACTACTGTAACCTTAAAATTTTCAAGACATTCTACCAAGGTCCAAACCTTGTTATGTTCAAATTGATAAATCTTCTATATCATAAGAACTATCATAATTTCATAATTTTGGAAGAATGTTTAATTTTGGGTTCAAATTGAGATATAAATAAATGGTTATCACATTCATTTCAGAAATAACTTCTGGTTTAAACCAGTTTATTTTCACCACCAATGATATTACTAGTGTGATGATTCCTTAACACTGTTTGGTTTCTAGGTAAAAGGGTATGGTTTCCTTATCTTTTGGATAGTTATCTTCTATTATAATTTCTTCCAAAATTATATTCACTGATGTATGTGGTTCAAATACCATTATTAAATCATAGGGGGTTTCAAAAACTCAATTTGTATTATTTTTATAACTTAGAACTTTAAAATTCATATAAGGACCCGCTTTAACAACCATAACATGTATCATGTCTTTAAGAGTATGTGCCCATCTATTGAAAATAAGATAATAATTACTTGTGATGGAGTAACCATGGAAAAACCATTCATCAACTTTTAGATCAAATTTATATAATTTATATTTCGTATTTATAATGAACCCCTTTCATTAAAAAATTTTTAATTTATCATGTTCTGGATTCCTTCCACTTCACAATTCATAAGGTGTTTTCTTGAATACTCGACAAAGAAAAACTGGATTTATAATTTAATTTAAATTACTAAATACTTCATCCCAAAAATGATTAGCAACACAATATTAAAAAATATAGTTTGAGAAATTTCTTAGTGTATTATATTTCCCATTTAAACTACCTCATTTTGTTGTGGTGTTCTTAGTTAGGAAAAAGTAATTTATAATTTCTTTTCACTATAAAATGTTTCTAAAAAAGAATTCTCAAAGTCTCTACCATGATCAATCTAGAGGGTGATAATGGGAAGTTTTTTGAAATTTTAAATTGATCATAAATTTTTAAAAAATGATATTGATTCTAATTTTAGGGAAAGAAAATAAACCCATGTAAATATTGTGTAATCATCATCTAAGACATATATATAGTGATTTCTCTCGATACATGTGGTTTTTATTGGTATGAAAAAGTCTATATACACTAACTGTAAAGGTCTAGAAGTCAAGACTTCACTACTATGTTTAAAACTAGACTTATGTTTTTTACAGTATTAGTAAGGGTCATAGACTCTGAAAGAAATATACTCATGTTTTGGAAGATTCTTCATAAGTCCTTGAAAAGTTTAAATAAGGTTTTAGCATTGCAGTGCTATTAAATGTTATGCAAAATACACGAGTTATCCTTAATTTCACTAAAGCATTGAATGTTCTAGAATATAATGATCTATAGATTAATAGTATAAACATTATCATATATAATAGAGGATAAAATGTGAACTCCTTTTAAACTTGAGATGGTTCATTTTTTATTTGCAAATATTATGAAGTAACACTCATCAAAAAACTGAATTATGATAATATCTTAGTTCTTAAGTAATAAAACATAAAGGAAATTCAAAATTATTATCTAATAATGGAATGATATATCATATATTCTAATGATTTTACCTCACACAGTTTCTCCAAAACTAACATATCTGCACTTCACTTTTTGTATGTTTCGGATGATAGAATTGTTTCTGGTTATGTTTCAAGAACAACCACTAACCATGTACCGTGTATTTAAGAAGGTGGTACTTGAAATATTTCCATAAATTAAATGACTCTAAATATATTGTAACCAAATTCTTTGGTATGGAAATTTTAGATAATAAAACATTCAGAACCCACATCTTCCCAACTCTACAGTTTTGAACAACTGGGAGTTATTTTGAAAAATATACTCTACAAGATCCAAAATATTAAACCATATTCAAGGAACAATGATTATTATAGTTAATTCCCACATAAAATTTAGTATAAAATGGTTCCATTTTTATAATAAAATACTTGATCTTGAAATATGACTTCTCAAAATATGAATAAACAACTGTGGAAGATATTCAAGATTGTTTCAACTGTCTCATATATTTATTAAAGTTCTCCCTTCCAAAAGTAAAATTATAAATTACTTTAAAATTTAAACTTTAAATCTATGTTTTTAAACTTTTTTATGATCATTATAAGTTTAAATAGAAATAGATTTCACATTTAACTCATAATTAAGTTTTTAATTACTATCATTAGCCTTATTAAGATCTGCCTTAGAATGATTATAGTTTTCTTCAAATTCTTATATCTTTTCTCCAAGTTAATCACACATTAAAATATTTAATTAAGTAATTTATTATTATATTTAACATATAATGAATAAAAATAAATAGAGGTACAATATATAGACACATTTTTATGATATATAGGGGTTTCCTTATCCAAAAAATGATTTTCATTCCATAAAAATTTGACAAAAACTAGTTATATTTTTACTGTCATCACTATCTAGATCACTGATATCAGAATAGGAATCTTCAATCACACTTCAAGAATCCATATCTTTCAAAAAACTTCCCTTTATTCTTATAGGTTCTTATAGATTCATTATCTTTCCATTTTAATCTTGGAAAATCCATCTTGATATGTATTGGGTTCTTAAATTCATAGAAAACAACATTTGAAGAATCTTTATTATCAAACATTATTTTAGACTTATCTATTTTTTCTTTCTAGTAATTGTTTCAAAACATATTCTTCTTAATTAACAAGTTCATACAACTTGATGGTTGAGAAAAGTCCCCTTCACCAAGTTTCATATTACTATCATCTAAATGATTCTTAGAATTATTTGAAGTAGATGAATTTGAAACATTTAATTTAAAAGTTTTATTAGAAAATACAATTCAATTATTACATTACTATTTTTCACATCATGCTTCAATAGATTTTTTTATTGCATTGAAATTCAAAATATATCATCAAGACTCAATTTTTGAAAGTGATTGGTATCATAATTTGTCATTCTATTATGTTCACATTCTTTTATAAGTATATAAATTATATTTTCACCTAAATTTTCATCTATAATATCTTTCTCACTAAGATATTGAAAACCATTATCCACTATCATAAATCTTTGCTGAATTTTAGAAACTGATTATCCCGGAGGAAAATAAAAAACCTGATAATCCACACATAACATGACATTTCTTGTCTTTATTACATTTGTAGTCTTAAAATTTATAATTTATAATTTCCTCCAATTTAAATTAGCTATTTCATAAAAATATATATAGATTTATATGTTCTAAGTCAAAGAACATAGATGAGTATTTCATATTTTATAATTCACTTGATACTAAAATCTTTCTTCACTAGTAAAATTTGAAATTTCTTTCTCTGGAATCTTGTAATTTATAAACATCATATGATAATTACACACTCTAGTGTTGATCAAAAAATTATTCATTCTATCTCTCCATTACTCATAATCAGTTCTATCAAATATAGGTTTCCAACTAGGATTCTATTTTTTGAATGTTCTGATAGGTAAGATAGCTACCATAGAAATAGAATATTTTATCTTATATATATTGGTATAATGTAAAAGTGACTTTATATGATACCAAATATTGTCCAAGTATGGAAACCTCAAGATTTGAGTAAATTAAAAATTTTAATTTACAAATTTTCACACACTAGGTATGTGTATTTTGGAAGATACATGTTCTGAACTATCAGAGTAACAATATAAATAAATGAATCATATTGTGAATGATTAATAAGATAACAATTAAATAAATAGTAAAGTTAATATAACAAGTTGTAATATAAAGATCAAATAAATTAAATATAATTATGAGGTTCCGGATAAAAATCTATACACGTATAAATAATATTATAAAATGATATCTAAGTTCCTATCCCCATAAATGTTTCCCTTTTAATCCAAATAGGGAAGAGGATCAATACCCAAATCCAAAGGATACAAGTTACAAAATTATAGTGAGTTATCAATTAAAAAAAATCAAAAGAAATAAGTCTTATCTTTGAACTTATTCAACACTGATTGGAATAAGAAGTCATCTTCCTAAACTTTTTCAGCAAATCTAAGTAGCAAGAATCTCTTACCCCATATATTTTTTTCAATCAAAAGATCAAAATAATCCAAGAACTTATCCCTTGTACTTCTTCAAACACAAAGTTTGGCAGCATAAATTCATATCCTTGGAATTAGTTGATCATAATATGAGTTGAATTAAATTATTTTGATAAGAAACATAGGGCTTTTACAATGAAATCCTCACAATCAAATGTTCTAAGATCAAATTGAAAAATAAAAAACACTAAAGTAATCAGACACTAAGGTAGTGTATAGATCTAAAAATATGGTGATCTAAAACATGTTCCTAGAGTACCCAGTCTTTTATATTTATGCGTTTAGAATAAAAAATCTGTAACAATAATATTTTCAAACTTTGAGAACATTTTTCACTTCTAATAAACAGAGAAGCTCCAACATGGTTTTCCAATTGTTGAAATGTATAAGCGACTTCATAATGTTCTAAAAACATAAATATTCATAATTAACACATCTGTAACCTGTTATTCAGAATTTTAAAAATTATACACTAAAAACTACAAGTAAGCACAACTAAAATATAAATTTTATTTATGATTTATCAAAATAAAGAATCCAGAAGATATAACTCAAAAATAATATTGTCATTTATTGAAATGACTCAATATGAAGGTCATGGATTTGGAAGAGGAATATTTACAAAGATGGAATTTGTAACTATTGTATAGATGGAAGGAAACATTTCATTTCATGAAGTTATGATTTTAAAAGATGCTAAGAAACACATCATAATGAATTTCAACATTCCTTGTTGAATATATTTGGCAGATTTCCAAAATTTGGAAATGACATGGTTTTTAGGACCAGGCAAGTTGAATTGAACAATTTTCAAAAGATATACTATTTTAAGAGAAACACATCATGTCTAAGACCTATATGCCATGTTTTTTGAGATATCATAAGTTTTGAAAAAAATTAAAATCCATCATATTTAGAATGCTTTTGATATTTTAGGGATATAAGATTCAACATAAAGGGATATTGTCGACTATCAATTGAGGGGTTAATTTCGTATGGAATGATTAAATGGGGACTAGTAAATATGAATAAATCTAAAACATTTATTATATATCTTGGAGATTAAATAGAGGATATAGATATTGTTCTAACATAGAGAACAAAAGCGGTGGGATATCAAAGATTAAAATAGAGAGATCTATTAAAAAAGTTTTTTTTGTGATCAGGGAAGATATATTATAGTAATTGACATACTTTTACAATGAAATAAGGAACTGTCAATATGACGAGGAGTTTCATTTTTTCAACATGTAAATTAAACGTGTTACATTGAAATCAAATGTGCATCATTCTTTGTTTTTTGATCAGTGAGATTAAGATATTCACATCTAATTGATAGTCCATCATAATTTGTGGAGAGAGAAGTGATATTTAAAGTGTGTGGGTTATAAATATAGAGGGGTGGTGTTTTTTATTAGTGATATTAAACTATTCACTTATAATTGACAATGTGTCATAACATGTGACGAGATAAATTTGTTTCCTTCTATAGATCCTCTCCTTCCTCCAAGATTTATCTAGGGTTCCCAGGGTTTATTCAGGTGGTAGTGGCATTATCCAAGCTAACCTTATCATTTTTCTAATATTTGTTCCTCATATACTTCCTCATCCTTTATAGTTTCATAAATTATATTTCTCATGCTCTAATTATTCCCTTTTTCTCTCATCTATTTATCCCCTGATGTGGGTTATTTCTTTAGCTCATATTTTCCTAAATTCTATCATAGAGAGGAACTTCTGGTTCAGATTGGCTTGAATCCACTCATCAGATATGTTCTATTGGAATGGTCATTGTGTATTCTAGATATAGGAGGTTTTGCATCTAATTATCATTCCCTAGTGAATCTTCCTCATGAGAATCTTTTCTCACTAGAATTATTTTACTACTAAAGTTTTATAAGGATCCAATGTGACATTTTTAATGAAAAATTCGTATTTCAATAGAATGGTCTTATCTATTCCTACTTTATCCTTGATCTACCATCCATTCCAATGTGATAGACCCCATTTTAGTCTATAATATTGGTGTTTTATGGTGGTTTGGGATTGTGGTGGTGGGTATAGTGGTGATGTAAGATTATTTAGTGGGTGTTATGGTATTTAATAGTATCAGTTTTATCTTTAAGAATTTCTTGGTTTCTTGTTGTTGTGGTTTGTCTATAACACTTTTTCAGTGAGGTGGTTTTCTTCCCCTTGTTGGTATTTGAAGATGGAATTGGCTATGGGGTACCAATTCTAAGGTAGTGGTTCTAATTGTTCTTAGTTATTCTTCCTTGATGATGATGGTTTCTGGTTTTTTTCTTGTTCCATATGTGGTAATATTTTAAGTGGTTTTTTAGGTTTTTTATCTTTTTTTTGATAAGTTTTTAGGTGGGGAGGATGAAATTGGTGCTTGAAAATTATTCAATTTCTTTTGGGATGATGTGATATTATTATGAAACATTAGTGATTGAAGGATTTGTAGTTTTGATTAGCAGTTCATCTCATCCATGATGATGGGTTTCTTGATTAACACGTGATAAAGGTGAGGTCATGGGTGAGTCAAGATACAATGATGGAGGGAGGATTGAGGTATAGACCTAAGTTCATTCCATCTCATTTCTATCATTTATAATATTTTATTTAAAATTTGAATTTTTTGGTGTTTGAATTTAAATTTGACGCAATTTTTTGATGGGTGTTTTTATAGGTTCCCAATTAACCTAGAAAATTGGTTTTTTTAGAAAATTCAATAAATGGATCGGATCATGTCATAACATGTGAAGTTAGAAGTGAGAATCTATGCGTGAAGGTTGTAAACCTAAAGGGGAAGTTAGTCCACTTTAAAATGTAAAAGTATCATGCTTAATAAATTAAACACACCGGCACATCACCAAGTATATGATTCTTGTATGTAGCTGGGAGTGGATGAACCAACTAAAAATCATGTGTATCACATTCATTCCTATTTACATAAAAGAATGGGAAGAGATAAAAATTACAACTTTAGGAACAAGATCATTAAAAAAGAATTATTTTAATTAGTATACCATGATTCACCCCATTAGGATATATTCTATAGTGGGTCCAAAAACCACTCATGGAATGACATATCATTATTTAAAATAAATAATTCATAATTCACATTTTATTAGTCATAAACAATTTCATGTCTTTTTAATTTTTATTACTTTATGATCAGTTGTGACTAAGGATAAAATGAAAATATTTGATTAATTTTTAAAATTTTCATAATTCACCATCAATTATTCTTAATGTAAAAAATCAATTATGTTATAGGACAAAATCATTCATATTAGTCAACTGATAAAGATTCGTACTAAATTGTTAGTTCAACTTAAGGGAAACATTAGTAGTGCCTAAGAGTAGAATTAGTTGCTCATACCCTTTCCAAATTTTAATTCTTTTTACTTAGTTTAAATTAAAGACATAAGAAACTGTACCAAAGTGAAAATCATTTATTTCATTTATTTTCCAAAATTCCATTCAGAAAAATCGGTTTTAATTGAGGGAATAATCAATTATTCCTAAGGTCACAATAAGGTGAATTATATATTTTCCAAATTTTTATAATATTTCTAATAAACATATAAAAACCTCAAACAACCTATTATATTTTTTCAAAAAAAAAAATAATTGTTTATAATAACCCTTCAAAATAATATATTCACCATATATAAATATGTTTCTTAGTTATTTAATGAAAAATCCCCCATCATGAGATACCATTACATTATTAACTCAAATATTCTCTCCATTCCACAACACATGTTTTTTGTACTCCAACATGTGTTCTATGCACTTCTTCCTTCCTTCATCCATCTCCATTTTTTAACTTAAAACTTCTTAATTTTTTTCAACAAACATAACCCAAAAAATATAAATTTAAATGGAGGGTTTAATAATCTCTTCTTTGGTATTGTTGAAAATTCCAAAAAAAACCTAACTTTCAAAGTTAAATAGCTATGAAATCATATTCATCTTTTCTAAGACTACCTGACACAATCTCATTGTAGGGGATAAAAGTGATAAATATATTTTTATTGAAACCATGAATCCAAAAATAATACTATTACCTCAATTTTCATCATCACAACAACTCCAAACTCCCCCTCTCACTATACTAGTATCATACCTTAACCTCAAATTCACTCTCCCTCATATATTACACTTCCAAATTCCATTATTCTTGTAGTTATCTTCCCCCATGAATTTTTTACATCTTTTCTCTTTAAATACCCCCCATTGATAGGAAAGAAAAATAATTGTTCTTTAATATTTTATCTCATACATGTTAACAATTGATGATGAAATCAATAATTTTGGGAGGGGGATTTTCTCCATTGGGTAGAATTTTGATGTTAAAACTACAAATTTAAAAACTTATTCAAAGAGTTAATTTATCATCATATATGGTGCATGATCATAATTAGGTATATACTCGTGTTTTACTGTACTTTTTTAGGTATTTATTTGATAAAATGATATTTTTCTCTATGTTTTTTTCCTTGAGTGTTGTACAAATTTTTCTCTTAGATTGGTGAAAATGATATTATCACACCTAGATAAGAAAAGTATGCCAACCTTTTCACCCATATCATACAATTGTTACCTCATTTTGATCAACAATGTATATATCTGAGTTGCAACTATGTACGTTTCCTTTTATGTTATTAAAGATACAATGTCATGTTTTTTACTCAAATATGAAATAAAATTTCTTCATAGATAAAAAACACCTCCAGGTGTATATATTTGATCATCTGGAAAACTAAAAAAATTAACACCAGTAAAATCCATTTATTATTGCATGTTGTTCTTGATATAATAAAACTTCTAATCCACCGTACCTTTTATATACTGAAATATTCTCTTAATTATTAGTATTTTTAATGTAATTTGAATTTTTCTGATACCTTTATTCCAAACATGTCATATACACAATGTCAGGACTATTAGCAATTAAAGAGAGTAAACCTCAAATCATTCACTGACCATCCATTATTATCCTTTATGATTTTTGTTATAGGTTAAATACAATAGTAATTTATTCAAAACTTATTTCCTATATTTATTCCATGAGATACAAGTTATTTAAAGTATTTACATAACCTATAATCCAAGAAAAATAAAATAAAAATTCTTAATTTAAATATTTTAAAACTCAATTATCACAATCTCTAAAAACTTCATGAGATATGATTCTCTTGATCCAAGAAATACAATTCTATATACATAGAATAATATTATAAATATTTCTCCACAAATATTGTTTACATATAGATTGTGATAAATGTATCAATGTATAAATCTAAACTTTGTTAAAAATATATCCATCCAAGAGTATTATCCCTTCAATTCACACTTTTTTCCATATAGTTCCTTCTTGATCCTACACACCTTACTTCCATAACTGTAAAATTTAATGTAATTTGACCACTCTATATAAATATCCTATTTGAACTAGCCATTAAATAAAGGATAACTTTACAACTATTAAAAATATTTTAAACTTTCTCTAGACAAAAATTTCATGGAATATCATAATTTCTTAAATTTTTTCATAAGGGAAAATGTGTCATCAATATTTAGTCCATAAATATATGAGTTCCACTAACAAATGAAAATTTACTTATTTGGAATAATTATACTTCCATTGAGCTTATTTTGGTAAGACAAATTTTTTTTCAATAATATTTTTGTTTGATGATCAGGGAAATAGCTCCCAAATTTCATTATTTCTTATTAAAAAAATATTTAATTCATTTGAATTATATTTTTTCATTTTATGATTCTTCAATTTTTTTGGTTCAAAAATAAATTATAAGGTTTACTTTATAATTTATTCATATTTCTTGTTGGAATAAGAGTCAAATTATCAGAAATAGTTTTTTATAATCAATTCCATTATATATTATTTCAAAATTATTATATTATGAATTTTAATTTTCATTAGTTTCTATTTAAAAATCATCTTCAAAATTGATATTATTTTGTTCTATGGGTTTTAGGAAACACCATTCTTCTTCAACTTCTTTAAAGTTGTCTTCATTATTTGGTCAGTTAACTTGTTGGTACGCAATAAAATGTACATTCTTGATTTAAACTTTCTTTCCAAAAATTTTATTATAATTTTTATAAGCTTCGTTTCCAAATTATTATCCATGGAAGATAGTATCATCATTTGCGAGAACCTAAATTTTCTTCTTTCTCCTTATTTAAGATGTGACACTAACACCAAAACAGTGAAAAATATTAAATACTTGGTTGTAATTATTCCATATTTCATAATGTTTATTTTCTTCACTAGATCCTAATGATGCCCTATTTTTAGTGGAAATGTTTTTCATCACATTTTTTTATATTTTTTTGGAAGGCCTTTTCCAACCTATATTTTTCTAATCATTTTGTTTACAATTTGATTTATTCTTTCAAATAACCTAATATGTTGAGGTTTTATCATAGATAAAAGTTGATATAATATCCTATGTTTTCAAAATACTCCTATATTTGATGAATTTTATACTTTGTGTCATTATTATATATCAATGTTATGATTTTTTCTTTCATATGTATTTTTGACAGTCTTTTTCAACTTTTTATATAGTATAATACATATATATATTGTGTTGAATTAACATGATTTATGAAATTTGTAAATAATACTCAATAAAGTGAATATAATACCATTTTATATAAATATACTTTAGGCTTATTAGTTTACACACATCATCATGTTCTATTTCCAAAAAATTCATTGATTTCATTTTCATGGAATTCTACTAATTTTTTTATAATTTTTTATTATCATGCACCACAGTAATATTCTCCATATCTTCTTAATGTGGTTGTGTTCTTGGTATCTATGTAAATTTTCCATTATTTAATTGAGTACTAATTTATATTTTAAACCATTGGTATTGTGAATTGATCTCACCTTATCTCAAGAAACCAGGAATCCTTATTAATTTTTATTTGATATAGATTACCGTTTTCAATTTTACCTTTTTAAAAATAATATTATACTTTCCTTTTATTAAGAAGACACCATTATTATAAGATATGTACATAGTAAAAAAATGAATCACACTAAGTAAATCATCTCCCTATATATCCATGTTTTTCAAATCAGTCTTTCTCATGTTTCTACCACTAACCTTTGCTTTTTCAAATCCTATAATTTATAGAGCCACATAATTGTAAAAATGTATAGTGAATTCCTCTAAATGTATCAAATTCTAAAAAATAAATTTACATATAGTAATAACATCTATTATTTTGTATCCATACTAAATATGCATCATATTAATTGAGTGAAACTTCCAAAACATTGGTATTTTCCCACTTTCTCCTCTTCACACAAGTTCTTTGATAATTAGTGGGTGATATTCTTAATTAAATTTCACTTTTAATAAGTATAAGATCTCTTTATTACTCCAAAAAAATTACTTATTCTATAATTTAAACATGTTTTTATGTATAACGTTTTAACCCATTTTAGGGTACAATCACTTTTATTATGGGTATATTTATATAAATTTTTTGTAAAAAATAGTGTTTTTGTCATAACCTTCCAAGAATGTAATATATTAGATTTTCCATATAATTTTTCTGAAAATTATATTGGATTATTTCAAGACCAGGCACTAATCAGAAACTGATCGTTGTTGCGGGATGATTTTTACCTATTTGTGGGTTTATGGGGTATTTATATTGAATTAGTTATTGGATTATAAACATCTATTATAATGGTAATAACACATGATCAACACGAACATCGATCGAGGTCTATTCCTCCTGGTTGGTTCAAGATTTTCTCTCCCCCATTATTGCGTTCTTTGTTGGTAGACCCTCAAGGTCGCAACATGTTTTTCTGGATGGTTCCAAACATGACTAGACCCATAGAGCGATGATAAGATGATATTGAACACATGGTAGTTATGGTGATGACCATAGGTTTCCAACGAAATTTCCATATTGATTAATGGACCACCACGATGATAGTGGTAGCCCGTAGAAGAGGAGCCGCTGGCGGCGGTGCGCGACTGCACCGATGTTGACTCACGATGGTGCGGGAACCCGATGAGAGGAACTCAAACTATGATGGACGCATGTGGTAGATAGGGCCACGAGCTCAATGTCTATTGGAGGGCCTAGACCAGAAGCGGTCTAATGCGACCCCACGACAACTGCCTCGAGGTGAGTCATGTGGCAGCCGACCGTGTTGACTTGGTGGGGATGCGGCGACCACCACGTCTGAGTGGAACGAACTGGCCCGCTCGTGTGGGCCTAGCCGGCAGGGGGCTGGGCCCAGCCCGGTTGGGCTAGAAATAGTGGGCTGGGTCGACTTGATGGGACATGTCAGGCGGGACCCAGGTCGGGTCAGTCCGACCAGGTTAGGCTAGACTGAGACCTAACCCGACCCTTTTTAATTAAACGACCATTACTCTCAAACCATGTGTCCATTTGATAAGTGATTTGTGGTGTTCGGACCGTCATGACGAGGAATTACATTTGAGACACTCTACATGACCTTTCGTGTATGTTGGAGTATGACCTATTTGATCGAAGAGTAGGTTCTTCTAGAATGAGCATGCTAAGGACATAATCTTTGATTCTCTATGGAAAAGACACAGAGTTGGTCTCATGCGAAGATGAAAAGTTGGTCTCCTATGAGGGTGTGTGGTTGGTCTCGAATTATGGGGTGGATTTGTTCTCCTTTTAGGAAATAGATTTGGTCTCTTATGAGGGTGGAGAGTTGGTCTCATATAAGGGCACGAAGTTGGTCTCCTGTGAGGGTGCAGAGTTGTTCTCCAGTGAGGGTGTGAAGTTGGTCTCTTGTGATGATGTTGAGTTGGTCTCCTATGAGGGTGCAGATTAGATCTCCTATAGAGATCGTATGTCTTGACGGATTTGGATATGTCTGGACTTTCTTATTATATGAAACCCGGTGTGAGATGACTCTAGTGAGTCTCTTGATTTTACTTCTTAGAGGCTAAACATTGTGTACCTCTTTGGTAGTATGCCTTATGTATTGCTTTGTGGTTTACCTTTATGATTTAGGGTCCCGAATGATTATTGTTTTACTCACCCTTGCACAGGATTCGACCATACGTGTCGTGTATTGTGAAGATGATCGACAGCTTTGACGAAGTCCTTGGTGGTCCAGAGATACCTGGTGCTTTAGGGTGACCTAAAAGATGTGGTATGCTTCAACGACATTCAGACAGATCACTATACCTACCCTTTAGGTAGGGTTTTATACAAAAGAGATCTAGGAGCTTGTACTTTTCTGCTTCAGTTAGGCTTATATTCAAACCTGTTTACTTTTTAGTTTCGTACTATTACTCTTAGTGATTGTCTTAGTGGGATGATTTTTTATTTATTCAATGCTTTTTTACTTTCAGTACTATTTCTTGGAGATAGGTGCGTGTGTATAGGTTCTTAGGAAAATGCCTCCCTTTTGTGGGATATGCCAACTCGGCGCTAGTTGACAACCCTTGGCGTATGGGAGGTGGGGTTGGGTTTGTCACGACATGTGCTCTGGGGGACTGTTAGTAATAGAAAAAGAACAATAATGGTAAAATATGAAATTTATTTGGTTAATAGGAATTGTATCAAAGTTTCTCCATTATCATTATGTATTTATAGTATCCATAATCCCATATTCTATGGAAGAATAATCAACACCATAACCAAATTTTACATAAAAACAATAACAACAACAAATAAAACATCAACCAAATTAAATTGGGTTATAAACATAGATAAAAAAATTATAATTGACTTTATTAAATGATATATTTTCATTAAAACCATTTAGAACATTATATTCTTGAATTATTTATTTAAGGTTCCTTTTAGATATATCTATAATTCCTCTAACAAGTGATTTTTTCATTATGTTTAACCTATTAATACTGGAATCCCTATGTCTTATTCTAACTTGTTTAAATAATTTGCATTATAATATAACCTATTTTTTCATTAATTTTATATTTAATCTAAATAGTCACGACTTATTTGGGTTCAAAATCAATTTTTTCTCAAGAAAATTCACATGTGGGTTTATTTTAGCCTGAATTTCATTATATTGAAAGCCATTTTTGCCTTTAGAGTCTGAATGCTATTTGTTAAAGAAATACTCTAACTTCCTTGAGGATTCACAGACCTTCTCTTTATTTATTCCATCTGGTATACTTCTATATTTAAATATTCTTCTAGAAGTTGTGCCTGGTGTAGATACCCTTAGTCAATCCTCTAATTTTCTTATATAATCCACTAATTAAACTATAATCCCTTCAATTCACTTACTCGTTTATTCTATTATAGAGACAATTTCATTAATAATGTTATCTTTTATTCAATTTTAACTTTTATTTCAATAAATATGTCTAGAATTTATGAATTAAAAAACATTAAACTTTAAACTTACTCACTGGAAATATCATTATCCCTTTATTGTTTCTTTATATACACCTTGAAATTACCAAAAACAGAGTTATATGTATTTTACCTTTATCATAGAACATTAATCCCTTCTAATGTGTCCTTGAAATAAAATTTCATGTCCAACAAACATTTTTCATCATTTTCATTATATTTTATGCCTTTATTAAAATTTGATAAATTGATAATGATCATCATAGTATCATTAACTTTGTATTTTTAGTATTCAATTTAATTTAATTTTATTTCATCAGAATAGTCATGTTCTTTAGAGAAATATTTTCCATTGAAATTTTTTTCTATAAAAGTTTCCATTATTCAATAATTTCCTAGATGTCATCTTTGGTGCTTCCACATTTTCTTCATTTCTCTGATATTTATTTGGGAATTTTACAACGTCATGCTTAATTTTTACACACCTGAAAAATTATTGTGTAAGTTTTCCATTTAATTTTCCTTTTATTTATCTAAATATTGAGGAAATAAAAAAACAATCATTTCCTCTGCTTCACCATATTTAGAATATTTATCAATAAATTCACCTATTTAAAATTCATCATCTTTTTTTTTTATTTTCCATGAAAATATATTTCATTTTCCTCTTATAAGATATAATAGTTATATGAATATAATCAAGGTATATAATTTTAATATACCTTTATTCAATAAATATGTCCTTTGGGATGATTAACTAGGAAACATCCCTCTTTATAATGATTGAATCTCCAATCACCTGACCTAGGTAAAGAATGTAATCCACCACTTTAATAATTTAATTGAAAATCCTATAATAATATTTAGTAGGTTGTATCTTCAAAATAAAATTAGAGATATCGAAAATATTATTTTTTAAATTTCATTGAAGTATTTTATAGGAATACAAATATTACCAAGGAGTGGAGATGTAACAAACCAAATTCGAAACCCTATCCCTATGACCTGATTTGATTCACAGTAAATCCTCTCATACATTCCCAATTTCTAATGGTTGGAAACTAGTGTCAGGTGATAACACATAATCATTGGGGAATATATTCCCCCATAGTAAACAATTAATATATAGAATTAAAATATGGTTTTCATTTAAATTGAAAACCAAATTTAATGAATCTTTTGAAGTAAGAAGAGTAACAAATAAAATGAAATGCAGGAAACAAATTCAATGAAAAGACATGAAAAAATAAAATAAAATAACTAATACCCCTTTCAATCAAAGAATGTTCACCCTATCCAATGAAATAAAATCTATTAACTTAGATATAACACATGAGAATATCCCAATTGGTTATGACTCTCAAAGTGCATCCACATGACCCATGATCAAATAGGGTGGAGGCGTATTTTTGGGTTACTATAGCAGTACTATAGAAAATATTATTCCTTACTATAGAATCTAGAACTATTCATCCATTTCAGCATTCGGGCCGCCAGTTTGGTTTTCAAGTCCTTCAGGACTTCAGGCCACCCAAGCCTTCGGGTCAGTAAGGCCTACATGACACCTTAAGGCCTTCAGGCCACCTCATGGACTTCGGGCCACCTTAAGGCCTTTTGGCCAAATGTTGTGAAAATAATTTCCTAAGAAGAATATATAAAATGATGGATCCAAATGAGGATTCAAAGAAAGGTACACTAACTAGAGAAGAGCTATATGATTTGAAAGATTGAGTGGGTATGACAATTTCCATCGAGACCGGCCTGTGTGTCTCTGTATAGGATTTCAAGCCGAACAACCATGCGAAGGTAGAGAGTTGACATTAGGATGTAGATTATGGAGAGGGGAAGTTCCAAGTAGTTATATTCTGGATGATTCTCTAAGACCTTTGGGTAATGTAATGTCTCAAAGCCTACATGTCATTTATGGGTTCCCCTTCAACCCTTAAAAGGGCTATTATAAACAATGAATAAAATTAGAAGGCCTTCAGGCCATTTGAAGTATTTACCAAGATATACAAGGGAAGGAAACAACAAGAGGGTGGGTGATTTTTTGCTTAAAAAAGTATAATTTTGGTACACATAAATAGTAAAACCATCAGAAAACAATGTTCCACAAAACCGACAAATTATCAAAATAAAACATATATATAATAGAAATTAAGGCTGTTAGACATTTATAAACTTTTGAAAAAATTATAAGCATAGAAAAATATTAACAACTACACCATGTAGTAAGGAACGTGAAAATTACATAAAATAGAGTACTAATTAACGAATCAAACTTCCTTTAATAGATATTATTAAAACATACATTTAACCAAAGGACAAGAAGAATTTTTAGACCAAATTCAAGGTATCCTAAACTTTAAAATTTTAAAAAGGCAGGTAATCCTATCATTGGAAGTCCTAGATGTAAACCAATCATAATGTATCAGTGTCCTAACCATTAAAAATATATATTCCTCCTTGGAATCCCCCAATCAACCAGATTGGTAGCTATGCTTCCACACACCATAAGCTCTACCATCTTATCAGAATCCCTCGATCTTAAATTATTAGAAAATAATGATTACAAAAGAAATTTTAAGAGATTTATAATGAAATAAACTCAAACTAATCCTTAGTAAATACAATTATAAATAAAATACAATAATAAGTTCTATCTTAACAAAAAGTTATTATATACTTTAAGAGATTATAATCCCATAGTTTGTTCTTTATTCTTTCATTCCTTGAAGATATGGTTCACTTTATAAGAATACCTCAAATAATCAGAATAAAAAATCATTAGGATCAGTTATAACTAAGTCAGAAGCTTCTTATTCATCATCTAGTGAACTTAGTGTATCTTCAAATCTTCTAATGGAATTATAGAACCAGTAAATTGATTATATAATTAGTGAATGAAATTTGGAACAAAAAATTAGATCTCTGTGTTTCCTTGATAAAATCCCTTAGATTTAAGGTTACCAAAAATTCATTCTATACACCAAAACAACTTTTCCAAAAAATTTTAGTTAAACTAGATTATGACATGATAGTAATGTGATTTTCAAAACTAAATAAAAAGAGAGTATATGAATCATAAATCCCACCCTTTTTGAAAATCACAAATACAAATTAATGATTATTAATAAACTTCCCTTTTATTAAATAATGGAATATTACCCTTTGTAAAAAAAAAGTAAAAAATTTCAAACATCAAATTAAATCATTTTCTCTAAAATACCACCTTTTATAAAATGTTGTCTCTATCCTTTAATAATAAAATTATTAAAAAATTTAAAATCTACCCCATTTATGATATATTTTTTTAATAACCATCTATCACTTTTTTTTCCAAAAACTCATTTTTAATATTTAAATTTTTAAAATTCTACCCCTTGGTGATTTTCAGAAAATTAGAGAAGAAGAATATTAAATTTAAATATATTATCTCCCTGAAATTTAATTTTTTAACTTTGAAGAAAAATTACTTTTTGTAAGGGTATGGTATTTATTGAACTTTTCCCACCTTATAATTTCTCTGTATTGTCCTAAAAGTAAGCAACAAATTATTTTATTACTTTTTGGATCATTCATAGTTTAATGTGATTCTTGTATTAAATAAATCTACTCTCATCCCTAAAAATGAAAAAATTATTTCAATAAGGATTCATTTTTTCCCATACCATATAAGATCAACCAAACTATCCCTAAATTTTATTCTCGAGAATATTTTCCAAAAGAAGCCACATGAGAGACAAAAAATGAACATAGAGTCAAAAATAAATAAATAAAAACTATATCACTTCACAAATAATATAGACAAATAACTTTGGGAGTATAAGGATATTTATAGGACATTTTATAACCGCTTAACTCGAATGTAACCAACTCATCGAACAATCCTTGATAAATTTTACCAAATATTATAATACCAAAATATCAAAAATGTTATATTTTCAAACATTAATGTTCAAATATAAAATTATAATTTCACAAGGTCTTTCATTAAAGAATCTTCAATTAAATTGAATTAAAAAGTAATCCTATTAGAAAATAAGATAAATATATATATAATCCCAAATTTAGTTAAAAATAACCCCCAAATGATAACATTTAAGAAAAACAAACATTTTTACAATTAATATACCAAATTAATGGATTGATATTTTTCGTATAAAGATAGTTTTATAAAATTAAATTTTGAAAGTTCATATAATACATTAAAAAAATCGAAAAAATTGAAAAACTATGATGCACTGAAAAGTTATCCAAAAAGAGAGAAACTCCCCTACAATAAGTGAGTTTCACTAATAATGTAAAATTTTTAATATAAAAAACATTTTTAAAATAATTGAAATTAAAAATTTAAATTAATCTAAATGAATGTTCCAAGGTATTAGATATAATCGTTAAGTTTTTAGTACATAGTGGTTTTAAGAATTTGGAAATCACTTCCTAGACCTTCTTTGGACCTTAACTGTTTGTGAATAGAATGTTTGGAAACCATATTTTTTCAACTCTCCCGTGATCATAAGAAGCCATTTCATTTAAAATAAAGCATCAATACCATTATAATTATTTAATTTTCTTTATATAATTATTTATTCTCAAATTTCATCCTATTTGATTCATTGAGTAGAATGGTGATTCGTTTAGCACAAAGTAATTTTATTAATAATATGACCTTCTGGTGAACATAATCCTATGTCTGAAAGTAGATATTCTAGGTTTCAGATAATTATAAATCTTCTCAAAAATATTTTCATCCAATAGTAATGTTGTTAATAAACTTATTTAATCATTCAATTTATGAATTTAGTCTGACAGTCTCTATTATTATTTAGCACACTTCAACTATCTATCATAATGTTTTTTATCTTTTTATTATCTTTCTCAGATGACATAATAATTCCTTTACCATAAAAAATTACTAGTTAACTTGGTGATATTTTCTGAAGAATTATCCAAATCTGAAAAAAACTCAGTATTATCAATATTCACTTATTTTAAATATCCTTTCATTGAATTAACTAGATAATTTATTTCCTTTAAACTCAGAAGTTATTTTAATAATTAAACTTTTTGATTTTGAGTATTTAGTATTAATGGTATTCAAATCAAAAGTTAATATTATATTCTCATTCTTAGATTTACTGAGCTTTATTTTATTCTCATTAATATCAACCTTGCTTTTCTCATAGGTTTTGTAATGATTTTTGTAAGACTCCTCAAATTCGTAAATACAATATTCCAATTCAACTCTAGTTTTAACCATCTTATAATAACTATAATATGTATAACTTTAATCATCACTCACATTACCAATTGAATAAGGATAATTATCATCAAGAGTGAGATTTTTAAGTGACTCAACCATTATCTTTCCCTTGAATAACTTTCCAAAATTTAGAAAATTAACAAAAAACATGTTATTTAACCACTATTATCACTATCATATGATGAAATATAAAAAATAATATCTTCTATACTATAAATCCATATTTATAGTGCTTTCCAACCTTTCATATATCTTATTTGAGAGCATTTCTTTAAATATTTCTTATCCCATATCTTAAAATTTGGGCAATATGGACATATATGTGCAGGCTGTCTACACACATAACAGATAATTTCTTAATAAATTTTCTTATATGTATTTTCAATTTTATATTTTATGAAATATATATTGAATGTTCCACTCCTAAAAATGTTTCTTTCAATATATGAAAATTCATCCTCTATAATTTCTGAAGATTAATCATCTTTAAATCTTCTATTATAATTCCTCAAAATATTTTCTCTAAAAAATTTAGAGCTCCAAAAGTTTATGCCGAAGAAAATACAATTTTACTCTTTTCTTTATCAATATATCTTTTAAATTGACTCTCATAATTCATTTGAGTTCTGATGAGGTCATCCGGGATCATTTTGGTGATGTGTTTCATATATGGTATATCCATACATTTAGACTCCAACTCATAAGGTACAATATCAATTAATTTCTCTATAAGTTTATGACCAAATAAATATTAATATATGAGGTATTTTAAACTATTAATTTTTTTAACTAACCATTGATGAATTTTTGAAACATTCTCACTATGAATAAAATCAAAATCTTGATAGTCTACACTGAGCATGAATCTTTGTTCTTCAACACCTTTAATGTTCTAAAGTATTTTATATAAAATTTCTTAAAAATTATATGTGCTATTCAACAAGATGAAACTTGACTATATTTGTGTCTTTATATATCATATAAAAATATATTCATTACTATAAAATTCAACTGGAATTCAGCTTTTTAATCTCTAAAAAAGTTAGTAACTTTTTTTTTCATAATTTTTTAACCTCCAATCATGATTAAAAAGTTCTCACTACCAGGTATTAATAAGAAATATCTCCATATAGTATTTCCATTACATAAAATCATTACCATAAAAAATATAAGGTCTTTTAGGATTTAAAGTATCAATACTTCCAATTGTAAATCCTTCAATCATAAAACCAATTAGATATTTTCTCTATAACATCATAGTTTAAAGAAACTGAGAATATAATTCTAATAAATAAATGGAAATTTAAAGAATAAGGCTAGGATCTGTCTAAAATGTAGATAAATTATTTGATACTAAGTGTTTCCCCAGATATGAAATGGAAGGAAACTAAAATTGGGGAATAATTTTAGTTTAGAAACATAAATTAAATTTTAATACATGAGAATAAAACCATCAAAAACACGAAGTTCCTAGGAAGCCACAAGTTATCAGAGAAACAACATTTACAATTTGAAAAAATAAAGACTATAATAACTTTATAAAATTACAAAAAAGTATAACCACAATGAAAATATTAACAATTACACTATGTATTAATAATATCGAAAATAAAAAATCATCAAGTACTGATGAACAAATCAAGTAACCCTTAAATGATATTTTTAAACTGTAAATTCATCTAAAAAATGAAGAGAATCTATAGACCTGATTCAAGGTATCCATGAAATTAAATATATCAAACGTTCTATCTTCCTATCCATATAATCCCGCAATGGAAATCCATCAGAAGGTATTAATATCCAAACTCAGAACACTCTTTCTCCCACCTCAAAACCCCTCCATAAACCAATTTTGAAAACTATTCTTCCACACATTAAATGGTGCATTTTCATAATAGAAGTCCTCAATATGAAATGATCATAAAATATATCTATTACAAAATAAATACTACGATATTTAAAAATAAATACCCTCAAATGAACTCTTATCAGAAACACCTATAAAGAAAATACAATAATAAAATCAATCATGAAAAAAATATATTATAGAATTAAAGAAATTTCAATCTCACAAAGTCTGTTCATTATTATTTATATACTAAAATATATGGTATAATTTATATGAAAACCCCCATTGGTATGAATATGTATTTTTTGGGATCATTTGAAATTACATAGAATTATGTTTTATCATCATTGGATAAAGCCATAATATCTTCACATCTTATGATGAAGTTAATCTAGTAATACTAAAATTATTGTAAATATAGTGAATGTATATTGGAATGAGAACCTAAATCTTTAGATTTTTTTGAAAAAAATAATAGTAATTAATGATACTAACAATTCATTTTGCAGGCCAAAAACAGTTAACCAAAAATTTCAATTTAAACTGGATTATAACATGGGTGTAATTCTATTTTAAAAACTAAAGATAAAGTGAGTCCATGAATCAACATAATTCACCACTAACATACCTCCAACAACACAACTCCTATGATCCTCACTGATGAATAATTTATTTTTCATGTTTTCCCATATCAAGTCAAAAGATATCTACACACACACAACAATATGTTTCGGTAGGGGTGAGTAACATAATTCTTTGTAGGATTTCTCAGAATCACATTCATGAATTTCCATGTATAATTTATTCCTATCAATATAATAAATCTCATTGAAAATATTTAAACACATTAAAAAAACAATTTATCAAAATAGTTCATATGAGTCAGTCATCGAGTTAGAGAAACCTATATAATATTTATCTAAAAGAAAGGGTAACCAGACCCAATTCAACCATAATGAAAAATAATATTAACCAATCCAATTACTAGAATCATAAGAATTATAATTCAATGTACAAAAATAATACCAAAATATGATCATAAAATTCACAATTGTTGTCACAATCCATCTATGTGTATTACAAATGGTCCTTACCATCCTTATCTATCATGTCCCCTATCCACTAGTACCCCTCTTAGGCTGATAATGAAGACAGGGAAGAACCTAGAACCCCTCCTCCAATTAGTCATTTTTTGGTGACTATAATCAATGGTATAGAATCCATATAAGGGGTGGAATTACCCCTTTTTATAATTTAAGGATAAGAGATAATCTTAGGCACAAAAATGAAATATGTAGCATAAATAAATAAGAAATCACAACACTTGAATATAATTTCATATTATGTGATAAAAAACTGAAAGAAACTAAAATAAACACCTAGTAAGTGACCATGAACTCCAAAAGTTCCTAAATAACCACTCTGATCTAGTAACTCCAAACATTATTATCAACTTGCTCCTACGGAACTGAATTATTTATATAATCATAGGGTGAGCACACAAGTACACTCATTAGAATCCTCCACATAACATCTTATATAAATCTGAATGAATTATAATAAACCATAGTGAATAAAAAAATAAAACCAACTCATTAATTAAATAGGTAAAATTATATCACATCCTTAAATATATCACTCACCATATAACACATAAAAGCAATCATGTCCATATAAAGACATATATGTATTAAAGTTACCTTACTTCCACTTCCAATACTAGTTTTTTCACTATCATTCCCTAATGGAAAACATCCTATCCTACCATATTCTTATTAATTCATCCTAAACCTCATTCATTCATACATATCGTATCTCATTTTACACCCCACATATCTTGTCACAACCTCATAAAACATCTCATCCATAACTAATTAGTAAGTCTGAAATCTACTAAAACCCATGTAACATGGGTTATACCTTAGGAACTCATAACTCATGCATGTAAACCCATGGGAAACTATAATCACCACGACTGGATATATGCATATGATATACCTTTAGTTTATACAACATGCAAATACATGTATAGTAGAATAGTGATACATCACAACACATGTAAAAACATACCCTACACCTTAATATATTACAACCTATGTACACTTACACATCATGTGATACCTAAGGAAGAGTGAGTAAGAGGGATAATCAATCTATCTATTCCCTCACCAACCTGCATGTTAAGGAAAACACCTATACTCACAATATTTAAACATTGACTACCCGCCTGAATTGAGTGGAGGAGAGAATGAAATCATAAAATATAAGAACAATACTGCTCATAAACACACTAAGGGAAACAACATATCTATAGAATCAACTTCTTCTATTGTCCCACTTGACACCTTGATGCCACCACTAAGGCCTAAGAAACTAGATAAAAATATATCACACAATAATCAAGATTCAACATCATTAAACATTTTCACTTATTAATTAACAATTACTATATATTCATTAATTGTTAAACCCATTACAAACTCATTTTAATCAATTTATTTCATTAAAAGAAAAAATTATTTCATCATGCACATTTCAATTCACAAATTTTCCATTTCCCATGCTATTTGAACATTCATTCTAGCTATCATATAGTATAAATTATTAAACACCATCACCTATCCCATGAGTTCATTTATTGGTAAATTTAACATTGAATAAATTAGGAACTATAGGACATATATTAAGCTATGATAATGTAGATACACTCTTGGTGTATAACGAAACTATAATAGGTAGCTAGAAAGAAAAACAAACAACCATCTCATAACTAACCATCAAAATAAACTTCAAGAAAGATGAGAAATAATAGTACTCAACCCATAACCAAGAAAGCCATATAAAATACTAACACAAAATCTGAATATATTAAAGGAGCACTCTCAACCTATGACATATATACCCATTAACCACATCAAAATTAAAGAAGACAAGTAATCTCTTATCTCAAATCATGTTGTCCAATTCTTGATTTACCATCCCAACCATATCGGTTTCAAAACAATCATATAACGGGATTTACATCTCATAAGATATATATATATATATATATATATTTCACGTCATATTCATAAATTAAAAATTACATCTCATAATAATATCACAATTCAAATAAAAAAGGTTTAGTGCATTTTAGGACTAGATACATAACCATATTCTTTTACAACACTTGTGTGCATTTATCCATAATTGAGCCACATAAGACCCCTACTAGATTTTTCATAAGATATACTAATCTTCATAACCTGAGGAATAGAAACATAAGAAAGGTGTGAGATAAAAATCATAGTAAGGAAAAAATTATCATTATGTTCTCAAGGGTTGGTTAATAATAATATTAAAAAAATGACCATCAGAGAAATATTTTATTAAAAATAACATGTAACAATAAAAGTTTTCTGAAATTCATGATATCAGAACAAGTAATATCAAATTAATAAACGTGTAATATGATATAAAAGTGTGAGATAAGAATGGAGGCATGGTATAGGGGAATGATATGACAATATCATGGAATCATAAATATTTGGAAAGAATAAAAAACATGACATTATTAGCGTAATTAAAGGCTTAATTCCAAGACAACATAACATAGTGTTCTAGGATAACCACCAGTACACCATACATGGTATCTCATGTGATAAAAACATCACCTAATGCATTATAGGTATATCTAATTCCAATAGCACATATCACACAATGAAAATAAAACATATGAATTCCAAATGACATTAATCATCATATCATAAAAACAAATGTAAACAAAAATGGGTTTCATATCATTTTTAAATGGTATCCCATAGGGAAATATTCATAAATTCATTGATAATCATAACATGATAGCTCATGGAGATTTAATGGGTATCCTAGGATATTCAGTAACTATATAAAAAATATCATTCAGTTAATTTGATTAAGTATATGTTATTTACACCATATTGATAAAGGGTATACATTTTAGTTAATAATTTTCCCAAATAAATTGATGTTTGTGTATCTAGACAAACACTCTTTAATCAAAGAAATGAAACTTAAGGAATTAATATATGAAATAAATTGTAAGAAAAATAATTTTTATAAATAGTTGATTATTAGGTAAGACTAAATCGGTAATAGATAATTTATCTAATGGAGAGGAAAATATAAGTAAAACCACTTTGAAAACATCCCTTAATTTCATTTTAAAAAGACATGATTTATGAGTTTCATTTCAATTTTTTAAGAATATGAATAGATTAATTCTTAAAATATTAATTCGAAATAAATCCCAATAATAGGAACATTAAAATGAATATAACTTCAATAAAAAATTGTGGAGTAGAATAGAAAAATATTAGTGTCAATGAAATATCTTTTTTATATTTTAAAATACCATTATTGAAACCCACATCATTAAAATGGTTGATGAAACATTAATTTGAAAAGGTGTATGGAGAAATATGAGGATCATATGAGATAAAACTATTTTTGTTCCAAAATAGGAAATGGGAACATTGGAGGGTAGTGAAAATATGGACATAGTGGAAAAAATATATTATAAAGGATGGGTATTAATCTTAAAAATTTCACAGGATTTAGGATTCCATCAACCAAATAAGTCATTTTTTAATAAGTAATTTAATCCAACGAAAAAAGAGGATTTACCTTGTAGAATATAGAAATAGAAGAATAAGGGAACTTATAAAATAATAGTCAATAAAGATAGCTCAAGGCCTAAAATTTAGATAAAATTGAATCAACAAACCAGTTATGAATTTGTTATCTTTCAAATTGAAAACCCATAAAGGTATATCATTATATAGATTTTAAATCCCTAATATTTTATGAAAATTATGATAAAAATAAATCTATGAGAAATATTTTCATCATAAGAAGGGAATAGGTGGTGAATACAAATGGTATCTCAATGAAACAAAATTGAGATGATAAAACCCTTACCTTAGTTCTCGATTCGATCTATGCATGCACATAACTTATTGAGTAAAAAATTTGTGTTTATTAAATAATTACTTAGGAAAAAATTTCATCTATATTTATCTTTTTGAGGTCTAATTATTGTCATATATTGTATATTTAATAAATATCTTTTTTAATTTGGTTACTATGGTTTTTCAATCAATTTGTTTCATAAATCTTTCGGTATATTGAACATTGAAAAAGGTACTGTAAAATAGATTCATAATATCCACAATTTTATAGGTTTGTGTATTTTATTATTCCATTATCACATAATTTATATAATTCCATAGGTTTTACAAAATGGATTCAAATTAAGAAAGGTTCATTGACATGTTCATTTTTTCGCGGTTGATTTTACTATGATAATTTTTTGTTAATATAACTTGTATAATATACAATAATATATTTAAAGAATATTAATAGTGAAATAAATATAATTATTATACATTAAATTATTTTTTAAATTCATCCATGTCATCTTGTAATTGAAAATTAAATATGTTGATTTGTGGTGGCGGTAGTCGACATATACAACCAAACAACACCTTCAATTTCTATAAAACATGAGGGGGGATGAAAAATAAAATAATTATGATTTATAAATATTCATAATTTTATAAAAATTTTATTTTTTCATTAAATAATTCTTTTTAACAACCATATAAGGTAGCTGTGAAAATGTTTACACGCCGTTCATGGAGGCAGTAGTCTGCATATACACATAATGACATCTTCATTTTGTGAATGTATATAGAGGAAGGTAGAAAATTGATATTCCATTAATATAACATCATTTAATAATTTTAATAATATATATTTTATCATTATTTAATATATATAATATATTTTATAGGGTATAAGTAGAAACAAATTAAGAGAGATCAGTTGAGAACATTACCTTTCCCTTTGGATATTCTCCCATGGGTAATAGCTTAAGGTACCTTAGCTTGGTATTTTTGAAATATGAATGATTATAGGACTAGGAGGGTAGGGATGATGAGGTACTAGAGTAGAGAGTTTTTAGCAAAATATTTATGGTGAGTGAATGAATGGGTTAGGGGTGATATCTTTTTAATGGTGAATGAAATTGATTTTTTTTAAATAATATAAAGGAGGAGTCACTATTCAATAGTCAAAAGGATCCAACAATGGGAAATAATGGATAGGGGTTGATTTGAGGTTGATATAACAATCATAAAATCATTTGAATGAATTTTTTAGCACATTTTAGGTTTCTTACTTTTGGTTAAACAACTTTTAACTTAATTTTCCTTGATTAGAGTAAGTAATTTTTACCTAAGTAATTAATTTTTATGCATAAAAATAGAAATTATTAAATAATTTGGAACTAATGATTCAAGATATTAAATCCATTTTTCAAAATAAAATTATATGTGTGAGAAAAATTAATTTTAATATTAACACACCCAATACATAAATACCCATTTTTAGAAAAGTGCATTTTAAGCATACAAATTGTGTTTATGAATTTTCTTTTCAATTTTTTATTACTATTAAATTAATAATAATAATATTATTATAAAATATGAGTTATATAGCTTATAAATAAATAAAAATATATAATTATACCTTGTGGTGTTATAATTGAAGAAAAGGATGAATTTTTTTTTATTAAAATAAAAAATTACCTAGGATTCAAACTTTTAAACATGGGTTTCATAAATTCAACATTTTATTTTTAAATAAATAATTTTATTATTAAAATAAATTCCTATCCATGAAGAGTGTTTTATAAAAATTTTGGTCATTCTAAGATCACGATAAAGTAAAAAAATTCTATGGAATTAATAAATACATTGTTTTTTATTATTCACCTAAAAATAAATTATTTCTAAAAAATTTAAAACATTTATCCTAAGATAATATTGTTATTATGAGTAAAAAAATATTTAATTTGGTAAAAATAAAATTCTAAAATCAATAATTTAACTTTGAAATAAAAATAATTATAAAAGTATAAAAACCATTTTCATCAGAAAATAATTTTTTAAATTTTAACTATTATTTCTATTTTTTCTCTATAAATTAATAATTAGATCTGTTAGATTATTCATACCAAAAAAATATTTTATATATAATATATTATGTTTTGTAATGTTCATAAAAAATAATTTTAGAAAAAAATAATTTTATAATAAAATTTTATTCTTAGTTATTTAGCTATATTAATTCAATTTTATGAATTAATTAGTACTAAAAATGAACATTCTCTTTCATTAAAATCAAAAATGTGATCTAATTTATTAAATTGATAATTAATTGTTTATTATATCTTAATTTTTTACTTTAATTACCTCTCAAGATCTCCATTCAAGACCTAAAAATATGATAATATTGGGTGGCCCTTGTGGGTGGTGGTTTAGCTGACATGGATATCATGAAAATTTATAGAAGACTCAAATTCTATTTCATAAGATTTTTTTTATACTATAACTATAGGAGTTCAGATTGGGATAGGTTTAGAGAAAACTTTAATGACACCAACTCATTTCTAAGCTAGGATTGGTGGTCATTGTAGGAAGACTCATACCACTTGATTCCACCACTTCTCTTGTATAGATAGTTTTCAAAGTATGATTAATTTTATTTATACTTTCTAATTTAAAATTTATTTTATAAGTGTCAAATTTAATATTTTTATTTTAAAATATAGATGTTTGATTTTAGTTTGTATTTTTAAGTGAATAAATATATTTAACATAGTATTTATTTAAAGGGAAATCAATACTAAAATTTCATAGCGTTACATTCCCCCTCCCTTAGATAAATTGTGTTCCCAGAATTTTAATTATCACTTACAAATAGAAATATATAAGGGTATATAAAAGATAGTAACTAATCAAGATACAATTTTTAGAGAGATATCAACATTACAAAAGTTGGATATATATATATATATATTCCCTTAGAAATGGTTAATCTAAATATTGTGTTTTGTCTAATCCTTTGAGCTAAACTTCTATCATTTTTTAGTATCAATACGCACATCATATAAAATTATTATAAAGGGAGTTAATAATTATACTTACATTGATAGAATATCATATGATTATATAAAATGTGATCCCTTTATTCCAAATAAATTTTCCTCCAATTGGATTCTATTTTCAAAATAATATTAAATTTATCTAAAGGAATAATAATGTGATTTATACCAAATAAAATTCCCCTAAAAAATTTGGGATATAATAATAATAATAACACTACACGTTTTTATTAATAAATCAACATTTAGTCATCTTGGTTATGATTTTATGTTCTTATAAAACATTTCAAGCATAATGGAGCGGGTTGAATAAGATAAAAATACAACACTCAAATTTCTTGAGTGGATGATTAATTCTCCCCACTCCATATTATTATTGAAAAACAATTCAGTAGTTTTGGTTTTATAGGATTTCCCATATTCCCTTGGTCTTGGAAATTTATGATTCCAATCATCCCTATAAGCCTTTATATTAGGTCATTAACTTGTATAATTCCTTCATTTCACACATTTTAGACATTAAACAACTAATGGTACCTTAAGATGAACATTATATCCTTCTATTGTGAGAAATTAACTCTTCATATTTTCCATTCCATTTTGTTACTTCATGAACTCCTTTAACACAAATAAAAAATATTTTCGTTTCTTTAAGACATTCCCTTGGGTGCCTCTTCGAACATTTTTGATATATAAAATATTGAATCTTATTTCCTATATTATCTTCATCATCTAGACTACCATGTGACTATATCATTCACTTATTTGGTGTGTTTGGAAACTCTACCAAGTTTACGTTTGTAATAAAAAAATTTGATAACTAATTTTGCATAACCATAATATTTCTCACTCCATCCCATATCCTGTTTGGTTGCTCATTGGGATTATCATTACATCATACATTAAACCCATTTTTAAATATGTTTCTCTTTTCTCCAACCATTACTACAACTAACAAGGGTTAAAATGAGTTACTACTTCATAAGAGAGATATCATAAATAATATCAAGAAAAAGTCAACCTCAAAACATCTTACTCTATAATGAAATCACATTAGATTTTAGTTCAACCCAAATCACACTTGGTTCAATCTAGGTTTCATTAGGTCGGGTTCTCCGATACTCTTTATGCTAATTCCTTAGTATAATAAATCCTTCATAATGGATCCTAAATATAATATGATTAACCAAATCATTTCCCAAAGGAATGTCTATCCAGGTGTTCAATCTTAGGCCAACTCATTGTATACTGAGTAAATATAGAGTTAATACTCAACTAGCCTTTTTTAGAGTGATTATTTATAGGTGAATATATTCCAAAACCATATCACTTTCTATTATAGAAATAATGATTTTATTGATAATAAACCACAAAATTTATAAATTACCAGAACTTCAAGATATATCTTATTGTTAGAGTTATATTTTGGGTTTTTTACTAAAGTAATATCATCATATTTCCCAAAAAATAACTAAAACAATCATAAAAAATAATTAAACAATTACTAAAAAATAACTAAAATAATTAAAAAATAACTAATCCCTGATTTTATACCATCCAAGTTTTCCCCCACCCATACTCTTAGGTCCAGTTGCAAAAACACTTTTCAAAATACTAGCTTTAATTAAATTGACATGACCTAATATAAAAAAACATATATTTCACATCATTTTAATCACTTAATCATTACATCACAAGATTATCTCACAATAACAAGAATGAATGGTTTAGTGTTTTCTATGACCAACTATATAGGCAACATATTTTACAATGCATATGAACATTTTACCTAAATTAGTATACACTATACTCCCTATTTGACTTATCATAAGCTATACTCATATTCATAACTGGGGGAATTGAAACATAAGAAATTGGTGAGCTCAAATTCTCAATGAGGGAAAACTTATCAATATTTATTCAAGGGTTATATCATAATAATATGATAAAACATGACCAGGGGAGAAATATATTATTTAAATGAACATGGGATAATAATATTTAACCATAATTCATAATAAAATAATATGTAATTTTGAGTGAACAAAAATGTATAATGGAATTACAGTGTGAGATAAGCCTGGAAACATATTATAATGGAATGATATCATAAGTTCAAGGAATCATAAATATGTTGAAATAATATAAAACATGACATCATAAACAGAAGTCAAGTCTCACTTCCATGACAATATAACATAGTGTGCTAGGGTAACTTCCTATGAACCATACATGGCATCTCATGAGATAAAAACATCAACCAATGTATTTGAGAGATATATAACTCTCAAACCACCCATCACATTAAAAAAATTATATATATGTGTTACAAATTATTTCAATCAACATATCATAAAAAACATGGAAATAAAAATTAGTTTCATATCCTTTCAAAATGGTATCCTATAATGAAAAAGTTATCAATTCACCAATAATTATAACATTATAGCCTATGGAAATTGAATGGGTATCGAATAATTTTAGGTAAAATTATTGGTAAATACCATTCAATTAATATGATTAATTATATGGTATTTAAATTGTATATATAAGCAATATATGGTTTAATAAATAGTTTTCCCCAATAAATGAATAAATGGGTATTTAGGTGAACTCCCTTCAATCAACGAAATAAAACTTAGGGAATTAACAGATGAAATGCATGAAAAGAAAAATCATATTTATAAATAGTGGGAGATTATGTAAAACAAAATAAGTAATGGATAATTTCTATTATAGGGATGAAAATAGAAGTAAAGTAATAAAATGAATTTTCTTACAAAACATTTTCTAGAATTTATTGCAAAAAAGATAGGATTTTTGAGTTTATTTTAAAAGAAATATTTTTAAGAATATGAAGAGAATTATTATTAAAATATTAATTTAAAATAAATACAAATAATAGGTCCTTTAAAATTAAAAGATCTTAAGTTAATATATGTGGAGTAGAATAGAAAATATAAGCATAAATTAATTTCATAACTTAGTTGAAATCAACAAAGTCAAAGAGGATAATAATTTTTTTTTTGAAAATGGGTAAAAAAAATATGAGGATTAAATGAGATAAAACAAATTTTGGGTCCCAAATAAGAAAATATACCACTAATATAAATAATAAATATGGCCAGGTAGGAAAAAAATCCATTATAAATGACTTGTATTAATCCTATAGATGTCATAACATTTAGAAGGAAATCATCCAATGGAGATTTTTTTGATTTAAATAAGTAATTTTACCCAATTTAAAAAGAATTGTTACTTTTTAGAGTAAAAAAAGTGTATAATAAGGTAACTCATTAAATAATAATCAAGAATGATATCTCAATACCCAAATGGAAAGAAAATTGAGACAACTGAGTCCTTATGACTTCATCATATTTTGAATCAAAAAATCATAATAGTATAACATTATATAGATTTTTAAATCTTTTATATTTCTATAAAAAATGAAAAAATTACATCCAATAGAAATAATTACATTACAAAAGGGAACAAGTGGTGGATTGAAATCATATATCACTAGAGAAAAATTGATATATAAAAACCCTTGACATAAATCATGATTTTCTCTGTGCATGGGTCTAACATCCTGAATAATAAAATTATGTTTATTATTTATTTCATTAGAAGTATTTTTCATCTAATTTTAAATTTATAAGGTTTTTTATTATGATATATTATTTATTTATTATATAGTTTTCACTAAATTCGGTAACTTGAGGTAGTTAAGTCAATTTTCTTCCGTAAATATTTTAGTTTGTTGAGAATGGTCAATGATATTTTAAAATAGCTTGATTATATCCAAAAAAATTTGGCTTCATTTATTTAATTATTCCATTGTAAAAAAAATTATATATATCCATATGTTTTTGAAAATTGATTCAAATTAAGAAAGGTTCATTGATATATTCATTTTTTTTGAAGTTGGGCTTACTATGACCATTAATTGTTAATATCACTTAGAGAATATCCAATATTATATTTATAGAATATTAACTGTTCCACAAATATTATTATTATACGTTAATTTTTTTAATGTTATTCATGTTTGGAAGTTGTGGGAAATAAAATATGTCATTCTGTTGTGGTAGTATTCCATACATACACATGGAAGAAACTTTCATTTTATATAGAACAGTTGGAGGGTAGAAAAATAAAATAAATATCATTTAATAATAATATATATATATATATATAATATTTTATTATTAAATAACTTTTATTGACCATCCATGTAAGGTGGATATGAAAAATAGAACACACCATTCATGGATGGGGTAGTCTGCATGCACGCATGACGACATCTAACTTTTTAAAATATTTTTGAAGGATGGTATAAAATAGATGTTTCATTAGTAAAATGAAATTTCATCTTATTAATAATTCTAATTTTATCATGATTTAATATTTAGAATAGATTTGTGTGGTATAAGAAGAAATTAATTAAGACTGTTTGGTTGAGAAAATAACCTCTTATATTGGATGTTCTCCCTTGGGTTACACCTCAAGTATCCTCAGCTCAGTATTTTTGAAATAAAAGGATTATATAACATTTTGGGAGAGTTTAGAAGAGACTATGGTATAGTTTTAGTTCAACATGAGTATTAGTGTAGAAATGGGGTAGAGGTGGGATCTTTTTATAGGTCAGGGAAATGAAAATTTTATAAATAATTTAAAGGAAAAGTCCCTATTAAAAGGTAAAAAATTCAATAATAAAAAATAATAGATATGAGATGAGGTAAGGGTGAACTAAATATCATCCAATAATTTTAAAATATATTTTTAAGATTTTTTAGTTTTCTAACACTTGGTTAAACTCTTTTTAACTTCTTTACATGTACCGTAATTACTAATTTTCACCTAAACAATTACATTTGTATGCATAAAAATAAAATAGAACTTATTACATATTTTTGAACTCATGAATACAAATGTGAAATAATTTTTTTTTTAAAAATCTATATGTGATAAAATTTAATTTTAATGTATGCGCATAAACATGTAAAAACCTATTTTTATAAAATTTGTATTATTAAGCATAAACATTATGTTTATGAATAAATTAAGAATTTAATTTATTTATAAGAAAATAATATTTTTATTATAATACAATAAGATTTATATGGCTTAAAAAGAAAATCATAATAGAATTCTACCTTGTGATATCATAGGTAATGAAAAAGAGGATAATAATTTTCCATTAGAATGAAACATTACATATGTTTTAAAATTTTAAACATGAGTTTTATAAAATTAAAATATATTTTCAAAAGATTAATTTTATCACTTAAATAAATTCTTGGTCATTAATTTTTTTATTATCAATTTTTTAAGTTATACTTCTATCATGATAATGTAAAAAAATATATGGTATTAATAAAAAATGAATATACTATTCAATTAAAAACCAATTATTTTTATAAAAATGACAAAAATCCTAATATAATAATGTAATTATATGTATAAAATTAATTTAATTTGGTTAAATTAAAATTATAATATTTCATTATTTAACAATTAATTAAAAAAATGAAAATATAATGACAATAATTTTCATTTGAAAATAACTTTTTTAAATTTCAACTATTATTTTTTTTATTTCATATTAATTAATAATTATATTGGATGTATTATTAAAAAAAATATATAGTTTATATACCATATATCTAATTTCATAAAGTTTATAAAACTCCAATTTTATAAAAAAAAATTAGTATAAAATGGTCTTATTAGTTATTTGGCTACATTAATTGAATTTTATCATTGAATTAGTTCTAAAAAGGAACATTTTTTCCTTTAAAAGTATAAATGGGAAATAATTTTATATTTTTATAAATAAAATTTTATAAAATATTAAACTTTTCTTTAATAGCCTATCAAAAACATTATGTAAGACCTAAGCATAACATAGGTTTTAGTGGCCATTGAGGGTAGTGGCTCAACAAGAATAGATCACATGGAAATATACATAAGCTTGACCTTATCCTGAATATGATTTTTATCATATATAAATTATTGGAATTTAGATTGGGCTTACTCTAGAACAAACCCTAGTGACACCACCTCATTTCCAAGATTATCCATGTGATCTTTATAAGGAAGGCTCATACCAACTGATGATATCACTTCTCTTTTCTACATAGTATTCATAGTGTGGTTAATTTTATTTATACCCTCTAATTTAATAGATACATTATAATTGTCAAATTTAATATTTTTTAAAAGTATAATGGTTTCATATTAGTTTATTGTTACGAGTGAATCATGATATTAAACACAGTATTTATTTAAAGGGGAATTAATACTAAAATTTTTAGGAATTACATAGAAAAAGGAGAAGTAACGAATCATATACCTTGGGACCTTCAGTATTTTCTAAGAAAGAATTTAATAATAGTAAATTTATTTGATCACATCTAAAATAAGGAAATCACAATCCCTATGGTCATATTTCCATGGATATTCCATCAAATATCAACTGAAATCCCATGAGAACCAAAGGAAACCAACTACCTTAACATGGAAATAGAGAGCTAGAGAGAGCAGAACCAAAGGGAGATTAAGGCATCTAAAAGAGGCCTTAGGGTCACCTAGGTTTGAAAGGAGAATATATTAAAATAATAGAATTTTATAGGGGTCTTTAATTTTTAAGGCTATCATTTAACAAAACCACTATGCACCCCCTGTTCTACACCACAACCATTAGGTTTTTAAAAAAATTCACAAAATAGATGACCACACCACAATGGTTCAAATTAAAACCCTATATGTATTACATGATTAAATCTACATCATATATTCCACTAGAACCTCCAAACCCAAGGTAAGCATAAAACAAAACCTATGAATTATGTTATAGCTACCTCTAAACCAATAGATATAAGTAAAATTAATCCCTCGATCCCCATAGAAAAAACCACATGCTATGAAACAAAACCCCTTTATGAGAAACCCCCCCAACCCATCATGTATTTTGACACAACCTACGCCCACATCACAACTACCCCAAGAGGAAGAACCACCAAAACTATCATCTTGATCCCCTACACCATAAATACCACAACTATTCTGAAAAATCCACCTCCAAACTACACCATTCAATAATACAATAGACCACACTATAAAACTCCCTTATAGACAAAAACATATCTTAAATAAAATTCTACCCTTTCATCCATTCATGAACACCCATGGACATCCAAAAAACACCACAAAAGGGATCAAGAAAAAAAAGGCTCTTACATTAGATACCTCTCAAAAAATTCTCATCCTTGAGAATTTAAACCAAACCCCAAGATGGAAGGGAAGGGAACCAGAAATCCAACCCACAAGATAATTCTCAAGTATCTCACTATAATAGTAATACATCCAACAAATCAAAGGAATAAGGTGTATAAACATGCATCACTAGCCATCAAACATTTCATAATAACAAAGTCCAAACATAACATCTCAGTAGTAATAAGGAAACAAACATTGAAAAAATTAGGATATTTAGTGAAAATCTTTGAATCTATCTCCCATGACCTCCGCTCCAAGATACCATGTCACTGTAGGACACAAACCAAAGGAATATCAAGCCCATGAATCACCATTGTTTGAAAATATTATATCTAAATCAGAAAATCCTAGATGGTTGCATCGTATTATACTCCCATCTCTTTCTTATTAATGAAATGTGAATCATCATGATGGTACTGAATAATCTATGACATGTGAAAGATATCAGGACTCTATCTCATATAAGAGGAAATTTATATTTGATATGCGATATCAAAAACACAGACCAACACCTCAAAAGATTTATCTATTTTGGGAGAGAGTTTAATCTCATGACTGAACCTTTGTTCCCTACGATGAGGATATACATTAAATAAATCATGATGAAAGAATAAAACTCTAGAGTCCTCCTCAGATAATCGAACCAAAGTTTTTGATGATCCCACACCACATTCATTCACTCATGGATCAATTATACCCTCTCTTTCATGATCAAAACTAATTCTAGTCCAATAATAACTAAATATCAAATAACACAACAAAGATCAGAAAAGGATGGAAATATAGTTCTTTTAATAGAGCCATACCAAGAGTGGAGGGATAATTATTTTGTATGAAAACTCTACCAAGGGTATATGCCTTAACCACAAACCTCAAAAATAAAAAATTCACATGTGTATCATCTTCAGTAATGCTTGGATAGTCTTATTTTTCAAAACATCCATATACAGATGGAAAGTGGTGTTAAGGAATAATTTAGAGATAAAAGAATAATAAAGAAATTTATAAACCTAATAGGTGAACTAAGGATTATGATTAAAAATGATCATATTTGAAACCATATGAAATCTCACCACCTCATCTAGGTAACACTGTAGAAAATATCCACTCATCTTCACTCCTTAGTTTCTAAGAAGTGAGTTTACTTCATCAAGAGATCCATGATCAGCCATATAGAATCAGAGAATCATTGATCTTGAGGAAACATAGTGGTGAATTACATTTAGATTTACTCCCACATACATTGGGTAACATTGAGAAACAGAAGTAACATACCAAGAACATATTTCACAACCTTCACTCTTTTAAAATATAAACATTGATTGAAAAACTATGATAGTAATTTCTTTATGACAGACCTCCAAAACAGACCTCCCAAGGTGTAATACATCTTATCCAGTGTAGGATATACCAATAAGGTTGAACTATGGAACTCATCAATAATCAAATCATCCATCACTTAAGGGAAAAAAGGATCATATAAAATACCACCTGATATCGATTATCCTTAGTCCATCCCTCAGGAGCATCGCTAAAAATAACTTGGTCTCACAAAACCACCACATCAGAATCCCCCTATTGGGACTCCTCCAACTGATACTCCAAAGATGATTACACTATCATTTTATATACACTCTTTACTATAAAAATATCCAATATCAAGGGAAATCATAGAGAGCCCATCCATCACCCTCTAAACATCACTAAACTCATGTACAACTTCAAAAAATGACTTACTGCTCAAGGAATCAGCCATAAAATTACATTTACCTAGAATATAATATCAAAGTTCATAATAAAATAAAAATTCCATAAACCTTCACAAATATAGTATTTGATCATGCAAGAAGAATAAATGCCTCAAGATATTATAATTTGTGAAAACAAAAATGTTCTCACCAATGAGGTATACTATTATAACTTCAAAGAAAAAAATGATCACAATAAGATAAAGATCATTGGTGGAGTAGTTAAATTCATGAATACAAATATTTTGATACCCAAAAGGGATATCCACTATTTACTACATTGAAACAGAACCCAATCCAAGATAAGAACTGTTATAATAAACCTCAAATAAAATTCACCCCTCTATTAAAATACGAACATGAGCACTAATTAGATTCTCCTTTAAATACTCAAAAGAATATTGAAATTTGTTAGTCAACAAAAATTCTTGATCTTTTTAGTCAAATATGTCATTGGAGTAACAATATGAGATAAGTAATGAACTAAACTCTTGTAGTAACCAGTACGACCATGAAAAAACCCCACTTTTTCAATGTTATTGGGGGATACTAAATAAATAGTCACCTAAATCATCAAAATATACATAATTACTCCATGTTGATGCACAAAATTCCTTACTAAATGAACCTCATGAGCCTAGAACTCAGACTTCAATGGCCTCCCAATAAAATTTGACATAGAAGAACTCACAAAATGGAATGAATATTCTCTATGTTCTCTTCCCCTAACTTAGAAAACATAATAATTTCATCAATAAAGACAACCATGAATCAATATATAAACTCATGGAATAATGAATTTATCATATCCATGAATATAGATGGATAATTATTGAAACTGAAAAATATTAAAATTACCTCATAATGCCCATAATGACATCTGAGAGTAGTATTTAGGATATAACCATCCTTAAAATAAGTATGATTGTATTAGGAAAAAAATTGATCCTTGAGAACTACCTAAGTCCATTCAGCTAAATGAATAAACCATAAATCTATGAGAGAGCATAGTGATTCTTGATTATCACCTGATTCAAGTAATGATAATTGATATACATATATATACTATTATCTTACTTCTTCAATAATATAACTTGAGAACCCCACAATGATATATTAGGATGAATAAATAGTCTATATATATAATCATCAATCTTAAAATATATCTCCCACAACTCAAAATGGGTCATCCTATATGGGGACATCAATATCAGATAGACACTTGGTTGTAAATCTACCCAAAATTCAATCTCATTCCAAGGGGGTAGTGATTTAATCTCTTTTTTAATGACATCATTGGACTCTTGAACAACCTTGGGGAACATCACTGATTGATCCTTTACTACAATAAACATTATCATATCCATCAAAGAAGATAAGAATTCAACATTCTTCCAAACCGTAAGAGGGTCTCAATATCTAATAAATACAACATACTCTCCATAAATGTTATCGAATATGGTGAAAATCATGAATAAATCTAAAATATCCTACAATAAATACAACAAATAAATATTTAGGATGATGTTGTATCAATATATCCACAAACATAGGAAGTCTCCTCAAGAGAAATTCATCCCAAACATCAACTCACAATCTCTACACCTACCATGCAAGATAGCTCAACCTTCAACTGGAATTAAATGGAAAGGGAATGAGAAGCCTCTCTATATAAATTTACAAAACATGGAATAGGGTGAGTGAAACAAAAAAGTGCATAACTCTCAAATTAAAGAAGGCATATACTGAAGTATAAAATAAGCAGATAATACCTCACATGATCCTTGGCTCACCTAAAGAAAAAAACTCTATGGTTTATATCTGACCAAGACATTATCCATAGCCTATATGACCCTGATAGTGACTACATCCACAGTCATGATCTACTATCTCTCCATAAGGATGAGGGTAATCAAGAGGATTTACTCAACCTACCCATCCCCTATCCACTAATCAAAAGATGAAACATCCTATTTTTACTACTACTACCTCAGAGGGTATTACGACAATGACTGAGATAAAAGAGGGCCATGAGATCTAAATTGACTATCAAGGAAGGATTTTAAATCAATATTAAGATATTTAGAACATCCAAAAGTATAAAAAAAATATTCCTTCTATTCTTGAAGGGGTCTGAGAACTATCATTGAAAATTAAACAGGATGAAGAAGGATGCAACCTACTCCCCGCTATCTGAATATTTTTCCTAGAATGTAACTAAGAGATTCTATTCCTAAATCTTCTCTATAGAGATTTACAATGATTCTCCTACCATGATAATATAGTCTTAAATAACTCCCAATAAAGAACCTATACCCTCGCTAACAACTCATGATATGTGAAAAACATAAATGATGTTTCCAATCAAAAGATATTTGGATGCAAAGACTCCTCGAAATGACACTTCATAGCATTCTCATATAGATAAATATTCAAATAATAATACATTATGTTCTTATATCAGATACTAAACTTTTTTTATCTATAATTCCCCTAAAGAAGAGTAAGAATATCTTTATGACATGCCACATTCCTGATCTAAGAAATAAACTGGTATAAAATATTCATGTAACTTCCCATACACAATAGTTTAATCCTCATGATCGCCAAGGAAATAGAACCACCACTTCCAAGATACCCCACACAACATCATCACAACCAATGAAACCTAGTGATCTCTTTGAGGATGAATTGAATTGAAGGTAATATCTATCTTCTCTAACCAAAACTCAATCTTATAATCTTAAATGGATCCCTTATTATTCTTCAAAACATGGTGCTAAAACTATTAGACTATCCTCCTATAAGTGTTTTCTTCATTGAACTCCACCTTATAGTGATCTACTAGTTCATCTTATAGAACATAATCAGTGCAGAACAAATGGTAATGTCGACTTGGATCCATTCCTATAAAATAGAAAATATTAGGGACTCATAAACCCAAAATATTTATTTTTATGATTAATTAATTAATTAATTAATTTAATTTCAACTCAATTCCCATTTTCTACCACAATTAAATCAAAATAAAATATAATCATGATGCATGATACATACATATTTATCTAGCTTAAAAGAAAAACCACTTCACATAGTATGTCCAGTAAACATTAAGGTCCTTGTATTTGATCGCATAGGGCTACAAATACCCAATTACTAGCCGATATTCCTTATTTATGTCACATAATAAGTTTATTTGATAACTTTCCGTAACAACCCATGAAATATATACTAGTTCCTAGCTTCAAACTTCATCCTATATATGAACCATCAGATCTACTACCAATATTTCATGAATATACATCTACCAGTACCCTTATTGGTCTAGTAGTGAAGGTGGTTATGACCCTTGAATCCCCACTCTAATATACCACTTGTAGGAGACTATAAATGAGGTTACAGAATGCATACAATGGAAGGAATTCACCTATTTATATAATATAAGGATCGGTGATAAGAGGAGTTCCACTAATAAAATACATAAAATAAATAAATAAATAGTCTTAATAAGTTAATTTAATGTTATATAGAATGATAAACAACAGAAAGATACCAAAAGAAACACTAAGGTAGTGAATATGAACTCCAACAGCTCTTGAACAACCACTATGATCTAGTGATTTCTAACTCAATCACTAACCATCACATAAATATTTGATTTTTTTTGTTTATACATCATTTCAGTATAAAATTATACTAAATAGGATCCTACTCTGAATCTATCATGAAAATTTGAAAATAGAATAATAAATCATAATGAAAAAACAAATAAAATAAACTTGTTACCTAAATAGGTAAAATTGTATCCCATCCCCACAAGGATCACTCACCCTATAACACATAAAATACAACATGTCCATATCAAATCATATCTATAAAAAGGTACCCCTTTTCCACAACCCCTTAGGTTTTTCTCCCAAAATTCCCAATTCCAAATATCCTATGATCATATCCCCTTAATGAGTCACCTCACACCTTATACACACATATCACCTTTCATCACAAATCCCATGAATATTTTCCTAACATGATCATCAATATTTCATCCATAACAAAGTAGTAATTATCATATCCACTATATTTCATGTAACAAGCATTATACCTCCCAGCCTATGCATGTATAATAGTGGGAAACTAAGTAACCATGAATAGATACAAGTATGCACTACAACCATATGCCACTACAATTAACAAATACAAGTCTTAGTAGAACCATGATCCATCACATCCCATGTAGACACATACCCTAAACCTTAATCCATTACAATTTTAATACATCTACACATAATGAAACACTGAAGGAAGAGTGAGGAAGAGGGAGAAGACAACCATCCATTCACTCACCAGTATGGATGTTCAAGAAAACACCCACTCCAAAAAAATTGGGTGTCATTTACCTTCCCGACTCAGGTGGTAGAGTCTATGAAATAATAAAATATAAATACAATACAGAAAAACACCAGACATAAGGAAACTACATAAACTTGAACTTAAATATAACTATTATCCCACATTACACCTGACTTTCACCACTAAGGCATATGATAATAGATTATAAAAGAGCACACTAGCATAAATATTCAACATCATTAATCATTTCCACATGGAAATTAACAATTATCATTAAATAATTAATTATTATACCCATAACAAATTCTAGTTTAATCCATTCATTTAATTATAATATAACATTATTTCATCATCCACATTTTAATTCCCACATTTTATCTTTTCTATGATCTTCAACAGTTCATTCAATCCATCCCATGTTTTTAATTATCCAACATAAACACCCATAACATGACTTTTTTTGTTGGTTAATTTACATTCTATAAACCAAGTACTCTAGGAATAATACTAAGCTAAAATAAGAGAGATTCATTCTTATTTAATAATAAAATTATATCATGTATTCAGAAATAAAAAACAACCATTTGATAACCATTTAGAAAAAGAATCATTTAGTATTATAAGAAATCATAGCTCTCAACCCACACTAAAGAAACCCATAGAAAATATTTACATAATAACTTAAAAACAGAAAAGAATAAGTCTCAAACTATCTCATATATTCCCATAAGCCTTATATCAGAAAAGGAAATAAGAAAATCATCTCTAAACTAGATTTTTCAAATCCTTAACTAACCATCCTAACCATAATGATTTCACAGTAATCAAACAATGGACCTATCATCCTAGATTTGACATTCATAGAAACAAAATTATGTTCAATTCCAAAACATAATAGGAAACCACGATCATAAATTATTATAATTCAATCCTTTAGTAAACAAAAACCGGCTTTCTTAGTCCCAAGAAATTATATACAATAAAAAAATTTCATAACCATCTTGAACTAACTAATTAATTATTCATAGGTTTAAACAATAAGAAACCTATCATTAGTATCTATAAAACCTATGAACCAATCATAAATATGTTTCAAGAAATTATTTCATATTCAATAGTTTATAAGAAAGAAGAATAATCAAATTCTACCTCCTCTTCCATTAATCAATTTATCATTACTATATTTATGTTGTTTGTCCAATTTTCAAGCACATCAACCATGATAAAAAACAACAACATTCATAATAATGAGATAACACACATTCTGGAAAATCAAAAGGCATAATCATCAAAGAATCAATGCATGTGATCAAAATATCCATTCTAATTCATTATTTAATTTGATTATTATTTTTATTTAGGTTTATTTAAACATTTAGACAAAAAATATAAACAATGAAACTTTCACAACACCGCACAAAACAAAAGAAGAAATAATGAATCCACTACCTTGAGAAAATGAACATTATTTGAGTAAGGACAGAATAATATGAATAGATCTATGATCACCTATACTATAATGAACTAATGATCCCTATGGTCATACCATTATGGATATTCCATCAAACATTAATATAAAACACATGATAATCGATGGAATCCAACAACCATGGAATTGAAGGATATAACTTGTGAGAGAAGAACCCACATGGGAATATAACCTCACCTTATTTATTCAATAGATTATCTCTAGAATATGGGATATAAATACAAGAAAATGGGGTTGAAGAATTTGAAAGAGGCCTTCAGGTTTCTGAAGGTTTTGAAGAGACTGTATGAAAATAAAAGAATTCAAGAGGGATCTTAAATTTATACATGATTTCATTTAATATAAAGATGGTAAAACCCCTAGGACTACGCTGAAACCGTTAGGGTTTCACAAAAACTATATTGTAGAATAGTGGGCCACATCCTGATGATTTGAATTTGAACCCACTCCAGAAACCACGATGCAATATATGTTTTATCTTTCCCTAGATCATACAAACATTGGTTAAGGATATAAAGCAACCTATTCATTACGCTATAACTACTTCCAAATTGGCAGAGACAAGTAAACATAATCCCTTAATCCCCATGACATAGCCCATTCCCTACACCTTATTAATCTTTCATGTGACAATGATGAGAAAAACAAATTTTCAATCCCTATGATGAAACCTACCTCTATATCATAGCTTCCTTCTAGGAGGCAGAACAAAAAAACACTATATTGAGCCTCTATGCAATAAGGACCAAAACTACGATGTAGAATCCGCCTCCAAACTATATCACTAATTAAACTAAAGGACTACAACGTAATCCTCCCTTTACACTGAAAAAATCATAAAAACAATTATACCCTTCTATAAATTCCCTGACACCTCTAACCATCCAAAAACACCAATAAAGATCTTGAAAAAAACAAGGACCGTACATTATCACATAACATAACATCTATTTAAATTTATAATACTAACAATAATTATTCAAAACATATTTTTAATTTTAGACACTTTTTAATGGAATATCATACTCAATGTTTATTATTTACCAAAAAACATTTTCTTTCTGAAATAATTTTCCATATCAATCCATAAAAATACAATATATTAAATTTGATCTAATTTAAGATAAAAACAACACCATTTATAAATCCCCCAATTTAAACAAAATATTGAAAATCCCAATTTTTATCAAATAAATTTCACACAATTATTTAATAAAATCCATGTCAAGGTAAAATAGTCAAAAATGACATAAATTAAATAACAAGGAATCATATTCCACTGAGGAATGATAAGATTCACATATCTCAGGAACTAAAATTTAGAAATCTTGAGACCCTAGATCTGATATCTATGATCATGATTTGATACATAAAAGACTAGAAACATGTAATCGTCGCTATGAATTTATATTTCATGAACCAATTCCCTATGATCCATTCCCCCAATACCCATCAACCATTATAGATCTATTTAGAGAGAGAAATATAGATATCTAAGAACCAATAAGGTCATATATTTCATAGATTTGATCTAGTTTCAATCCAATCGATCCTAGAAAGAAATCCATAACTTTATAGAGAGCCAAAAAAACTCCCAAGAATCCCTAGGTTAGGTCACAATCATATTAAGTTATTAATGAAGGTCAAGGTAGGATAATTAGGGTTTTAAAAATCAAATAACTGACTTTTTACATAACTACATTATTGTGCTACATAGTTGGTCGAATCATGAAATTCCCAATATCTATTTTTTTGGAATGTATGGTTGGGATCCATAACATGACCAACCATGAACCTAACTATTTACTTTTATCTTCTTGCCCAAACCTTAAATTTTAGTCCAAAAGCATCCAAAACTCAAAGTGACCTATCAAATTCATGGTGTAATAATTATCCCCATCATAGGATATTTTATCCTGAGAAGTCATCAATCTTTATCCTCCATGAACAAATTCAATAATTCTTTTTAAATATAGTCATTTCCTTCCCATATCTCTTCTGGAATCGACTAATGCTTCCACAAATCACTCTAAAGAATTATCCTAGTAATTTTTATCTGTTTTTCAAAAAAGGCCATGTGAAGCTCTAAGTCAACCATATCATAAAGATAATGAAACAAATATAATTAGTACTTACTTAGTTGAGAAATAGAAAACACATTGTTAATTATATATGACATAAATGTAAACTTTAAATTATACACAACATATCAAATTCATTCAACTATCTCAAGTTGAACTACATAAAGGGGTTAAAACTTTCCTTATTTCTTGAATCATAGATGTCCTAGACAATGCAACACTCATAAAAATACTTTATATCCCACAATAAATTTCATGTTTTTTTCATCAATCAAAATAAGACTTATATTGAGTGTATATTTTCATCAATTGCTTTTAAATTACATGATAACGATTAGTTATTACTTCCATTGGACTAGGTACCAATAGAAACTTCGCTCTAACCTATACCCAAAACAAGGATGATCAGTGTGGTCTTCTATGTAGTGGATCAAAAGGAGCCATATGAATTTATTATTTATAAGTATTATTATATATAAATTCTACCAATGTGGTGTGAACCACCAATATCTCTTAAAATCTAGCACACAAACTCAACACTTTACTTTCAATGTCTGTATGGTCGTTTTAGATTACCCATTTGTATAGGGAAGAAAAGACATACCCATATTCATTTGAATATCCATAATCTTTTATAGTATTATCTAAAATCATAAAGAAAACTATAGATATTTATATGGAATAGTAGATTAAGGGACCCTGTGAAGTCTATCAACTTCTTTCACAAATAATATACCCCTATATTCTAATAAGAATGTATCTAAAATGGTTTCAAAATGAGTTTATTTCTAATTCAATCCATAATACCCCATAGAGTGTCATTAATACACAATTATCTAGATAAACCAACTATGATTTTCATTGTGATTTCCTCTCATTTCAATTTTAACTAAGGAAAATACTGAAAATGTCTAGAGAGTATTTGATGCTCATCCTTTACTTGTTAACACATTAAACACTGAGATATAAATCCTGTTACTAATTTTGTCATCCCTACCCACCCAAAATTTTCTATATTTTCATCAAACATATTCATCACATTAGGATGTACTTCCAAATAAGTGTTACAAAATTCTTTTCGAACATATTTTTAATACAAGGGAATTGAGGTCTATTTTTGGAATAATGTGTTGATTCAATTTATAGAGAGTAATCATCAATGTTATCCCCTTTATTTAAGGTGTCACTAAACTCTTCTAAATTTAGTATCCATCACTTTTATAACCTTTACATGATCCACGAGTACAAAAGTGATTTTTATATGATGTAACACCATTAAATCTCTCACATCATGAGTCTACAAATGTAAATTCATCATCAATATCATCTAATTCCATTTAATCATTGATTCTTTCATAGATTTAGTATTTATAATTATGGAATACACTAGAGAATTAACTTTTATTATTGTATAAGACAACTCAATTTTGAAATTCTAAAGATGAACTACCTATCTTAATTTCCACATGTTCAAATCCTACTACGAGAAAATATACTGCAAACTCATATAATCTGAATTAACCATGAACTTATCACCAAATAGTAAATGTTTCCATCTCTATAATTCTCTAAAAAGAATTTCTAGATCTAGTCCATGTATAGAACAATTATTCTCATGTGGATGTACCTATCTAAATCCTTACATCACTGCATTATCCAATTATATTACGAGGCATCCCAATATAGCTCTTGACACATCACAATACACTATATATCCACATTCAGATTAAAAAATTATCAATTTCTCAGCATAATTTAATATTCCATTCTGACATTCAAAGATTCATGAAACTTCTTATCTCATTCAAAATTCAATTCCTTTTGATTCAACATTATAATCAGTAACATAAGATTAAATAAATCATAAAAAAATAATTTTTAATATCCATATAATCTAAAAAAACTCTAAATATCAAAAAACATACTTGAGATGATCCTAAGACATCATTACTTTAAGTTTATATAGCTCAAAAATTCTTTAACACCTTATGTCATCCTCCTTTGATCCCGAGTAGAAAAAAGATCATCCAAGGACACCACAATGAATTAGTCAAGGTATTTGTTGGAGATATTGTTCTATAAGGGAATAAAAATAGTTGAAAAATTATTAACCTGAATCAAAATTACAAGACATAAAAATGTTCATACTTGATACTAAACATTTCCTTCAAAATGTCTTCTTCCTTCACCCTCAATTGGTGATATCCAAATATAAAATAGATTTCTGAAAACCACTTGGATTCATTTTACTGATTGAAGAGATCATTGATATGATGAATTGGGTAATTTATCTTCATTGTTACCTAATTTATCTTCTGGTGGTTGAAGAATAACTAGAAGATACCACAAGTTTTCTTGGAAAATGGAACCAGTGTAACCAAAGGAAAAATAATCCTTTGAACGAACTCCTTTCCCTAAAAACTATCTATATGAATCATTAATTATCAAAACTTCTCAAGAACCATATGATATGAAGGTAAATTTCTTAAACTCATTCTATAAAATAAGATAGTAGAGAACTCCATTTCTCACTCTAGCAACAGTTTTGAGAAGTCTTTATGAAATATGTCCAATAAATATTCCACTAACATCAGTAATTAAAATATATCTCTTGATTCCATTGATCTATAAACAAAAAAGTTATCTAGAAATTTAAAAATCAACGATCTTGAAAAATATATCTCACTTAACACACCAAAATGTCCCAATATCTTTGGAAAGTGCATACACCTATATCTAGTGAGGTAAACACTCTACACCATTATAGTTAATATGATCCTTAAGATTCATCATACAATCAATTCTAACTACTAGGACATATGTGTTCATATATAGAACTGTGAAACCCTATAATATCTCCACATCAAAAATCATAATGAAATAATAAATACAAATGAATCCTCATTTATCCATTCCTTAAGAGATGTCTCAATCATCAATGAGTAAGACATTAACTCTACATGAAAATTAAACCAATCTACTAGTTATGATGATATGAATGAATTTGATTTACTGATTTCAAACAAAACAGAGATCATAATAGAAGTTATAAGAACATTATATAACAATATCACAAACCCTACTTTAGATTCCTCCACTACATGTCCCAAAACAAATAGTTTTCCCTGATTCTTCTAAGACAGAACCTATCAAGGATTAAAAATTATCCTATTTTTGGTATTTGGTTCTAGATTTATTCAAAATTTTAATGGTAATCTTAGATATTTTCATTTTTATAGACGACACAACACTATATTCCAGAGATAAATGACTCTAAAAGTTTTTATAATGCCCAAGTTTCTATATCAAAAACAAGTTTGAGTTTCATTGGGATAGTTAAACATCAAGTGATTCATGATATCAAACTAATAACATCCAAATTATCTCCTACCTTAAGATAAACTCAAACATGTCAATTTATTCTGACTAACTTCTTAATAGGAGTCATATAAATTCTATTTTTTCCCATAAGAAAAATGATTTCCACTATAAGGATGTGAAAGAAAATTAATCAAACACTGAAAGCACATCATGTCCACTTTTACCACAATAACTTTATTCACTATCATTGTATTAGTAGGTAGAAAAAATATAATAATATTTGAATAAATATCAATTCAGATCATTATCTCATGACTTTAGATTAAATATTATTATTAGTAACTAGATTTAGTGAAATATAGACTAGAACTACAAAGATATATCATAATACAACAATATAATATTTCTATGTTTTATCTCTAATATCTCTTGCTATTTCATAATTTTCAAAGTGTCTAGGTTAAACTATTTACTGAACATGTTCTAGAATCTGACCATGTTAAATCCTCATATAAATTTTCATCTATTGTTTCCCCCCATCACTTAAGCATCACACCCTCTCAAATGTAGGTAGATAACTCCACCTTATATATCTCATATGTATAAATAAACTAAAAGAGATGCTTGATCCTCTCTAAAAAATCCTAATCTTTTGAAGCACCATCATTTTCCTGAAATATAGGAGCTTCTATATTCATAAATTTAAGGCTCGATCCACCTCCTTTCTTCACTCTTAATCTATCCCCTTTCTAAAAACATTAATCACTTATATTAATGAACGCAATATTTCTAGAACACTTTCTATGTTCCCTTCTCCTCCCTTACTAATATTCCCTCTACGTAGAGTCATTTTTTAAAAAACCAAAAAAATTAAATGATTCACTATATAAATCATATGTGTTATATATATGAGAAACCTAGAATCTATATACCACAAGTGAGGTCTGATCTTTAATTTATAGATTCATGGAACCAAAATACAAGAGGGAAAAATTTAAAAACATAAATAGGATTGGCCCTATCAAACCACTGACAAAACCAATAAAATCATTGAAGTTCAACCCCATTAAACCATTGAACAGTCCCATATCTTAAACATATAAGAACTAAAATATATTTTCAAACTCCACACTTAGAATTGAAAATCTATATCTAAGTGTATTTATACTCCCTCATCTGATTCATTTCGTTAAAAATTAAACTCTCAAAATAAATCACAAATAAGTTCAATCAATATTTTTGACTAAAAAAAATAAACAAGCCTTTAATCTAATTAAACGAGGTCAACCACATGGATCAAAAATAAAAAATTAGCTATATTAAATATTATATTTCCATTGAAACCATTTAGAATAATATAGTCTTAAATGATTTTTAAGGGTCCTTTTATGTCCACTTATACTTAATTTAATAACTGAATTTATCATTAATCTTACCCTATTAATAGGTGTATCTCTAGGTCTACTTAAAACATGTAAAAACATTCTTAATTTTGTACTGGTCATCTATTCATCATTTAGCACCCCTCCAGTTTTATCTGAATCACATTAATTTCAAATATTATCCATCTGAGTAAGTCCACTTTACCATCTTAATATTTTCATTTATGATACTCTTATTTTTTTTCAAGAAGTCTCATAAAATTACAACACTCACTATCACATAGAATAATAGAATTAATAATAGTATTATAATATTTACCCTATAATTTTTAATGAATTTTATTAAAAAACACCTTAGCATCATTTCTCCATTTTACCCATCTAGTTTGAATCAGATGAGACACATCAATATTTATATCTTTATCACATTGTAAAAATGATCCTAAATATAAAAAACTATCAACTTTTGAAATAATTTGGTCTCCCAATTTCACATCAATAACATTACTTGACAATAATTTGTTAAAAAACACTAAATATATTTTTTATCCCTACTAAGTGGCTCCATTAACATTCCTCTAATTCATTTCATTTATAATTCAAGTCACACAAGCAATTACATATAATTTAAATATTTGTTTTCAAAAAAAAATTAATATAATCATTTGAATCCAATTTCAATAGAAATCCTGGGTAATGAAATAATTTTCAAAATATAATGAAAATGTATGTCAAATACTCCACCATAAAATAAGATTTTAGATGATTACATATCATACATGAACTCCATAGAAACTAAATTTATACCCCTAGGAAGATAGATATGCATTGATATTTAAATATATTGAGTTACAACTATTATATTATCCATTACTACATGAACTTCCCCAAAGTAAACTCAAAACCTTACCCTGTTATTTAGTTTTTGACCACCCAACCCAGAAACCTATGCCCCAATACTTGAGTTGAATCGCTACAAGGCCTCAATATAGTGTCTAAGGATAAGATATAATCACGGGGAAATAATTTTACCACAAAGTAAACAACTAAAATATGAAATGAAAATTAATTTTTCATTATAATACCAAACCAACTTTAAAACATCATTAAATTAATCCAAGAAACCAAATCAGACATAGGAAAAAAACTTCCAATTCTAATACATAAATAAATTAATTAAAAAAATAAACACATATCCATCATGGATTGTTGAAAAACCCTCCAATTATATATAGGTGAACACCAATATGCCTCTTCAAAAAAAATTCATATGAACCTTCATCAATGAATGATTTAGATTTACCTTTTCCTATATTAAGACAAAATGCATATACATGTAAAATAAGATGAGAAGGTAGGGGTAAGTAATAGAATAGTCAAAGGATTACCCAAATTCACACCCATTTATTCTCACGTATTATTTATTTAAAAATCATTTAATAATTTTCACAAAAAATATTTAAATTCTTTTGACAACAAAATTTCTTATATAATAGTTCATGCGATCCAAGCATCTAGTCAAAACAAATCTCATAATAGTTTTACAAAAAACAAGGGTAACCCAAGTCAAATAAGAAAAAATCCAATTTAAAGGAATGAATAAATCAACTAGAACAACCAACACATATCTATCATGGATTATTCAACACCTCTAACAATTTATGGTTGATCATTGACAATCCGCTTCCAACACAGGTCTTGTGATCCATCACCAATGAACAAGGTTGTTTTTCCTTTTCTTGCATCTTGAAAAATAAACCTATGCACACACCAAGATATATGTGTAAAAATGAGTAACATAATAATGAATTGGAATTAATAGAATCATACCCATGCATTTTTTATTTATTCAGAACCTTGTAATTAATGTCATTGAAAAAATTTACATTTCAAAACAAATCAGTTTATCAAACAGTTCACATGATACATTCATTGATTCAAAACAACCCAAATAATAGTTTTCAAATAATCAATGGTACCAAACCTTGTTCACCAATGGTAAAAAAATTTACTATACATATAAATTATAGGGATCAGGATAAATATAATAAAAAATTCAGAAAAATACTCATCTATGATCATGGAATTCAGCCACCATGAATCATCACTCATACATGTGTTTTCCAAACAATGGATCTCCCCTATAAATATCACATATCATAAAACTTCCCATCCATTTAAATTTATGATACTAATGATCATTACCTAGCCTTTATATCTATTTCTAAACACTTCTTGGTATTTTCTCATATCCAATGATCATTAGTAACAAAAAAATATTTTTTTTCTAAAATATTTTCTATATGAATATTTTAAAAATATTATATCATAAATATGATATAATTTAGGATAAAAATAACACATATCATACAATCCCTGATTTAAAACAAATTCAAAAAATTTAAATTTTTCTCAAAAAATATTCACACAATTATTGGATAAAATGAATGTAAAATTAAAATAGTTGAAATGAGAATCAACTATATAATAATAAATCCTAATAAACTAAGGAATGAATAAGATAAAACTTCCATAGATAATGAAATCAAAAAATTTTGAAACCCCAAATATGATTTCAATGATCATTATTTGATCCGTAAAATCCTATTAATAAATAATCAACATCAAGAACCAATAATTCATAATCCAATTTATAAAGATTCAATAACCCAATATTTATTCACCTTGATAGATTAATCTAGAGAAAAATTTATTTTATATTCAATAAGATTGTGTATTTTTTTACCTCTAATCCAATGCCAATTCACTTGATCATAGAGATAAAATTTCCATCCCAAGATAGGGAACCTCCAAAATTGATCCCAATAAGCCCTTATGTTCAATCAAGGGCATACTATGGAATTAATGAGGGTCAAATGAGGCAAATAAGATTCTTAAAAGTAAGATAATTTAAAGTTACCCAAATTTGTGGTTTGGAGACATAGTTTGGTCCACCATTCAATTATCCTTGTCTAGGTTTTCCAGAACACATGGTTGATCGACATAGTTTTACCAACCATGCACCTAATCATGCACTTTTATCGACCTCCCCAAAAACAATAAATTTCAATCTTAAAGTTATAAAAACTCAAAGAAAATCTTACTTAAAAAATTTAGGCCATCACAGTAGATATCTTAAAAAAATCACTTATCCTGAGGTGTGGTATTAAGAACCTATCTAAAGAGAGATGAATATAGTCATGATCGCTATTTCATATTTTATTTAATATCAAAATGTATTTGATCATGAAAAATAATTTAAACAAGTTCAATTGGAGTCATGGTGTTTTAGAAATATTTTGAGGATGTTTTTATAGAGATTACAGAAACCACATTTTGGCATGTAAAACAACACCATGGTGGAGCACAAAATTTTCATGGAAGGATGAAAATTTTGAATGAATAAGAATAAGGTGTCTATTTTGATAAAAATATCTATAGAACCATTCGTGGCCAAATATAGGGCTTTTTGAGACCATTTCTCTCACATTGGTTTCCATGATAAGTATAAAAATTGTTGTGATAGACTAATTATTTTAGAAACTTTAATGGAAGGAGAAAAAGTAATGGCATTGTTTGGTGATAGGATTTGTTTTTTAGAAGTCATAGTTGAGTAATAAAAATACACTATTTCTAGGTGAAATGGGTTTGAGTTGACAACCACACCACAAGTAATGTCATAGTCCTTGAGACTGGTGAAACCTTCTTTATGATCCATAAGAAGAAAAAGAGGACATCATTATAATAGACTAGGCACTTTTTGTGGTTTGGGATGAATAAAAAAAATCATATTGTGGTTTATATTGAATAAATGGTGGAGAGTATTCTTGAAATAATTACATGATATGTAAATGCCCATATTTTTAGAAGGAAGTAGTATGTCAACTGTGAGTTGAGGAGGAAGTTTTTTTACTTGAGAAACTCCATGCCATAGTGATGAAGACCACATTTAATTAACGATTTTAAATAAAATTGCATCATTTTTTCTCAAAATATTAAATTTATTCCATCAATAATAGTACTCCATTGTGATTCATTAGAGTTATCATTCTTTCTAAAAATTTAGAGAAAATTCAACGTACAAAAACTGGAGCTTCTGATACTAGTAATTAGACCCAATAAAAAGTACAACGTTAGAGGTTGAAAGGAATTATACAATAAATTCCTTTATTTTTCATTTCCTATATATATATCATGTTCACAATATGTATAATATAATTCTCTTGATCTCGCAAGACATATGAAAATTTGGCAGAAGAAAAATCATGAATCACAATACACGTTTTCTTAGATCACCTCCAAGGAGGAGGCTAATCCAAGGAGTGAGATAAACTCACTCATTTCCACACCTGAATCACAAATCACAGTGATTAAAAAGGTCAATATTCTTATTGAGAACACTATATTTGTTATATATTCAAGGAATAAGATATAAGAAGAAGGAAAAGAAGCTCCTTTAGGAAATTCTCCCCAATACTTAAGTCATAACCTCTTATCATAAAATCTAGTTCAAAATATATAAATTCACCCACATATTAGAAACTAAAATTAAAAGAGTTCCCAAATCCCAATATTTTAACAACCTCAACCTACTTCCTAACAACCCGGACAACTATATACCATCCAATAATTATCTATTATAGAATATAATATTTCCCCTTGCAGTTATTAACCATTTCACTTTACCCTCCTATTGTAAGCTCCCTTACATATCCCCCAATGGGTTCATCATAAAAAAACATATATATTATCAATGAAACCCTTAAGTATCCCAACATCACCCTCATGTATCCTAGAAACACCGTTATGTATCCCCTTCTTATGGTAAGTGAATTTTACGGGAATATTTTGTTAATTAGTAAATATAAGTTGTTTCAAAAGATTTCCATCCTTAATATCACTAGCCTATGCTGTAGTAGCCTTCTTCTTAGTGAGGGTGGAGTATCACCACCCACATTATTTTCATTCTTAACCATTTGAAATGCTACTTTTCCTCAAGGTGGAAATAATAAAAATGTGGATTTATCAAGTCTTCCACCTCCCATATAACTTCTTCATATAATTTTACTTTCTACTTCACCTACCACATTTTCTTTCTTCATTGAGAATTAGCTTCTAGTAATAATCCTATATTTTATTTTTATTCCCCCAATTCTTCATAAAAAAATTTCTCTCTAGAAAATTTCTCGAGTATATCCTTCAAATAGGATACATGAAACATATGAACATGTATATGAATATCCTAACCATCAAACAAGATCATTCCTTAAACAATATCCAATTTGAAATATGCCATCATGGTACATACACTGGTCATGGATAGTTTCACTGAATATTTAATTACCTCTACAAACTACCTTGTAATTTTTTAATCACCCTTTTTATCCATTTTGATATATTCAATAAATTGAAATTTTCCACAAAAAATCATTCAAACTTGCTTGTTATCCACCCTTAAAATATATACATAGGAACACTTGAGAGTTTTTTATATTTCATGACATTAAACACCTATTGGAGTGAATTCCAATTTTACTTCATCACCAATAGTGATGAAATTTTTCATCAGAGATAAACAACAATATTTTTCAATATAGACTTCATGGTGTTGTTCTAGAACCATATTAACTATTTCTAGGGGCCAAGACAGTTATTCTAGATACAAGCTTCTTGACTATATATTTGAATAAAAACTTTTACTATCACATTAGGGGTTTGAAATGACTTAGGGTGAAAAGAATGATGATCCAAAACTCATGGTTTTAAATGGTGCCTTGTTATTATGATATTCTTTTCTAGTTTATATCTTGACAAATAAATTACATCAATCCTATCCAAAAGCAGTAGAATAATAGGTTATTACTGAATGTTGGATGTCCTAAAAATTTCATTAATATGACTTAAATTGGTAGTATGATCAGGTTATATAACTTTTAGACGTTTTTTAAACAAAATATCTATGAACATATAAATCTATTTTTTCAACCTCATCAAGAAGCATCACCATATTACTCCTAAAAACTCTATTTATACCCTAAATGAAATGACCTAATTTACAAATAATATATGTCAAATTTTTTTACCTATGATATTATAATCATCCTTCACACCTCTAAAGTATATGTGAACATATTTCCTTCCCAAATTAGTAGTTTTGGATGATTCCCAAGAATATTTTTTAACACCTGGTGGACAAAAAAATTGAAAACCTATCCGCTTGCATCTGCTTTTATTTTTCATATATCCAGGTACTAAATAATCTGTTAATTGGACTTTATAAAACCAAATTGGTAACTTTCTATATGTTATTTAATAGATTTAAAATGTAGTTCATTTTCATAAGTAACCCTATACTATGGAAGATCAGAAAAAAAATCTTATTGAGGTGGTTGTTAATAGGTCCTAATGGTGTCATTACTTACAAATATATTCCAATTTTTAGAAATGAAATTTTCCATCAAAAACAACACTAACAAAAAAATGTTGTTTAGTGAAAGTGTAGGGTCGATACCTAATAGAATAAGTAATACTAATTATGATATATTATTTATTTTTTAGGTCTCCATAACCATGTCAAAAAATTGTGAATTAAACTAAACTATACTAATGATTTATTTAATTACTGAACTAGAATCAATTAAGGAAGATAGAGAGAGGGAAATTGATATCTAAGGATAATTATTCATTATAAAATAAAACTAAACTTCACTTGTGAAATAAATTAAATAAATAGCTGAGAGGAATGTTGGATAAACTTGTTCCACTTGGTCATCACAAACTAGAACTATATAATCCCATATAATCCTTTGGTTGAGGAAATTAAACCAACCTAGATGAATTAAATTTAATCTCAAAAGAAAAAGGCGTTATCCCTTACTCTCCACTTCCCTCTACTACATTAAGTTTTATCCCCTAATTTCCATTACTCTCACTAGAAAACTAGGGGATATGATATAAATTAATTTCAATTAAATACTATTTAATATAAATAATTCTCAAGAGTAGATGACTATAATTTAATATGTACCAATACCTTCATCAATTCCACCCCCTTTATCAATTACACCCCCTTGTATGACACTATCAACCCATGGTCGAGTGTTTATCAAACATGGATGAACTAAACACCATTAGAGATGGAATGAAAAACCCTAAACTAAAATAAAATTGTTAAGAAATACTAAAATACTTAATTGACATTATTTTGATGACAAACATATGAATTCCACCATTACATAACCAAAATAAAAAATTATTAAAAATCCTAAATTATATAGTTACTCTGATGGTTGATCCACTCTTACTTCCTAAACCTTTATATTGATAATCTAATTCTAGAGTGTAGATCCTCTTATTTTATAGGAAATAAATCTTTAATAAATCACTCTAGATATCTTATTTCTTATATATATATATCTCTACATCTTGATAAAATATCTCAGGCTTCAACTCCATAAACATTTAATGAGACTCACATGCATGAACCCTCCAAATATCCCCACATCATATCTAGGAACATGTACATATAGATACAATTTTAAACTACTATATTTTCTACAAATATAAATATTTTGGAAAATTTTGATCTTATGATACTACTTGAACCCTTCACACACTAACTAAATTATGGTGTGGGGATATAATATAACACTCCTCCCCTATAAACAACAACATGCTTCTATCTCATGACTCTCCACAACATAAGGAACCTCTCACGACACAAAATCTTATTTCATGCAGTTCCTATTATCCTTCATCCTTTACCTATAATGGAAATAATAATCATTCCAGAATTCAATTCTCAAATAAAACCTCTCACCAAATTATAGTGTCATAGAAAACATCATTATCCAAATATATCTATACTCTAAATAATCTTATCATACCATAGTGAAATCAATAACATTCTTCCATAACTCTTCAAATCCGCTCATCCGAGCCCTCGAAAATATAAACACATCCAAACCATAGTTCCAAGATGATGATGAAACATCCAAATGCATAAAAAAATCTATGGTGTATCACTAAAACCCATGAATAAATTCATGTAAATATTATATTCACCGCTATATTTTCATGAATGGAATCTCCTATACAACACAATGGTTTGGGAGAGATTAAAATGGTGTGTCCATGGTGTTCTTCATAATCATAGGGAATCAATTGGAAGAATATGAGATTCCTAGTTAACTATAGTGAAGGATATTTGGTAAAATATGAGGCATGAAAGTAGTGGTTTCTATAGAAACACGAATGAAATATGAAATGAAGTCGATATATGTGAATCATCAAAATGACTCCATAAATGTTAGTGTATGATGGACCAAGTTTTTTCACATCCCACATCGGTTCTCAGTAGGGCTTTTCACCACTTCTTAAATGATTCTGCAGAAACATCATCTTAAAATCATATGTGATACCACCCCGTTCAATGGTTCCCTTGTATTTTACCTCCCTACATTAGCCCAATGCCTACACGTTCCAGACATTCCTATTGTTGCTTTGTACTTATGTGTGGAACCAAACCACACTAGAATTTTAGTATTTATATCCTATAGGATTTTCCTACTTCCATTTTTCCTTAGTCAAGTGGTTGATGGAAACCTTTTTTCACCTAAAAATAGTCAATATTTTTCCTTTGGGCATATCCATCACAAATATATATTTAAATACTTTTTTTAAAAAAATTATATATTTTTAAAATATTTCTCAAACATTGATTAAAGTGATGAAAAATTAGTGAAAATAAAATAATAATTAATAATATTATTTAATTAAAATTAGAATTTTGTATATACAAAATAGGGCTATAAAATTCATCCACACATAGAATATAATTGTTGTCAAGTATAAAATCTCATAAATCAAAAAGGTGTCACATGCTACCAATATTAAAATCATATCATCAAAAAAATAAAACACTTATCAATAGGGGATAAACATTCAAATATAAAATATAATTTATCTTTTCAAATTATAACTTTTTCAAGGAAACCATTCCAAAAAATATATTTGACTTTTACCATTTGAAAATTAATGTGCTTCTCCTAACCTCAATTCACATATATCAATTCATTATTACTCATTATGACATGTGGTGATCTTCCTCAGTTGAATTCTTTGCTCTCACCACTCATGGTTACAATTTAAAATATAGGTACACTCATAAGATAAGTACATTATCGCATCCATAATCTTGAAAAAAATTTCAAATATCCACCTTGTAAAGATAAATATTATGGTTAATCAATAGGATATCACATGAAGGATAATATGAGTCTATAGATTAAGTCAGTTGGGTAATAATGTGGAAAATATAATGATTAAAAAGTAGATTCAACTCATAATCATAATGCATGATAAAAAAATTCAAGATCAAATAAAAATTCCTATTTGAATGATAATTACATAACCCTAATCCTCATATTAAAGTAAAGGATCATAAATTATAACAAATAATTACAATTAGTGGTATCCAGTTTTTTACTATTTTTTCTGAATGATGATTTTTAATATTTTTTCAATAGTGATTTACCCCCTTTACCACTTTTTTCAATATTTTTTAGAGGTAAATAATGAAATTCACTGAAAAGACATCTATGATCATTCCTAAATACCCAAGTGATCAACTCAAATCTTCTATTTAATGTGATATATCCCTTTCCATTATATACCCCCACACCTGAACCATCATATAACATGATAATCACAAATATTAAGGTTAATGAGGATAATATAGGTATGTAATGTGGTAATATATTAACAAAGGATTCAATGGGATTAAAAAAACACACAAATGTCAAGGTGTAATCAAGGGATAATGGTCTTAAAAAAAAATAAATCAATTATTATAAATTTTACTTTATATAATTATAACTTTGAAAAGATCTCAATCAATGTTCTAGAAAGAAAACATGCCCCATGTATCTGTCAAGAAATAGGTATTAGAAAGAATAAAAAAACTGGCTTGGAAACCTATTGGGAATGGGAAACATAAAATAATAGTCAATCCCACTTGGAATATACAATAATAAAAAACTAAATAATAAGAATTTTAAAAAATCAATTCATGAAACATATGAAAGGATATTTTATATTCATGAATCAACTACCCTCCCCAAATCACGATTTATAAAATTGAAACCCCTATGATTATTTGTATTCATTCATCCCCTGTGTTATTCAATTACATCCAAAAAAACTCTAAAACATGGAATAATGATATTCCAAAGTAACTCTTTTATAACACTTAAAGATTATAGAAAAATATTGTGTGGAATGAAATTTTTATTAAAATCAAAAAAATATTTTAAAAATATAGCGAAGTAAAACTGTTAGCTATTAAAAACAATAATCCCACTCCCTCATGAAGATCCTTTCCTCACTCTCCCTTTCCGGATTTTTTCATCATGGACCTAAAAAATGAAAACAATAAAGTGAAATCACAATATCCATGCACTATAAACTCAATAATATTAAAGGGGATTAAAATTAGTTCCCAAGATAAATTCATAGTTTATGTTCCTAAAAACTAATTCCTAATAAAATTTGAAAAAATCAGGTATCCTACCACAAAGATCATTTTTTTATGGTTGGTTATCATGACATTACCTATTTTTATCACATAATAAGAGTATGAAAGATAGTTAACTAGTCTAGATTTACCCATGACTGATGGTGTATCCCATCTAGTGTAACACACTTTATTACCCTCACTGAAATTATCATTAAAAATTTTTAATAAGAAAAATATAATTTGGATAGACTCAGAGATTGAAAAATAAATTCATAGTCTATAAAAATATAGAAATAATCATATTCTCTATCTTCCCTTAGAAAAAGTTCATAAATTTAAACTCTATAATTTTTAGTTTCAATAACCAAATATTAATATTATTCCTCTTCCAAATGCTCATAGTTTTTATCATTGATTTTATTAGTTTGTTAGTCCTTAAAAAATTAATTTTCTAGTATTGGAGGGAATTTATCATAAAAAATTTCAATCATAACGCAATAACCATCCTATATCATTTTCACCTTACTCATCTAGAAGTTAGAATCCATCATTCTATACTCTTATTTTTATTCTTCCTCCTTCAGCACATTAGTGATGGGGGTGTCTTACCTAAATTTTTTAAATTTACTTTGATTTTCAAAATTAGAAATAAGGATTTCCTAGGATTTGGATTCAGTTTCAACTCTTTTGAATGTTTCCTTAAATAATACATAAAACCAAGCATCCTCCTTGGTTTCCACCTTTGATTCCTCAAATATGTATACTATCTTCTATAGATCTGGACAAGCATCCTCAAAAGAAAAGTTTAGGCCATGGAGTCATTTCTCATCATCAATTTGGTACATTTGAAGGATACTTCTTTATTGACAATGGATCCTTTTCTAGTCATCAATTTGGTATAATAGGTCCATGATGTGGGAATTTTTTTTCTCAGTCAATATGTATTTTACTCTTTTCATTACATCAAAAATCACCCAAGCATAAAAGGGAAACAAAAATAAAGAAAAAAAAACCAGAAAAAAGAAAAGGGATAAAGAAAGACTTGACATAAGAACCCTATTAATTGATTATTACTAGTTTCTAATTCACTGACAACATATAGAAAATGTTGATAGGTCCCAAAAAAGTCGTTACTTCCAACTAAAAAGAAAATTTTATAAATAATATTTTCTTCAAAACCAACTTTAAACCTAAAAGTTTAGTATAGTGGAATTGTGGGGGCGATCCCATTGTTACAACCTATTATCCAATTGTTAGGTATACAACACCTTTTCACGAATTTTTGAATGAAAATATACTAATAAAAGTAAAATAGAATAATTAGTGAATTTAATTTTTCCCGAAAAAATGAAAAGTACATATAGAATAAGATTGATATTCAATAGTGGTTTTTCATTATTCAAGAAAACTGAACTAATATTGTGAAATAAATCGTATCAATAACCATGAGATTTCTTGTGGTGACTAGTTATAATTGGTTGGAACAAACTATAGCTACCCATACTATTCTATTACTTTGGTCAATGTAATCTAACCAACCTAGATGCATTAAAATAAATATCAAAAGTGAAAAGAAAAGTTAAGTTTGTTCTTGGTTGCCACTCTCGTATATTATATTGCATGTCATACCCTAATTACAATAAATATATCTAGGAAACTAAGGTAAATTATTTGAATTAATTTCAATTCAATGATATATTAATATAAGAATTTAAAAATGTAGATGAGTTTAATTAAATACTTATGAAACCCCTCAATCAATTGCACCCCATTCTACTACACTACCCACCCATGTTCGACTGTTCATCAACCATGGATAAATTCCACATCATATAAGTGAAAAAAACACAAAACTAAAATAAATGTGTTTAGAAACAATAAAATAAATACTTTAATTTATTATTTAGACCAACAAATGAATTCTACCATTACATAACCAAAATCAAAAATAATAACAAACCTTAAACTAGTAGTTACTCCAGGAGTATATCCACTTTCATTTATAGAACCTCCAATTTATTGATCACCTTTTAGTGTGTAGATTCTATTATTTTATAAGAAATAAATCTTCAAGAAAAAACGACATATATATCATATCTAATATCTATATTTCCACATATTTATCAAATATCTCGACCTTTAACTCACCAAACATTGATGAGAACTACGTACACAAACCCTCTAAATACCCCCACTTAATATATGTGAACATGTTCATAGAAAGTAAAAACTTATACATCTACTAAATTTATACATATTATAGCATAACCAGTGCTTATGGAAGAATACAAACCCTTTGATTACCGGTTGGAACATGTTGTAGGGGCTACGACACAAAACTCCTTCCTTGAAAACTTTGATTCACTCCCATCTCATGACTTTACAGAGTGAAAGGAAACTATTATGGTATAAAAACTTTATTCATGATGTTCCCCTATACTTCATCCTATACCAGGGGTGTATTAATAAACTAATTACATAGTTCTATTCTTCATAGAAACCCTTCAACCAATTATGGTGAAGTGAAAAGATCATGCTGCAAACAATCCATCATTCAAAAAAAATTTTAGGTGATGGTTGAACAAATAAATTTATGTCACATATCTTTAAACCACCACATTAGATCTCATAAAAATAAGAACACCTCAAAGCTGTGGTTCTGGTATGGCACCACAACATTCTCATGTATATCAAACATGAGGAAATGCATGTAAATATAATCTTCTTCACTGTGCATGAATGCATGGAACCTTACATATTTTATAGTAGTGAGGTAGGGATTCAACTTGTGTGTGTAGGGAATTATTCATTATCACATGGATTAATGGGGATGAGTATGAGATTCCTCGGTGGATACTATGGTGGATCTCTAGTGACCGATGAGGTGTTCATGTGGTGGTGTCGACGAAAACATTGAAAATGATATTTTTTAGGAAGATAGAGAACAAGATTCCTTTATACTACTCTATAAAAGTATGCTCACATTTCTGTGACTATTTCCATGTCCCAAATAGGTTCTCACCTTGGGAGACCTACACTAATTAAATTATTCTATGATAAAATATCCTCAAAATCTATCATGGTACCACCACATGCCATGGTTCCCTTGAAACTTGCCATCCTACACTAGCCCAATTCTTATAGGCACTAGATAGTTATATGGTTATATAATACGTACACATGGTGTTGAACTATTCCAAGATTATACTCTTTGTCTCCTTTTCAGTTTTCTTCCTTCTGTTTTTCCTTGGTTGAGATGTTGATGGTTACCTTTTTATTCTTAAAAAAAATAAATTTTCCCTTTGTAAAAATCCTTCACAAATATATATTTATATCTCATATTTCTCAAAAATATATTTAACAAAATATCACCGATAAAATAATTAAATTAATGAAAAATTGATGCAAAATAGACTAATAATTAATAAAATTATTGAATTTAAATTAAAAAATTGTATGCAAGAAATAAGGCTGCTAGTTTTAACTTTTTAAACCTATTTAGCCCCCGTTGTACTTACTTCCTAACATTTCTAGAAATTATTGAAATATTAAACTCTAATTCCAATACATTTATGTTAATTTCAACATAATTATTTTTCCCCAGGTCTTATTTAATGTACCCCATCTATAGACACCAAATAAACTCTTTATTTGACTTTTATAGTTTCCCATTTACTTTTTATACTATTTTCATAGCCATACATATTGATTGTAAATTCATATACACTATCTAAGTATATTTAAAAATACTTATTTTTGATCAACCAAATCTAACATCGATAGTTGATCTTTGAAACTTATTTTCAAAGTAGCAATAAATGTGTTGGAAATTTTTTAAACTGGAACGATCTCTATAAGTAGTTTTGTTATTCCAAATTTTTTTTCTTCTACTTTAGAAAAAATTTGAGCTATATAGTAGTATATTTAAAATTTTAGCACAATGAAACCAAATATGGATATTTATATTTGTCAAAAATGAATAATTGTTCCATTGAGACATTTATATCTTACTATGTATGGTGTATTTAAAAATGAGTTTTATCTTTGGTAATAAAAACCACATTCTCTTCTTGAGAAAACGTTTTCATCTCAACTTTCCTTGAGATAACTCATATATTTCCCCATTCATCTATCCATAAATAATTATTTCCTTCCTCTTTGTTGTTCTTATTTTTTCCTTGTCTGATTTACTATTGTAAAATGATTTCTTTATTTTCCACCACTAACTGCTTCTCTACATACCAGACATATTTAATTCTCAATCAACATGTCATGTATCTATACCTGGATATCAACAAGACATTACATATTTTTTTAATATTTTTTATCTGAATCTCCTAATGTTAGATACACAAATTTAGCTATATGATTATGGATTACACTATTGAAATTCATGTTTTCATGAATATAGCCATAAAACAATATTCAATCTTCAATCTATCCTTTAAGAATAACTATGTCTATAATATCCTTCTATATTTTATCTCTAAAATTTATCTTAATGAGGGAACCAATTTATATAGATTCAAATAAGAAGTTATAAGAAGAAGAATAAAAATGAGTAGAATCTCCCTTCAGAGATTCTCTCAAATCCATGGCTATAAAAACCTATCATCCAAGTTGAATCAAAATACCAAAATACCACCACCTACTGAAAACATCACTTAAAAAGACTTCCCAGGCCTCGAACTTCTAAGAAACACAACCTAGTTCATGAAAACCTATCCTATAACCTACCAACCAAAAACTATATATATTAAAATACTATACTCTCCCTATTAGTTATAAAAAATTTCAATTTATCATCCTTTGGTAATAACACTTATTTATCCCCCACTGGTTTCAGAATTGAAACCCTTACATATCATTTGTAACACCCTTACATATCACAACAACACCCTCACATATCCAAAAATTACCCTTATTTATTCTTTAGAAAGTGAAGTGGATGGGAATCCATTGGTAACTAGAATAAATAAGGACTTTATAGAGGTTTCTATCCTCGATCACTCTAGTATATGCTGAAGTATCCTACTTCTAAGAGAGTCTTCAACATCACTGGCCACATTATTATATATATTCACTCAGATCTCATACACTTACATTATAAAATAATAATTAATAATTAATGATAATTATTACATAGTTTTTTATTATGTAGAAATTATTTCTCAACAACCTTTGTATTTTTTTATCTTCAATTGAGTGAATTTCAATACTGTAGGATTTCATAGAGAATGATTACATTGAATAAATTTTCACATTATTTACTATATTTTATAAAAAATTAATATAATTTTTTTATCTCGCTATATTCTTTTTAATGAATAACCTCATTGTACTAAATCAACCATTATCTCCTTGATTTTAGCTTATTTAAATTTACATTTCACTATCTTTGATATTTAGTGGAATTCTCCATGATCTTCTCCTTTCATCTTTTCCAAATTCCATTTTTTAAATACGGATACCACATACTAAAATTAACTCCTGAGAATATTTTTTCTCCTTTATTTCAAAATAAAAACCATTATTTATTCCATTGAGTACTAAATCTTCCATGCATTGGATTCACATCAATATTCTCTTTGACCACTATGAGAATGACATCTCGTTATTTTAAAATAAATCATACATATTTCCATTTCATAGTTAAGGTAACTTATAAACGACTTATCATTTTTCATAATTCATGTGTAGTTGTTCATAATGGAATAATAAATTGTGCCACAAACCATAATTAGTTGGTTCATGTCCTTTTTAATTTTTCAACGTTTTATGAAAAACTATTTACATAAGAATAATCAACCGTGACTAAAGGCCAAATTAGGTGTGTCATATATTTGAAGAAATTTCTTTTTTTGTGGGGTTAATATCATTTTAGGACACAAAAATCTCTACCTAAAGGCATTATCAGTTGTGTCTAAAGGGAATAATAAATTTTTTCTAAAGGAATTATTAATTGTGGCTTGCATTTATTAAATTCATATTTTATGGTTAATTATGCCTAAGGTAATAATCAGTTGTTCCTAAAGGAAAAATAAATTATTTCATGTATTTCTAAAATTTTAATACTTAATAGTAATTTGTTCTTGAAGGAACAATGGGTTATTCATAAGGGAAAAATAAGTGGTTTCGTGTTTTTATGAAGATTTCATACTTTTTTTCAATAAGTTTTTTAAAAAATAAAATATTCTCTAGAATTTTTCCAATTTTTTTCTTATAAAAACAAATGTTAAACATATATAATCACATTTATTAGTCATCCGAACAATCATTACCAAATACGAGACACCATGTCCTTCTAAACTTGTATGTTCTCTCTATTCCACAACACATTTGTTTTTACACTCTGGGATGTGTTATTTGCACTTTTTCCTTGTTCCATTCTTCTCTTTTCTAAATTAATATTTATTTAAAAATATTTTCCAATATAAAAAAACTAGTGAATATAAATTTAAAATATTGATGGAGCGTTATCCAAAAAAATTGTTTTTTACCACAAAAATAATATGTTTTATTCATGAAAGTGTGATAATTTTTTTAAAAATTTATAAAATACCACTAATTAGTTAAAATAAATAAGTGATAAATTTTGGTAACTCATTAAAAAATTTACTAACTTAAACTTCCCTTTTTTAACACACTTGAGGTACAACGTCTAAAATAAAAGTTGTAAATATGATTCAAATAAAAAAATCTCATAAGTTATAAAGAAAAAAGGTCATTTTAAGTCAAATGGATCAATCCCATTATCTCAACACTACCATAAAATCATGAATAATAAGCAATTCCTTTTATTAGAGCTAAAACTTCACTACAAGGGGTGATTTAATAATTTTTAGCTAAAAGTGATAATAAAGGGTATGTTTATTGATGTTAAAAAAACACACAAATTTACCAACTTTATCAATCCTTTTTCATAGTGGTGATAAATGTTATATTTATCAGTGTTTTTTCTAGAACTGATAATAGTGACCATTATCAGTGAGTGCTTTAGTGTTGATTAAAGGTGATATTGATAGAAAAATCATATATTACTAAAAATAAAATTAAATATAATAATAAATTTATATTGATATATATATATATATATATAATTTTCTAAAATAAGATATATATATATATAATGACAAATGTCTATTTACAACTAATTTTTCATATATTTAGTGAATTTTTTTTATAAGTTAACTAAAAATTAATATTAATAAACAATATTGACTGATAATATTAATAAATACTTAAAAACATTTTTTTAGCTTAATGTCATTTGTTTTTATGTTGAAAAATATATAAAATAATAAATATGTAATTATTAATTAAAATTACTGACTAAATATGAATTGAAACTTAATATTTAATATAATTATTTCACAATTACATAATTAATTTAATTCTATAGAAACACACATACACAAATAATAAATTATTAATATTAATATTTTATATTTTTAATAATAAATATTTAATATTTAATAAATATTATGTTTTTAATTATTAAATTTTATTGATTTTATATATTTTTCTTTAATATATATATTTTTATTACTTTTTCATATATATACATATTAATTTATTCATTTTTATTATTTATTTCATTAATAAATTTTCTTAACATTCTGTTAATTAAGTCATTTTTAATTTTTACTTTTCTAATATTTTTGAAATTTTAATCATTTTTAAAATTTATTTATACATATTTGATGATTAACATTAAATTTTATTAATATGGCTGTAATTTAAATAATTAATATATGTATTCATTTTTATTTTAAAATAAATTTATTTTTTATTTTTTAAATACTTATATAACCAATGACTCTTATTCATTTTTTAGTATTTTCTCAATCTATTCAATTTTAATTAAATTTCACTAATTTTTAAGAATAATTCATATACTATTATTTATTCATTAATAATTTTGTCTTTTGTTTTCAATTTTTTTTAAAAATATATTCAATTTTGATATTTATTCATTTTGATATTTTTTTTAAATTTATTCATTATTATTATTATTTTATATATGATTATTCATTAGTATATTTAATATTTTTTATATAGATATATATTCATATATATATATACATATATATCAATATGTAATGCTTCCTTAAATATCATTTATATAATACAAAATATGTATTTATATTTATTAAGTCATATATTTAGTGAAAAAAAGTTTATAATTAGAAATTAATATTAATTAAAAATACTAACTAATTAGTATTGAATAATGGATGTTTAATGTGTATATAATATAAATGTCAATTGTTTTCTTTGTGTTGTGTTTTGTGGTGGCGGGTGTAATCGACCTTATATATTTTCATTTTTTTAATAATCTATATAATTAATAACACTTATTCATTTTTTAATAATTTGTCAATATATTTATTATTTTAATAATTAAATTTAGATCTTTTTAATATTCAATAATTTAATATTATTTATTCACTAATAATGTCAATTATTTTCTATTTTTTATAATTTATTCATTTTTAATAGATTTTCATTTGATATTTTTTGTAATTTATTCATTTGAAATAATTATTGAAACAAATTTATTAATAAAAACCTATTTTTGAAATATACTTGTAATGTACGAATTTAATATGTATCCATATTCATATCAATATGTATATATATATTTTCATTTTTAAAAAATTTATATAATTAATAAAACTTACTCATTTGTTTTAATATTTTTGAATCCTATTCATTTTTAGATATTAAATTTCACTCAAATATAAAATTAATACAATTAACATTATTTATTCATTAATATTTTTTAACTTTTTTACAACTTATTATTTTTTAAAATATATTCTCTTAATATTTTTTTAATTTATTTTTAAAAGTTTTTATTAGTGCTTAAAACAGTCTTAATAAAATATGGTTGTAAAAGAATTAAAATAAAAAACACTGATAAAACCCATCTTTATCAATTCTTTTTTGTAATAATCTGATAAAATCATTCCTGGTCTTTTAAAATCAACCCTAATAGAACCCCACTTGCTCACACTGTTCAAAATCTCACCAGACTCAACCTCTACCACTGCTCCCCCACAAACATCTCAGATCAATCAACCATTTCAAAATCAAAGGTATGTGATTATTTTTTCTCATTTGTTGTTTATATTATATTTTTAAAAAAAAAATAGTTCTTCTTTTCTCATGTACTATACCACTATCATTCCCCTTTTCCTATCAGTACCATAGAGGCTTGATCAATAATAAACAATCGAGACCATCAGGTTTTTGATTACCCTAGTTTGACACAGATAATTAGTTAATGGTTCTTTGTTAAGTTTTGATTTATAAAGGGTATGGGTACTCAAGTTTGGGTGTTTTTAATTTTTTAAGTCTTGCAACGGATGTTTCAGAGTTTTTCACAAATATTTTCCTTAAAAGACTCTTTTAAAATCTAAGAATCTCTCTCTCCCTTATTTGTTTACTCAATTATGAAAATTCCTATTAATTACAGGATCAAACTTCTCTAAATCAGTGTGTGGGTGTTTCAAAATATAATTTTAGATATAAAAGATGGTTTTCAATAAAAATTGAAATTAATAAGATGGTTTTTTTAAAAAAATTGAATCAATAAATTAAAAATAGTGAAACTCTTGGTATCCACTAACAATGATGTTGATTTGATAGTGGTAATTTTATTGCTAATTACTAATCAAAATATTTTTTACCTAATAATACAATATAGTTGTCTTAATTTTTTCTTAAGGAGGTTTCTAATGGAGTTCTTTATTTCTTAGAAGATTAATTGATTCAAAATGAATAAAATTAGATTCATTGAAAACAGATTTATGATGTAATTCAATATAGAATTTTTTATTGGAAAATTAATGTCAAAAAAGCGGTTTCAAAGAATGAAATACAAGGTAATGAATGATAAATGGTTTGAATTAGAGTAATTCATATTTTAAGGAAAGTAATAACTAGAATTAGTGTAGTGACCTTAAAACAGTTCAACTTTTTAGGTTCTTCTACTTTATTATTAAGTATCCAAAAGATTTATTTCTACAATTAATTTTCAATAGTTAATACATAATTATGAAATAATGAATGATATGATTAATACTGAAGATATTATTTATCTTAATCATAATGAGAATTTTGTTTCAATCAGTAATACTACTACGTAATCAAAAATCACCGATAATAAGAGTTCAATAGAATTACAACTCTGCTCACAACCTCAATTGAGTGTTGAGAAATTTTAATTGTTTTTAAATAATTGCAAGAATTTTTATTCAGTTTGTAATTCTTACCATAACATTCAACATTCAATAAAATTTTAATCAAACATATTAAAAAATGAATGGAATAGAAAGAATAAATTAAATTATTTGGGAAGAAGTAAAAAATATGTTCAACTAAATGTATAAATTACAAAAATAAATAATATGAGAGAACATAAAATAAAATTGAATATTTCACTTGAGATCTCCCAAATTTAGGGCATTATAGGTTTATCCAGACATGGAAACACAATACATTTGATCCTTTTTTTCATTACAACTTTTTTTTCATTACTTATTTGAGTTTTCAATGTGAGTATGACAATTTATTAGTAAAATAATTAAATTTTGTAGAAGTATCAATAAATTTAACCATTGATTATGAAGATTCAATACTTATTTATAACATAGGATTTATATATTTACACACAAATGTGTTTCGATACACAAATATACATAATTATATATTTACACTCAAATTATGATACTTTTTTACATATCAATGTATATATACAAAACATACATACATATTGTGTATTTACATTATTTTTTGTAAAAAATTAATATCATTGAACCTAATATGATGGGTATGAATAAAAATGGACGGATATTAATTGTATGAAAAAGGAGTATGTTGATTGGGTAAAAGAGTTCCTCAAGTTCAAAATAGAGCATGAATACAACCGTTCTAAAATACTTTGTTTGTGTTTATATTATTTTTATTAAAGAATAATTCATCCATAAGAGTTGTAAGTACATTTTATTTCTCATAAAATATATTAAAGCAATAAATATTGGACTATACATGGGGAAAAATGAATATTTAATGGGATGATACTGCAATTTAGGGATATGAATACTAGTGTAAATGATCTTGGAGATTGTATGGAATAAATTAAAATATAAATTAAAGAAGACCTAGGTGATTTTATAAAGTTATTTGAGAAGTTAAATAGATATTAAAAGAGACAATTACATATTAGTTATACTAAATATACAATATTTTTAGTTGTATTGAAGTTATATTATTTAAAAGCTATAATCAGATGAAGTGACACCATATTTACAGAACTACTTGGTCTCATGAATAATATGCCACCAGATGAAAATGATATTCCTTGTCAAACATATGTTTCTAATAGAATGATATTTTCAATGGGTGTGATCTATAAAAAAATAAACTCTTTCCCAAATGATTTTATATTGTTTCATAAGGACCATTAATCACATATAAAATTCCCTAAGTTTGGCATGACTCGATAAAAGAAAGACAAATCAATCCCTTTGAAAATTATATAGGACTTTCTTATCATTCCAATGTTTAGATAACTATATTTATTCCAGGAAAAGACAAGAAACTTGACATGGCTTGTATATATAACAATTTATTATGGGAAACAATGTCACCCAACAAACTATCCTTTGTTAAATAAAATTGATTATGAGTATCTTGAGTTTCAAAATGAGGTGATAAACCTCCATATTGCATTATCTACAAATCAAATAAATATTTTTTGTGTAAAAAGTAGCACTCATAGTTTAAGACTAGTTATGTTGGTAAATTTTGAATTTCCCCTATGTTTATGAAAAAAGAACAAATACACTGTGTTGTCTTTTCTTATAGTTGGACCAAAACAACTTGGTAATGATATTTATTTATAATTGAATCAATTTATTGAATATATTAAATCGATGAATGATAAATGTGTGACATTATATAGTGCTCAAAGAGTGAATATTTCACATTGAGATCCATGTTATACTGGAAAATAAATGAATTTCCTAATTCTGGAAATTTAACATGCTTTAACATTAAAATAATACCAGGGTGTCCCATTTTGAAAAATGTGCACACTCAATTAGGGTAAAAAAGTCCTTCAATACTATATTTTTAGGATATATTTTTTTACCCCAATGACACAAATACCAACCCTTGAAAAAATCATTTTATAGAAATATGAAACAAGGTAAAAAACTTTCTCCACCAACAGGTGATCAACTATTTGATAAATTAAATAATACCGACCTTTTTTTCATTAATTGTTTTAAAGAATCTTATAAACATATTGTAATAAATATCATTTTTAATTGAATTGTCATATCGAAATTTTTTGTACTTCCGAGATTTTTTTGATTTCATGCATTTCGAAAAAATGTACACGATTGTGTTATTGGCATGTTACTAAATGTACTAGATAAAACAAATATGGAATTAAGGCTATATTGGACACGGTAGACATTCAGATAAGGGAAGAGATGACACTGGTGAGGGGTGAACGATGAAATTTTCTTTCTTCGGTAGTTTACACTCTATCAAAATAAAAAAAAATTAAAAATTTCAAATTCCATAATGGTGTGAAATTTATAAAGTGGAATTCATAAAATATCAATAATTTCATATCAGTAAATAATTTTATGTTATAGGGTTTAAAATCAAATAGCTATCATGTTTTTATGTATGATTTAATTCCTATAACTTTATGTTTCATTATACCAAAATATATATTATATATATTAACCATAATTTTCGTATTATTCAAATCTATATAAACTAATGTTATAAACCCTGTAATGTTTCCAATCATGAATAATGAGATTCCAGTTATATTATGTGAATTCGAGATTTTCTTCCCGCCATCAGTCTTTAATTCCAACTATTAGTTCACTTAGTTAGAGTGATTCAACTCTGTGGTCATATACATTATAAATGGATATATCCCATTAAATGATATATGAATATTTTTTAGGGTAAACCAATAATTTAAGTTGGATAAAAGGTTGTATTATAAAGAGATATATTATTGAATAAGCTATTGGATTATATACCGATTGCCTATCATATAATGATAAAATTAGTCTCTAAAAATTTCTTTAAAATTCATGTTGTATGGGAGAATTTATTTCATGAATAGATGTTGTAATAATTATCATTAACAATCAAGAGAAGGATCACATTTACATTTTATATAATAATTCATAGGTCTCTCTATACGATGAATCCCAAAAATTAATTCTTATACATTTGAATTCATTATTGGATAAAATATGGATATCAAATACACATAGTTGATAGTTTATTGGATCATTATGAGATAATATTTATAAGGAGTTATATGTAAATATAAATTGAATTACTTAATGACTTTAATGGATAGCCATAAGACTAAATGTAAATGCATTATCTTTTAATAGTTATGTAATTAATGGATATATGTTATATATGAAGGAAAAATCTGAACAAAGTACTATAAAAAATAGTGGTGTTTCACTCATGAGGGAAGTGTTTCATATATCCCATTCCATAGATAGAAATATTATTTATATGAAAATTTAACACTTCAGCGTCATAAAAAAAGTGAAATTATACTATATTTAAAGTGTTTGTTTTCTATTCCAAATAGGTTGACAATAAGATTATAGTTAAATTAGATGAATTGGGCTTTGAAAAGTTAAATTTTAGTGTGTAAGGGTATATAGACCAACCAATCATAATAGAATCACACACACAACAAGTATTTTATGTCCCTGGTCCAATAAACAAGAATTAGTCAATTATTCCATTTGTGAAAAAAGAACTACATGATCAGATGAAAATTAAATTTAGAAATACCATTTCAATGGTAGATCACACTCATTTCATGATAGTTAAATTACAAATACTTTATTTTTTGTTAAAGGGGGCGACAATTAGGGGATGTGGTTACTCTATAGAGGGGCCAAATACCTTCAAGCTTTAAAGAAAATATATTGTTTAATGAATTGGTTAAAGTTTTTTTAATATACTATTCTTTTCATCATACGATAACGTGTTCTATACTATAATTACATAATTTATATTAAGTTTTAAACTACTCATATAGATAAATAAATTCTCCACATGCTGATGCTGCCAACCCTAAGGAAGAACACACTATCAATGTTAAAATTAAATAATTGTTAGGGTATCAACAAAATGAGAATGAAAATAAAAAATGGTGTAATAAAATCACTATGTTAAATAAATTAATAATGTCAAGAATCAATGTTGTACAATTTGTTTTTTTATATAATTAGAACGACTAACCCATTGACCCAAAAAACTCAATGTTTATTAGTTACATTGGGGGTCCCAAATCGAATTCATGTTCCAATTGATATAGATATTTTAAAAAATTTCATTCCTATATTGTATAAAACCATTCAGGAATATATTAGGGTAATGTTATGATATTCATTCACAATTTTTTCAAAATAAGATATAATTAAATGTTGACTCACTTTTCATTATCCCTTATAGAGTTCGTTTACTTTAGATAATACTTATAAGAAATTTTTATTAATGGTTTCTCAAAATTCTTATAGAGAATTAAAAAAACATATGATAAGGTATTATCTCAGTGTTGATGAGGGGACAGTAAACCTCCACTCACTATATATGTATTCACACATTATAAACCATGAAACATTGAAATTTTTCATAAGTCACTTTGATGTGGAATCATTTCTGGTGCATTTTAATCGATAATATTTTATTTCAAATAATTTATTTTACCAAATTTGATTAAAAATTATTAATTTATGAAAAAAATGAGTTATAAAAATAATCAGTGTGCATCAAAATAAAGATACCCCTACTATAAATTAGGGATGTTGTACGATTCACTTGAAAAGAAAATGGTATGTATTTTAAATCCACAGTAACAATTTTCTGTGATATAAAACAACATATAGTAATTTGTTTATGTGTATATTGATGAATTAGAATCCAAATCCACTTCTATCCTGCATCATGTGCTATGTAAGGAGGATATTGTAAATAAATAGGAAGAACTATTAGATTAAAACACACAAGCAGAATGAGAATCACGTGTATGTATGGAATAGTAGTAATGTGTCATGATTTATAATAAAATTACATAAAAATTTATATTTATGTTCATATGTATTTTATATGTTTTAGAGACAAGACTCATCATTGACTATACTCTAATAACAACTAATTTTAGTATCATTGAAGTGGAAAGAACAATATAGCCACGTTTGAGGTGCATGATTTGCAGTGCCACCTCGAGTACATTTTATGAAGGAAAATTTATAAATAGAGATATATTAAATGATGAAATGAATGCAAGAAAAAATAGATTCTTTAAAATATATTATTATCCAATCTAGTATGGAAGACCAATATATGAAAAACAGTCAAAGAGAACCAATATTATAATAATGATCTATACATGAAGAGACACATGACCCCACTGGATTTGAGGCCAACCATTCCAATCAATCATATACCTTACCCCATGCAATAAAATTTTTAATAATTATTTCTAATAAATATGGATAAAAAACTTCATATAACTTTATATTACCAAAATTATATATGGTGAAATTGTATATAATTTATATTTATCAGCAGACAGACATCACCTTGTTGGGATGCGTATGATGTATAATATCTAAGGATACATACTAAAAATAATAAACTCCCAAAATATAACATTATTTTGGGGATTAAAGTAGCTCATGATCTGACTACCAAGTTTCCTATTCCTCCAAATGATTTATATGTCGTCATAGTTGATAATGCAATTAGAATATTCATATCCTAGATGTTTAATATTATAAATATGCATGACTATAATGAGGTAATCCCTTTATAATTTTTTTTTCAAATGAAAAAACATTAATAGTTTATGAAAAAAGGTCTGAAAAATGTATGGTATTACATATGTAAGAAATGAAGGGTAAGAGAATGGTCAGATTAAGAAAATCTAGTGGATAAACTAGGAAATCAAAAGGACCTTCCAAGAGTACCTTCATCCCAATAGTTCCTCAACCACATATATTAAAATTTAATGTTTATACGGATACAACATTAAAAAATGGAAATGTTTCTTACATTGAATACGATGAACACATATGTAGAGAGTCTATTATAGACATATTTTTTATTTATGGTATAAATGAAATTATCACGTTTGAATGGCTATGATTCTTTGTTATGAATACTTACATGAGGTACATTTTCATAGTCTTTTTATAAAAAATTAATATACTATGTTGATTATATTTAATAAATATTCATATTTTCTATATGGGTACATATTACTACTATATAAAAGAAAAAACCTATGAAAAAAATTATTCTGATTAATCCTGCTATCATTTCTACAATATAATTTAATTTGAATATAGAAGAGATTGATAAAAAATACCAACTAAGTATTACATTTGAAAAGAAAAAAAATACAGAAGACTCTACTTGATGCCTACTGTAAGATCCTGACCTTTTTTGGAGTATTCATGGGATATTTTATGGGTATTTTTTCCTAGTGTTGAGAACTTTTCTTTTGGGTTTTACCTTGGGGTGTGTATGGGTATAAATTATAGTAAAATGGAAGAATGAGGGCAGTGCATGGTTGGTGCACAGTTTTCCTTAACCGTGCACCCATGAAAAGAAAACTGTGCAACCCTAGACAATGGGGATTTTCATGGTTGGAATAAGGTTATTCAAACCATCCACCTTTTTAGGAGTAACTGTGAAACCCTATATAAGAGGTGCACATTTTAGGTGCATGATTGGGGAAAACCATGTTCCCCTTCCCAACAAACCAGGCATGACTATTTAATTTATCAAAAAAATAGATTTTAATTCAACCAAACCCCCAAAACTCACCCTACTCAATCCATGTTTAACCTTAGAAATTATGTGATTATTTAATATCCACATAGATAGATTATAAGACATCACAACCTCCGTTCATTGCAATTTGAATCATAGATTGATGATATGCACCCCTCCTGGGAGGAGGATCTCATCTTGCTTGGTTTCCCATTCCTTTTCTGTTCTACTTCTATTCAAGAAAGGGTTTTTCTTCATATTTTGATTAGACCTTGAACTAGGATTGTAGATATAGAACAATTATTTAAGAATATTTGTTTAATAAATCCTTTTTAGGGTTTTAGATCAGGATTTCATTCTATGTTGTTGTACTGGTAAAATTTTGGGGATTTCCCTTGGCAAACGCTCTTCATCAAACCTGAGGTAGGTGGTCTATAATTCAAATACCATAGTCTTGATTTAAATTATGCATATATAAATATTTAATTTATATTAGATGTTTAGAAATTGAGTTCTGGATTTGATTAATTAATTTCGTGAATTAATTAATTGAGAAGATGTGAAATTGGGGTTTTTGAGATTATAGATTTAGATAATTAATTGTTAAATTAATTATGAAATTTTGAGATAGATGAGAATTGAGAAAATTAATTATAGAATTAATTATGATATTTATAGATAGATGAGAATTGATATAATTAATTTTGGAATTAATTGTGAAGTATTAAGATTGTGATTGAGATAATTAATTATGAAATTAATTATGGGATTTTTGAGTTGGTGTATGATGATTAATTAATTGATTATTTAGTCTATGGTATTAAAGTACTTAATTAATTTTATAATTAATTAAGGGGAATTATGTGTTAAACTAAATTTTTAATCAATAATGAAATTGATGTGGTTAGTTAGTTGTTGAGTTGACTAATAGAATCGAAGTGATTAATTAATTATTGAATTAATTAATGTATTTGATGTGATTAATTAATTTTTTAATTAATTAATGTTATTAACGTGATTAGTTAATTATTGAATCAACTACTTGAATAGTGGTGTTTAAATAATTGTTGAATTAATAATGTAATTGATGTGGATAATTAATTATTGAATTAATTATGTGTATACAAATGGGAACATGGTTATTCGATTGTGAAGTTGTGAATCGTAACATGGTAATTTAGTTATGAAATAAAGAATGAGAACATAGTCAGTCTAATGTATCAGTATGAATGGTTACATGGCCATTCAATTATGAATTAAATAAAGGAAATATGGTTATTATATTGTTTCAAGTATTAATGGTGACATGGAAATTCATGTATGAATTAATGAATTTTAATAATGGAATAACTGTGATATAATATCAATTAGGGATAGTTCAAACTTCATCACATGACGAATCATCTATTTAGATATGAGTTTCTATGAAAACCCGAGGGTTTATGTGGTTAAATAAAGAATTGTTGATAATGTGATAATTATTTAGTTATGCATTGTTATTTATTCTTTATATAACGACATATACTATTATTTAACTGGATAATGTTTTAAATGCCGTTAGTGGTGACCTACTGAGTTGTACTCACACCCTACTTAGGATTACTGATTAGTACCTGAATAGATTTCATAGATATAGGATAGGATAAAGGAAAAATTACAAATGTTAGATGGCTGATTTGGGGATGGATCATGGATGAGGGAATCAGACGTGGTTTGGGACCTACTTGGGATTTTTCAGTGTCTTTACTTTTGAGTTTCATTTCGAAACTTATAACGTACTTTATCATGGCATATCTACTATTCAATTTGATTTTGTATTTATAGTTTTGGTCATATTGTGATACTGGTACTGTTATGTTTATTGTTATATGTTATTCAATTATTATTTATTATTTTCTTATAGTGCATTACTATGATAAAATAGAATATAGTATCTCCATGATCGATATTAGACCCTTATTTCTAGTAGGTAACCTCTGGAATATGAGGAGGTGCACTTGAGGTCATGTGATCGACCAACTCAGGGAACTAGTGCGTGGTACATGGGACAAGACATTAAAATGTGGTATTAGAGCCCAGTTTGCTTTTCTTTTCCTTTTCTATTACTATTTGGGAAAGGTAGATAAGAGACAAGAAAGATTCGGGCCTTGGTTATGAACACGTTCCTGGGGGTAGCTAACCCATTTACAATAGAGAACCCAAGTAACCATAGTGGGATTGTTGTTATTGTTGGTTTCTGTTAGAGTTGAATATTATTTCACCTTGGTTGATGAACTTGTTGTGTTATATGATTATTGATGTTAAGATTTTCTGATATTTTTTTGAGAATTTACTTGTGGACAAGAATGGAATGAGGGTTGAGTTTTCAATCATCATTCTAAGAACTCATGATCATTTTGTGAATGAATCATTTTAGGCATACATGGGGAGATGGGTTATGGGAATGTTGTTAAACTTGATCTATTTTTTCTTACTTGTGAAATTGAAATGAAAATGGTTCCTAAAATGAAATTGAGAAATATTGTAAAATGATGCAAGATGATAATAAATTGGTGTCTAAATGAAAATTTTGAATAATGAAAAAGTTTTTACCCTTGTTAACTGGGACCTAGGTTTAGGATGGTTAAGGGTAGTGATAACACCTTGGTTTTGACCACATGGCGAGTGTTAGGGAAAATACTTGTTATGGAATTTTTTATTTCCCTATTACGTAAACAAGATTATTTTGTGAACTATGTCTGAAGGTGTGTGTTTCAAATTGTAGTGAGTATATCTCCACAATGAATCTCATTGAGAGGATGACCATAGTAAATGGATAAGGATGATCCACCATTGGTGGAACTTGAGGTACCAATCATGCTGGGTGAGGACGTTGGGGAGCAGTTCTGAGAGAACTTCACTCGATTCATGAAGCTTATGGAAAGATACCCAAAGCATGTTTTGAAGAGTATATCATATCTAAAAAGGGATTTTTAGTTACAAAACCCCTCTAATTTTACAGTAGAGGGTGGACTTGGGAGAGTTTAATTCTAGTTTGTGTTCATCGAGACAATACTTGATAATTTAGAGACTCTGGAAGAGAGGAGGTTCAAGTTTTCTTATTATATGCTACAAGGATTAACAAATCACTGGTGGGAAATTTAGGAACAGAATGGATAGGATGATGGTATGATATGGAAGGACTTTTTGGAGAGATTCTAAGAGAATTTCTATCTTGAGATGCTGAGGTGGGATAGACCGGTAGAGTTCATGAGGTTGACTTACGGTGGTATGTTTATGATCGACTATGTTGGATGCTTTATAAATTTTCAATGATTTTCTCGAGAATTGGTAAGGGATGAGAGAGTTACAATGAGTATTTTTCAGGATGGGCTTAAATGTGAGATTAAGACCTAGGTTAAACTATTTCAATTAATGATGATTTCTAAGGTGGTGGATTTGGATATCATAGCTGAGGGGAACCTACAGGAGGATTCCAGTGCAGTAAAGATAGTTATAGCTGGACAATCTGGGGGCGTGACTCCTGAGAGAAGGAAGTATCATAATGAAAACATTAGTCATGGAAATGGGAAGCTGGGCACACAAATAGAGGGATCAATTTCTCATGAATTATATGAGTGATCTATCACCTGTGTGGTAGATCAAGACACTTTTGAAGAAAGTACCCCTAAACACTAGTAGATTTCCAGTATTATGCCAATATAGGACATCTACAAAATTTCCTCATGACCTAATGAATTGCGAGTAGTTAAACAAGAGCTAATAAAACTAGGGTGTAGGAAGAGGATCTTATACCTCATATCAGTCTAGTAGCTAAAGTTCTACTAGATGCTGTAATATAGGCAGTGGATGTGGTAATTCTAGGAATGAGCGTCCATATCAATAGGGTGGTGCAGCTCAGGAGAGTCAGATTTCATCATAGGGAATAGGGTAATGTCATTTACATGCCATTCGTCCTACTCTTATGGAGAGAAAGGTTGGTCCATTGACTATGAGAGGCACTATTATTGTAGACTCTACATTATATAGTACCTTATTTGATACTAGTGCCTCAAATTCCTTTATTTCTTCACAACATGTGAGTTGTTTTATCTTGGGGGTGGAGTTTATGAGTGGGGTGTTGATTATAGACACACATATGGGAGTATGATTGAGAGATATTTTCTTATGAAAGGGGTGTTCTCTCGAGGTTGGAGAGTATCATTTTCTATGGGATCTTTATATCCTTTACATTTCAGACATTGGATTGATTTTGGGTATGGACTAGATAATAACATACTGATCCCAAATTGATTATTACCACATGAGACTGAATTTTACACCTCTCAAGGGTGACAGTTATATTCATTGTGGGGAGTGGGATATCTAGGAAAGCTTAGAAGGTCCAATTACTCAATAACTATTAGATCTCACAAACTAGGTTTCTAGTCAATTATTGGATGATGTAGGTGTAGATAAGGATGTCCTACCACCTCTTGTGGACTAGTTTTAGGAAGTCTTACCTGAATACTTCTCAGGGTTTCCACCTAAGAGAGATGTGGAATTTACCATTGAGCTCATGTTGGGGGTTAAGCCAGTTTTTATTCCATCATGAAAAATGGAACCTAAAGAGCCTTAATATCTCAAGACACAGTTGGAGGAGGTGGTGGATAATGAATTTATCCATCCAAGTAAATAACCTTGGAGTTCTCCAGTGCTATTTGAAAATAAGGATGCCGAGAGTTTGTGCTTAAGTGTTGATTACCAAATGTTGAACCAGATGATAGTGAAGAACCAATATCCTCTTCTGTGTATCGATGATCTATTTGACTAGTTTAGTGGAGCGTGTGTATTTTACAAGATAGATTTTAGATCAGGGTGTTATCTGTTTAGAGTTATGACTTATGATGTACTATGGACTGCCTTCAGAAGCAGGTATGACATATATGAGTTCTCCGTAATGTCGTTTGGGTTGATAAACACACCACCAGTTTTTGTGGCCTTAATGAATAGAACATTCCATCCATATATAGATTAGTTTTTTTTAGTGTTTGTGGATGAAATTTTGGTGTAATCTGTGGCTGCTAATGATCATACACACCATCTTAAAATCATCCTATTTATAGTGATATAGCATCGCCCATACACCAAGCAATCTAAGTGTGAGTTTTGGATTGACCAGGCACACTTATTGGGTTACATAATCTTGGGGAACTGATGTGTGGAACCTGATCTGGGGGAAACCATAAAACATAATTGATATATGTATATTTTTGGGGTTTGTAGTATATTATCAAAGGTTCATCCATGACTTTTCATATTTGGTTGTTCCTCTTTTAGGCTTATCCAAGAAGGGGATATGGTTCGACTGGTCAGAATCTTGTGAAGATTCCTTATTGTATTTTATGGAATTCTTGAAATTGTCACCGATATTGATCCTACCTAATCTAAGTGGGGAGTATATGGTGTATTGTGATGATTCTGAGATCAGAATCAGAGTAGTGTTGATGCATAGAGACAGAGTGGTGGCTTATGGGTCTTGGTAGTTGAGGGCTCATGAGTGGAACTACCCTATGGATGACCTAGAGTTGGTAGTCGTGGTCTATGCTTTAAATTGTTGGTGACATTACCTATTGGGAAAAACATTTAATTTTTATATAAACCACAATATCTTGATATATATCTTTTCACAACAATATTTGAATCTTTGGTAGTGAAGATGGGTTGAGTATATGAAGTCATTTTATTTTGAACTGACATATATGCCTAAAAAGGGGAAAAATAGTGTTGATGATTTGAGTAGGAAAACTTAGACTCAGGCAGTTTTAGAGTCTAGTGATGAGTAGAAGATGGTGGATTTATAGACTAAGATGCACATTTTGGTTCTAGAATTTCTGTAGTAGATGAACCTTGTATAAGTTTTTATGAATTATACAGTTTTGATATAGGTCTGAGACAATCAATATGAGGATCCAAAATTTTTGATATTGGGATAAAGCTTTGAAGGTGGGTAGTCAACTTTAAATTGGAGCATAGATGTGGATGACGTCATCTATGTCAGGAATTGGGTTCCAGTACCTACATGTATATGTGAGGAGATGATGTGGGAATTTAGTGCCTCAAATTGGGTGGTACATCCAGGTGCGGCCAAAATTTACCATAACATACATTGATATTTTTGGTGTCCGGACATGAAAAAGGAGATGGCAGGGTTCATGAAACAATGCTATATCATTCATTAGGTCAAGGCCAATCATCAATGACTTGGATGTTTTCTATAGCCGTTACCCATTTCGGAGTGGAAGTGGGATGATGTGACCATGGAATTTAGGTAGGTATCCCAAGGAAACCTCAGAATAATGATGCTATGTTGGTTTTGTAGACTATTTGAAAAAGGTAGTATTTTTCTTGCATATACGTGAGACATTATTAGTGGAGTGGTTGGGTAAAGTTTATGTTTAGAAGATAGTATGTCTACATGAAGTTCCATAGAATATAGTTTTAGACCGCGATTCACTCGACTTCATGATTCTGGTTGGGATTAATGAAGTTGATGGGAACACATATTTTGTTGAGTTTGACTTTTCACCCACATACAAATGGGTAGTTAGAGCATACTATATAGGTTCTTGAGGATATGTTGCGAATTTGTGTTCTACACTTTGTTGGGTCATGTGAGAAGAACCTAGAACTAGTGGAGTTTTCATATAACAATAGTTATCAAGAAACTATATATATGGAACCACACGAGGCTCTTTATGGTAGGCCATGCAGATCACCTATATACTGGAAGGAGGTAGGTGATTCTGAACTATTTGGATCGAGTCTCACGTAGGTGACATTGAAGAAGGTATAAATTATTTAGGAGCATATATCTATTACTAAGAGTAGACATAACTCATATTATAATATACATCGATGACCCCTTGAGTTTATAGAGGGTGATTGAGGTTTCACATATATTAGGTCACTATAGGATACATAGATAGGGAAAGCTAGTGCACAGGTTCGTTGGACCATTTGATGTTGTAGAGACAATCAGGCCGTTGAAATATCGATTGGCTCTTATATAAAGATATAGAACCATACATGATGTTTTCATGTGTCATAACTTTGAAAATATCACCCTGGCCCTTCTCATGTCATCGATGTGGATAGTGTTGAGTTAGAGATAGATGCGTCCTTTGAGGAGAATCTGATACGTGTGGTGGATCACAGTGATAAATTGTTTGAGGGGAAATACCATGTATATAGTTCTTGTATTGTGGAAACATCAATATTTTTAGGAGGAAAATTGGTAGAGATAAGTAGATATATGTGCTCATTGTACCGATCATCTTGTATCGGAATCTTAGAGATGATTGGGAGTGCATCTTGAGGAAAAGATGTTATAAGGTGGGGAATTTGTAAGATCTTGACCTTTTCTAGAGTTTTCCCAAAATCATTTATAGGTACTATTTTTCCTAGTGTTGAGTAATTTTTTTTGGGTTTTAACTTAGGCTGTGTTAGGGTGGAAATTTGTTGAAAATGGAAAAATGAGGGTAGTGCATGGATGATTTTGTTTGGAAGATGGCTCCGTCTTCAAGTTCAGACATGCTCAACGTGCCCCCCTCCCTCTTTGTTTTCTAATTATGCGGAGGATCCCCTGCCGCCTCTGGTTCCCTTCCCCTGCGCGGACTCAGGGGGTGTCGGTTCCTCAAGGTCCTCATGGAAAGAGGTCCTCCTCAGCGCCTCTCTAGGTCTGGTGGTCTCCCAACCCTCATTCCCTCCAGTGCCTCCCTCCCCTTGGCTTTCTCCTGGGTATTCCAAGGGTCTGCGGGGAGTTCCGCTGGTGCGTGTGTCGGAGTCAGACTTCGAGGAGCCCCTGATTGGAGTATTCCAAGAATTCATTCGCGGTTGGGCTCTCATCCATCCATCTAGGGTTTCGTCCCTCAACTGCAGGTCGTTCCTCATTGTCTTGGAATCCCGAGAGGACTTCGTCCACGCTTGGGCTAGATGCCCCTGATCCTTCGGTCGCTAGATGTTATTTCTCTCTCGTTGGTCCATGGAGGTCCACCGGGATCGGGAGCCGACGGTCACTGTGGTCTGGTTATCTTTACTAGGCCTTTCCTTTCCCTTCATGTGCGCAAAGTTTCTGGAATTGATTGGAAACTCCATTTGGTAGTTTCTCTATGCGGATGATCGAAACCTCTCCCTCCAGAGTTCAGCGGTTGCTCAAATTTGTGTGGCGATGGACATCTCTTCTCCCCCACCATCCAATATCCATTTTAGTGTTGGGGAGATTCTGGATTAGAGACATGATATTGTGTTCTTGGCAGTGTCCCGGTTCTGCTCTGCATGTCAGTTTCTTGGCCATGCGGTTCATGAGTGAAGGAGATCATCGGCTTCCAGGCGGTCCTCTCAGGTGGCATCTATCGCCCAGCCTTCTAGCAGGTGTGTTTCCTCGGTGCAGTGGGTTGCGCCCCCTTGGCCCCTAGCATAAAACCTACCCCCTTCCCCCTAATCTTTCCCCTTCTTCTGGTTTTCCTTATCCAGTGCCCCCAGGCCCCCAGCCCCACTCCCTCCTCTCCAAACCTAATTTTCCCATTCCCCACTCTCGTCTCCCTCCAGCCCTCCCGCTCTCCCTACCCCTCGTCTAGACCCCATCAGCCCCCTCCATGCTGGGCTATAGTTCCCTATGTCCCTCGGGGACTCCCCCCTCCAGCTTTCTCTCCCCCCTCCGCCTTCCTGGGTAGTGCTAGTTGGATTTCCAAAGGGAAAGATGTCCTCTTATGTGATCCTTGTTGGTCCCCCACCCAAACCCATGCTTCTGAACTCCCCTTCCTCCATATATCCTTGACCAATTGCTTCAGTGCACTAGGGCACGCCCCCACCCACTCCCCCTGCCTCCTGCCTGGTCCCGCCTCTATTTCCCCGCCAAAGCCTGGTCCTCATCAATCTCCCCCACCCATCCCTCCTTCCCGACCCTCTGCCTTGATCAGGTCATCTCCCCTTCCTGCTTCTTTGCCCCTTGTCTTGGCAGCACGCTCCCCTTCCCCCAGTACCCCCTCTGGAAGGATGTGTACCCATTCAATGGAAAAATCCCTCCTCCTCTCTTCAAGGGAGCTCCAACACGAACCTTCTCCTTGGGTCAGGACTGGGAGCCTTATTCTTTAATGATGTCACTGATTATCTGGAATGCTAGGGGACTAGGAGCCCATGTCAAAACGGACTTTCTCTGCAGTGAGGTGGCTAGGAGCAATGCCTCCCTTGTGGTTATCCTTGAGCTGAAGGCGAACTCTTCCAAAATTGGAGAGTATGCTAGAAGACCAGGGATGCGGTTCTCTTTTCATAGTGAGCCAAAAAATCATCATATCTATATTTTTTAGAAAGACTCTATTCTGGTGGACAAGTTGGCTGGGTCTGACCAGCATCTCTCAGTAAAGGTGGACTCAGGATAGTGTATTTTCTTCTTATCCTTTGTCTATGATAAATGAGAGGTGTGACCCCATGAGTAGTTATGGTTGGATCTTCGTTCATTCAATCCTGGGTAAGAACCTTGGCTGGCTGGGGGTGATTTGAACTGCATCTTGGACCCATCGGAAAAGAAGGGGGTGGGGGGGTGGAGCTCCCTCTCTCAGAGCGATAGGGCCTTATTCTCTTCGATTGTGGCCCAGGAGGGGCTTCTTGATTTGGGTTTTTTTGGTGATAGCTTCACATGGTGAAATAATAAGAGATTATTCCTTAGGACATGGTGTAGATTATACCGATGCTTTGGGAACCTTCTTGTTATTTCCGACTTCCCCAAGTCGGAGGTCATCCATTTGACCCGCACCCTATCAGATCAATCCCCCCTTCTTGTCCAACTCAGATCGGCTTCTCCCTGGGGGCGAGGATTATTTTTTAGAAAAATTTGTAGATCTCTCCCCGACTTTCATGAGCTGGTCCGTTCCTCTTGGGTAGAACCCTGTGAGGGGGGGCCCTGGACCCGCCTCCTTAATAAGCTTCGGTGCCTAAAGTCTACTCTCAAAGGCTGGTCGGACTCCCTCCCTACTGTGCAGCCCGTTCTGGAGGCCTTGAAGACTGAGATCGAGAGAGATGAGTCCATCCTAGAAGTCCGCTGGGATGAGAAAATGTTTGCCTCTCTAAGTCGCAAGAAGCAACAATTTATTGAGGGTTTGCTGGAGAAAGAAAGATTCCTATGTGAGCGCTCTCGGGCCACCTAGCTCAAGGAAGGTGACCGCAACTCGGCTTATTTCCATGCTTGTATTGGGGAGAAGCAGCGGAGAAATACTCCGAATATCTAGTGTGACGACGGGTCCTTTACTAGCGACCTGGACGACATCAGTGGCATGGTTGGATCTTATTTTACCTCCTTCCTATGTAACAATAATCCCCAATGGCAGAATGGGTATCCCCAGGATCAGACCGATCTCTTCAACTCAATACCAAGGGTGGTCCTTGCTCACACCAATGAGGCCATTAGACAAGCTCTGGTGGAGAAGGAGTTGTGGGACTCAGTTACCTCTTTGAATCCGGAGAGTTCCCCGGACCTGATGGGTTTCTAGGCTCCTTCCTTGTTAGTGCTTGGGGTATCATCAAGGAGGAGCTTGTCAGTGCCATTTAGGACTTCTTCTATGGAGCTGGGCTGCTGCGGGCTACCATTTCTACTACCCTGGTTCTTATTCCCAAGGTTAGTGACCCCACTACCATAACACAATATCATCTTATCAGCATGTGAAACATCACGTACAATGTGATGGTGAACCTCATCAATAGAAGACTTTCCCAGTTTGTCCATAGTTGGGTTGCGAAGGAACAAAATGTCTTCATAAAGGGGAGGTCCATTCAGGGGGCAATGGCTATTGCACAAGAGAAGATTGGGGAGATCAACAGGAAGGTCCAAGGGTCCAACATCACGATCAAGGTTGATATGGAAATGTCCTACGACAGATTGGAGTGGGGGTTCATCATCCGTGCCATGAGAAGCATGGGGTTTTCTGAATGGGTTATTGACCTCCTGTTCCACTGCTATTGCTCATCGTGGATCAACCTGGTCATTATTGGGAGGCAATGCATCTTCTTAAAGACAGTTAGAGGACTCAGGAAAGGCGACCCTCTCTCTCCCAGCATCTTCATTCTGGTGTAGGACGTCCTGAGCAAGTTCGTGGACTCCTCTATCCAAAGTGGTCATATTCTTACTTATCACTACGGGGCCTGTGTCCTGGGAGTGTCTCAACTTCTCTTTGTGGATGACATGGTCTTCTTCATCAATGGGGGAATCACCTCCATAAAGGGCTTTATCAGTATCATAGATGAATATTCTTTATGGAGTGGTAAAATGATGAAAAGGGATAAAAGCGGGGTTTACTTGCCCTCTTCTTGCCCGGACAGGAGAAAGGACAACGTTGTCTCCACCATGGGTATTCAGAGTAAAAACTTCCCTATGCTTTACCTCGGAGCTCCCATTTCCCCGAGCAGGATTTGGGCTTGGTTTTTTGAGGGTTTGGTCGGCAGAATTACCAACCGCATTCTCAACTGGGAGAACAGGTTCCTGTCCTTTGGAGGAAGGATCACCCTCATCAATTGTGTCCTTTATTCAATCCCTATGCACATTCTCTCCACCCTCAAGGCCCCTAAGTCTACCATTATCTAGATTAAGAATATCATGAATGGATTTATTTGGGATTTCCAAGGGTAGGGGAGATGCCTGTGGTCGTCGTGGAGTAAGCTTGCCAGGACAGTGGAGTTGGGAGGCATTGGGGTCATGGATGTGGGTCAGGCCATGTATTTCCTCCAGGGCATGCTCGCATGGGAGGTTATTGAGGGAAACTCTTTGTGGAGTCAACCGATTAGAGGGAAGTATGACTATGGCCTCCACAAAAAAGGTAAATTGCCTTAAATTCTCTGGATATCTCTTCAGACTCACCTCCCTGTGCTTTTGTGTCACTCTCAATGGGTCCTTGGTCGGGGGGGTCTCAAATTCTGGCAGTGTGATTGGGGGGGCGTCCTGCTAGACTTCCCTGGATGCCCTACACCAAACATTTCCTTTTTGGAAGCTAGTGCTCACCCTTACTTCATCCAGGCGGTTCTATCTTCCTCTCAAAAGGCCTTCTTTGACAGTATTTGCTTGGATGGATCCCCGAATTGATGCATCTTCCCTGGTTCCCCCATAGGGACGTTCTCGGCTAAATCTTATCATCATTGTACATCTGCCCAGTCTGTGAGCGACCATTGGGGGAGTTGTCTATGGTGAAAAGCCACCCCAATTAAATTCTCCTTCCTGATTTCGAGAATCAGAAATCAGGATCTCCCTTCAGACCTGGCGATTAAAAGGAAGGGGGTCCAGTTTTCCTCCAAATGCGCTTGATGTTTGATAACCTTCGAGGAATCCATATTGCACCTCCTCTTCCAAAGTGAGTGGGCCGTTCGGATCTTGAGAGAACTTGAGAAGTTCCCTCTGGCCCCTAGCGCCATGGATTCCCTGGAGGCTTTCTTCTTGATCTGGTTTAGTGGCTTCCTGGATAACAGCAATGAGGTTGTGGCCAGGGCAACCATTCTGCAGGCGGGCTGCAGGTGCATTTGGTAGGCACGTAATCAATCACACCATGGGACTCGATGCTCTACTCTGGCATTTCTGGTCAGAGCCAAGTGCCTCGCCTAAGAGCTGATTGGACTCCCCCCCATCATGATGCATCGCCTTCTCTCTGCCGCTTCTCTAGGACTGCTTCTCTGGATCGTAACAGCCCCATGCAGCAGGGATGATGGGTTCACTGCATGCCCCCCCCCCTTTCAGGCCTAAAACTCAACGTTGATGGGACTTTTGGATCTGGCACCATGCACAGCGGCAGTGTGGTCTAAGACACAGTGGGCTCAGTTATTGTCACCTTCAATGGCTTCTTTGGACCAGGGAACTCCCTTAAGGCAGAGGCATTGACACTGCTCATCGACCTCTCTCTTTGCCGATCCAGAAACCTTCCCCTGTCCTCTGTTGAAACGGACTCCAGTATTGTGTGAAGCTCTCTCACCGGAACCTCCTCCCCCTAGCATATCACTTATCTGATCCCTAAGTGCATGGATCTTCTCTCCAACGACATGGAGGTTCTCCATACGTGGCGTGAGGGCAACTGGGTGGGTGACTTCTTGACACCATTTGCCTCCCCGGAGTTCCCCCTTGTGGAGTTTTTCTCCCTTAGATCCCTTCCCCCTTGTGGGGTGGTCCATGTTATCAGTGATGCTCTCGACCTCGATTTCTTTAGGCCATCTTGAGTTTGACTGCTCTTTTTTCACTTTTTGAAATAAAATAAAATTTATTTGTGGAGGGTAGTGCATGGTTGGCACAGGGTTTTCCCTAACCATGTGCCCCAAACCAGCAAACCCTATAACCCTGGACAATAGGTATTTGCATAGTCGGCACATGTTTTTTCAAAACATGAACCCATTTAAGAGTAAACATGAACCCTATAGAAGAGTCACATATCTTAGATGCATGGTTAGGGAAAACTATGGTCTCCTGCACAATAAACCGTTTAAGAAAATATAATTTGCCCAAAAATTAGATTTCAAATCATCTACACCCCCAAAACTCACCCTATTAGACCACTATTAGACCGTAGATGTACTCTCAGGATTATAGACCCTCACATATGTATTCTATGCCTTCAAAACCTCTATTTTTTATTCTAATAACAGATCAAAGATATGCACCCCTCTTAGTAAGAGGATCTCACCCCGCTTGGGTTCTCATTCCATTTCCCTTCTTCTCATAAAATGGTTGTTCATCCTGTTTTGATTATATCTAGATCTAGGATTTCATAAATAGAACTTTATTTTATGGATCTATACTTATTCAATATTGATTTAGTTTTTTAGATCTAAATCTCATTCTATGTCGTTATGATACTTAAATTTTGGGGATTTCCATTGGAAAGTGTTCTTCGTCAAACATGAGGTTGGTAGTCTATAATTAGAATCCCATAGTCTTGATTTAAATTAAATGTATGTAATTATATAATTTCTATTTGATTTTTATCAATTGAGTTATTTATTGGATTAATTAATTTGGTGAATTAATTAATTGAAAATATTTGAAATTGGGGGGTTTTGAGATTATAGATATAGATAATTAACTATTGAATTAATTAATAAATAGTGATATATATGATAATTAAGATAATTAAATATAAAATTAATTATTATATTTTGAGATAGATGGTAATTGAGAGAATTAAATGTGGAATTAATTATAAAGTATTGAGATTGTGATTAAGATAACTAATTGGGGAATTAATTATGGGATTTTTGATTTTGTGTAAATTGATTAATTAATTGATGATTTAATTAATGGGATTGATGTATTTAATTAATTAGGAAATTAATTAATGGGAATTATGTGGTAAACTAATTTTTTAATTAGTAACAAAATTGGTGTGGTTAGTTAATTATTGATTTTATTAATAGAATTTAAGTGATTAATTTTTGAATTAACTAATGTCTTTGATGTGATTAATTAATCATTAAATTAATTAATGATATTGATTTGATTAGTTAATTATTGAATTAACTAATGGAATGGTGGTATTTAACTAATTATTGAATTAGTAATGGAATTGATGTGGATAATTAAATGTATAATTAATTATATGTTGAAGAAAGGGAATATGTTCATTTGATTGTGATGTTATGAATGGTAACATGGTCATTTAGTTGTGAAATAAAAATGGTAACATAGTCATTCAAATGTGTGAGTATGAATGGTAACACGGGAATTCAAGTATTAATTAAATATTGGGAACATTGTCATTCTATTCTGTGAAGTGTTAATGGTGAAATGTGAGTTCAATTATGAATTAAAGAATGGTAATAATGGAATAAATGATATATAATATCACTTGGAGATAGTTCACACTCTGACACGGGCTGAAGTAAGTATTGAGATACAGGTGTCGATGGGAACCTGGTGGTTTATGTGGTTAAATGAAGAATAGTTGATAATGTGAAAACTACTTAATTATTCCTTGTGATTTATTATTTATAAAATATCTTACATTATTATTTGAATGGATAATGTTTTAAATGATGTTGGTGGTGGCCAACTGAGTTGTACTCACACCCTACTCAGGCTGCCTGATCAGCACCCAAATAGATTTTATGGTTGCAGGATAGGATATGGGAAAATTCCCTATGTTAGATGGTTGATTTGGGGATAGAGTATGGATGAGGGAACCAGACATGGTTCAAGACCCATCTATAGGTTTTTAGTGTCTTCACTTTTGAGTTTCATTTTGACAGTTGGCACATAATTTATCATGGCATATATACTATTCATTGTGATTTTTTATTTCCAGTTTTGGTCATATTGTGATACTAGTACTATTAAGTTTATGGATATATGTTAATAAATTATTATTTCTTATGTTATAATAGCGTATTACTAAGATAAAAGAGGTTATAGTCCCCCATGATCGATATTAGACCATCATTGCTAGCTAGAAGCCTCTAGCCTATGGGGAGGTGCGCTTGAGGACATGTTATCGAACGACTCAGGGTACCAACGTGTGGAACCTGAGCTAGGATGTTACACCTAAAATTCATTGGTAAAAGACTATAATATAATCATATAAAATATATTTTTCTTTTTTCATTACTTATTTGTTTTTTAGGAAGCACTGCTTGCTCATGGAACTCAATTTGGATACCCTTGATGTTTATCATTTGGACCCAAATCATGGTTTTAAAAGAAATTGAACATAGATTATGTCCATTGTGAATGTTTAATGAACTATAATAAAAATTTCATAACTACACTTCAATTTATACTTCAATTTCATTTTTAACGAGAATTATTTTATGATAGAGAGATTTATAAATATTGTTTAAGTCATGGTATGAGTTCAGTAACTAAACACAGGAAGATTATGGATTTCTTCAAATGGAGACATATTAAGGCATGAAGAGTAAAATTTAGCAATAAAAAAATATTTCAAAACAATTTAGTTTTTGTTTCAGCATTTCCGCAGCGTCTGAAACAAAATAATGAAAATGATTATGCATATTATGCTTTTAAATTTATAAAAGTTATCATATAACATCAATAAAATAGTTTCCCTAAATATGTATTTTTGATAGTAATTAAAATTTTATTGAAAATAATTTTTAATCAATCGTTTGTCTATATTTTTTTCATCCCTTTTAGGACTTCCTAAAATCCATGTACTCAAAAGAAGAAATAGAACTTTTTAGATATGAGTGTTCATATTTTGTGATGTCAGAATGTTTTATGACTATAAGTTGAGGTAATTACCTATTATCATTTTTGTTTAGTAAAATCAATAACCTTAAAGATACATTCTAAACGTGTATCATTAGTATCATAGTTTAGAAATATTATTTCCTCGAAAATAATATCCATGTAGTTTTGGAAATCTATGGGTTATTTTTTTATTCTAATCATAAATTTTAAATTTTTATACAGAAATTTTTCCAAATTCGATCTTCCTATCATTAAAATGGGCTTTGAACCCCACCACAAATTTTATGCCCCTCATCAGTGAGGCCAAAGAGTTGATGGCCTTACCCTACCTTTGTATGGAAAGAGTAAGAATTTTTTTTATTGTGAGTGTTTCTTATTTAATTTGTAACTATAATAAATTATTTCTCTATACAAAAACACCAACCAAACCATTTGTTTTTTTCTTAATGAGGGATTTTATAATGAATTTTATGAAAGGATGCTCTTGGAGTAGCATTACAGAAATCATTATAACCATCCACAACATGATGTAATATCATTTAAAAATATATTGAATAGTCATATCCACATGCTTCTTCTATAGATGTAGTCTAATTTCAATTCATCCTTTCAGATACATTTACTAAACCTTTATCACATGCGAATACTTCGAAATAATTATTTTTAAAATAATTTTTAAATTCTTTTAAATGGTGTATGATCATTACCCAATCAAATGTACATTTATTTTGTAATTTTTACTAATTTCCTTCTTCTATGGGTTAGGATGAGTTTCTAGAAACTATAAATCTTTTGGTGATTTCCCTGAAGAGTAAGAATTATTTGAGAAGTTTCTCAAGGAGAAGTATTTTTGAAGCTATAAGTGAGATAATTGTGTGATGGAAATGGGTCAGGGATCCTTCTACCCACAAATCAGAAGATATATTTCCAAATATTGGGATTCAGTTCCCCACTTTAAGTACAACGGTGTGTGCCTTAGAGTTGTTTTTCTTTATTTTAAGCAAGGGATGTGACTTTTTTTCATGGTTTTTATTAATATATTCAACCAGGTGTTCTCATGTGTCTAAACACTATAGGTAAACAAGGATGAATATTTACAAATAAATAAACCTTCACGAAAATGGGAGGGTTTAAATGGAATCATTATCCTATTTTATGCAAGCACTTTGATATTAGTGACTCTTATCCGGGGAAGGTAATTCTATGACCCCAACCTCACGATTTTTATTTTTCATCTTAATTTATTTTTGATTAGTTTGTAATAATGGTCTTGATAATTTAGAATAATGATCCATAACTCATTTGTGACATTTAGGAATTAACCACATGTCAATATTTTACATAATGTGGTTAGTGTAACATCTCAAAATTTTAAAATATGAATATCATATTTTGGATTGTGTTTGACCCACAACACCATGTTCAGAAGGAAATATAAAAGTTCAAGACTATATGACATATTTATTTTTATATAAATTCAATCTTTTTGATAACTTTCAATTAATTGAATACCGAGTTTGAATTAACATTATACAAAATTAAAATATTATTATTTAAACATTACCATTATAACATAGCCGTTAAATTGGAGGGTATGAATAGTACTGAATAAATTATGAAAATTATTTGGTTGAAAAATTTATTAAAAAAATAAAATGGATAGATATTTATTAGAGGTAAAATTAGAACCATTTGAAAGAAAAAGAAATGATTTCTGAAAAATAGTATTTTTTCAAAATGGTGGTTTAGTCACACATCACACACATAATTTATAATTAATTTTTAAGACTTTTAGATATTTTATTATAAAGAATAAAATTAATATTTGAAATTAATATTTTAAAATTATGTTAGGGTGGATTTTTTGTATTTTTCTGAAATGTTTCAGTTTTCAATGAATAGTGAAAAATACTGAATTTTAATTGCAAACATCCATATTATTTAAAATATTTATAAAGTTAAATTATTGTTTTAATTGGTTTTGAAGTAAAATTAGTTAAATTATATATCTATTAATCCAATTTTTATCTTTATAATAATTTTCATATTGAATTTTGATATAAAAACTTTATAAAATTTTAATCATTTTCTCTTTGAAAACCCTTTTTCTCGTTGCGTCTGCGTGATTAATTTTAAATTAAATTTTGGAAATTATGTGAGAAGAATTTGAAAAAATGGATTAAATATTTTGAATTATCATAATTTATATTATCTAATAATTTAAAATTAATGTTTTTACCTTAATTATTAGTAATATTAGTAATACTTATTTACTGCGGGTAAGGTAAAATTGTATTTTCCAAGGATTAAACTAAACATATAAGGGTTAAAATGACCTAAAAACGTTCCTAAAATATATTTTATTTAAATATTTTGATCGTATAATTTATAATTGTTGATAATACTCAATATTTTACCCTTTTATCACATGAAAAACATGGGTAGATGTTTTTATTTCAAAAATTACTAGTGTACCACTCACCTCATTAATAAAATACCACCCCATATCTTCTATTATTCACACATTAAAACCATTTTTTTCATACAATATATTCCCAAATAACATCCCAAATTCCAAAACCTCTCCCAATAATCCTTATATTGTTTCATAAATCTTACATAGGAAGGCTTTTGATGCATACCCGAGGAGGTTACCCGAAGAAGAGGTAACATTGTTGAACAAGTGTTTTTATTTTTTTATTCCTCAACCTCATTAAATTATTTTTTAACCATGATTTTATAATAACCTTAGAATCTTAAATATAATTATATGTTTTTATTTTAAGGTAAATACCTACAACCATCCCCATTTCCATAAAATGGGTTACAAAATTATCATTTGTGTGTACAACATACTACCACCCCCCAACCAATGTCATTCATTTTTCCATTAACACCTCTAATGATTGGATATATGATGTATATAAAGTATATATATATATATATATATGATATTTAAAAAATAATTATACCTATAGAGTCCTTATATAATATATAATTTTTTAATTTTCATTCCTTATGGGATACAATAACTTCTTTCGTGTGTACGGTGGACTACCGCCTTGTGAAACGATATGATTCATCTTTCACTAACACTTTACATGGAAGGTGATAAGGATATATTTAATGAATATATGTGTTATACATGATATAATTATGATATTTATTACATATTTATCATTATTAAAAGATAATGTAACATTTTTTTCTTAAATGTTTACTCACTTAAAGATGATAACATCGTTCATGTATGTGTGGATTACTGCCATCATAAAGTGATGTGACTATCTTTTCATCACAACACCACATCAATTATATATATAATTATATTTAAATAAATAATATGTTATATATGATATTATTATAAATCTTAATGATTAAATATTACTTAACATCTTTCCATAACGATCTTCGATAAATAGAAATGTTACTCTGCGTATGTTCGACCTACCATCTCCATGATTGTAATATAGTTCATTTATCATTAACATATATCATGATTGGGTTTAAAAGTATCATTTATGTATAAATATTATAATTATTACTTTATTATTATTCTATATATTTTTAAATAAATATCCCTTTGACCATAGTCATCCTACCAAATCCATTGACCCATAAACCAAATATCATCAAAACATCTGATGTAAATTTAATTGATTATGTAATCATATATAACATAGTAATAAGTGAAATAAAATCAATAATTAACATAAAATATATTATTATTCAATTAAATAATTAACAATAGTTTATTATTCAGGAGGGTAAAGAGTGCATGCCATGACTCAGAATCGAGGTAAGGGTTTCTCATATCCTTTTTACTTTCGTTAGACATATGCCACATTCACTAATTATTTCATTTATTTGGTTTATATAATTTTTATTTTATATGTTATATTATGAATATATTTATATTTTTGGTACTTTAATTTTCATTTTATGTCTTTTATTTTATGGGGATTACGATTAAAATGTTACCAAAGGGGTAAGAGTTTATTTCGTAATCTCATAATTATTTTGGATTGTTTATGTTTATGTACCTTTTGGGATAATTAATTTATATTTATTTCTTAAAATAAATATATTATTTAATATATAGTTATTCATGAACTTTTTTCAAGTAATATTACCATTTTTTCACTCTTTGGTACTTATAATGATTGAGAAAATGTTTTAAGTAAATCAAACTTGTTTTCTCTCTTCAGTCAGAAATACATTTTTCATAAAAACTGATGTTTTATAATTTTTTCGAATTTTTTTCTTAAAATTTAAAAAATGATTTAATAACTAAATTTTACACATTTTTACTTATTAAAAAATGTTTTTAATGTAATATTAATATAATTTTCAAAACAATTACCATTTAGATTTTACTAAAAATATGAAAGGAATCATTGTTTTAATGTGTATGACATTAAAATATTTCCCACTATCCTGAAAAATCCATGTTTTAATGATTATTTTACAAGATTTAAAATTATATTTTTAAATAAAAGAATTTTAAGAATATTTTTTGAACTTTTGGATTTCAAAATATTTTCAAAGTGAAAGGATATTTTCAAAAAAAATCTATTTTTAATGATATTTTTATGGAATTTCAACTCATCAATAGAATCAAAACTTTATTTAACTTATGATACAATGGATATATTTTGTATTTATATCATCCTTATTTTTTATTTGGATGTTTTATGATTATTTTTACTAAATATGTGCAATATTATTACCTTTCATCATATTACTCTTAATGTTTTATGATTATGTTTATTAGTTGGGGGAATGTATTTACATTTCATATGCTAGTTATTTTAATAGGAATTTTTATGTTTATTATGACCCCTTTTATATGAGGAATAAATTAGACTTTTTAAGTGATGGATAGTGCCTTCTATAACCCCTCCATGCATCAATATGTCTCATTTGACAAACTAGATTGGGTTTTGGATGATGTATTACACATTTATATAGATTTATTTTAAAAGGGCCTAGAAAATATTAGATTTCTTGGAACAAGGGCTCAATGGTATGTTTTATATGTCTTTGTAAGTGATGACTAGTTCCTTCAATAGTTTATATTACATTTATTATGTTTTAAAATGTAATGTGAATTTCAGGTATGTATCTAGATTACTAATACTACTAAACTATTTGGTCCTTTAGGAAGAGATTCCTTGTATCTTATTCTATTTTAATAAATAAGACACCAGATTTGGGATACTGGGGATGGGGTTAATATAGTTAGTATGAATCAAAGGTCATGTTTTTTACATTTAATCTATCATTTTAGTTTAAAACACTCATCGCATAACTAAAATAATTATATAAGGATACAATTGTATTTATATTTATAAAAATGATATATAATTCATTTGTGACCAATAAGAATTGACCTTACATCAATATGACATGTGATGTGGCTAGTATGACTCAAAGTCTAAGTTTTCAATATAAAAATGCCATTTTAGGTTAAAAGACAGATCACATTGTCAAAAATAATATTATATTATTATATTATTTATAAGCATTATAGAAATTATCTATAATGAATTTATGTTTTATAGGTATTTCCCACACAACAATCCAACCCAAAATATCGCCGGTATGACTCAAAGTGTATGTTTTCACATAAAAAAATTACATTTTACTCTAAAACACACATCACATAGCCAAAATAGAGAAAATGAGATTATATTGTCTTAATTATTTTTTATTATGATCTATAATTAATTTTTATGTATAATAATTTACCAATCAACAATACAACACACTATGTAGTCGATGTGATTTAAAGTGTGTATTTTTACAATATAAGTGTAATTTTACTCTAAAACACACGTCACCTAGGAAAAACTAATTTAAATAGGACATATTTTCTCTGATTTTTAGTAAAAAGATACATAATTCATTTATGGAATGTAATGATTTAATGGACATAAATATGAAACATGACATGGTTGGTATGAATCAAAGTGTATGTTTTTAATATAAATGTGTAATTTTAGTTAAAAACATGTGCTACATGATCAAAACTAATAAAAATGTTCATATTGTCTTAAAAATTTATGAAAATATCTATAATTTATTTTTCATGTGTGATAATTAACCTCATGTCAATCTGACACATAATGTTTCCGGTATAACTCAAAGTGCATGTTTTCTCTTTAAAAACTGTTATTTTCTCTAAATATTTATTCACATAACCAAAACCAATAAAATATTCTTGTATTATCACGATACTTTAAGAAAATGATCCATAAATAAATTTTTATGTGTGAGAATCAACCAAATGTCAATAAGAAGAAAGATGTTCTCGATAGGTCTCAAATTTCATGTTTTCACATTAAAAGTGAAATTTTACTCTAAAACACATGTCACATATCCAAAACAAAGTATATGGGATCAATATTCCTTGAATATTTAATAAAATAATAAATAAATGATTTTTGTGTATAAGAATTGACTACACATTAATATGAAACACGATGTGGCTGGTATAACTCAATGTGTATTTTTCGATATAAATGTTTAATTTTTTTTAAAACACACACCACATTGTTAAAACTAAGAAAAAAACGACATATTGTTTTCCAAATTTATGAAAACGATCCTAACTTTATTTTTGATGTGTAAAAATTAACCACACATCATTTCGATGTACATTGTGGCCGGTATGATTCAAAGTGTGTGTTTTCCCATTAAAAAAGTGTCATTTAATTCTAAAACACATGTTACATAACATAAACTAAGAAAATGATTTCTCATTGACTTTATAATTTTGGATAACTATCCTTAATTCATTTATGATGTGAATGAATTGACCACACATCAATCCGACAAACAATGTGCTAGGTAGGACTCTAAGTGTGTGTTTAAAAAACATTCATTTCAGTCTAAAACATGATTCACATAGGTAAAACCAATAAAACATTATAATATTGTCTTGATACAATAGAATAATGATCCTTAATTTATTTTTGAAATGTATGAATTGATCATACATCAATTTTTGAAAAGGTGTGGTTAATATGTCTAGAAGTGTGTGTTTCAACATTAAAAGTTTCATTTTACTCTAAAACAAGCCTCACATAACCACAAACAAGTAAATGATCCCATATGGTCATGAATATTTAAGAAGAAGATAAATAATTCATTTTTGGCATATAGGAATTGACTTCACATCAATCTAACACACAATGTGTCAAGTGCAACTCAAAGTGATTTTTTCGAACATAAAATTGTCATTTTAGTTTAAAACGAATGACATAATTTCAAAATTAATAAAATGTGATCATATTGTTTTAAAACGTTTTCAAAATGATCATTAATTCTTTTGCGACATATGAGAATTGTCCAAACATCAATATGAAACAAAATGTGGCCAGTATGTCTCAAAGTGTGTGTTGTCACATTAAAATTGTTTCATTTTACTCTAAAAAACACATCATTTAGGAAAAAACAATCTAACAAGATTATATTGTATTGATAATTTTGGATAATGATTCATAATTTATTTTTGATATGTTGGAATTGATCTAATATTAACCAGACTTACAATTCTCTCGGTATGACTGCAAGTGTGTGTTCATAATAAAGAATATCATTTTAGTCTAAAAATCGATTCACATAAAAAAACGTGAAAAAACATCATATTATCTTGATACATTATAAAAACATTATGATTTATTTTTTATGTTTAGGAATATACTTAACATCAATCCAATCAACGATGCTGTAGATATGACTCTGGGTGTGCATTTTCACAATAAAAGGTTAATTTTTTTCTAAAATGCGTGCCATATAGACAGAACTAAATAAATTGGGTTTAATTGTCTTCAATCATCATGAAAATGATACATAATCTATTTTTTTGAATGTAAGGACCTACCAAAAATCAATTTGACACATGATACAACTGATATGAATCAAATTTCATGTTTTCAATAACAAAATGTCATTTTAGTTTATAATGCACATCACATTGTAAAGATTGGGGAAAAAGTTTAAATTATTTTTAAACTTTATGAAAATGATCCATAATTAATTTATAACAAGTATGAATTGGTCAAACATCTATCAAAGTCACAATGTGGTCGATATGGCTCAAAGTGTGTGTTTTTACATAAAAACATGTCATTTTACTCTAAAACATGCATCACATTGTCATAACTAAGAAAATAAGCTTGGATTGTCCTGATACATTAGGAAAATGATATATAATTAATTGGTGACATGTTTTAATTTATCACACATCAATAAAACAGATGATGTTCCTGATACAACTCCAAGTGCGTGTTTACAATAGAAAATGTCATTTTAGTCTAAGATGCAATTCATATAGAAAAAACCTAGAAAAAGTTCATATTTTTGTGATAATTTTAAAAAAAATCGTTAATTCCTTTTTAGAATTCTGTAATTGACTACACATCAATATAACTCATGATGTGGATGATATTACTCAATGTGTGTGTTTTCACATTACAATCATCATTTTACCCTAAAACACACATCACGGATCCAAAATCAAGAAAAGAAATCTTAGATTGTCATGATAAATTTGGAAAATGATAGATAATTTATTTTTTATGTTTATGAATAGACCGTATGTTAATTTCACACATTATGTGGTTAGTATGACTCAAAGTGTGTGTTTTCACCGTAAAAGTGTCATTTTACTCTAAAAAAAGAATTCCCTATCCAAAATTAACTAAATGAGATTAAAACGTCTTCATACTTTACTATAATTATTCATAATTCATTTTTTTGTTTTGGAACTGACCACATATCAATCTGACACACGATGTGGTCGGTATGACTCAAAGTGCATAGTTTCAAAATAAGAGCGTCGTATTAGTGTAAAACACGTTTTAATAGAAAAAACCAAGAGAAAAAGATTCAATTATCTCGTATCTTTAGGAAAATAATACACAATTCATTGATGTCATGTAGGAACAATGCGACTCTTATGACTTAGAGAGCATGCTTTCAATAGAAGTGTGAACATAGACCCCTGAGAGAAGGCATGAACTACGTTATCTTCTGGAATGAAAGATATAATAAATAATAATATAATCAATGTAATTAATTATATAAATAAATAAAAATAAAAATAACTAAATAAAATAACTAATAAATAATAATACAATTAATAATATATTTAATTAGTTATAATTTAATAAAAGAGTCGTAATTAATTATACAATTATTAAAAAATATTTAAGTAATTAAGATAATTTATAACTGATAATATCAGTAATATATTCAATAATTAACAATATCATATATCATATATGGATTATATAACATTAAATTAAAATTAGTTTATTTTTTATGTACAATTATTGAAATAAATAATGGTTTTATTGCAATGATACACTTTTGTACGGAGGTTGATCATTTGAAATAGCATGTTATAAGTGTTTTGTTTTTATATATTGGGTTGTAATTTTTTTGAATAATTTTAGATAAACATCAATGTAAATATTTTTTATGAATTTTTTTATTCTAAATTTTGAATTGGAATGAAGATACAATGTAAAATTTGTAATCAAATATGGGTTTTTATAATATTTTTATTCTAATATGGCTATGCTTTTTAAGATGGTTTTATATTAGGGATACTACAGGGATACAACTTTTCAATGGCTCCTATGGATTTTATTTACACTAATAAAAGTGATAATAAAATCCACCATTATGAGTGCTAAATAATGTGATGGTAAAGGTGTGATTTATCATCACTAATAAAGGTAAACATTATTAATGATAAAATAAAGGGTTGATAAAGGTGTCCTTTATCTTCGCTTTCAATATCACTAATAAAGGATAAATTCTTTTAAGGGTGCCCAACATTTTAGTGTTTTTAAGCACTGATAAATCCCATTTCTAGAACTGATAAATTTTGTTTCGTTATTATTGAAACAACTAACAATAATAATAGTAATAGTAAGGTAATGTTATTTAGGCATACCCATTTCTATATTCTGAATTCAATTATAGTGGTAATGATAGATTTGGTAGTAGGGAAAAAAGATGTAATTGAAACATCTATATTGATGTAGGAATAAGCGATGAACCACACTTACAAAACTCTAGTTCAAGTGAATCATAACAGAATGATGGTATAGAAAATTTAAAAAATTTACACATGCTTAAAAGTGTAACATTTTTATATTTTTAAAAGTGTTCATGAATTTATGTGATCGTAGATCCTTACACTAGAACTTATGTTTCCCATCAATTATTCCTAGAAGTATATGATTATCAATATCTCTCTCCTTGATTATGTTTTAGACTAGGTAATGTACATTAGATGCATTTCACCAACCATGTTATTCTGGAATGGAGATACCCATTGTATCATCAACCAAGTCTTAAGGTTTACAATCTCTTGTCATAAACTTTGTGGATGAGTAGACGAGATAGTGGTCATTTCTTCTTGTTTGATTACCCATGCGATGATCCTCATATGAGAAGTAAGGTCTGAATATGACTTGATTGAAATAATATATATGTGAATGTTTATTATTTGAAAATTTCATAAGAAAAAATGTATAGTATTTTTTTTATTTTTTCTCTCTAATTAAAATATTGTTTTGAATTTTCCTATTAAACAATGTATAGTAAGTATCAATTCAAATATTTACTTAATTTATTTACAATCAATGTACTAAAAAGCCATCAGAAAAATGGATTTGGGTTCCTCTTCTTGACTTTGTTAAAAGACATTGAATGAAAATCAAAATCGAATTCAATAACATAATTAAATTTGTCAAATTTGTCATGATAGAGGACTCAATCATTTATAAATTAAAAAAAATTAATTTTTTATATAATTTTGTATCACTGTTTAAAAATTATTAAAAAATGGTTGGAATCTTGTTTTCGTGGTTTCCAATAAATAATATTTATTATTTTCCTCTATAATACATGTTTTTCATGTTTTTATAATAATATTATTAATTTAAACTACATTACTATGATTTTTAGTCTAGAATGTTCGATAAAATGAGGTGGACAATGGTCAATGATAGTTTAAAATATAATTATTTAGTATTTCATCAAATCTTGAATAATTTTAATCAATAATGGAATCATATGTTATCACATGTCATTTTATGTAGAGAAAATACATATTGGTATTTTTCTCGGATATTTTAAATTGGTTTTAATTTTTGAGGATATTTTAAAAATATATATAAGAAATACATATACAGTTTAATTTTTAGTGATATAAATTGAATATTTAGAGCATGAAATAGAGAGTGAAGAGCCCTTCGAGAAAGATATTTAAGATCCATTGATAATTGGGGGGAGGGGGTGAGTCTTTGAGACTAGAGAAGTATCTCATGAAGTGAATTGGAAACGGGGAATTTGTAAGCTGATATTAATTGTGGGATGGTTAATATAGAATTTATCTTACACTAAGAGTTTGAGAAATCTAAAAAAACAATTATATTATATGGTGTGGTGTTCGAATTACATTCACATTAATAGTGTGCTATAAATTGTTTCTTTAGGAAATTAATTCATGAATTTTAATTGTGTGTTCATATTATATTCATTTGAAATATGATCATATATTTTTGAGAGTATTGTTTAATTTGAGTTGAAATGAAAAGGAATAGATAATTTTTTAGGAAGCATTATTTACGCTGGTGCCCTATGAAATGAGCTTTTTGAGTAGGTAACAATGGATTGTGAATATTCCAAGAAAAATGGTCATTTTAATGGTTATTTTAGTTCATCGAGTTCTTGAACTAGGACTTGGAATAAGTTTAAACACCTATTTAAAAGTAAGTTATACCTTAGAGCTTTGGCGGTAAGCTATGGGGAGGTCAATGATGGGAGTTTTGATGCCATGGTCAACCATGGAAATACCTATTATGATAGCAGGAATGGTTCCTTAGTTTCACCTAGAATACATGAATAAGAAGCTAATTTCTTACATAAGGATCACACATGAAAATGGGCATGGTGGATCCTGTTTTAATAGAATTAAATTCATGTACAAAATGGATCAAAGAAAAATAGATATTGTGGATGACCATTTTAAAAGAGAGTTGGGATGACTATACTGAAGAATTTGTTTGAACACGACATAATGACCATATGACTCATAATGAGTTGTTGATACGGTCCATGGGGAGTGAAATGGTCATATTAGTGATTTATTTGAGTTTAGTTAATATCTATTACAACTTGAGATAATGAAGAGACATGAGGAGATATGGAAAATTATTTTAGATATGGATATAATCACCTTCAAAATAGGTGTTTTGGAAGAATCCATGGTATCTTTATGACCTATTTATAAATAAATTTTGGGTTAATCCTTGGAATATTTTTTTGATGAAAATAGAGAAGAATATATTAGATATTTGTATTCCCATTTCAGTGTATTATTGGAAGCGAATGAGGATAATAATAAGGGTGCACATAAAATCCAAATTATAAAGGCACTTAATGTTATGGGAAGTAAATATTAATCCATTTGTTGGTGGAAAATTTCTTTTATTCTAATTAGAGTTTAGGGTCCTCTCCTAGATCATTTCCTCATTAATATCAATAACTAAACAAGATTTTTCATAGTGGGATCACAACCATTGTTCACTAGGGATTACACAATTGATAACAAAAGTTGGTGAGCATTGTATTCACCATATTATCATGTGTTTTTTATTTAACTAACTTTTATCATTATAACAATTACAATGAAACCCAATCACACCAATTGGCGGCAAGAATATTTTTTTATTGAGTGTTTGTGTTTTAGGGAAACCAATAATCCACCACCCTCAATGGTGATACAATCTTTATTGGGTCTATCAGTTGGTATCAAATTATTTAAAAATTTATTCCATAAAACTATTCGTTTAGATATAAATTTCCATTTATTTATATATATCTTTTATTTATGAGATCTATAGAACCAATGAACATCATAAACAATAAAAGAGATTCTACGTTCAATGGCATGATATTTTATCTATAGAAAGAGAGGATGGAATTGTATCTTTTATCACTTATCTTGGACGTTATTAATATCACCATAAATGGTTCAACGATTACCAAAGTTAGGAAAACCAATAAAATTATAGACAAGAAGACTATTTAAGCCAATGGTAGAGAACATAATTTGTTAATTTTATACCTTTATAAGAAAGAGTTGACATGATTTATCATATTAAAAAATTTGAATGAATCATTGAGAAAATATCCTGAAATACATGAGGAAGATAATAAATTAATATATTTATTGATACAAACGGTTTGATATCATTTTATGGATATATATATGGGATAATATGAAACAATGGATGAGTTTTTAGTTTTGGTGAACAAAACAGTTAGCTTAATTCAAATCTATAGAGAAATTCTAAAAGATTTTTACATGGTGAATAAATTTTTGATAATCATAAAGTATCAATATTTTTTTTGATTTCTTATGAGATGAGTATATTTATTCTTTAAGGATAAAGGAACAATCATATAAAGGGGTGAATTTAAAAGTCTTATATGGTTCAAAACAGGTTGATCCTAAGAAGTGTCATGAGGAAGAAACTGTTGTCAAAGTTTCTACCATATATTTTGAGGAGATTATATATTTATTTTTTAAATTCATTCAATTAGTAAAATAATGATATAATGATGATCTTACATTCAATTTTTTCAATTGTGGAAATACTAGAATATTTTCAGTTAATTTCCATATGAAATATTATGATCAATCACATATATTATCAAGAAGTAAAAACAAGGTGTCTTGTGGTTAGATTGAAGTAAATCATTTTAAAGGAAAAAATAAAGGCTAATATAAAAAATTAAGAAAAGTTCTCTCTCAAAAAATGATGCTACAATATGTGTTGATAAAAGTGAAAGAGAGAAAGGGGACTTGGAGGGTGAAGCACCATTGAATTTCAGTGCTAAATAAAATTATAACAAAAATCCATTATGTGATGGAGAAGAATACAGTAGCTAAGAGAAAGAAATTAGTGTTAAGAAAACAAAAAAAAAAGAGTTCTAATTAAGTATAGATATTTTGGTATGATTTTAAAAAAAATATAATATGGAGCGATAAAAGGAAGCATTGAAGTATGAAAAATGATTCTTTGAGAAAATATCTTAATAAATCAAAGAACAAATACATTTCCAAGATACAATTGGAGTTCACATAATGTATGATAAATTTCAATGAAATCCGAAATATTGGGATATGATTCTTGATATTACCATAATTAATCACATTGAAAATAATGAATAAGTAATGGTTCTTGAGGTGAATTTAGTTGATGCTAAAATTTTATTCAAAAAAACATACATTATGTTTAAAAATTATATTAATGAAGTCAGTGAAGGCTCTAAAATAGTGGCGATGGTTACTAATGATACTATGAAACATAGTTATTATCACATGGTTCCATAAACTATTATTTTAGAAACTATATTTTTTCATTTTAGGTGGTGTAATAAATGATAAAAAGGGAACCAGTTGGTTTCATCACCCAAGAAGGTGAACACACCCATTGTAAAATTTATTAGTCATTCTGAAAATTCTGAAGGAAATGAGGTGCGATAGAAGAAAAATACCAGGAAATAGCCTAGGTGTAAGACCAAGATAAAAGAGAGATATATTAATCATGATAAGGTAGAAACCAATTAGTGAATTTCTAATCATAAAGAAAACCAATGAACATATTTTGAAGAATATCTCTATTATAAAAGGAGTTTTTTATTTAAAGGAATGTGTTAGTGTTGTGGAGTGAACATAAAAAAATCTTGTGTATGTTAGTATAATTTATCAGTTCCACACTTTAATAAAGAATATTAATTGAGGTGGTATAACCTAGAGTTTATAAATCCCATCCAGGAAGGAGAAGGTAAAATTTCACAATACCTATGATTATCTTGAGTGAACTTTTGGGAGGAGTGATCAACTCAAGAACACTTCCAAAAAGTGTTTCAATATACTAATTAGTAAATATAATAAAAAAGTATAATTCAAAATATATTTATAGGATTATAAATAAAGGGAAAGAAGCGGTAGTTGAGGTTTTTTAAAAATATGGAAAATGAGAGATTCCTTGGATACTCAATAGTGGTTTCTCATCATAGATGACTGACAATAAAAATATCTTGAAAAATATCCAATAGTAAGATGGAGGATCTATCATTTTTTTAAAGGTTGAATTACTAAACTTGAAAGTATTTGGATTCACCAGGATTGGTAAGAAGAAATACAGTGATTTTCTCTTTGTTGATGGGATGAATAAATATTTATTGATTTTTTATCAACAGCGTGACAATGGGAATAGGGTCATCTTTTGCAAGGATGGATGCATCAATAGAAGGTTGAAGGATGCCATAATCCTGATGAAGGGACAACTAAAAGGATACAATTTTTTATTGATTTATAATGCCCAAGATACTTTCTACATGAGTGAAAAACAAGAGAACCATCTTTGCCATAAGAGACTGGTCCATTTGGGGAATAAAATTATGGCGAAGTTAATCAGGTATGATGCTTTGATAATTATACCAAAGCTACATATTAAAAGTATAAATATAGGTGATTAATTTATTTCCCATAATGATAAAACACTTTGAGATGTTTATGATCAATTTGATGAAACTATACTTGGGCTTTCACGTCACAAATATAGAAAGTTATATTTTTCTCACACAAGATAAGTATGCACATGGGTTATTGAGGAAGTTTAAAATAAAAGAATCAATAATGGTCTCTAATCCTATATTACTTGTTACTATGATTCCCATTGATGAATAATGATGGGTCTTGAATCAATCAAATTTTTGAAGGATTTTTGGTTTATTATTTTATTTGAAAGTATCTAGACAGGATATCATGTTAGTTTCTACTTTATGTACATGGTTCTAAGGAAACACCAAGGAGTATTATCTTACAATAGTGAAATATATCTTATCCTATATCAAAGGTGCTGTTGATTTTAGTTTGAGATATGATAGTAACACATCATTTCATATTTATGTATATTCTTATGATGATTGGGCTAGTGATTGGGAGATCTAAAATCTACATTTGGAGGTTGATTTTTTATTTATGGAAGATTTATTTCATATCACTCCCAGAAATAAAATTATCTCACATTGAGTAAAAATTAGGTTGAATATGTTATGGAATATCAATCCATAACACAAATGACATAAATGAATCCATAACTTGAATACATGAGGGTGGATGAATATACCCATTGATGATTGGGTGTGACAATCAATGTGAAATCAACATGTTAAAGAATTTGGTATAATATTCAAGGTCACAACACATTGAAATCATGTGCCACTTCATCAAGGAGAAGGAATATAATGGAGATATTTCATTATAGTATGTTTCAACCTAGGATAAAGATACCAATATCTTTAAAAATCCCCTTAAAAAGATTCCCTATAACACTTGAGAGTATTTTTAGGAGTGTATTGTCTCCCAAAATCAAATTATTTTTCAATATTTACCCTATTTCATCTCTTTGATATTTTTGACAAAGGGGGAGAATATAAAAGGAGATTTTATTATAAAGGAGGATAGACTATAATTTATTTTACACGTGATGGGGACTTCTGAAGAAGAAAAGTGAATTTTTCAATATAGGGTGAGAATCGAGGATTTGTAGATAAATCATAGAGAAGATCATATGCTATGATTCACATATTTCCAATAAATACAAATGGTGGAGGGATTAATAACCCTATAACATAGAGATTAAATATTCATTTATTATTGGGGGAAGTTGATGCGAATTTTAGTTTAGATAATCCCCTCATGAAGTGAATTGAAAAAGGGTGATTTTTGAGATAATCTTGATTGATACATGGTAAATATAAAATAGATCTTACATTGAGAGTTTGATTTCTCTCATAAATACCATTCTATCCTATGGTGACGAGTTTAAATTTCCTTTACATTAGAGGCAAGATATGAATTTCTTCTTGATTAAATTCTTTAATAAATTTTCAATGTATGTTCATGTTGTATTCATTGATATTATGTTCATGGAAGATTAAGAAGATTTTTGAAGATTAGTTAAAAAGAAAATGAATGAATAATCCTAATAAGTCACCATCTACAGTACGACAGCCACTAAAAATGCATTTGGTGTAGGCTAAATTTCTTATTAGGATTCTATGAATAATAACAATTTTATTTCAGTGGTTTCTTGTACCATAACTAGGAAAAAGGGTGAAATTCCCATTGAATAGGGCATTGTCCCATGGATCTTTTGAACTAGTCTAAGGGGTGGCCCAAAATAGGTATTTCAAATTTCATGGATAACCATGGAAACACCCATAGTGAGAATTATAATGGTACTTGGGGTTCAACATAAAGACTAAAAAAAGGTTATGAGATCCACCATTGAGGAGAAAACTTTATAATTTTCATGGTTGATACATTTTTAGAAGAAGAAATTCTTGTTTAAAATGGTTTGAAGAAAAAAGGATATAAAACCCGACTCTTTAAGAAGAGAGCTAAGACGAAAATACCATGTAAGATACTTGGACAAGGAATAATAACCCTAGGATTCAAAATGAGTTATTTAAGTTGACCCCATGGAAAAAAGGAATTTAATAGTGATAATTTTATGTTAAAGTTATATTTAAAATTACATTAGATAACTGGGTGATAAGAGGAAGTATGACTGTGAGTTTTTGATTTTGTTTATGTTCCCTCTAAAATTAGAATTTTGTAGGCCTCCACATCATGAAGATACCCAATTTATAAATACATGATGTATCTTTGTAACGCCCCGACCCCCAAATCCCGAAGGTGGTGAATTATTTTAATATACATTCATGATTACAAGGAATCAAGTCCCAAAGGACCGATCAATTTAGTAGTCTTGAAAAATAGATTACATGCATGAACGTTACATTACACATTAATACATAAAACACAACATAAAAAATACTTTGATAATTCCATTATTCCTCTAACTTACCCCTACATATCACTCATCATACACTTCTTGGAATCTTGGGAACACAAAACATAAGAAAGGGGTTAGCTCAGATGCTCAGTAAAGGTAAATAATTTAGCTAAAATTATAAACTTTTAAGGAAACATGTGTAATAAAAAAGAACCTTTTAAAAAAAATTGATCATAATATGGAAAACATAAATCAAAATTTACCATATAAACATTCACAAGGATATTATACTAGAAGAATAATCACATGTAATAACTAATTTCATAATGAGGGAATGAATAATTCCAGACATCATAACCACATAGTCAAGGCCTCATGCCATGACTAAAAATAAATTTTTTTAAGGCCTTATGCTAAGACACTAATTTGTCTCATGAGACCTACAGATGCATCGTGGGGCTATAGTGGCACCCTCCCATCACTTTCTAAGTCAAATTCATTCCTCATATGAAAATGTTGAAACATAACATAAACATTCATATTAAAACTAACATACAAAATTTCAATACATTAACCATAAACCATGAATGGTATAAAAATAGCACATCAAGAGTAAAAATTATCATAACTCATTAAATACAATATGAAATACTGTATTATAATAAATCAACCTCAATCAAGAATAATATATAGTAAAGGATTTTGACATAGTTGAAAATGATCAATAACACTCTTTGAGATAAATACCCCTTTTTCATGAAATCATTTAAAAGTTGCACAATTTATAAAGGAATAAATTTAAAAGATATTTTTGAGTAAAAGTTTCTCATACCACTTTAAAACATTGGAAAGGAATTAACATTTTAAAACATTCATGTCCATAAAAATAAATCCTTAAAAACAATTTTGAAACCATGTACATTAATGAGAAAGATTTAGATGATTAAAAATTTAAATCATTTAAAATGATGTTTTAGTTAAATAGTACCTTAAAATAATGGTTTTCAAAACTATTTTATTAAATATGTACATGGATAATAAATATGTCTTAGTAAATACATACACATAAACAATCTTGGACAATAATGAGAGTGAGTAATTAACCCTTACCTTATAATTTCCTTTGAGTAAGGGTACATTTAACATCCTATATATTGACCATAGTATGTTATTAAATTATTCCAGAACCATATTCATATTTATGATATAATATTTGATTCATTTATTACTTTATACTACTTATTTAATAATAATTTCCATGTTAAAATAACATTTTGGGTAATAATAGCTATCTATACCGTATGTGTTTTAACGTGTTATTCTTGATCGTATCAATTATATCATGATTTAATTTCGTCAAGAATATAAAACATTATTTATTTATCATATATATTTATAAGATAAATCTATATAATAGATATATATATATGAAATGGAAAACAACGTTTATGGAGATGGTAGACCCTACGTACGCATAAACGTTGTTTCAACTTTCATATCGTATTGAAATGAAGTAAGTGAATGAGATATATGTAAATAAACATATATATATATATATATATATATTTCAAGTAGTATTATTATTTCATATATTAAAAACTTATTAATAATATAAAGTTTTATAATCATCGTTGAATGATGGACGTGGAAATGATTCTCATCGCGTCGTGGAGATGGTAAGCCGAATGTACGCACGAGCGACAATATCATTCTATTGATGGTGAAATAGTATTTAATTGGATGGTATATTATATATAAAGAATCATTACCATGTTATTTTTTTTATTTACATCAATTATACTCATTATTATACCTGTCCAAATAATGAAGCATTGAATAACAAACTACACCCCGAAGTGAAGACGGTAAGCCCTACGTATGCACGTATAGTGAATTTGTCATTCATAGGATGAATATTATACTGAATTTAGTTGTACCATATTTATAATAACATATAAATATGTAGAATTTACTAGGGTTATTTTTTTATGGAAACAACAAAGAAAGAGGAAGTAGAAGAAGAAACGAACTTTGAAAGAGGTGATTAAATAATTACCTCTTCTTCGGGTGCTTCCTTTTGTTTTGAAAAAAGGTCTCCTTATGTTGTCTTTATTATCAAAGTAAGTCATCTAGATTTAATTTAGGGTAGTAGGGAAGAGATTTGAGCAGGGGTGGCCCAAGAAAAAGGCTTTGGAGGAGTGAATTTAAGAGAATGGGAAGTACCCTTTTATAAGGGAGGTGAGGGGCACTTTAGGAAAAGTTTGAAATATTGATTTATTATAAAACCATTTATGGCTTCTAATAGTATAAAATGGATTTATTTCTTAGATAAGGTGGTTATGGGTCAAAATTCCTTAAACCAATATGTTTTAGACAAGTTTAGGTCACCATATTAACCCTATTTTTTAGATTTAACTCTTAGTTAAATAGTTTAACATTTACCATGTCTTCTTGTATTTTTATATTAAATTGTTAATAAACATACAATAAAATTCCAAGAGAACCTAAAGTAGTTAATTAATTACATAAATAATGTTATATAATCCTTTTTTTCCAATATCATATTTTAGGGAATATTATATCATTTAATAATATAGTATTGTTTTAAAAAAACCCATTTTTGTAAATTTTGACACTATTTAGTATTTGGTTTTTGTGAAAGTAAAAAAATATTGATTACTTAAAGAAACATTTAATCAACCCTTACATGTCATATTAATCTATAAAATTCTTTTATGGAATCAAAACTTTCATATTATATTTATTTTAAAATTTATAATATCATTTATTTGAATCCTACAGTAATAAGGAAAATGATGCATCATTGCTGTGTCATAAATAAATATATTTATTTTATTGAGAATTTTTTTAAATAAAATAGAATGATTTAGGAAATATTTTTATATTTATAATTATTATTTATAGTCGAAAATATCACTTATATAACCCCATATAAAAATTATTTTACGAAAACATATAAGTTAATGTTACATTTTCCTTAACTTTAAATTAATTTTTATAAAGTGTAATTTTCACATCCAAGTGGCTCCATGGGGTCCCGAAATTGACCAAATGATGCCCATGGTTGGGAATAATTCATAAAATAATGTTATTAAATGTGTTAGGGTAATTTAATATTATTATAATATTATTTTTGTATAATTATTTACCAGATTTACCCTTTAACCATGTTAAATAAAATATTTACTGAAATTAATGTTCATAATGTCTAAAAAAACGTTAACTATTTAAAAAATTTATACCTTATGATTACAAATATGGAATCCAATTTTCTATATTCAAAACACAGAATTTTTATTAATTAATTTAAAATTAATTCATGTTGTCAAGACCGAAAAGCTATTTTTGAAGAAGTGAAAACTGCCAAAAGATTGATATGTGTTTATGTACAATTTAAATGTGAAATTACATCCAATTACCTAAATTATATTAAATGGTAAAAATATAATCTAATGATACTTTAAAACCAATATGTTTTATAATTTAATAGTATAAATTATTTTGATTAAAAAAGTTGTTTCCATGTAAAATTTAGTATTTTTCATTATTAATCAAAATATGAAAGTTATCAGAAAAATACCAAAAATTTATACAAACTAAATGTTTATGTCCCGATTCTAAAGAATAATTTAATTTAATAAAATTGAATATATAAAAGTCTCAAATATTGGATTTAAAAAGGGTTTTCCATTAAAAGGCGGAAAAACTGTATTTTTTGAAAAATACTTATTTTATTAAAAAATTGAATTTGTCATCGTATTATTTCTTAGAAACCCAGAATATGGATGTTTAAATAATATGGAGTATATATAAAATTCAAAAAGGGGTTAATAATATTCATAACCTATTTTTATATGGATAATTTGATAAGTCCTGATGCACTTGAACTCAGTGATGGGTACATCGCACGCTATTCTATTTTTCAAAGAGAAATATATCATGGAAGCTTGAGGTGTTACAATATTTCTTTGTAAAGTGATTTTTAGAAAATGATATGAATATCATAGATTATTTATCATCCAATACTATAGGACTTTAGAAAAAAAAACTCAAAATAATAACAAGGTTCCACGTGTAATCCAAATTATAGAGGCACTTGAGGTCATGGGAAGTAAATATTGATTGCATTTTTAGCACTCATAATTATTTTTTTCTAACATTAGTTCAGGACCATCACATTACTCATTTTATTATTTTTATTGGAAATACAATATAAATGGGCATAGTGGGATCTTAATCATTGTCACCAGGGATTAGTTAGTTGATAGAACGTGTTAGTGAACTTTGTATTCACCCTCATGTCATGTCTATTATTTATCATTGTTCTATCATCATCACCATAGATATATAATCAAAAAATATCTACTGGAATAATCTTTTTTGATAGATGATAATGAATTAGGGAAACCACAAATTCACCCTAATTAGTTTTGGCATACTCTCTCCTTTACCTATCAAAGAGAGTGGGATAGAGAGAGATAAATTCATTATTTAAAATAAATAGGCATTTTTTGGACATATATTATGTGTGCACGTGTGTGTGCGTTTATACAAGGTGGGGTGGATATTTAGGTGCAATAATGTGTGATTAAATGGGGGATATGGATATATTCCCTAAATCCTCTTACACATATGATATATTTTTAATTATATTACATTGTACAATATAGGCATGATGTAGTAATATATATACATAAAACAAAGTCACATAACATTAATAACTATAAGATATCATAAGTTTATTTATAAGATTTATCATACCACTTCCTCTAATATATCATATAGTATAATATATTTATAATATAAATATTTTGATATTGGTTATATTTATTATACGATTAATTGAAGGTAATTGAATGTTAAATGGTAATGTATTATTTCCACTTTGTTCATCATTATTGTCAACGTGTAAATACACTTTCCAAGATAGTTTGTCCCCCTTCAATTTTCTCCATTCCTATTATTCCCTTGATTATTTTGGGGGATTTTATTTGTTAGAGGAGTGGGGAATGTTTGGGGAATTATTTTTGATAGAAGGGAGAAAGAATTATAAGATTTATTTAGAATAGGATTCCCTTTGGAAGTCCATTGGGAGACCATCATAATATTAATGGAAAAGAAAAATAATTTATCCTCTCCCCCCAAATTTATAATGATGTATTCATTGGTTTTTTGGAAAATGGAAAATTTTAATTTTTTTAACTAAAACAAAAAATTTCAATTCAACCCCAAAATTTGAATTTTATACATGATTTAGTATATTAATCTCTCCATCATGATCCACATCGCCTACCTCTAATCACAAGTGGATCATTTTTTCCATCATTAATTTAATAGGATCTAATTGACTATAGGAGATCATTCTCAACATGGTAAGACCCTACCCCCTCTAATATTTAGTCTTCATTTTTTTACAGCAATAGGTTAAATCCCTTAGCTACCTTATTTAGCGTTTTCATAATTCATTGAATCTATTGGATCCATTTATATATATATATTCTCTAGGGTCTTAACTTTCATGAATATAAGGTAAGATCATGAATTCTTTCCTGATCATATCTCCTCAAATGGAAATGAAGAAAACCCTATTTCTCACACTACTTATTAGGTGATCTAATAGATTCTTTGATAACATGTCCTATTACTTTAAACTTAAAAGTATTTTTATAATTAATTTTGTATGTGTAAACCTTATTCCTATCATAATAATATATATTTAACCTAATAATGGTTTGGGGCCTAGTGAACCTTAAAAAATTAAACCATTTTTAGAAATTATATGTTTTTAAAATATTATTTATAAATTTTATGGATTGAGGGTGTGGCCAAAAAAATATTCTTACTAACATGATCAAGACTACTTCTATACCTTTAATTTGTTTGATTTATATCAAACCATGAATAATATACATGGATATTACATTATTTTAAATTAATATTAAACCCATTACAAAAGTACATGCCCGAGGACTTTAATTATTTAGTGTCTTTGGAAACTGGGAACATATTCTTCTAATTTGATAAAAAAATATTCAACATCTGATGTAATGATCTTACCCTTAATAAATCATACTTAAAACCTTTATTTATATAATGTGGAAAGGAAACATAGGAAAGGGTGAGTAAAAATGACTTGTAAGGGTAAACATAAAAGAGATATGTCCTAAGAACATAGACATAAGAATATAAGAACACGAGAAAAACATTTGAAGATCATACCCTGCATATCGAAGATCATAATCATGAGTCATGGAATGAAGTTTGTTAGTTTATAAGACACGAATCATAGTGAAATCAAAGAGAATGAGTCATGAGAGAATATAATTATCATAATAAATAGAATTTTGGAATACACCTAATTATATAAAATAATTCCCTATAAGTCAAGGATAATTTCAAAAACCTAAAAAGGCACTTCATAGGGGATTCACCTATTGGGTAAGACAAACCACCATCCCTAGTCCCAAACCTTTACTTATAATGGATCAAGTTACACCTTCTTCCCATAGTGGTTCAAGACCAGTGAATTGTTTCCCATATCAGTAGTCAAGGTTAACTCTCAAGCCCATATTAGTAGTTAGGGTTCAATTCAAAGACCATCTTAGTAGTTAATATTAACTCCTAAGACCATATTATTAGTCAAGGTCCACTCGCATGCCAACTTAGAAGAAAATGTCCCTTACTGAACCGGGTTCAATCCCCATTTAAACCATTCATATCTCAAGAGATATTAATATTTAATAAATGCATTGGATGAAGATATAGGTCCCACTCATATTATAATTAAATTATACATATGTGTGCCACAATATCATAAAAAATGATCATATTATAACCCATTAAATGTAAAATTTGTATCCTAAATATGTCATCATATCATGACTTATGGAAAAGAGACAGTTTTCATAATAATTTCATCATAGAATAACATAATAAAAAAAGCATGTTTGAAAAGTTTTTTATCATGGTATAACCTGTGTAAGAGAAATAGGTTTCATAAATAACATATCCTCAAAATCATAACAATTCATAGGAAGAATAAGAATTGAATATATGGATTATAACCCCAATAATGGATATGTAACATCAATGGATTCCATCTTAGATGGAAAATAATTTTGAAAAATCATCCAAAAACATTTCTTCATTAGAATATCTTTTTATCATTGAAAATTTATTTTTTTAACATTATACATTTTGAAAATCGTTTTCAATGAAAATAGATTTAAAACATTATAAAAGAAGTTTTGAAATAATTGAAATAAATTTATTTGAAAATAAACTTTTGAAAGATATAAATTAAGCTTTTAAAATAATTTAAAACACTTTTTAAACATAAAATACTTTTGAAAACAATTTTTATAGAACATTGTATTGGAAGAACATAGATTAATGACCAAAAAGAGAAATAATGTTGGATTTTATTAAAATATTATTAATTATCTTTAGTACCAAAGAGTGTAAAAATGGTACCACTATTGGAATATGTCTTGAATAACCAGAGTATAAGACAATTCATGAGAATTATTATGAGATTGATCATAATATTTCATTGATGAAATCATAATCCTGAACAATCATGATAAACGATGAGATTGAGACAATTTACTCTTAAAACCTTGGTAAATTTGAAACAAAATCCAAATGAAAGAATTAAATTACATGAAGCTTAAAATATTATACAAATAAGGATATTTTGGATACAAAATTTAAAATGTTATTATATACACCTCGTAAAATAATATAGGTTCATTACATTATATGTGTCTCTAAGATAGAAAATTATGACAAAATTACTTTACTGATTTGGTAACCTTTGAAATCTAAACAACATGAAAGAGGGATAATAAAATGGATATGGAAATAACCATAAATTTAAGAATAATAATCTTATAATACATTAATTTTCATTATATACACCACAAAAAATATACTACTGGTGAATAAGGCATAAGTCTCATGGAAATTAAAGTGAGACTAGATATACCCTTATAACTTGAGTAACTTTTGAATCATGAAATCCATGAAAGAATAAAATAAATTGAAACTTTTAATAATATCAAATAAAGTAAATTAATGATATAACATGTCATAGGGAAGTATATCTACCATAAAATAATAATAAGTGGTGAATATAACATATCTCCCAACGAAATAAAAGTGAGATGAGAAAAGCCTTACCTTATGTCTTGAATTTCTTTATACACATTCAAAAATATTGTATAATAAATATAATTTTATTATATATCTACCAAAAAAATATATTCTTATATATAATACAAAATATTACTTTATTATTACTTAATATTACTTTTTTATTAACAATTTTATGTCAATGTTATGTTTCAGGTAATAATTGCTTTGTTTTTTGTTTATGTTTTGATTTTTTATTCTTAATTATCTTAATTAGATCAAGATTTAATTATTCACAGAATGTAAAACATGATATAAATATAATATTTATTCAGTATATAATTATTTATAATAATATATAAAATATATAAATATAAAATGGAATACACCATTCATGGATATCGTAGGCCGTACGTACGCACGAACACTATTTCTGTTTTCTTGTCGTATTGAATGAAAGAAATAAATGGAATATATGTATATATATAGATATATATTATCATTAAAGTAGAATTATTATTTCATATATATCATATATTTTTACTGACCCCATCCTTAATACATTCCAAGTACTGTGTGAACAAACGACATCTTTTTGAGGAGACGATAGTCCACACACTCACAAAAGAAGTTATTGTATTCCCAAAAAATGGATAACATGAAGGTATAAGTTATATAATAATTAAATAATCATAAATAAATCACAAGTATTATAAATATCATATGAAAAAATTATTTACATCATTATTCCTAATCGTGAAAGGTGGTAATGAATGAATGAAAGACATCGATTCACGAGGTGGTAGTCCACCGTACACATGAATGATGATTTCATATCCCATTTCATGGATGTGTGTGTGAGTATAGAAAAATCCATTAACATAAAAAAAATATAATTAAATTTTTTGATACATAGTTTATTATATAATCAAGGAATAATAATAATTTATAGGGTGGAGAAGGACATAAAATAAAAGTACTTGTTAAAGGATTTTACCTCTTCTTTGGGTAATTCCTTTTGGTTTACACTGAAGGAAAAACTAGGTTTTATTTCTTCAAAAATTATTACTTATAATAGCATAGAATTTGGGTTATTATTTGATCAAGGATTTTATGATAAAAATGTCTTGATTTGTGTGAAGTAGTGAGTGGTTTGAGTGCCCATTTACTGTAGAGGAGGAGTGACATTATTGTAAATATAAAAAGGTAAACACTATTGAGAGGTCTTCATTAAATTAGTTAACTCTAATAATGTTAATGTTTTAATAAAATGTAGGTTATGTTCAAAATATTTCCATCCAATGGATTTTGGACATTTATATTGGTTATTTGGCCCCTTAAATTGATGTTCAACCACTAAGTAAACTCAGTTCTACCTTAATCGCTGTAATTAATTTCAATTACATTCACTAATTGTTTTAGTAAAAAATTAAGTTGAACTCACTAAAAATTATAAATAATGATTATTAAAAATATTGAATCCATTTTTCCATATTATAAACACTTAAATGTATGAAATTAATTTAAAATTATTCCCATAGTCAGGACGAGACAATAGGTTTTTAAAGTGAAAATGTTCAAAACAATTGAAATTTTTTTATATAAAATTTCACAGTGAAATTGGTTCCAATGAACTAAATTTTATTAAATTAATGTATAACTGATATATAATTTAAATAAAAATTAAAATAAAATTTAAATATATAAATAAAGTATATGAAAAATCATTTTTCAATTAAAATTCAATATTTTTCACTATTTATCCAAAAATGAAACATCTGAGAAAAAATACAAAACATTCACCTAGTGATAATTTTGAAATTAAAATTTCAGAAATTAAGTGTATCCTATTAAATAAAATCTATAATGGTTAAAAAAATAATATTTGAAATCGTTGCTCTATGAAAAGGCCTTAAAATTACCTTTCAGAAAAATATATATCATTATGCGTAAAATTAGTTTTATTCAAATTTATTGTATAGAAAAAACATAAGGTGAAATTTAAATATTTTATTGTCTATAATATATTTATATTTCATTAAAATAATTTATCAATTGTTTTTTAATTAATTTATTGTGGTAAAATGAGTTTTATTTCATAAATATTGTTTCCCAGCAAAAGATTTCCTATATTTTTACAAGGGTTTTATTTTCATTTCTAGTTAACTAGTCACAAAATAATTATTCTTATATACATGTGTACAACATATTTTAATATTTAATTTAACATTATTCATAACCATCATTCCAATTTATAATTGAAAACTAAAATAATATTTTAAGAATAATATTAATATCACATTGAAGTTTAGTAAAAATAGGTCTTGCGTGTCACACAGGTTATCAACAGAACTCGAAATTGTGTATAATACAAGAAAAAAGTAGAGTTGTTTGTAATAAAATATTATATAAGTTTTTCATGTAGCTAAATCTTGACTTGGCATTTTTACACAGCAAGAATAACTTGGCTATTTTATATAACTCAAGCTATATTCACTGTTGCGTGAAATGAAAATTATCAAAGAGGATAAATTAATTCAAAAAAAATTCACAAAATATTAGGGTGTTAAATTATTTATTCGTTTATAATGTAAATTTATTTTTTTAAGTATAATTATATATAAAAAGTTTACAAAAAATTTATTTGTTTCTTTAAACTTTAGTTTGAAGTGAATTTATAGTTTATGCTACATGCTTCTTATGTCAAACATGTCATATGGATTGCATTATGAAATATTATCCACATTAGTTATCACACAATGAATTATCATTTGTTTTCCCCCTTACACATTATATTTATAATGTGTAAATGGTTTAATGTCCCATAATTTAATCATTTTTCATTCAAAACACATTTTTCATTGGTTATTTAAAAATAAATAATAAAAGGTGAAATTTATTATTTTTTGTGTTTAAATAGAAAAATATCAGTTTGGAATTATTTTCATTATTTTAAATATAATTATCTAAATTGAACATTTTTTAGGATTAATTGTTCATTGGGCTCTATTTAATTCAACTAGATTGGTTTTCAAATCTATCTATAAGAGGAAAAAATTAAGAATACAAGTTGGGTTAAGAAATATATTCATAGTTTTCATGACCTTTAATTTTAGGGAAATATCTCTCAAACTCCCAGTCTTAATGAGCTCAAATTTTTTTATAGATATAAAATTTTATATTGAAAGATTTAATTAGGTATTTATTCTCTAGAATTAATGATTTTCAAGGCCATGAATTCATGATAAATCTATAAAAAAAATTTTGAGAGTCATCAAGGATATATAATTCAACTTTAGTATGGAAGCCCTGATGTTTTCTATATGTGTCCCATTAAAATAAAATTGTGTATGAGGATAATTAAGATATATCTTAATAACATCCTAGAAGATAATGTTTCAAGATTCAACCATTACCCCCTCCCAACAAAGTGTACCTCTCTTGGACCGACAATGTGAGAAGAGAGATAATGACCCCTGAGTCCTGCCTCCAGTAGGCCCCAGGTTGGCGACTAGCACCTAGGGTATGGCAAACACACAAATGGGAGGCATTATCCTATAAGAGAACACATGTGAAAGAGATGGATAATATAGGAACCAACTAACTCCTACTCAAACTACAATATAAAAGAAATCCCAAGTTCACATATGTAATGTCATGAAAGAACTACTACAACTGAAAGGGAAAACTTCAAGTACCAAAAGAAGGTAAAATGGTAGTGACCACGAATCCTGAATAGCTCCTGAAACCCCAAGAAAGTAGTAACCAGCCTGATCTCAAACCCGCTCCAAGTGACCTGAAAAATAGTTTATATATACATAGGGTGAGTATAATGGTATACTCTGTAGGATCCTCCCTGGAGCATCTTATGCAAATTAAGGAAAGCATGGTAAACCACAATGAACAAAAAGTGAAACTAAATCCTCACCTAAACAGGAATACTAAGTTCCCATCCACACCATGGATACTCTCACCAAGTATCACATACAATAGTATATAATATAATAATGAATGTCAAGGGTACCCCACTACTACTTCTCCACTGGTTTACTGCTTTTCCCCAACGTCGCACATCCTAAGAATATCTCTCAAAAAAGGATTTTCCAAAGACACCTAGGTAAAGCACTGCAACATGATCCTCATGTGACACACCACCACCACATCTATATAACCAAAAGTAACCAGGTAGTTTCTACGAGCCACAACAGCCCGCATAATGTGTATCAAACATTATGTATTATACCTCAATCCACTACCACTCATGCACCGAGTAAGGATCTTCAATCCATCACTACCAATACATGTTATACCTATAGTATCACATATAAAACTATATCTAGAATATATGTTTGTGAAATAACCACAATCCATTATATCCCTCTACACACACATATGGGTAAAACTAACTACCATGCATACCAACACCAGTAACTACCAAGAGAAGAGAGTGGGTCCAAAGGGGGAAGTCAGTCATCCACACTCCCACCAGGATGTTGGGGAAAGCACCTCCCAAGGCTCAGAATCCTCGAGGTGTCAGTTTCCCTAACTGACATGGTGGCGTAACATATAGAAACACAAAAATGAAAAAATATAATATATCTCATAACTACACTATGGTCACAACTTATTCTTAGACTCAACTGTATCTAACGTCTCTATAACTCCTGACTACCACTTCTAAGACTACATATCCTATAAGCACAAAAGCATTTAAAGAGTTACATTAGATTGTTTTATCACTTTTTTTCAGTTTCACTTTATTTTAATTATTTATTTATCCATTAATTAACCATTATAATTTCCACATTTCATTTAATTATCATAACAAAAATGTTCCATGCCATCCAGGCATAACCAAACCAAGTCCACGATTCCTTTTAATTATAACATCAACATTGCATCCCTGCAAACTCCAACCCAATGGGTTAACATTATTTATTCAATCATTTATTAACAAAATTATTTCATTTCCAGAATTCTGGGTATTATAGAAAATAATTTTAAGCATCAAAACATAGGGGGATCAATACTGTGAGTAAATGAACTACCCATCGAGTCATTTCCACCCATAGCTGGAGTGCATGCCCATCAATTCTCGAGAAGATAAAAAAGGAAGGCATGTGGAATACCCCACATGTCTTTTCCTCTTTTGGAAAGAGGGTAAGAAAGACCATCTTCCTCAAGTAGTGGGTAAAAATAAAGTAGATTAAAAACATCAGATTCAACAACAACCACTTTCATATCAATGGGAAAGCCCAACTTCAACATGTTCCATCATCCTTGGTGTCTTTTCTGACACCCACATGAATACACTGATACATCTATTCACTCTAGGCATCAAATTCTACCACCACCACTAGGACTACCTAACCCCACATACCACAACAACCCTCTAGGACTAGCAAAACTAGGTTCACACCATAACACAAGTAGCAAGAAACAAACAATATAACAACTGGTCTCTTGGCCTTTAACAAGGCATTAAACCTTCACACACAATGAGAACTCACAGCTCCATACCATAAGGCACATGGCATTTAAAATCAAGCGGGTAACTCAGAATCCTTAAAGTAATTATCTTTATCACACAACATGTCCTTTATTCCTTATTAAAATAACCGATTCTATTAAACATGCATAACCGCATCCATTTGATTTATCACCAAGTACAAAAAAAACATCCATATTCATTAAACATACCTCTTTATATTTATCTAATTAATTTATAATTAATATCATCTTTACGGTCTTTACTAATTTCCATCAATAATGACATGATAGACAATACATTAATCATAGATATCACATGATCTAGCAAATCAAGATGCAATAACAACGTTAATAAATTGATACCAATTATTTAATTCAGTTAAAGTATTTATTACATCAATTTCATTGAGATCCAGTGGCTAAAACATCCTTAATCTATTACTTCACGTAAAAGAATAGATAATCCACAAATTTCCTAGCTAAAAAGTTTCTGATGTTATTTTCATTAGAACATTCCAACCCAACGGATCACGATCACCTATCCCGCAACAACTGCATCCACTCGAGGAAACTGTGACATAATTGTATAAAAAAACACCCAATAAAGTTCCATTATAAACATGGATATAACATGAAAGAACATGTAAAGTAGAATGAGAGGAAACAGATCAAGGAACCCAAAAGAACATAGGTATAACTTACCTTATATCGTAGACAGATCGACACTTCCTGGATGCACCAAGACAGGGGTTGCACATGCAGTGGTAAAATCACAATGGGAAACAATCCAAGGATTGAAAAAAAAAATCCTCAAAAAAGAGGTTCGAGTCACATCACATTAATGAAAAGGAGAAGAAATAAAAAGGAAGAATGTATCTTGACCCTTTTGAAAATCTAAATGTATCCTTGATTTAGATACAGTTTAGATTTTCCATTAAAGGAAGATTTAGTCAAGACTGTGTTTTTTGACTAAGTAAAGGCACTCTAACACGTAGTAGTATTAATATATGAGTTATGGGATTTGAATCAGCCTTAAATAAATTTAAAAAGGATTTAAATGTATTTTATGTCAACGATAATGTCAATGGGACGAAACTGTAAGATGCTGGAAACACTATTCACTGACTAATTTTGAAGCATTGTAGCACTTATCGACAGATGGACTATCAATAAATGACCTACTAATAGATGACATACTGATAGATTAACTACTAACTGATGACATATGGATAGAGGACATACCCACAGATGACCTACTGATAGATGACCTACCAACAGATGGCCTACAGACAAACGACCTACCGAAGAATGACCTACGGACAAACGACCTATCGATAGACAACAGAACAAAAGATGACCTACCAACAGATGACCTACCAATAGGTGACTCACCGATGTGATTCAATAATGTGACTCACTAATGACACTATTCAAATACATCTCACTGATGACAATATTCACAACTATCTCATCGATGGCACTGTTCACATGCATTTCACCGATGACATTGTTCACATCTATCTCACTGATGAAACTGTTCACATATATATCACTGATGACATTGTTCACATCTATCTCACTGATGAAACTATTTCAAAATTTCTCATTTAAGACACTGTTCACAAATGTCTCATCGATTAAACTATTCATAGAACTAGAAATTCTGTTCAAAGAATAAAAAATTTGGAAAAGTGTTAGAAATAAGTCACCAGACCTCCCAGAACACCTCAAACACCATATTTTCACAAAGTAATGGACCAGATAGGTCTAGTACATTACATCATATACCTCTCAAAACATTATCATCATCAATAATTCAAAACCATCCTATAGAGGAAATAGAAAAAAGGGGTCCGAACAACCACCCTTTGAGATACCTGTCTTGGCTCTCGCCACTAAAGGAGCTCAACCACCTTACTAGAGGGACAAGCATAAAGCTATGCGACAATAATAACCAGATCCAAAACACTCTCCTAGGGGAGATACCTATCTATAGATATCATTCCACAAGAAGAAACAAGAGAAATCCATCTCATAAATAGGAAAGGTCTACAACCACAAAATGAACATCATTATAAGAAAAGAGATAAATATCAAAAAGGTTTGGGTACTGAGCATGTATCTACAACTCACATTCCCAGGTACTCTTCTCCATGCCACCATACCGCCACAAGACACCAACCAAGGGAAAATAATGCATACGCAACACCTTATCCTTGCGGTCTGGGATCTCTAAAGGCCACTCCTTGAAGTTTGCATCCCTGTCAACATAGATATTTCCCCAATAGATGACATGATAGTCATCATGAAGATAACGAAGGAGATTAAACATGTGAAAAAAATCATGAATCATGATCATATGTAGGGGAAGTGCTACATGATACTCCATGAATCTAACACAATTTGACACCTTGAAAGGCTCAAAAAATAGGGAGAAAGATTACTCCCACGACCAAACCTTTGCTACCCACAATAGGGTGACACCTTAAGAAAAACATGTTCCAAAACTTCAAACACTAAAGGTATCCTCCTATGATCAGCATAGGATTTCTGATGATCCCTCACTGCCTCCATCCCTTCACGAATCACCTGAACTTTCTATATTGTATTTTGTACTAGTTCGGACCCGAGAATTACTGACTCCCCGACCCATGTCTAGCACAATGGAGAATGACAAGGTTGGTCATTCACGTATTGAAACACCTCCATAGAAATGGTGGAGTGGAAAAATTTGTTATAGGTTAACTCTATCAAGGGAATGTTCCTCATCCACAATCCTTCAAAATATAGGACACAAGAGTGCAACGTGTCTTCAATAGTCTGGATGGTCCGATCTGTTGGACTGTTCATATGTGGATGAAAAACAGTGCTAAGGCATAAATAAGGACTAAAATCATGCTGGAGACATCTCCATACCCTAGAGGTAAAACAAGGATATCGATTGGAAATGATCATCCTAGTGACCCTGCAGAGTCTCACCACCTCCTCCAGATATTTCTTCAACAAAACCACCACTTAGATCGACTCCATGATTGATATGAAGTGGGATAATTTTTTCAAATGATCTAGAACTACCCATATAGAATCATAGATTCCATGAGAAAAAGGTAAACCAATAACAAATTCCATAGAGATGTACTCCCTATTCCATTGAGGAACATCTTATAGCTGGAGAAACCTACCAGGAATAAGGTGCTTGGTCTTCACCTTCTAGGAGACTGAACATCAAGACACAAACTCTGAAACTACACACATCAAACTATGACACCATAACTGACTCATCAAAGCTCAGTACCTATTTTTCACGACAGGATGTACCGATAATAGAGAACTATGTAACTCTTTGATAACCATCTCACACATTGCCAAAGGAAAGAAAATTCTTCCCTAAAACAACACCGGATGTTGTTCATCCTCATACCAGCCAGTAGGGGCCTTCCCACAAACAACTCAGTCTCTCCAAATCTCCCCCTCAAGATACCTCAACTGGGAATCTTCCACCTACATTAACAAATATGACTACACCATCATCTGAAAAAGACAATATTGACCCCCCAAATGCTCCCATATCCAGATGTAATATCGAACATTCTTCTGTTACTCTCCAAGAATCACCTGATTCATGCACTGCATCACTACATGACTTCCTACTTAGTACATCAGCTAAAAAATTCCCCTTACTAGGTGTATATGAGATTTCAAAGTCATAATCCTATAATAACTCCATCCATCTGCACTTTTTCAAGTTCATGTCACGAGGAGAGAAAACATACCTCAGTATTTTATGATCAATGGAGACCACAAAGCATTCTCTGATGAGGTAATGTCTCGAAAAATTGAGGGAAATCACCAATACAAATGACTCAAGATCATGGATGGAATAGTTACGCTCACGGAGATGTAACTACCAAGACCCATAAGAAATTTCTAATCACTACTACATTAAAACGCATACTAACCCCAGACATGAAGCATCATAGAAAACCTAAAACTAAACTCCTTCTGCTGGTAGATAAAGAAATAGGGAATCAACCAACATCTCCTTCAGATACTTGAAAGATACATGACACTGATCATTATATACAAATGCTTGATCCATTATGGTCATGGCTGTCATAGAATTTACAACCTTAGAGAAATCAGCTACAAACCTCCTATAATACCCTTCAAGACCAAGGACTCCCACCCATGACACTATCTTGGGTGCTGACCAAGACAAAAATTCTTCTATCTTTGATGGATCCAAAGCTAATCCATGTTGGAATACAACATTCCCTAATAAATGGAATTCTTAATCCCAAAACTCACACTTTAATAACTTACCAAACATCTTATGTTGACGAAGGACTCCCAAAATGACATGTAGATGCTCTAGATGCTCCTCCTCAAACATTGAGTACACAGGGATTTTTTCAATGAAGACCACCAAGAAATTATCCAAGAACCCATGGAACACAAAATTCATCAACCCCATGAACACATTGGGAGAATTAATCACACCGAACAACATCACCAAGAACTCATAATTTCCATGACAACAATAGAAAGTAGTATTCAAGATATCCTCTTCCTTCACACACATCTGATGATAATTTGACCACAATTAGATCATCAAGAACCAGCTTTTCCCCTTCAATTGAACAAATAAATCATCAATATGTGGAAGAGGATAGATATTCTTCACTATAACTTTTTTTAAGCGACGATAATCGATACACAACCAAAAAATTCTATCACCCTTCTTCAGAAACAAAATGGTTGTGCCCCACAGTGACACACTTAGATGAAAAAATCAAAGTATAAAGGCCATAGAGATGTATAAATAGCTTCAAAAACTCATAAGGTGATATCCTATATGAAGAAATCAATATAGTAGATGCGCCTAGATGTAGCTCGATCCTAAAATTGATCACTCATTGAGGGATTAACACTAAAACCTCTTATTGAAATACATCAGGGTACTCTTCTATGACCCTAGGAAACACTAACCGTTGAGCCTCTAACAAACTCACCATCATCTCATCCATCAAGTATGACAAGGATGGAACACGCCTCTAACCCATCTGAGGGTATCTCTCTCCAAAAAACTCCACTGGCTCTCCATCAACATTAAAAAACACCACCTTCCTTCTTAAGAAATCCAAGATAGCATGCAATAAATACAACCAATCCATGATGAGGATAGCATCATATGATTGAATCCATAGAAATAAGAAATATTCCCCATAGCAGTGCTACTATAGAACTAGATCATAGTCTCTACATAATTCAAACAAGTCAGCTTGACCTATAAGTAGTGTAGTCAATGCCAAGGGAACTGGAAGTCTCTCTACCTCAATTCCCAAGGAATGGAAAATGGTAGGTGATATGAAGGAGTTAATCACTCTTGAATCAAACAAGGAATACACTTAAGTAGAAAATTATCAAAGGGTACCTCTAATGATGTCTTGCTCACCCGGTGTTGGAAATGATAAAGCATGAAGCAGACCATGACCTAGTCTACGACCTCTCTGACCCTACTAACAACCATCACCATAGTCACACTATGCTATATATGAACAAAGAGCATCCTAGGGATGTCCTATGCCGGCCCCATATGCTCTCTACTAATCCAAAGTTAGTGTATCCCCCTATTGCTACCTCGGCTTAAACTTCCTCAACTGAAGAACTTGAAGTGGAACACCTGGTGCACATTGAACGCTATGAATGGTTGAGCACTCTCTCTATTGATGACCTTAGCCCCCATAAGAAAAAAAAAACTCCCGATCCCTTGGAACATGTCTGAGAGCCTCTTCCCCTAGAGAAACAAGATACTGAGGGTTGGGACCTACCCTCAGCCAAACTAGAACTCTTCTTCCCTGAAAACCGGGAACCCTAGACCACAACTCTTCTTTTTGAGGAATCATGGTGACTACCCCCTCATAATGATCTAGTCCTAGCTAACATCTTCTTAATGACCTCTTCCCTTTATATAACCAAGAGATATGTCTTCATCATAAATGCTGTGACCTGGCACAAGATCACTAGATGCAAAGCCTCCTCAAAATTCCTCTCCCTAGACTCCTCATCTAGAAACGGGTCTAAAGCATATAGAAAAAGGTTATAGAAATGAATTTTAATCTCTCACTCATTAGTGCTCCCCTGTCAAAGGGTAAACAACTACAGACCATTGGAAACCTTCGTAGTTGATGGAAGAAACTCGACACTGAACTTGTATTGGAACTCATCCAACAATACTACTCACTGCTTGGGATCCTTAAGGAACAAGAACCACCACTACCTTGATACCCCATGAAACATTGTCACAACCAATGACACCCGGTGATCCTTCCAAGACTAGATCGAACTAAAAGCTCTCTCGAACTCCTCCAACATGTATTCTGTGACTGCAGCAGAAACAATGCCCTCATACTTCTGTATATTCCGGTGCTAAAACTCTAAGAGTTTCTTCCTCCAAGTGTTGTCATCGTCAACCTATAATCCATAGCGATCAGATGGCATAGAATACTGAACATCTTCTATGTGAATTTGACGAGGACATCGACCTAGATCCATACCTGCAAAGTAACAAATAGTTAGGGCTCCTAAACCTGGAATATAGAAGATTCAACATTAATTACTTAAAATTTTTCTTTTATTAATTTAATGTTAACCCATCATAAGGTCTATCCATTGAAATGCAGGTGCAAGGAAGAATGATGCAGGATCCTCTCCCAGGTCATTACACTTAAACATGTATCCCATTGTTTATAATCCACTGCAAACTTAATGGTATGTGAATCAGATCAAAGGGGGCCCTAAATACCTATGTCTTATCCAGTATCATGTGTTTAATGTAATTTCAAAACATAGCAGACATAGTTTCCCTACCGTCCCATGTAACCTCACATGTTCTTAGCTCCATACTCCATAATGTCCCTCAACCAGACCTCTGATATAACTTTTTCATGACCCCATCCCAACAAAGTTTACCCCTCCTAGGCCGGAAAATTTAGAAGAGATATAATGACCCATGAGTCCCGCCTCTAGTATGCCCCAGGCTGGCGACTAACATCGAGGTCATAGTAAACACACAAATTTGAGGAATTACCCACTAAGAGAACACATACAGAAGAGAGAGATAAGAAAGACACCAACAAAATCCTGATTATACTAAAATATTAAAGAAAACACAAGTACACATATGTAATGTCATGTAATAACTACTACAGTAGAAAGGGAAAATTGCAAGTACCAAATGAAGGTAAAACGACAATGACCATGAAGCCCGAACAGCTCCAGCAACCCCAAGCTAGTAGTAACCCGCCTAATATCTAACCTACTCCAATTGAACTAAAAAATAGTATATATATACGCAGGTTGTGTATAATAGTATACTTAGTAGGATCCTCCCTAGAGCCTCTTGTGAAAAAGTAAAGAAAGAATACTAATGCACAGTGAACAACAAGTTAAACTAACTCACAACGTAAATAAGTATAATAATTTCCCATCTTCTTCATGTATACTATCACCAAGTATCTCGTACAAGATTATATAATATAATAAATAATGTCAAGGGTACCCCACTAACACTTCCCCACTGGTTTTCCTCTTTCAACCAACGTCACACATCCTAAGCATCTCTCTCCAAAAAGGCTAGCCCGAAGACACTTTGGTGAAGAAATACAATGTATACCTCATGAAACACACCACCACCACATCCACATAACCAAAATTAACCATGTAGTGTATGGGAGCTACCACATCCCGCATAATGTGTATCAATCATCGAGTATTATAACTCAAACAACTACAACTCATACATCGAGTAAGGATCCTCAAGCCATCATAACCTATATATGTTATAGCTATAGTAGAACAAAGGAAAATATATCCATAATATATGTGTGTGATATAACCAAAATACATTACAGCCCTCTATGCACATATATGGGGAAAACTAACCGTTGTGCATACCGGCACTCGTAACCACCAAGAAAAGAGAGTAGGTCCAAAGGGGGTAGTCATCCATCCATCCTCCCACACGAATAATTGGGAGAACACCCCTATGTATCAAAATCCTTTGGGTTTCAGTTTCCCTAATTGATAGGTTGGAGTAGCATATAAAAACAAAAAATGTACAAAATATAATATAGCTCACAACTACACTATAGGCATAACTTTTACTTAGACTCGACTGCTGATAAAGTCTCTCAGAGTCACGAGTATCACTACTAAGACTAGGTATCATATAAGAACACAACCATTTAAAGAGATACATTAGATTACTTTAACCCTTTTTATCAGTTTGACTTTATATTATTTAATTATTTAACCTTTAATTAACCATTACGATTTTGAGATTACATTTCATTAGAATCATAAAAAAGTTACATACCCTCCATGCATAACAAAACCAAGTCCACAGTTACATTAAATTGTAACCTCAGCATTGCATCCCAACAAGATCCAACCCTGTAGTTTAACATCATTTATTAATAAAATCATTTAATTTCCACAATTCTAGGTATTGTAGAAAATAATTTTATGCTTCCAAACACAAGGGGATCAATAGGATGAGTAGATGAACTACCTGTCATGTCCCTTCCACCTATAGATAGAGAATAGTCCCATCTATCCTCAATAATCTAAACATGAAAATAACGTGTCATACCCCAAATGTATTCACCTCTTTTGGAAGGAGGGTAAAAAATACCATCTATCTTAGGCAGTGGGGAAAATTAAAGCAGATAAAAAAACACCAGATTTAGCAACAACCACTTTAATATCAATGGTTAGGCCCGACTTCAACATGTTCCATCATCCTTGGTGTCCTCCCTGACACCCACATGCATATTCTGATGAATCTCTCCACTCTAAGTGTCGACTGCAGCCACCACCACTCGGAATCCCTACCCCTACATACCACAACATCCCTCTAGGATCAGCCATCCCAGGATGACACAATAACACAAGCAGCAGGAAACAAACTACATAGCAACTGGGATCATGGTCCTAAATAAGGCATTCAACATTTACACACAACCAGCACTCACAACTCCAAAGCATAAGACACACGGCCCTTAAAATCAAGAGGGTAACTCAAAACCGTTCAAGGAATTATATTTATTGAACAACCAGTCCATTATTTCATATTTAATTAACCAATTCAATTAAACATGCATAACTGCATCTATTTGATTTATCACCAATCACAACAACAACAACCAGATTCATTAAAGATGCCTCTTTATCTTTAGACAGTTAATTTATAATTAGTCTTGGATTTACATTCATTACAAATTTTAATCAATAATCACATGTGAAACAAGAAAATAATACACATCACATGATCTAGAAAATTGAGAGGCAATAACATCACTAAGAAATTTATATTAATTCTTTAATCCCATTCAAGTATTTATTATATCAATTTCATTGTGATCCTGTGGAAAAAACATGCCATCTCAATGAATGCTTGTAATATAATATAGAATCCAGAATTCCCATACTTCAAAATGTTTTTAAAGTTATTTTCACGAGAACATTCCAATATAATAGATCATGATCACCTCTCCCACAATGACTGCATCAACCCGAGGACACTGTGACACAATCGCATCAACCAACAACCAATAAAGGTCCATTAGAAATTTGGAGATCACATGTGGTAACATGTCAATGATAACAGGAGAAAACATATCGAGGAACCTAGACGAACAGAGGTAAAACATACCTTATATCAAAGATAGATCGACACTTCATGGTTGTACCAATACGTGGGATGTTCATGCAGTGGGAAAACTCCATGGGGAAACGTTCCATGTATAGATCAATCACACAACTCCTCAAAAAAAGAATGTTCTGGGCACCTCACACCAAGGGAAAGGAGAATAAAGAACATTGGGGAATGTATCTTGGCCATTTTGAAAATCTAAATGGAGCAGTGGTTTAGATCCGGTTTAGATTTGACATTAAAGGAAGATCTAGTCAAGACTACTCATTTTGACCATGTAAAGGCACTCAAACACTTAGGAATATTAAGATAGGAGTTATGGGCTTTGAATGGGATTTAAATCCTTTAAAAAATCCTATGAATGAATTTTACATAAAAAATAACAACAAAGAGATGAAACTATATAATGACGGAAACACTGTTCACAGAATGATCTAGAAACATTTTAGCACCTCCCAATAGATGACCTACCAATAGAGGATCTACCGATATAAGAATTACTGATAGAGGACCTAGGAATAGATGACCTACCGAAAACAACCTACCAACAGACGACCTATCGAGATATTCCCTACCGACAAAGGACCTACCAATAGATGACCTACCAACAGATGACCTACCAATAGATGACCTACCGACATAGGATCTACCAATAAATGACATACTGATAGGTGAATCACTGAAGAAACTCACCTATGACACCGTTCACATCTTTCTCACTGATGAAACTATTCACAACTGTCTCACCAATGACTCTGTTCACATCTATTTCGACGAAAAAACTATTCACAGCTGTCTCACCAAAGATGTTGTTAATATTTGTCTCACCGATGACACCATTCAAATCTATCACGCTTATGAAAATGTTCAAAAATGTCTCACCAATGACACTGTTCACAAATTTCTACTGATGACACTATTCAATGAACTGGAAACACTGTTCACAAGACTGAACATTTCGCAAAGTGTTATAAATAAGTCACCTTGACCTGCCATAACACCTCAAACATCATATTTTCACAATGTAATAGACCAGAGAGGTCCAAGCCATTACAAAAAATACATGGAAATTATATATATATGATTCAAGTGAAAATCATCCAACTCTCAAGATTATAAGTTTGAACCTCTGCTTCTATTCAATAGTTAGCCATTTTAATAAGCTAAAAAGGGTATATTTAATTTGTAATAGTCTTCCACTTTTTCAAATAAATTTATTTTTCTGTTTTTCGCTTTTTTATCATATTAATTTCCCCATTGTGCTTCTCCAATCATTATATTTATGGATAACTAACCATCGAAGTTGCTCAGGGGGGGGGGGGGTGCTTTAAGTTCTTTTTATCCTTCATTATTTTATATTTATTTTATTATAGTAATTTTGTGTTTGTTAAATAGATTAAGTCGAGGGGTTTCCCCATTTTCCTATCATACAATTTCTATAAAATAATTCATATATTTTCCATCCATTAATTTCCTATGTTCATTGATACATTGATGTTCAACATGTACAATGTTGGTCAAGGAAGAGGTCTAGTAACTGGATTTGGGAAGAGTTTTATCCTACATGTATAGGTCTTTGTGTGGGGTAATTACAATTTGAACATGGCTGTATTGATCAATCAGTCTTCATCTCAATATTGAACAAAATAATGATAATTATATTTTAAATAAAAATGACAACATCACTATAAACACATATGATTAACATTCTTCTTTATTAAAAACCACTTTGTGATTTTTTTTTATTTTTTTTCACTGACTCTCTCTCTATATATTTATATTTATATAATATTCATTTCAGAACAACCATTATTCTAGTTCTAAGTTAGTATTATATTTTAGTATAATATAAATACTGTCAATAGAGAAGTTGTTTGTGTGAGTGGCCATCTTGAGAGAACGACCCTATGTGAGAATTATGATATATTATTAGGTAAACAAGAAAATATTGAAGTGGGAATCACAAAGAAACACACTTTTAATTTTTTTTCTATTTTTCAGGAGGTGAATCACTTACACACACTATTTTTTGTTAAAAAACTCAAAAAAATCAGAAAATTAAAAACAAATCTAAACAACTATTTTATTCAAAGATGCAGTATCAAAATAATTATTAATATAGTTGCAATGTTCACAGATAAATAATTGAGATAAATAAGGAATAATAATTGAGGAACTAAGTATAACAAAATTTTAACATTCTTAAAGTAGTTAGGAAACAAATAAAAAATATTTTCAATTCCTTGATGTATTTGGAAAAAGTGCCTCAAGAAAAATAACACCCACAAATTTTAGAATTAATTTACCTTTAAACAAATACTAGGTTTGATAGATTTATTTATACACAACACCAAACTAACAAATTATTATAATTTAAGGAAAAATTAATAAATTTTACTGTTATAATATAGAAATTAAATATTTGTGTATAAATAAAAGTAAACACACTATGAAAATTCTGTAGATAGGAGAAGCGATGGATCGGGAACTATGATTTTTCCTCATAAAGATCACATATCTGAGCTTGTAAAGGAGGCAGTTTCCCTAAGATCCACTCTTATTGTACCGCCACAATTTATAACAACAGTATCTTATCTTTTTCTTATGTGTTGCGTGGAGATCCTGAGTGGTAATATAAGTGTAAATTAAGATGGTATAAAATTTTAATTATCCATGTGACAAATTATTTCACATTTTTTTTAATTTTAAAGGAAAAAATTATTTTTAATATTATCTTATTGATAAATTTGATTTAATATATCAAAATAACTAAGAATACAATTTTATCCAAAATAATATTTTTTTCTACTAAAATTAGATTTTTATAAAATTATAAAAGTAAATATATTTTATATAATATATATAATTTTCATGAATTATATAAATAATCTAATTATTGATTGATAGAGAATAAAAATAAGAAGAATTAAAATTTTTAAATCTTATTTTCTGTTAAAAATAGTGTTTATTATATTTTTATTGTTTTTATTTAATAGTAAATTTATAAAATTTTAGAATTTTAATTTCTAAAATTGAATTCAATTTTTAAATTTTAATAATAATATTACCTTATCATACTTTTTGGTATTTCCCATAAATAATTGATGTTTAGGTGAATAGTGAAAATATCGTTTTTAATAACACTGTAGCATTTTTGAATTTATCATGATAAAAGAATGTATCAAAACTTTTATAAAAAAATTTCATGACCAAAAATATATTTTAGGAATAAAATAATTCATTTTAAAAATACTATGATGAATTTAGAAAACTCATGTTCAACATTTTGAAACATAAGTAATCTTTTATTCTAATAAAAAACCTTTTTTCATCTTTTTCCTTAATTATGATATGATAAGGTAGAATTATGTTTTGGATTTTATTTTATTCCATATAAATATTCTAGTTTAATAATAAAATTATTATTACCATGAAAATAAAAAACAATGATAATTTTACTATAAACATAATTTTTTATGCTTAAAAATACTGTTTTTTCTAAAAATTGATTTTCATGCCATGATTATTCAAATGTTAAAAATAATTTTTCTCACACATAGATGTTTTATTTGAAAAATTTTATTTCATTATTTAATTATTAAATAATATTTATATAAAAAGTTCCATTTTATTTTTATGCATAAAAAATTAATTACAGAGGTAAAAATTAGTTAGCGCGGTAAGAGTAAATTAAGTCAAAAAGAATTTAACTAAGGATAAGACACTAAAAAATGTTAAAAAAATGTCCAACAAATAGTGTATGAGAGGGTTATTTGAATCAAATCACCCCACTCCATTATGTTCTATTATTGGATCCTTTTGAATCTTGAATATTGACTTTTCTTTTATATTATTTACAAAAATGGTATTTACCTCACATATAAAAGGATCTATCCTCCACCCTTTTTTTACAATCACAATAAAGATTTATCTCAACAAAAACTCTTCCAAATTCTATACTAAACTCTCTCACCATGTATTAGAAGCCTTTTTTTCAAGAATACCAATCTATGGAGACTTATGTTGTTACCCAAGGGCGAACATCCAAAGGGAGAGGTAATGTTCTAAACCGTGCTCTCTTAATTAATTCTTCTTATACCCCATAAAATATATTACATACATGAAATAATGATAAAATAAGTATTATTAAAATGATTCAATGTTATTATACTAATATAATATCCATTTTCTACCTTCCTTCAAGAACCATTTGAAAAATGAAGATGCCATCATACGTACATGCGAAGTATCACCTCCATGAATAACCTACTATATTTGTAACATTCATCTTAAATGGCTGGTAAAAATAGTTATTTAATAAAAAAATATAATATTTATAACATTATTAATATTATGAAATTATAACTATTTTAATTTTCTACTCATCCCATCTTATGGAAGATAAAAGTGTCATCCATGTGTATATAAGACTACTACATTCAGGGAAAACATATTTCATTTTTCATTACAACATATCTTGGATGGATTTAAAATTGAGTTTAATGTATAATAATTAAATTTATAAATCTATTAATATTATGGAAATATAATATGGTAAATTCTACAATTTATATTAACAATAAATGATCATAGTAAACACAATTTCAAAAAAAATAATATACCAATGAACCTTTATTAGTTTGAATCAATTTTGGAATACCTATGGAACTGTATAAATTTTTTTCTAATGGAATAATAAATACATAAAACTCTAAAATTATGGATATTATGTTTCTATATTACAACACCGTTTTCCTTTTTAATATACTGAAATAGATACAAAATATAATTGACCAAACAACCTCAAGTAACCGACTTAAGTGAGAAATATAAAATAAATAAATAATAAACATTAATAAATGTAACTTATTAATTGAAATATAGATGAAATGTATTCCTAAGTAAGTATTTAATAATCTTAATCAAATTATGCAGGAATCTAGGCACTTGTGTAGAACGAATCCGGACCCAAGGTAAGGGTTTCCACATCATAATTTTTCTTCATTAATATAAGATTTTAATTTACCAATTATTAACCTTTTTGATGTAAAAATTACCCTTGGATGTATTTTTAATCATAGTTTTTGAAATATAATGGATTTATAAATCCATTACATGCTATACCTTTATCTTTTTTGTATTCTAAAGATAATGAAGTTACAAGTAGTATGTTGGTACAATTACTTTTTCATTTTGGTCCTGATCTATCTTTCTTAACTGTTATTTTCTATGTTCTCCTATTCAATAATTTATATTTCCTATATAGTAAATCATTTATTTACATTAGGGTAAATTACTTCATAATTTAAAAAACTTATTTATTGGTTTATTCTTCCTCAAATTTATGACATTTTTAGGATTAATACCTATCCTTTATAATCGATTTTGTCTACAATTCCTATATTTTTCCTTCTCTAAAGCATTATCCATTCGTATTTGGGAATAAAAATATATTTTATCATTTATGATCCAAAAAAATCTGTATAACCATTTGAAAAATAATATTTTATTATCCTTTTTAATGATGTAAGTTTCAACAATGATATTTTAAAATATAAAAGGTAATTTCATTTACACTCATATTTTTCTCTTATACTCTACATTTATTGATTTAAGACTTATGCATTTTAACGGTAATATTATTGGGATATATTTTATAGTAATATTTTAATAATTCTTATCTCAATATTCATGAAAATATTATTTTTGAAAAGAAACATGAAGATTATTCCTTTTTTAGAATGACGTTAGGGAATATTTTCTAAGAAAAATCTTTTCATGATTTTACTTTTATTTTCCTATCTATAAGATAAATGGTCCATCGCTGATTTTATATTACCTTATAATTCACTATTTATGAAAATTATTTTTATTCCAATGACTTTACTCTATGAATTACATAATTTTTATTTCATTGATTGAAAGGTGTTCTTCTAAATACTTATACAACGATTGATTAAGGAAATTATTTACTAAACCATATAACCTTTATCTATATAGTGTAGATACCATATACATAATCATCATAATTTAAGTTAATTTACCCTAAAGCTTACATAATATCATTATATTCCCATTCAATATACATGGGTTATCTTTTTATGATTATAAGTGAATTTATGAATGTTTCCTAATATAACAACTTTTAAAAAGGGTATGAAAACCTTTTTATTTCCATGGGGTTTTAATGATATGATGATTAAAATAATATGGCCCATATATGTATGATTTTTATTATATGATGTATATGCCCATTATTATATAATTCTATAATTAATTGTACAAGGTTTCTATATCATGATTGTCAGGTATGGTGCAAGGGTAGTTATCCAAGCACACGTTATTATGTTATCTTGGAAGTGAGCCTTGAATTATTATTATAATGTAATGATTTATGTGGTTTCCACATATTTATGATTCCATGAACTTATTATATCATTCCCTTATTCCATATTTATATTCTTATCTCACACTCTTATTCCACGGAACATGTTTTTTCATTTGAGATTACATGTTCTTCTACCATGACATATGTAAAACTCTAATTCTTCCATAATATTTTTAATAATATATTTCACCTACTCATGTTTTATCATATTTTTATAATCTAACCATGGATGAAATGAAGATAACTTCTCCATTATTGGGTGATTTAGATCAGCCCTTTATTAGGTTTATATTCCCATGGTTATGAAAATGAGTATAAATTATGAGAATTTTTTAAGGGACTCTTGTGTGTCTCGATTATAAATAAATGTTCACGGGTGTTGTAAAATAAGTTCCATATGTATTTTTCGTTCCAAACATAGTTTAATCATCCTTTTATGGTATGAACAACTCATATTTTAGTCTTAAATAAGATATATTCATTTAATTACAAGATCAAAATGTAATTTCCAATAAAATAGATAGATTTAATAGAAAAAATTTATATATAAGAACTAGAGGGAGATGTTTTTTACATATAATTTATAATTAATATATGATAAGTTATAGACTTACCAAAACTTATACATTCACTTTCATAGATGATATAATGGAATATAATTCATCACACCATCATTTCACTATAATATTAAAGTGCAGAATCCATCTATTGGTGATCTACACATGCACCACAATATTTTTTCAATGAAATAAAATCATCGAGTGATAATATATCTGATCCTGATCTATTTAATTTTTTGTGGTTATTTAGAGTAGTATTCTTCATGAAGATGAATAACCCATGGTGTTGTCTTTAATTATTGAGAGAGGAGGAAGTGATATCACACTCTAGGGATTAATCAAATTTCTCCGTATATATTGTGAACATCAAAAGTGATTTAGGAATGAGATATAATCAGATATTTAATTTGGAAGGTTTAGGGTTGAAAAATCACACCAAATCCCTTAAACATCTTTAATACTCTCATTTAACACCATGTCAATTGATAATAATAATAATAATAATAATAATAATAATATTTTAATATGTGAAACATATTAAGAATATAAATAAATATCATTTATTTTTAATCATACCATAATGCTTGGTCTTCTTTCCTTCATCATCATTTATTAATGCTTGCATAATTTTAATTTAAATAAATAAAAATCACTTCATTATTATATGATAAATATAAAAAATATTATATTTTACCTAATTTCGAAATAATATTTATTATTACTATTTAACCAAATTATAATTTTGAAAAAATAGTGATTAAATTTTGGAATTCAACCTGTTATTTTTTATAACATGTAAAATTCAATACTATAATTTAACTGAGATTTCATATACATTTAGTGTGTGACACACTAGGTATCTTTATTAGTAGAATACATAATAACCACCCAAATTCCAATGTTAGTATCTAGAAACCCACCAACAAAACCATAAATAATGAATTTGACATCAGAATGATTTCTAACATTTTATAAAAATTTTCTTCATAATATAATCCCTTTATCATGATATCTCAATTAAAGTAGGTTGAATTCCGGTGCCATCAAAATATATGATTGATGTCTATTTCCTTGAATTTCTGAGAATGAAATCACCCATCGAAAAATATGTCCACTGATTTATTCAGGTAGTTCCATTCCTATCAAAGGGAAAAATATATTAACTAGAAGATAAAAAAGGGATAAATTCTTCCTCACATTATCCATTAATACTATATCATTTGTGATTCACCCAATGTATCCTATTTCACAATGAACATATGTCATCTAAGTTTCCTCAATACATCAAATTTTGTGAGTCATGATATCCATTAATGATAATACTAAAGTCTAAGAATCAATAAACACATCCACATTTAATAACATCCATTTACACATGGAAATTTGGATTTCCTTTTAATGAGTATGTTCTGATAACCTTTGATCTTTCATATTACGAAGGGTGAACACAAAAAGAATGTTTATCTATATCTTATGAGACTCCTATATGCAATAGTTTTTATTGTCTATCTCCCATTAGACAATATCATACGACCATAGAATATGGTTCAATAATAATTTCATGGAAACTCTAGGTTCTTATCATAGTGAGGAACTTCAATGACCTTTTAGTGAAGATATATTCTAAGGAAATTATCACATAAAATTATCATGTATAATAATAATCATGATTTGGTAATTAAACTTATTTAATTAAGAAAAAAATGTAATCAAGTACTTAACAAGTTGGTTCTAGGGAACCAAATCCAATAGACTCCCACTTGCACTAGTTCTAACTGACAACAAGTTTTAATCCATGAGATCTCACATGGTACTCTTGCTACTACTGAGATAAATTCTTCATTAACGGTTCTTCCATGTTTTCCTTTATGGATAATCTAATAAATACATCTTCACCTATTTGAGAAAAAATCCCTCAAGTGATGAAACTTCAAAACTATGTGCATTTTTCTTTGGTGTGACCATAGATATTTGGGAGAGAGACACCACTATAGTGTTATCACAGTAAACTGTGACATGATATTTATTTTTAGTTACCACATCAAGATCATAGAAAAATTTTGGAGACCAAAATGATTCCCTGGATGCATCAGACGATGAAATATACTTGGAATTTTCTGAAGAATTGACAATAACTAGCTTCTTTAAATGCTTCCAACTAAAAACTCTTCAATTGAGATAAAAGGTATATCTTGACTACGACTTCTGGTCATTATGATATATCTAAAATCATGAAACTATATAACCCTTAATGAATAGATCTTTATGTAAAACCACGAGATTTTATAAGATATATTCTATTAACTTCTTTGATGTCTTGTGTTGTATGCTACATTGAGATTATCATGCACTATATGCAACACCGTATTAGTTTGTAATATATTCAACACTATTCTCGACTTGTGGTTCACACAATTTTAAGTTCCTTTGATAGAATTAATTTCATGTAGCACTGCATATAATTTTTTTTTTCAATGTATAAATGTACTATGTTTTGATTATGTTATACGCAACACAAAAGGAAGCTTTCAATACATGAAACACTGACCTGGATTGCGTTACACGCGAAAGTGATCTTCCTCGATAGCTTGGGTTCTACGCAATACCGAGTTTCACTAAACAATGATATATTATTAAAATATTATATAACTACCTTTGATGAATAGTATTAACGACATTTTTAATTTTATATAACATTATCATTCATCTTACACATTTTCTAGAACATGTTATGAGAATAAAATCAACTTTTCAGATAAAAGAAGTATTTTTCAAAATATGTAGTTCTACCACGTTTTAATGGCGCAACCATTTTAAATCTAGTTTTTGACAGTTTTATAAATTAAATTTTAAAAAATAAACTTCTACTTTAGAAGATAGACATAAAAATTTACTTTTTTTTTAATTTTTGGTATTTTTCTAATAAAATTAAAATTTTAATGAATAGTGAAAAATACTGCATTATAACACAAAACTGCCTTTTTATCTAATTTATTTATATAGATAGATTATATTTTTAATGGGTTTCAAAGAATAATTAGATTATATTTCTATCATTTAATCAAATTTTGGTCATTAGATGTAATTTGACAATTAAATTTGATATAAACACAAGTTAATCTTTTGATATTTATTACTTCTTAAAAACCCATTTTTTCGTTTTAACAACGAGAATTAATTTTAAATTAATTACTAAAATTTCTGTGTTTTTGAATTTAAAAAAATGGATATAATATTTGGAATCATAAGGTTAAAATTGTGTAAATATGTACCATTTATTTTTAGACATTATGAATAGTATCTTCAGTAATTATTTTATTTACCATGGTTAAAGGTTAAATCTGGTAAATACAAGGAAAAATAATATTATAATAATATTAAAATATCCTAACACAGAGCATAATCCTATTGGATGATATAGTCCTGACCATGGGTATCCTTTGTTCAACTTTCGGACCCCATGGATTCACTTGGATGTGAAAATGACATTTTATAAGAATTAATTTAAAGTGAAGATAATTATATCCTAAACATATATCTTTTACTAAATTGATTTTAATATAGGGTTATATAAATTATCTATATATTTATAGATAGTAATTAGAAATCTAAAATTATTTCATACATCATAGTATTTTATTTATAATTTTTAGACATTACATAAATATATTTATTTATGACACAATTATGATGTAGTGATTACCTCATTAATGAAAGATTCAAATAAATGAATTAAAACAATTATAAAATAACATTAATTTGAAACTTTTTAATCCATCCAAGAATTTTATGGATTAAATTGAAATATTAGGGATTTTTATGCCTTTTTTTCGAAGGAATCACGTTTCTATGAATTTTAAAAAAAAGACAAATATGAATAGTGTCCAAAATTGACATAATTTACAACTTAAAAAATATAATAGTTTATTAAATTATATTTAATTATTAAAAATATAATATTTCAAAAAATGGTTAATATAAGTCCAAATATGTCATAAATAACTTAATTTGGGTCCTTTGAAATGATATGGTAATTACATTAACCCAAAATGGGTAAATAACATGATATCACACTAAGATTAAAAAGGGTAAAATAAGGGTTAAACTAAAAAAATAAGGATAAAAAATATTCAAAACATGTCTAAAAATTATTGGATGATGAGTATTCAAACAAAAATCATCATATCTTCGATTTAAATATGTTTTGGACTATTTTTAATCGAAATTTAATTTATAATAAATTAATATTTTGAGAGTTTCCTAAAGTGCCCCTCTCCTCTCTTATAAAAGGGAACCTCCTCCCACTCCTCTTCACTCTAGTTTGAGCCTTCAAGCTCAGGAAACCCCTACGCATTTATCTTCTAAACATCCCTAGTTACATTATAGAGATTATGTTTATCTCAAAAGACCAACTCTAGTTCGCTAAGAGGAAATTTAAAGGAGGCATATCGAGGAATATATAATCTCTTCTACCAATTCTTTCAAATTTATTTCTTCTTCTACTTACTATTATTTAGTTGTTTCATTATAAAGCTATAACATAAGTATCACTAATATATTGATATGTTATTAGAAATACAAAATAGACCTATTTCACATTCTATCCATCCAACGCAAAACGAAATCACTGCATGTCTCTACGTACTGATTACCATCTCCAAGCAGTGGTGTAATCTATATTTCACCACCACATTACTTGGATGGGTATGATGGTGAAAATAATAAATATATAGGATTATTATAACACAATAATAATTATGTGATATTATAAACCATGCATCTTAATACCATTCAACAACTATGGGAACTATATCATGGCTCGTGCATTAGTACGACTTACCATCTCCACGACGTGATGTGATTCATTCTCCATGTTAACCATTCAAGAATGATTATAGAGTATATATAATAAATAATCATGAGATATATGAAATAATTATTATAATGTATTTATGTTTATATATATATGTCATTTACTTACTTCCATTCAATTCAATAAGGAAATGAAACAAACATTCATGCTTAAATACAACATACCATCTCCATAAACGGTGTATTCCATTTCATTTATCTATATATTATATATATTTATATTTATATACTAAGTGTATATTATATATAAATCATGTTTTACATTCTATACGTAAGTAAATCATGATATAAGTAATAACATAAAGAATAATGATTCAAAACACATACGATAAATAAAACGATTATTACACAAAACCTTTCTTTAACAAGGAATTGACAAATGAATGGGTAATATAATGTCGTAAGTGAATAATATATGATATCATAAATATTATTATGGTTATGTAACATGTTAATAATATTTTTAAACCCACTATATAATATTTATGGACACATAAGGAAGAAATCAGACCTAAGGTAAGGGATAATTTTGCAATATCATTTTTATCTGAGATTGTTTACATATAAGTATTTACAGAGGGTATATTTATCCTCCAAATCCATATTTTGTAGAAATGTTTCCATAAAATTTATAATATTATTCTATGTTTGTTTAGAACCATTTTAACCTATTTTTTACTTTTACTACGTGGTATGGAAGGAATCCTTCTTTTGTTTACCATATGAGGTACTTTTTGACTTTTCCGAAAAAAGTATGAGAAGGATGTTTTTTTGACTTTCAAGGAATGAATGGATTTTTATGCTTTCATAATGAATTATTTCCATGAATATTAATTTAAAATATTTCAAGTTTATTTTCAATTAAATTCTTTTCTTATAAAATTTCACGACATTTTTAGGAAAGAAAACATTTTTGAAGAAGAAAGGATGTTTTTCTCAAGAATTAAGTTCAATTATTTTATCAAAATTATTTTCCATTTAAGATGTTATAGGGTTATTTTTCTATCCATATTTTTTACTTTGATTTGATTGTGTTTAAAATGGAATTATTTCTATGAAGTCCATTTATCTTATATTGATTATGTTATGATGATATGATGTTTAAAAATCCCATTTTATTTCATGGGTTATGATATGATAAATGATTTATGTTTTTGTGGAACATGTAAGAATAATTTCATTATGAGATGGGTGGGACCTATATATACCTCAAATTAATTAGGTAAATATTTATATATCAAGAGATAGACATGAATAGAAAGAAAAGTAAATCCAGTTTAGTAATACAGGGATGGAATGATGAGTAAATCTAGTTTAATCATACATGGATGGAATGAAAAGTAAACCTGATTCAGTAATGGAATATGTCCACTATGATGGTCTTGGAAGTAATTTCTTGGCTAATACAGAAATATTATAGTGTGCTCATTAGTTTTACACAATTACATGTTTTATGCCGATGTTATTCTATCATCGTTAATGTTCTTTTATGATCCATGCCTTACATACTGCCTAGATTTATTTCATGGATCAAGATTATGATGTTTAAACTTTATGTACATGTTTTTATATTAGAATGTTTATGGTTTGTTTTATGTTCTCCAAGTTTACCCTTACTAAGCATTTGAGATCACCCTTTATATGTTTTATTTTTCCCAGGATATAAATAATGGTTTTAGGTAGGAAGAGAAAAGGAAAATATCTTTATAGGATATGCTGGCAATCTTTCACCATGATTATAATATTTTGTTCTGAGTTTACAAAGACACTAAACTAATAGGATCTTTGGGTGTCTATTTGTGCAATGTATTAATTATTATTTAAAAAAAATGTAACGTCCATGTACTTCAATCTTGGGTCTCTATAGTTGGTATCAGAGTAAAGGTTTAGTCAGCCTTTGGAAACTAGGATGCAAAAATTTTGTGAGATCCCTATTGATATTTCAAGGATATGTATAGGGTTTTCCTAAGGATAAGTAAATTATAGGTTACAAACCTATGTTTTTTGGTAATCATGACTAACCTAGGGTTAAACTAAAGATATCATAGATTTAATGATTATAAGTAATTTACCTTACTAATGTGTTTTTAATATTTGATATGTATTTCTCACGCTTTTCTTTCTAATCTTAGTTAATATCTAGAACTACATTGAATATAGTTAAACAGTGAATTTTATAGATGTAGAAATAATGGGAATTATGATGTTTGATTTCCTAAGTGGAAATATCATGAATAGAATCATGACGATGGTATTAGGATTGGTCATACAACTGAGGATAAAGAGATTTCAAACAATATTTGAAATGTATGTGATGTTCTTCAAGTATTGTTTAATTTGAACCTTAGAAGCTTGAGGTTGAGGAAAGAAAATACATGATTTATATTTTAGTAAATATGAAGATGATGGATAATGAGTAATGATTTAATAATAATATTGGGTGATTGAGGTGTATATGTTTCAGAATTCAAAGATTATGTAATATAAATCATAAAATATATAAGTGTTTTTAGTATAAGGATTGTAAAAGGATAGTATGAATAGTTATAAGGCAATAGAAAAGTGATTTAAGGGTAAGGTGATATACTTGGAAAACACACGATTAAGGGAAGGATAACCCTTAATACATCCCTTATGTTAAGATAAATTGGTTTGGATACTGATATTTTGGATTTGAATATGTAAATTGGATGATTCTAGATTATTGAAATATAATTATGGAGTTATTGAAAAATGGTTTATGCTATCATGGATGAAGTATAGAACTTTTTGGGACTTAAGGAATATATTCAAAACGTTTTGGAATAAGGAAACATGGATGTTTTCAATAAGGAAATCTGATAAATTAGGTTATTATTGTGACTCAAGAGAATACATGATTAAGGTATTCACATGTTTCAATATTGAAAAAACAACCTATTCCCACGGTTCCAAACCGTGGGTATAGCCACCAAAACCATGGGTATAGCCACCAAAACTGTGGGTATTGGCTATACCCATGGTTTTGGGAACCGTGGGCTAGAACGGCGTCGGTATAGGGGTCTCAACCAATACCCACGGTTTTGGAGAACCATGGGTATAGGGGAGTGAAAGTGTGCACCATGGCTGTTCCAAGGTGGCACACAACAGACCCCACTATTTTCAAACCGTGGGGTATTAAAATCCAAAATATCCGCATCAGCCAGGATTCAAACCCGCACTGCCGCTGCGCCTCACAGATGTGCATCACCGAGGGACCAACTGACTTGCAAATTGATTTTGTTATATAATAATACATCAGCATATAAATATTCATTTTATCCACGTGGGGTACTAAAAAATCCGAAAACGCAGACACGGGGTTTCGAACTCGCGTCTCACGCTGGGACTCACGGATGTACCCCGCCAACTGACCAACTGAGCTACGATATTCAATTGATAATTATATATGCATATACGTATATATATTAATATAATCCACATCGGTTATTTTGAATTCAAACACAGCAGACAACAGGATTCGAACCCTAGTCTCACGGGCGTGCCTCCACTAGTGACCAACCAAGCTACTGAAATTTTGAGTACATAAATTTATATTTATATAAATTTATTAAACTAAACAGTGAAAAATATCTTCCCGCCAAATTTTTTTCATGTCCCACGTAATTTTCATTCCCTGCCATAAGATATACCCACAGTTCTCTAGAACCGTGGGTATAGGTCTTAAAAAAAACCCAATACCCATGGTTATCCAAAACCATGGCTATAGGTCTTCTGAAAATACCCTATACCCACAGTTTTGGGGAACCGTGGGTATAGGTTCACGTACTATCCCTATACCCACAATTTTTTTGCAAAACCATGTGTATAGATCTATTTTCTAGTAGTGTTTGGAATGTGAAAACCAAGAACTAACTAATGAGATATGGAAGATAAATGTTATGTAAATTTAGTTCATCTCTTTCTAAGTTTTATATTTTTAAAGGATTTTAATATTCACCATTTATGGACTGTATAAGTTATATTCTGCTCTAAGTTTTTTATATTAATATATTATCTCACTATATGCGGACTTATGCATATTTGATTTCATGTGATGACCATTATGTTGAGATAGATGGAATGACCAATCATTCTATATCATTATCTGCTAAAAGTTCAAGAATGAAAATTTTGACTTTATTTCTTTAAATACGAGATAAATTGGAAATTGATCAAGGCACGAACAATGACGAGATTGCACCAAAATCAAGTAAGTATTTATTCTCATGAATAATTATTCAACATTAAGGAAAGGATAATGAAAACCAAAAATGTTATCATAGCACCCTCTTATATGATGAATCAGATGGTCCATTAAATCATCATAAATTAATGGATTTTTGGTAGTTAACTTTCTCCAAACCTTATTCTCTAGTACTATCTATCATGATTTGATGGTTAAATTTCCCTTCCATATCCATTTTAACTTCCCACTTATGTTATATTATGTGGAAACCCAATGATGAATTACATTAGGTAACCATTACGATTCTAACATTCCTTTTTTTAAAAGGTTTTAGTATCCCTTTTTAAGATGTGGGTTTCCATGAAATAAACATTCAATTAATAAACCATTTATAATTCTAACGGATTTCGAGGGAGAAACTCATTTTAATGGGGGTAGAATGTAACACCCCTAGATTTTATAAGGTAGATTATTTAAACTTCATTAATGATTTTTTTTATTATACACCAAGATTAGAATGTGCTATTCGCAACACTGTATTAGCTTGCAGTATGCACAACACTATTCTCAGCTTGAGTTTCACACAATATCAAGTTCCTTTGATATAATTCATTTCACGCATCACTGAGTTGAAATTTTATTCAATGTATAAATTAAATAAGTTTTTATTATGTGATATTCAATACAAAATGAGGCATTCGCTGCAGACAGAACTGATTTGGCTTGCGTTTCACGCAGGAGCGACCTTCCTCAATAGCTTGCATTGTACACAATACCGATAATATAAATATTTTATTATATACACATCCTCTTCAAGGTTCCCATTAAATAATGAATTTTTTACATCAATTTGAATATTTTTATTTTCATGGTAAGTTGCAATGGAAAGTATCATTCTAATGGATCTAAATATGGAAATTGGAGAAAAGGTTTTATAATAGTAAATTCCATGACATTATATAAACCCTTTTTATAGTAGTCAATCTTTATAGGTATTTAATACAAATTACATGTCAAAATTTCTCTTGAATACTCATTTACACTCGACAAATTATATATCAAATGGTGTATAAATCAAAACTCAAATTTGGTTTTCATATATGCAATTCATCTTATAATTCATGGATTCTTTCCATCTTGTATCCTCTGAGGTCTCTAATTCTTACTTGTAGGAGAGCGGATCATTATTTTAAACTAATAATTATTTACCATCATCAGTGACTAGAACACCATATCTCAAAAGTTCTATTACCTCTCTTATTTTGTTATGTTGTAATTGTGTATCAAGAATTAATTTTTTTCCATCGGGACTTATGGAATTTGTTCCTGCATAAACTCTTATGTATCTTGAGCATTAAATTCTTGTAACTTCATATTTCTCCCCCATCCTCCTTAAATATGTGCTCATTCTCACAAAAAATTGTATGTATTGCAACATTTACTTTCTTTTATGATGGGGTGTATAGATAGTGTACCCTGGTTTCATTAGGATACCTATAAATACACACATCATTCATTGGGTTTCTAGTTTTTTCTTGAGATAGCCTTAACAAAAGCCTCACAACCCCATGAATGAATATGTGACAAAAATTGGTCTCTTTAAACTCAATATTTCAAAGAAAATACCAATTTACACTTTGGTTGGATCTCAGTATAGTAACTATAAATTTGTGGGTAATTCATATTCCATAAAGCATAATAGAAGACTTTTGTGACTCATCATTGACCATACCATGTCTAACAAGGAACAAATACTCCTTTCAATAACAAAATTCCACTGTGGTGTATAAGGTGGAGCGAGTTGAGATAAAATCGCATACTTTTTTAGAAAGTAAATATTGTCTTGGTTAACATATTCACTCCCATAATCTAATAGAAGTTTATTTATATTTTTACCAAGATTATTATCAACCTCATTCTTGAACACTTTGATATTCTCAAGGTATTCAAAATTATATCTCATCAAGTAGATATAAAAATACCTGCTCCAGACGTCTTTATAAATAAGTAAGTACGAGTACCAACCTCTGTATTCTATTATAAAAGTTCTACACACATCAGTGTGAAGTAATTGTATAAAATTTTTGGACCTTTCACCTTGACCACTTAATGGGGATTTGGCTATTTTCCATGTAAACAAGAAATACATATTTCAATTGTATTTAAATAAAAAGAGTCTAAATAACCATCTTGATAGAGATTTGTCAAATTCTTATCATTTATGTGACCAAGACGGTGATTCCACTACTGGGTATCATATACAGTGAACGTCTTAGATTTAAAATCAATTTAAGATATTTTGTTTTCGTAATTTAATACATAAAGACTATTATTTATCTTTTCCACACCATAACATATGATATCTTTATAAAAGTATAAACCCTTATTTCCAAATCATAAAATAAATCTATCCATATTTATGAAATAAATTTAAATAATGATCAAGGTAACACTAATCATATAATAAAGGTTCTTTAAAAACAAAATCAATCATGTTGACAATGTGATATGGTAGTATCCAATGGATAGAGCAACCAACCTCACTCCATTGGAAACCCATAGATCCACCTCAAATTTTGCAACTTTCTAAAATCTACTTTTTTCTTGTAGTATGATACAAATGTGAGCACCACATACAATATATAATACCAAAGTTATAGATATAGAAATATTACACTCTATTAATAATTCACTTGAAGCTTACCTTACTTATTTAGATGGATTCAATTCCTCTTCCAATGGTCGTTATTGTCACTTAAAAAACAAAGCATATATTGTTCCTTTCCTTACCTCTAGAATATCTTCTTCTTGTAAAGATGGTGGTCTGGAGCCTTAGAATTAGAATATTTCTTCTCCACTTTGGCTTGTTCTTACTATTCTTATTTACTATAAGGACAGTGGGTTTTTTATGTCCCATGTATTTATCAACTTGGAGAATAAGTGTAAGATGTTATAAAAGTTTGTTCTTTCTATTGATCATATTATAATTCAAAAAAAAAACTAGAGAAGTTTTTGGTTAATGAGGATAGAATGAGATCGGTACACAGATCATCTAGGATCATAAAACCCAATATGTCTAGTTTCTTAATGTAGCAAATTATCTTGACTACATATTACCCAATTAGTGCATACACTCCATGATTACATGTGAATAGAGCATTAGAGATCTCATATCTCTCAAATATTTCATCCTATTGATAGAGATACTTAAGGTGAGAAATGATGATGTACACATACATTTCTCATATTTATTTATAATATCATGAGACATGGTGGATAACATAAAACATTGGACATCCATTATGTATTATACATGATTATAATAGGGAGATACTTATTCCTCATTTACCTCTTTAGAAATGAACTTAAGAAGTGGGTTTTATAGTGTGTATAATTTTCATTCATGGAATAGTATAATTCAAAATGTAACGTCCCGGCCCCAGTTACCTAGAGTTGGTGCATTAGTACACAACATTGGCATGATCCAAAAAGATCAAGTCTCGAAAGGACGATTAGTTTAGTAGCCTTGGAAACACTAGATACATTCAAAAGTTTTACATTACATCATAAAGTGAAAAACTAAAACAAGATAATCTCCATAGTCCAAACTCATATCCCCTCATATTATCCCTGTAGGTCAGTCATAAAATACATCTTCAAATCCTGGGAAAAATAAAACACCGAAATGGGTGAGCTCAGATGACCAGTAAGGATAAAAATATAGCGGAAACTTTCATAAATAAGCATAAACATTTAAGGAAATGTATAAATAAATAAAAAAGCCTTTAAACATGAACTTCATAATAATATAGAAAAAATAAAATAAAATAATTCCATTTACTTATTGACATAGATATTCTACTAGTCGAATAATCAAATGCAATATCAATAACCACTTTCATAATGAATGAATGCATAATGCCCGACTATCATAACCACATTGTCAAGGCCTTGTGCCAAGACTACAAATAAAAATTTTTCAAGGCCTTGGGAAAAGACACTAGTTTTTCTCATGAGACCTACCGATTCATCGAGGAGCTATAGCAGGCTCCACCTGTCACTTACTAAGTCCAATGCATTCCTCATATGAACAGGTTTAAACATAACATAAACATTCGTATTAAAACTAGCATACGAAATTTCAATACTTTCTCCATAAACCATGAATGGTATAAAAATAACACATCCACAGTCAAACATATCACAAAACCTTCAATACAATATGGAAGTTTTGTATTATAATAAATCAACTTCAAATAATCATAAAATCCATCAAAGGATGTTGACATAGATGAAAACAAAACTATTTGAGAGAAATATCTCTTTTTTTAAATCATTAAAAGTCACATAATTATAAAAGAAAAAATTTACATTGAAAACATTCTTATAAGCTTGTAAGGGATGCTTCGACGATTTTATAACGGCAGAAAATAGCCGCACCTGCTGTATATGTTAAAAAAAGACATTCTTACCTTAATTCTGTCGAAAAGGTTAAAAAGGACCTTGTTTGAAAAACGATGGAATGATTCCTTTATAAAAATCTTATAAAAAGTCAAAAAAGGGTTTGAAATAATTTAACCCATAGTCTATAAAATAGTTATAATGTTTTAAAATACATTTTTCAGAAACATTGATGTGGATGATAAAGAGGTTTCAGTAGATAATTACGTATAAACAGTCTCAGATAATGAAGAGATTCTGAAATAAACCCTTAACTTGTACTTTTCCTTGGTAGAGGGTGGGTTAAAATCCTTAATAATGGTGAAATAATTTTTATTAAACTATTAAAAAATTATATATATTAATATTATATCATATATTATCTTTTAACATTGCCTTGTTAATAATATCTTAGTATTATCATTTTTTCGGGTGTTAACGGAATCATTTTCCTTTATATTATTTGTTATTTGAGTCATATTTGTTATGTATGGGATGTATCTTATTCATATCCATAATTATATCAAGTATTTAAAAATTATTTTTTTCATCTAATGAAAATTAGTCTTAAATGGATACGATGGGGAATGAATCTCATCGCGTTCATGGAGATGAAAATCCGTACATACGGACGAGCGACAATATCATTATTTTGATATTATATAATATATAATTGGATGGTAGATCATATATACAGAATCATTATGAAGTTATATTTATTATTTACATCAATTACAAATCATTATTATACCCATCCAAATAATAATGCATTGAATAACAATCATACCACGACGTGGAGACAGTAAGCCGTAAGTATGCACGTATGGTGACCTGTCATTAAAAGGGTGGATAGAATAATGAATTTTGTTGTAACATATTTATAATATCATCATAGTATATATAAGATACTGGATTTATTATTTTATAATGGAAAAAACAAAGAAAGGTTGTGTAATAAGAAAGAAACTTGAAAGAGGTGATGAAATATTTACCTCTTCTTCGGGTTCTTCCTTTTGATTTGATCTAAAGTGATCTTTAGGTTGGCTTTGTAACTAATTTAGGGCCTCTAGGATAAATTTAGTATAGTTTAGAGGGTATATGGGCTGGTTTTGGGCGAGCCAAAAGGCTTTAAAGGTCTGAATTAGAGAGAAGGGTGACTGCCCTTTTATAAGAGGGGTGAGGGGCACCTTAGGAAAAACATGAAATATTATTTTATAATAAATTCATATTCGGTTTATAATGGCTAAAAAATAATTTATTTCTAGGATAAGGTGGTTATGTGTCGAAATCCACTTGACTAATAGGTTTTAGAGAGGTTTGGGACACTATATTAACCTTATCTTTTAGATTATACTCTTAGTTAATTAGTTTGACATTTACCATGTCTCTTTGTATATTTATATTATTTGGTTAATAAACATACTATAAATTTCCAATATAACCCCAAGTGGTTCATTAATGACTTACCTATCATCATATAAGTACTTTTTCCGAAACTTAGATTTTTAGGAATATTATATGAATTAATAATGTAATATTTTTTTAAAAACTTTTTTATGTCAATATTGACACTATTTAATAATTGATTTTTGTTAAAGTCATAACAAGTTTATTAATTCAAAATAAATTTATTTAATCAATACTAACATGCCATATTAACCAATAAAATTCTTGGATGACATCAAAATATTCAAATTATATTTATTTTAACATTTATAATACCATTTATTTGATTATTTCATTAATAAGGAAAACACTGCATCATCATTGTGTCATAAATAAATTTAATTATTCAGTGTGTAACAATTATAAATAAAATAAAATTATGTAGGAAATCGTTTTATATTTTCTAATGAATATTTATAGTATTAATGATAACTTATATAACACCTTGTAAAAATTGGTTTACTAAAATATATATGTTTATGTCATTTTTGCCTATATTTTAATTTAATTAATATAAAGTGTCATTATCACTCTCAAGTGGCTCTAAGTGGTCCCAAAATCTACCCAAAGATTCCCATGGTCGGACATGTATCATCCAATAGGGTTAGTACATGTGTTAGAGTAATTTAATATTATTTTAATATTATTTCATTACCCATATTTACTGGATTTACCTTTTAACCATTGCAAATAAAATATTTACCGAAGTAATTATTCATAATCTCTAAAAATAAAAGTTACCTATTTACACAATTTGGAACTCCTGATACCAAATATGGAAAAAAAAATTCAAATTCCAAACACAAAATTCGTAGAAATTAATTTAAAATTAATTCCCGTTGTCAAAACAAAAAGCGTGTTTTTTAAGAAATAATAACTATCAAAATATTGACACTTGTTTATGTCTAGTTTAAATGTGAAATTACCTCCAATGACCAACATAGTATTTAATGGTAAAAATATATTCTAACTATACTTTAAAATCACTCAATAGTATAATTTATCACTATAAATTATTTGGATTAAAAAAGATGTTTTTAATTAAAGATTAGTAATTTTTACTATTTATCAAAAATTGGAAGTTCTCGGAAAAATACCAAAAACTCACCCTAATCTAATTTGGATATTAAAAATCAAAAAATGAAGTCCAATTTGAATAATAAAATTTATAAAATTTCAAAAAGTGGATATTACTATTCATAACGGCTTCTTTGATTGGTTGTTGTGTGTGTTAGAACCTAGAAGTTGCTTACGACACACGCTACTGTATTATTCAAAGAGAAGTGTACCGTAAAAGCTTGGGGTGTTACATTCTCCCCTACTTCAAATAATTTTGTCCTCGAAATTTCTATAATATTACTGCATAAGAATACTCAGGTGGTTCTTCATCATAATTTCCTCGGGTTCTCACGTTGCCTCTTCCGTCTTATGGTTTCTCCATAGAAATTTTACCAGACAAGTTGTCCAGTTTCTCAGCACTTGTTCTCTTTTATGAAGAATCTTGATGGGCTATTTGCAATAAGATAGATTGGTTTCCACTTCTACTTCCTCATAAGTGAGTACATGTTTGGGTCAGGCATGTATTTTCTCAACAGTGATACGTGGAACACATCATGAACGTTGGAGAGATTTGGCGGCATTGCCAAATGGTAAGATACAATCCCGATTCATTCTAGAATTTAGAAAGGTCTGATGTACCTAGGACTCAATTTTACCTTCTTATCGAAATTTATAACACCCTTTCATGGAGATACCTTCAAGAAAACATGATCTCCTTCCTTAAATTCTAAATCCTTCCTTCAGTTGTCAATATAGCTCTTCTACCTACTTGGAGCTTCTTTGATGTTCTTTTGGATTAACTTCACCTTTTCCATCATTTCCTCCACCAGTTCTGGGCCTCTGAGTTTTCTTTCACCAACATCATCCCAACAGGTTGGTGTGCGACATCTCTTTCCGTATAGCGATTCATATGGTGCAATATGAATACTTGAATGGTAGCTATTATTATAGAAAAATTCTAACAAAGGTAAATATTGATCCAACATACCCTGAAAGTCAAGTGAGCATTATATCAACATGTCTTCTAAGGTTTTAATAGTTTGTTCTGATTTTCCATCAGTTTGGGGGTGGTAGGTAGTGCTCAAATGAAGCTCATTATCCAGGGCTTTTGGAAGTCTTTTCAAGAATCTTGAAGTAAAACGTGGATCATGATCCGAATCAATCGATAGGGGAACTCCATGAAGTCTTACAACTTCATTAATATATAGTATTTCTAGACGTTCAAGTGGTAGATCTTCTCTTATAGCAAGAAAATGTGTTGACTTGATAAGATGATCAACAATGACCCATAATGCATCGTTCTTTCTAGGAGTCTTTGGTAGTCCCATATAAGAGTCCATCGCAATATTATACCATTTCCACTCCGGTATGGGAAGAGGTTGCATGACTCATCCAGGCTATTTCCTTCCAGCATTTAGTTGTTGACAAACCATACATCTTGACACAAAATCATAAATCTCCCTCTTAATGCTATCACACCAAAAATGTTCCTTCAAATCCTTATACATCTCTATTCTACCAGGGTGTATAGAGAAATTGGAACTATGAGCATCATCTAAAAATTCACTTTTTAGATCAATTATATCAGGAACACAAATTCTCTTCCCAAATTTCAAAATTCCATCTTCATACACCAAGTCACTCAATCTCCTATCATTCAAAGCATTAATCTTCTTTTGAAACTTGTTATCATTGGTCTGAGAACTCTTTATCCTTTCTAGTAAAGATGGTTTGGCAGCCATTTGAAAATTCATTGATGTTTCACCTTCCATGATAATTCCCATATTCATCTTCACTAGATCCATGAAAATAGGATCCCTTTCAACTCTCATATTGTTCAACACTGCATGATCCTTTCTGCTAAATGCATCTTCCACCTTATTTGTCTTCCCCGGGTGGTAGTGTATCATGAAATAATAATCCTTGAGTAGTTCAATCCATCACCTTCGCCTCAGGTTGACTTCTTTTTGTGAGAAAATATACTTCAAACTCCTGTGATCAGTATAAATCTCACATTTTTCACCATAGAGATAGTGTTTCCAAATCTTCAAAGCAAAGATTACAACTGCGAAATCAAGATCATGAGTAGGATAGTTTTTCTCATGTATTTTAAGCTATCATGATGCATAGGTAATAACTCTGTCATTCTGTATAAGGAAACAACCAAGTCCTTTGTTTGAGGTATCACTATAAATAACAAATCCATCATTCCCCGATTGTAGAGTCAAGATAGGAGCATTGACTAATCTTCTCTTCAATTATTTGAAACATTCTTCACACTATTTTTTCCAAAATATATTTAACCCATTTACGTGTGATCTTCATTAATGGGTTATCCAATCGAGAAAAACTCTCGATGAAACATCGATAATAACCCACTAATCCAATAAAACTATGTACCTCAGTTATACTAATCGGTGCCAGCCATTCTTGGATTACCTTGGTATTTGAAGGATCAATATATATTCCATCCTTAGAGACAATATGGCATAGAAAAGAAATCCCTTGAAACTAAAATTCACACTTTCTAAAATTCCCATATAATTCATGTCTTCTTAGAGTCTTCATGATACACTACTACAAATACCGCTTTTATCAGTGATAAAAATGGCCTTTAACAGTGCTAGAAAATTGCTGTTAAAGTCGGGGTAGATAGGGGGGTTCCCTTTATCAGCGCTTCATTTTAGCGCTGATAAAAGTTCAAAAAATTAATATTTTGTACAAAAATTCCTGGAAATCTCGGGGGGGGGGGGGATTTTTACAATGCTTGAACCCCCTTTTATCAGCGCCTTCCCACACCTCCAACACCCGCACACACCCCCTCCACCATTTATCAATGCTATACCCCACCTTTATTAGTGCTTTCCCCTTAAATTCACCCATGCGCGTGTGCCAATGCCTCCACCCGGATTTGATCTTGAGACCTCCCCCCTGAGCGCCTGAAGCCTTTGCCACTCCCCTATATTGATTTGTTCTCTTATTTATGATATATCTATTTATTTATATATATATTTAGTTATATTTATTCGTATAGTAATATATATTTATATTAATATATATATAGTTATATTAATATATATAGTTATATTAATAAATATGTTTTTAGTTATATTAATATATATATATATATATAATTATATTAATATATATATATAGTTATATTAATATATATAGTTATATAATATTCATATATTGGTATTTTAAATAAAATGGATATTAGTTATTATTTAGATAAAGATAATATGTTTTTTAATGTTTTAAAATGGATGTAGTTTGATAACATGAACTTTGGGATTAAAATTTTGTTTCTAAGACGGGAAAGTCTCGTTTTAAGATTTGGTATTATTATGACCAATCACATGTGAGGATGTGTGTGATATATAGTTATATTAATATATAGTTATATAAATATTCTTAAATTGGTATTTTAAATAAAATGGATATTAGTTATTATTTAGATAAAGCTAATTTACTTTTTATGTAAATATGTTTAATTATTTAATTAAAAAATTAATTTTTTTGGTGTGAATATATAAAAAATACGTACATATAGTTATATATTAGATTATAAATTTTGGTGCAGTATAAAAAAAGATAAAATTTTAAAGAAATAATATCAATATGAATGTAATACCTTGGAATAAATTCAGTCCCCCCCCAAGGCAACAATGCCCCCTTAAACGAGGCTGAAAATACAAACAATGTTAAAAAATCGGGGTACCCCGACTAAAAACTCAGTTTTGGAGGCCTTCTGGGCCTATTTTGTCCTCGAAAAAACCCTTATTGTTGTTTCCCCAATTAATTATGTGTAGATCTCGTCGGAGGCTTCAATTTGATATGTGGTAGAGCTCAAACGGACACCCGGATCTAAAGTTATGGTCGTTTGAAGTCCGAGTTGCATTTTCAACATATTTTGGATCTCTTTTTAATTTTTTTTTTATTTTTTTAGACTTCGAATTGTTATTAATTGACTATTACTCCATAATAATTAGCAAATTATTAATTAAAAATATTTTTTTTTAATTTTTTTATATGCCATTTTCACTAAATATCTTATATATTAAGTGTAACGGTATATATATACTTATCTAAAATATATTTTAAATTATATTTAAAAAATATATAATATATTTATATCAATATAACTATATCTATATATTTAAATATTAAAATATTTTTTAATGATTTTTTTTGAGAGTATACCCTTTATCAGCGCTTTTAAAAAAGCATTGATAAAGACCCCATTTATCAGCACTGCTAAAAAAAAGCGCAGATAAATGGGTACCCTTTAACAGCGCTAAAAATAAGCACTGTTAAAGGGGGTAACTTTATCAGCACTAAAAAAAGCGCTGATGAAGGGGTACTTTTATGATCGCTTTTTTTGGCGTTGATAAAGGTACCCCCTTGATCAGTGCTTTTTTGTTAGCGCTGATAAAAGCGTGGAACTGGCCATGCCTTGTTTTGTGGTAGTGATAATGCGCATGTGATTTTCATGTTCTTTGTAGATTTTGGAGTATACCAAGATATCATCAATAAATACCACTACAAAATCATCAAGATATTCTTTGACAACTCTGTTCATTAGATCCATGAAAACAGAGGGTGCATTAGTCAGCCCAAAAGGCATTAGTGTAAACTCATAATGCTCGTACATGGTTTGAAATATTTTTTTCGGATTGTCTTCCTTCTTCACAGATAACTGATGATATCCAGATCGAAGGTCAATGTTTGAAAAATATTGAGCTCCATGAAGTTGGTCGAATAAATCATCAATGCGAGGTAGGGGATACTTGTTCTTTATTGTTATAGCATTGATCTCACTGTAGTCAATGCATAACCTCATATATCCATCATTCTTCTTAACAAAAAGAACAGGGTCTACCCATGGAGAAACATTAGGGCAAATAAATTCATTATTACTCAATTCTTCTAGTTGTTTTTTTAGTTCCACTAATTCCACAGTGGCCATTCTATAAGGGGTCTTCGATATGGGCGTTGATCCAGGAATTAAATCAATGGAAAACAAAATTTCTCGTTCTAGAGGATGTCCAGGTATATCTTCTGGAAACAAATCAAGATATTCTTTCACAATAGGTACATATTCTATTTGAAAACTCCTTTCCTCACCCACAGTCATTTCATTCTCTTCCTCCCCGATAATTGAATTTAGTTGAGCTACTGGGGGTGCATCTAGATAAAAATTAGGTGGTGACGATTCTGCTCTAAAGATGAGGTGTTCTTTATCATATTCATCAAAAATAGTAACCTCCTTCCTCTTATAATAAATTTTTGCACTATGGCCTGAAATACAATCCATACCGATGATAATATCAAATTCAATCATGGGTATGATGATGAGATCAGCAAATAAAAAACATTTATATGCTCTGATGGGAACAGATTAACAAAACATTATTGCGATGATACTTCCCTTAGGAGTTTTAACTGACAACCCCCTTGTTAAATAAAATTGGAAATATCTAATTTTCTTAGAAAACTGGAAAGATATGAAACAATTCGATGATGTAGAATCAAATCAAGAATTTTCTAAACTTGAGGAAACCATTAAATTACCTACCACCACGTCTTTCGGAGCATCTACCTCAGAAGTAGTGATAGCATAATCTTGGCCTTGATCCCTTGGCCTTTTCTGAGGTAAGTTCCCCTAACTCTTAGGAAATTCATTTTCATAATGTCCCACCTTCCTGCAGTTGTAGCATTGAACATCGGTAGCTTCTTTCTTTCCCTTATAATCACGATCATGGTGGCCTTTTTCACCACACTTGTAACAGACTCCCATTCCGTTCAATCATGTACCACGGTGTTTCTTCCCACATTTACTGCAGGATGGATATTCAACTTTTCCATTCTTCCCCTTATTTGCATTTCCAGAGTGATCAACAGATCTATTCTTCTCTTTTTTTCTTTAACGTTGTAAGACTTAGAGAACTCGTTTTCGGTCCTAATTGCACATGAGACAATATCTTTGTACAACGAGAAGAATTTTCAGGCTAATGGTCGACAAAGAAACGGTTTTAACCCATCAAAGAAATTATCAATCTTACTTCTTGGGTTATGTATATAATCTACAACATGCCTTGCTATCCTTGTAAAGTTAGACTTATACTTTGTAACCTTGGCGTCCTCCATTTTCCTCAGATGAAAAAATTGTCTTTCTATATCCGCTTGATGGTCATGAGGAAAGTATTTTTCTAAGAAAATCTCTTTAAACTCCCTCCATTCCATATTTTATAGTTCATCATCTTCCTTCATGTTTTGAATTAATGACCACCATTGATCAGCATCTCCAGTGAGGCGGTAAGCTGCCATGACAACATTTTCCCTTTCGCTACTCCCCAAGGTGTGGAATATTTTCTCTAAGGAATTTATCCATTTATCAGCTACTAGTGGATTTTTACCCCCATTAAATGTTCGTGGTTGTTTCCTCATGAAGTGATCTAACACTGATCCTCCACGATGTGGATCATTGTGCTCCATACGGGTAAGGTTATTATTCATAACCTGAGTGAGTTGTTCCAGTATGGTGATTAGCTGATCAACACCAGTTGCATCACCAGCTCAACTATAATTATCTTGAGTAGGAGGTAAATCCCTACATGGAGTGTGTTCATTGATACTATTTCCATTCCTTCCACTAGGAACCATTTCTAAACAATTACATGCACTATATTAGTTTATGAATCGCAATACATAAATCCAAAAATGTAAAACACTTAACAAAAATTCAATAGTTTATGGATATAATCCATAATAATAAAAAAAATTCTCTGAGAAGGTATATACTCATAAACCCTTCATAATGGTTTGTAAAGAAAATTAGAATTATCCTAAGTATATCCCTCAGGAGTGTCGTAACCAAGAGTGCGGAAAGGCCCATTGTCGTGCACCAGTTCCCGTTCGTGTCTAGCTCAAAGTGGTGTTTTTTGGGTTTTACCCCTAGGTACATCTGTGCTAGAGCCGCCTCTACCTATTTGTATCCAGACAAGGATGTATTCCTCTGAAAACTCACAAAATCTCTACAATACCAAAATTCTGGGAAGTTCTTCTATACTATTCCTCAAAGTCCATCTTAGGTCTATGTGATCTAATCAGAGATTATCTAAATCTAGCTTCCAAGGTTTGTACTAAAATTCCTCTAATACCAACTGTAATGCCCCGAACCCAATTACACAGAGTCGGTGCATTATTAAATAACATTGGCATGATCAAAAAAGATCAAGTCTCGAAAGACCAATTATTTTAGTATCCTTGGAAACACTAGATACATTCATAAGTCTTACACTACATCATAAAGTGAAAAACAACAATAACATAGTCTATATAGTCCACACTCATATCCCCTCAGGCTATCCCTGCAGGTCAGTCATAAAATACTTCTTCACATCCTATGAAAAATAAAACATAGAAAGGGGTGAGCTTGGATGCCCAGTAATGATAACAATAAAGGGGAAACTTTCATAAATAACCATAAACATTTAAGGAAATGTATAACTAAATCAAAAGCCTTTTAGACTTTAACTTCAGCATAATATGTCAAAAATAAAATGAATTAATTCCATTTACTTATTCACATGGACATTCTACAAGTCAAATAATCACAGTCAATATCAATAACAACTTTTATAATGAAGGAATGCATAATGCCAGACAATCATAACCACATAGTCTAGGCCTTGTGCAAAGAATACAAATAAGATTTTATCAAGGCCTTGTTCCAAAACACTATTTTGTCTCATGAGACCTACCGATGCATCTAGAAGCTATAGCGGGCTCCACCAATCACTTACTAAGTCCAATGCATTCCTTAGATGAACAGGTTTAAACATAACATAAACATTCGTATTAAAACTAGCATACGAAATGTCAATACTTTCTCAATAAACCATTAATGGTATAAAAATAACACATCCATAGTCAAAAATATCAAAAAACCTTCAATACAATATGGAAGTTTTGTATCATAATAAATCAACTTCAAATAAGCCTAAAATCCATCAAATGATGTTGAAAAGAATGAAAAAAACTATTTGAGAGAAATATCTATTTTTTTGTAAATCATTATAAAGATACATAATTATAAAAGAAAACATTTACTTTGAAAATATTCTTATAATATTTTAAGGGAATATTAGACGATTTTATAATGGCGTAAAATAGCTGCACCCACCATATAAGTTAAAAAAAGACATTCTTGCCTTAATTCTGTCGAAAAGTTTAAAAAGGACCTTGTTTGGAAAATGACGGAAAGATTCCTTTATAAACATCTAATAAAAAGTCAAACAAGGGTATAAACAACTTTAATCCATATTCTATAAAATAGTAAGATTGTTTTGAAATACATTTTTAAGAAACATGGATGTGGATGATAAAGAGGTCCCAGTAGATAATTACGTTTAAACAACCTCGGATAATGAAGAGATTGTGAAATAAACCCTTACCCTGTACTTTTCCTTGGTTTAGGATGAGTTAAAATCCTTTAAAATGGTGAAATAATTGTTATTAAACTATTGTAGAATCATATATATCAATATGATATCATATATGATCTTTTAACATTGCTTTGTTAATAATATCTTAGTATTATCGTTTTTCGGGTGTTAACAGATTCATTTTCCATTATATTCTTTGTTATGTGAGACATATTTTTTATGTATGGGATGTATCATATTCATATCCAGAATGATATAAAGTCTTTAAAAAGAATTTTTAATCATCTAATGAAAATTAGTCTTGAATGGATATGATGGTGAATGAATCTCATCGCGTTCGTGGAGATGGTTATCCGTACGTACGCACGTGTGACAATAACATTATTTTGATATTATATAATATATAATTGGATGTTATATCATATATAAATAATCATTATCATGTTATATTTGTTATTTACATCAATTACACATCATTATTATACCAATCCAAATAATAATGTATTGAGTAACAATTATACAACATCTTGGAGACGGTAAGTCATACGTACGCACATATGGTGACATGTCATTCAATGGATGGATAGAATAATGAATTTGGTTGTACCATATTTATAATAAAATCATAGTATATAAAAGATACTTGATTTATTATTTTATAAAGGAAAAAATAAATAAAAAGGAAGTGGAAGAAGAAAGAAACTTGAAAGATGTTATGAAATATTTACCTCTTCTTCGGGTTCTTCCTTTTGATTCGATCAAAAGGGATCCTTAGCATGGATTTATAACTAAAGAAGGGAATCTATGATTAAGGGATGATAGTTGAGAGGGTATTTGGGCAGGGTTTGTCCGAGCCAAATGGCTTTGAAGGTCTGAATTAGAGAGAAGTGGAAGTGCCCTTTTATAAGAGGGGTGAGGGGCACCTTAGAAAAAACATAAAATATTATTTCATAATAAATTAATATTCGGTTTATAATGGTTAAAAACTGATTTATTTCTAGGATAAGGTGGTGATGGGTTTAACTACACTCAACCAATAGGTTTTAGACAGGTTTGGGTCACTATATTAACAATATCGTATAGATATAACTCTTAGTTAATTAGTTTGACATTTACCATGTCTCTTTGAATTGTTATATTATTTGGTTACTAAAATTACTATAAACTGCCAATATAACCCCAAGTGATTCATTAATGACATACCTATCATCATATAAGTCATTTTTCCGAACCTTATATTTTTTGGAATATTATATCTATTAATAATATAATATTTGTTTTAAAAACTATTTTATGTCAATTTTGATACTATTTAATATTTGATTTTTTTTAAAGTCATAAAAAATTTATTAATTCAAATTAATTTTATTTAATCAATTATAAAATTCCATAGTAACCTATACAATTCATGGATGTTATCAAAATATTAACATTATATGTATTTTAACATTTATAATACCATTTATTTGATTGTTTCATTAATAAGGAAAATACTTCATCATCATTGTGTCATAAATAAATTTAATTATTCAATGTATAAAAATTATAAATAAAATACCATCATGAAGTAAATATTTTTATCTTTCTAATGAATATTAATAGTCGAAAAGATAACTTATATACTACCTTGTAAAAATTGTTTTACAAAAAGATATATGTTTATGTCATTTTTGGGTTTACTTTAAATTAATTAATATAAAGTGTCATTATCACTCTCAAGTGCCTCCAAGTGGTCCCAAAATAGACCCAAAGATGCCCGTGGTAAGACATGTATCATCCAATAGGGTGATAACATGTGTTGGGGTAATTTAATATTATTTTAATATTATTTATTTACCCATATTTACCGGATTTACCCTTTAACCATGGTAAATAAAATATTTACTGAAGTAATTATTCATAATGTCTAAAAATAAAAGTTACCTATTTACACAATTTTGACCTCTTGATCCAAAATATGGAATACATTTTTTCAAATTCCAAACATATAAGTGGCCTAAATTAATTTAAAATTATTTCTCGTTGTCCAAACAAAAAGCGTGTTTTTTAAGAAATAATAACTATCAAAATATTGATACTTGTTTATGTCTAGTTTAAATGTGAAATTACGTCTAATTACCAACATTGGATTAAATAGTAAAAATATATTCTAACTATACTATAAAATAACTAAGTATTATAATTTAACACTATAAATTATTTGGATTAAAAAATTTGTTTTTAATTGAAGTTTAGTATTTTTCACTATTCATCAAAAATTGGATGTTATCAGAAAAATACAAAAAACTCACCCTAAGAAAATTTTGATATTAAGAATCCAAAAATGAAGTCTAATTTGAATAACAAAATTTATAAAATTTTAAAAAGTGGGTATTACTATTCATGACGGCTACTTTGATTGGTTGTGGTGTGTGTTAGAACCTCAAAGTTGCATACGGTGCATGTTATTGTATTATTCAAAGAGAAGCGTACCGTGTAAGCTTGGGGTGTTACAAAAATACTCTTATAGCATGCCTAGAAATTTCCACTGGTGAGAAGGTTATCCTTCTCTAGTATGGATTTTAGTGACATTTTCAATGTCATTTTATTTTACATTTCTACAATATATAATTTATAATTAGTATATGTTTTGATTAGAAAATAGATTAGTAAATTTAAAATTAATGAAATCCTTATTAATATACAACTATTTTAAAAACCTAATATCCCTCACCATCAATTTTGGAATATCTTATTCATTATATATTCTAGTGAAAATGATCCATATTCCCTTCTCATAACCTAGATGTGGGCTTGATATGCTATTTGAAGGGTTTTATGTAGGTGAAAATTTACAACTACATTAATGGGTAGTTTCTTGATATGATTAGTGGACTACCTAATCATAAAATATTAGTTTAATTTCTCCTCAACCTTCCCCTCTTATTTAAACCATTTCCTACTTGGTTATTCAACCATTGATATAAACGAAGTTAATTAAACCCAAAAATTCATGCTAAAATTTCCGCAATAATTAAAAGTACCCCAACTTAGGTTGCTCAAGTAGTTTGAACAATGATGTTAGTTCTAACTTAAGTAGTGGAAGAATAAGACAACTTAATACTTTATTTGAGGTATTTTTATACTTATTAATTAATCCTATTTTTATCATTTTATATGCCTTGTTGATATTAAGTGAATTTTACTTAAGTGATTAACCATGTTTGAAAAAACATTTACTCATTATACAATTTTATTTTATTCAATATTTCATAAATGTTAATTCCTTTATTTAGGTGATCCACTAATGTTAAAAAAGATAATTAATCAACCATGAAACTAATAGAAATAAAATATAATTAGCATGATCATTATATTTTCCTAGTGTTTAGTTTAATTAGAGGATGATAAAGTAACCCTCTTCCATAATGAAAAAACCTTAAAACATAGCTTGGTTCATGTTGACGTATTCCACCTGGGATCCTATCTATCACCTTCATTAGTTTCACCTCGTATAATTTACTTTGAAAACCACCACTAGCTTTGGATATCCATCCATACATAACTGTTTACCCACACATTGGTGAGGGGATACAATGGATTTGGATCAAGGTATTTTACAAAAAAGAAACCATGTGCATGAATTCCCTTACATAATAAAGAGGTGATTAATCTCATGCCATAAATAATAATTTAATCATAATTAATTAAAATAAATCAATCACTATTAGGTTATGGTCTAATCTATTGATAATCCAAACATCAAATAAGTAAAATACATTTTCAATATTGTTATCAATTAATTCAATTAATTTTTTAATTTTAATAATTCACTATGAAATAATCTAATTAATTCAATCTATATTAAGTTCATCCAACCATAATTAAATCACCATCATCTATAATTTTAAACAAAATTAATTTCATTTAAAATTAATGTAGTAAACAAGATTACATGGAGGCAACCTCATGTGGTATTCAAAATATTAACCTGAAAATAAATTTAATATATAATTGTTAATCTTATGACATTACATGTACTATTAAATAAATGAAACACATAACACATATTCAATAATTAGTAATTATAAATTTAATTATTCTTTCCAATTTTTTTTAAATACTATTTATAGTAGACAACATAGTGTTCACAAAATTAAATGATGTGTAATTGTCTTCTACCCATGTCTGCATCACATGCCTTGGGTCTGGCTGTGTTTCCTTCCATGAACATGTACGAGGTAGATGACATGTACTAGGAATATACAGTGTTTAAAATCATATTGAATGGCTTGGCTCTTCCCTTGTCAGGTAGCAAATACATGGCACACTTGGGACACCCAGTGTGCTTGAACATGAGACACTGAGTACTAAATGTCATATACAGTGGTTAAACGACATGTAGTTATTCAAGACATGTTCTAGACTATCTTCATTCACATGGAGATCTTCCTTTTTTAGATCTTAGATCTGATTAGATCATATCTATCCAAATTTATCATGATATTTTTCCATGTGACGAAAAACTACACAACGTGTACTCATGAAGTACATGGTGTGTGCTTTGTTTTTCTCTCAGAAAAACCTTTGGCACCTCTAGATGATATTAGAAATATGCTTATTCATTTTAATCATTAATAGAAGAATGAATAAAAAAATATATCATGATTTAGATATAAGAACTATTCATTTTAAGAAAAAGAAAAAAAAAATGATTTCAGCCATTGAAGGAGTAATAAATATTTATAAATTAATAATGTTTCCACTTTGATATGACTTATAGGTCCCATGAACCGTAGAAGAATCATTTATTATGACCAATTCGGATTTTATTCTTAAATCAAGTGTAACCATTTCTTTACATGATCAAAAGTTCATGCCCAACAAAAAATATATTTAATATAACAAATTAATATTCTAAAACAAAAGGGAGGTTATCTTTATATGTGATTTATAATTAATTTATGAGAAGACCTATAATTACATCAATAATTAATTTTTCATTCATTGATGATATGATGGAATATAATTCATCACAATTTCATTTCACTACCAGATTCAAGTGAAGAATCCCTCAAGAGGTTATGGACACATGCATAAAAATCTCTGATAGATGCCATAGGATCACTGGGTAATAGAATGACCGATCCCTATCACTTGAATTATTCTTGGTTGATCGTAGTATAATTCTTCAGGAAGATTAATAAACCTTTGTATTCTCTCAATGGGTTGAGATAGAAGGAAGATATATCACAATATAGGTATTATGGAAATCCCTCATTATCCATTTATGAATTGAAAAGTTATTTAGGAATGATACATTAGTTGATGTTTATTTATGAAGGTTTGGGGTTGAAAAAGCACAAAAAATCCCTTATACTTATTTAATAATATTATTTTACCCCATTTCCATTAATAATTATAATATTATTTTTAATCTCTTGACATGTGAAATGTATTAAGAATAAAATTAATATTATTTATTTCTAAGAATATCATTAAGCTCGGCCTACTTTACCCAGTTTACCTTTACTGATTACTGAAAAATTACTATTTAATTAAATTAATTTCACTTCATCATTCTATAATAAATATATAATGGTTCATATTTTAAAAACATAATAACTAAAATTAATTATTATTTTAACCCCTTTTTATTTTGAATAACTCGTGATTAAATTATAGTGTCACGACCCGTCCTCGGGACCCGTGTCGTGACTACCCCAAGCCCGCCTCCTATAGGCCAGGGTCTGGCGACTAGCACCAAGGTGTAAATCCTGACAAAAAAGGGGAAGGCATTGCCTTTATAAAGTAAACAAACACCACAGAGCAAGAAAGCAGAAGTAAATACTAAGTAAAACTGGGTACAAAAGTCGTGCAGAAAGTAAATGGGCCAGAATACAAACCCAAACTGAAAGTAAAGTACAAATGGGAAGAGGGTACATCAACTGAAAGTAAAGCAGCAACATCAAGCCGTCACTAGAAGTCCCTCCTGAAGGGTGCGTATAGATATCCTCCTCAGCTCCTCGGGTCCAGCCGCCCGCTCCGTGTACGTCCCGCCCAGTGGTCCACCTCCAGGTACCGACTTGCTCCACAAGCCTCAACCACGATCAGCGCTATCCGTCGTCCGCATCCAACACAATGTAGTGCGGGCATAGCCCGTGCATGGGTGAGTATACGCTACTCATTAGGGACCCCGAGACCCCCGAAGGTCTCCCAGAATCCACAAAGGATAATCCAAAAAGGAAAGATACAATCACGAAGTAACATCCAACACTACTTAGGTATATGCCCATACATATACCTAAGTAATCAATTCCAGTTCAACTACAACATCTGAGCCCAAGCTCGATCACGTCCACATAGGAAAGTACAACCCAATCCACAAAGGAAAGAACAACCCAATCCACATAGGAAAGAAAGTCAATCATATCGAAGATAATGATTGGAAGTCAAGACTCAGCTCACACTGGTATACTTCTTCGTAAGGTGATAGAGATGATCAGATGTAGCCACATATTCATTTAATCTAGGACTCACGTAGGATACTAAACCAGCTAAGCTGTTGGACCCACATAGGATACAGACCAGCTACTCTGCCAGACCCACGTAGGATAGCAAGAACAGAGTCAAACACTGCCAGACCCACAAAGGATACAAGAACAGTAGTCATCGTCGTCGAACCCATGAAGGATTTCAGTACGGTCTTCATCGTTGCCGAACCCATGGAGGATTTCAGTGCAGTCTTCATCACCGTCGAACCCACAGAGTATTTCAGTACGGTGTTCATTGCTGCCGAACCCACAGAGGATTTCAGTGCAGTCTTCATCATCGTCGCAGCCGCAGCCAGTTCTAGGGTTCCCGCACACTGCACGTTCGATTCCGAGAGGGTCCGCTCCACGAGCCAACGGGTCGATACATAAACCGACACGTAGTCCGGAGTTGATGTATCTCAATGTTCCGTCTCGACAAGAGGAACTCAACGTGACAGACGGCGCGTCAATCGGACGCCCAGTCTGAGCGTTATTGGCTTTTTCATTCCAGGGGCCCGGTTGGTTTTTAAGTCAAAACCAACCTTCCCACCCTCCAACTACATCCAAAACTCGAGAGGAGTAAGCCAAAAGGTCCTTCTCACTAAGAGGAATCCATCAAAGTCGACGACACATCCATCAGATGTCCGGAGCTCAAGTGACAAGTGTTTCTGCTCCGAGGGCCCGGTTGGTTTTGTGTTCGAACCAACCCGGTCATACCGAATGTTCTTTGAAAACTTGAGTTTAATATACCGAAACGACCTTCTCAATCCAAGGATCGTATTCCAACTGACGGTGCGTCGATCGGACGTCTATAGTTGATGATATAGGCGAAAGAACGAACCTCTCCGGTTTTTTAGGGGTTTTGGGACCAGACCAACCCGGCACGGGACCCCCTGGGTCGGCCCGAACTGGGTCGACCCGAACCGGGTCTGGGTCCGGCCCATTAGGGCATGACCGGTTGGCCTGGCATGGGCACGACATGGTGTGGCCAGCTCGGTGCTGGCCGAGCCGAGCGGAAAGGGGGGGTGCACTGCCCCCCTAATTGAAACTGAGGCCCCCCACGTGGGGGCCTCTCCCTTTTTCCAGCCGAGGGTTACGACCCCCAGGCTCCCTTCTAAAATGGTCGGCCCAGTCCGGCCGGCAGGTGCTGCCACCGTGGGACCCCGCAGTCCTTCCCCTCCGAGGTGCTGGCGGCCGGCGATTCCGATCACCCTGCCTTGCACCACCGCGGCTTTGTGTTGTGGCCTCGTCTGACCGGCGCTGCGTGACAGCGCTACGCCCCTCCACCGTGGACCCGCTCCGGCCGCGGCCTCTTCGTGGTTCTCCGGCACGGCACGAAGGTGCCGCGGCTTTGTTCGCCCTCAACGGAGCGGCGTGACGGCGCCACGCTTCTTCTTTGTTTCCGCGCGGTGTCGTTGCACCGAGCTACCTTTGTTCATGCCACGACAAACACATCATCAAAGGGGGAGGAGGGACGACCATGTTCGTGTGGTCCGACCTCCTCCCGTTAATCCGATATCAATCGGCTTAAGAAATAAAGACGTTTGGACGGAAGAGAATATTCGTAAACTAAATCAAACCCCCTACCACGATGAAGTCTTCGAACGAGGTTTGTCGTGGGAAAGGGACGTCGCAGAAGACGGCGTCACAGAAGGAGGATCATCGGCGTCGCAGTTTACGGCATCACGGAGAAAAGGACCTCTGGCATCGCGGTACATGACGTCGCGTCGTTGATCTCTGAGGAATCAGCGTTATTCGTCGTCCTTCGTCTGAGGTCTGCGTTCTTCATCGGTGACGGTGCGTTCTTCGCGTTTTTCAAGGATGAAGATGAGGATTCCAAGGCTTGAGCGATTACTCTCTAACCTTCTCGCACAACGAAACCACCCTTAAAGAAATAAGATTTTGTCTTATTTAATTAACACACACAAGCCAACATTTAATTCGAAATTCAAAATGAATTCAAGAATTGAATACATTGAATAACTTAAATCAATTCATTAATTAAGAGAGTTGACATGGTATTTAAAAGGGGTGCGGGTGATTTACATATTAAATGCACGAGAGGGAGGTTAAAAGGGATTTGAAGGGGTGGGGCTCGTGTGGGCCCCACTTCACTAATATCCTACCTAGTGGAATTAGGATATCATTGGGTCCCAATTGAACCACCAAGCATAGGTTTAAACTACTTAGAATAGAAATAAAATTTTTAGCACAATATTTTATTTTATTCTTTAGTTAACCCATTCAATTAATTACCTTACCCGAGAAAACGCAACTTCGGAAAAGGTGTACATAGGCAATTACCGGCATTGTGGTTTCATTAGTGCCCTCATATTTCGATTCTGAGCACCAGTTCAAAAGTTAGGAAAACCCACTCGTTCGTTCACTGAAAGTACCCGAGCTAAACTTCGGAAATTGATTCCGGGCACACCGGGCCTCGGAAGTTGGTTCTGTCAGAAACTGCGTTCTTGTAAAATCCCAAAGAAAAATAATAAAAAAAATTTCCCTTGAATTTTACGTGTCTTTAAATTACTCCCACCTCAGGGATTTACGTCCCTGTAAAGATACATCATAAACTAGGGTAACAAATGTGGGTACTGAGCACGAATCTGAGCCTCCCGCTCCAAAGTTCAATCCTAGAGGTTCCTGTGCTTCCATCTGATGCGCACTAGAGGAATCGACCGCCCACGTAGGACCCGCTCCTATAGATCCTTGATCTCCACCAAGACCTCCACAAAAGTCTCCCCATCATCAATGTCCAACTCCCCATGGTCGATGATATGCGTCGGCTCCTGCACGTATCTCCTTAGCTGAGATACGTGGAAGAAGTCGTGCACCCGGTGCAACTGAGGTGGTAGAGCCAGGCGATAAGACACCTCACCTATCCTGCTGAGAACCTGGAACGGTCCAATGAAGCGCAGAGATAACTTTTTGCCCCGGCCAAATCTCCGTAATCCATGTCGAGGTGAGACCCACAAGAAGACGTGGTCGCCATCCTCGAACTCCAGTGGCCTCCTCCTCCAGTCAGAATAAGACTTATGCCAGATCTGAGCTGTCCTCATCCACTCTTGGATGACCTGGACCTTCTCTGTCGTGGCTTGGACCATCTCTGGTCCCACAAGGGCTGACTCCCCAGGGTCTGTCCAGCACAGAGGTGATCTGCAAGGTCAGCCGTACAATGCCTCGTATGGTGACATCCCGATGGTGGAGTGGTAGTTGTTGTTGTACGAGAACTCCACCAAGGGTAGGTGTTCCTCCCAGCTGCGACCAAAGTCGAGGACACATGCACGGAGCATGTCCTCGAGAGTCTAAATGGTCCTCTCCGTCTGTCCATCCATATGAGGGAGAAATGAGGTGCTCAGACGTAGCTGTGTCCCGAATGCCTCCTTCAACCCCTTACAAATCCGGGAAGTAAAACGAGCATCTCGATCAGAGACGACAGATGATGGAACACCATGAAGCCGTATAATCTCCTGAACGTAGAGACGTCCCAAGCTCTCTACTGAGCCCTGTTCTCTGAAGGTTAAGAAGTGGGCAGACTTGGTGAGTCGGTCGACAATCACCCAAATGGAGTTGTGACCTCTGGAAGTGCATGGAGGTCTAGTCACGAAATCCATAGATATCTCATCCCACTTACACTCTAGGACCTCCAAGGGCTGTACCAAGCCTGCTGGTACCTGGTGCTCTGCCTTCACCTGCTGGAAGGTGAGGCATCGAGAAACGAACTCTAACACAGCCTTATTCATACCCGTCCACCAGTGCTGTCGTCTGAGATCCTGGTACATCTTTTCCACTCCTAGATGTACCTCTAAAGGAGAAGTGTGAAACTCTCTCAGCACCTCCTCCTGTAGTCTCAAGATAGGTGCGCTGGTCAATCTCTGTCTCAGCTCTTGGAAGCTCTACTGACATCTGTCTGACCACAAGAAGGGTTTTCCCTTCTTCATCAAAGCTGAGAGTGGTGCCGCAACTCTGGAAAAGTCTGGCACAAATCTCCGGTAGTACCCACCTAGACCCAAGAAACTCTGCACCTCCGTCACGCTCTTGGGTTTTTCCCAAGCTAGCACTGCCTCGATCTTCGCAGGATCCACCGCAACTCCCGACTCAGAGATGACGTGTCCCAAGAAGTGGACCTCACGTAACCATAACTAACACTTCAAGATATTTCCATAAATCTGGTGCTCTTGGAGTGTGTCCAGTACAACCGGCAAGTGGTAGGCGTACTCCTCCTCAATGGTCGAGTATATCAATATGTCGTCGATGAAGAACACGACAAATAGATCGAGGTATGGATGAAAGATACTGTTCATAAGACTCATGAACACCGCTGGAGCATTGGTTACACCAAATGGAAAAACCAAGAACTCATAGTGGCCATACTGACATCTGAAGGCCGTCTTCTGCACGTCTTCATCTCGTACTCTGAGCTGATGATATCCTTACCTGAGGTCTATCTTCGAGAACCACAGTGATCCCTTGAGCTGATCGAAGAGGTCGTCAATCCTTGGTAGAGGATACATGTTCCTCACGGTCACCTGGTTCATGCGACGATGGTCGACACATAGTCACAAGCTCCAGTCTACCTTCTTGGCGAAAAATATCGGGGAAGCCCAGGGTGAAACACTAGATCAGATGAATCCCTTGCCCTGCAAGTCCTCCACCTGTACCCGTAGCTCTCGAAGCTCAGTGGGAGCCATCTGATATACTGGAGTGGATATCAGGGTTGTCCCGGGGTACAGGTTAATATAAAAGTCTACCTCTCTACGAGGAGGTAGTCCTGGAACGTCGTCAGGGAAAACATCTTCATACTGATCCACCACTACAGGAAAACTAGGACTTCGCACGTCAATTGCTCCTAAGATGAGGCTATCCAACTGATGAGTGATGGGCTGTCCTCTCCTATGAGTGATTGCATCCTACGCTGAAAAGGCTCATTTCTCACCGGTGAAGGTGAACCTTCTTCCGTTAGTGCGTACACATCGCACCTTGCGCCTAATAAAGTCGATCTGAGCATGGAATTTAGATAACGAATCAATGCCCAAGATGACATCATAAGGCCTGGACGCCGCTACAAGAAGATCCCAACTGAAGCTCTCACCTCCTAGAGTAAGCTCACACTGCCAACACCAGTGCGTAATCATCGAGTCTGCTCCCATAAGAATATCTAGTCGTAAGGATCGAGCCAATGGCTCCATCGGAATATCCGAGCTCCGAACAAGGGCAGCGACAATAAAAGAATGACTCGCTCATGTGTCTATAAGAACTGCAGTAGGGGTGGAGTAGACACATATAGTAACTCGAATCATATCTGGCGCGCCGTGGTCATAGGCCTTTGCTGCCTGAAGCTGAGCCTGTCTCTGCCCGCTAGCTCCCTGTGGTCGGGGTGGACCTCATGGTGGTGGTGGTGGAAAAGCCTCAAAGCGTCTCCCACCACATGCTGCTCGGCCATCTCCCCTGCCTCATCCGCCTACTCCCTGTGGATCACCACGGTTGACCCTCTGCCTATACCTAGGTGGCCCCTCAACCGTCTTCTGCTCCTCTGCATGGCGGTTTGGGTAGTCACGAGCCATGTGGCCCTGCCCGCCGCATGCGTAGCACTGCCTGCTCCTCGGAAGGCTGGCTCTTCGCCATGTGCCCTGCACCTCTGAGCCAGTGTCATGAGGTCATCTACCTGAAGGTCTGGTCCTCCAGGACCCCTGTGACATCTGTCGACTGCCAGCTGCAGACGACTCTGCTATGTGTTGCCCTGTGGTAGGTCTCGCTGCTGGCGTAGGCTCAGCAAGAAATCTCTCTATAAGAAGGGATCACTCGAGTAATCAGGCATGTGTCGGAATGCTGAGGGAGATCACCGATGCGCAGATCTCATGCCTCAGTACCTGCTCAAAAGTCCGGGCCTGGAAGAATGGGTCCCATACCATGTCCGTCGAATAGCGCGAGAGATCGGTAAATCTCACCGAGTACTGGGCGACCGTCATGCTGCCCTACCGCAGTTGTAGAAGCTCCGGGATGCGCACCGCATGGAGGGTGGCTGGGACGAACTCCGAGTCAAAGAGTCTCTCAAAGTCATTCAAGAGGAGAGATGCCTTGTCGTGCACCTGGAGCATCAAGCTCCACCATCTGCCTTCTGCCGCGTGTAGGAGGCTAGTTGTGAGGATCACCATGAGGTCAGATGGTGTCCCCACTAACCTGAAAACTCGCACAACCGCCTCCAGCCAATCCTCGTCTGCCTGAGGGTCAGTCTCCCTGTAGAACCTGGGCGGTCTCTGATGCTGAAACTCATTTAGTGCACTAAGAGGAAGTGCACTCTCAGCGGCTGGGGCTGGTAGCATCGGTGGCTCGGCGGGTAGAGGTACCACTGATGCCTCCGCTGAAAAAGGGCCCTGCACCGAGGCCTCGTCGCTCGGTGGGCGGTCATCTCGCACAAATATCAGAACCCTAGATGGCTACTGTCGTGGGGACATCCTGAAAAGAAATAGGTGCGCCATGGTCAAACAGTATACCTGGTGAGCTGACACAATGAAATCACAATGAAAACTTTTGAAACATACATGCAATCCATGTTTTCGTGCATTGAGTCGGAAATCAGAAGTCAGGGTCCTGGTGTATGGATACGTCGGCCGCCGCACCAACACAAGACTCCCTGGACTAATAACCACACTCAATACCATTAACACTATTGCTTCACATAGAATAATGATTAGATTCCTGAGTTCTACAGTAGAACCAAGCTCCTCTGATACCAATTTGTCACGAATCGTCCTCGGGACCCTTTCCGTGACTACCCCAAGCCCACCTCCCATAGGCCAGGGGCTGGCAACTAGCACCAAGGCGTAAATACCGACAAAAAGGGGAAGGAATTGCCTTTATAATGTAAAAAAACACATCAGAGCAAGCAAGTAGAAGTAAATACTAAGTAAAACTGGGTACAAAAGTAGTGCGGAAAGTAAATGGGCCAGAATACAAACCCAAACTGAATGTAAAGTACAACTGGGGAGAAGGTACAACAACTGAAAGTAAAGCAGCAATGTCAAGCCGTCACTGGAAGTCCCTCATGAAGGGTGGGTATGGATAGCCTTCTCATCTCCTTGGGTCTAGCTGCTCGCTCAGTGTACATCCCGCCCAGTGGTCCACCTCCAGCTACTGAATTGGTCTACAAGCCTCAGCCACGATCAACGCTATCCATCGTCTGCATCCAACACAATGTAGTGCGAGCATAGCCCATGCAGGGGTGACTATATGCTACTCAGTAGGGACCGCGAGACCCTCGATGGTCTCCCAGAATCCAAAAAGGATAATCCATAAAGGAAATATACAATCACTAAGTAACATCCAAAACTACTTAGGTATATGCCCATACATATACCTAAGTCATCAATTCCAGTTCGGCTCCAACATCTGAGCCCAAGCTCGATCACGTCCACACATGAAAGTAAAACCCAATACACATAGGAAAGCACAACCCAATCAACATAGGAAAGCAAGTCAATTATATCGAAGATAATGATTGGGAGTCAAGACTCAGCTCACACAGGTATACTTCTTCGTAAGGTGATAGAGATGATCAGATGTAGCCACTGATTCATCTAATCTGAGACCCACGTAGGATACTAAACCAGCTAAGCTATTAGACCCACATAGGATACAGACCAGCTACTCTTCCAGACCCACGTAGGATAGCATGAACAGAGTCAAACACTGCCAGACCCATGTAGGATACAAGAACAGTAGTCATCGTCGTCGAACCCATGGAGGATTTCAGTACGGTCTTCATCGTTGTCGAACCCATGGAGGATTTTAGTTCAGTCTTCATCACCATCGAACCCACGGAGGGTTTCAGTACGGTCTTCATTTCTGTCGAACCCACAGAGGATTTCAATGCAGTCTTCATCGTCGTCGCAGTCGCAGCCAGCTCTAGGGTTCCCGCACACAGCACACTCGATTCTGGGAGGGTCCGCTCCACGAGCCAAGGGGTCGATACATCAACTGACACGTAGTCTGGAGTTGATGTTTCTCAAAGTTCTATCTCGACAAGAGGAACTCAACGTGACAGAAGGCGCGTCAATCGGACGCCCGATATGAGGGTTATTGGCTTTTTTGTTCTAGGGGCCCGGTTGGTTTTTAAGTAAAAACCAACAAGACCACACTCCAACTTTATCCAAACCTCTAGAAGAGTAAGAAAAAAGTTCCTTATCACTACTAGGAATCTAACAATGTCAACGGCACGTCAATCGGACGACCGGAGCTCAAGTTACAAGCGTTTCCGCTCAGAGGGCCCGGTTGGTTTTGTGTTCGAACCAACCCGGCCATACCCAAAGTTCTCCGAAACTTTGAGTGTAAAATACCAAAACTACATTCTCGATCCAAGGATCGTATCACAACTGACGGTGCATCGATCGGAGGTCCGTAGCCCAAGATATGGGCAAAAGAACGAACTGCCCGGTTTTTAGGGGTTTTGGGCTCGGACCGACCCGGCCCGAGACCCCCTGGGTCGACCCGAACTGGGTCCGGGTCTAGACCATTAGGGTGCGGACCAGCCTAGTGGGAGTGGCCCAGCCCGGCCTGGGCGGCCCGGCCCAGTGCGGCCGGTCCGGCCTGGGCGGCCGGTTGGCCTGGCGCGGTTGCGGCCCGGTGTGGCCAACTCGGTGCTGGCCGAGCCGAGCGGAAAGGGGGGGGGGGGGGGCGCACTGCCCCCCTGATTGAAACCACGGCCCCCATGTGGGGGCCTCTCCCTTTTTCCAGCTAGGGGTTATGACCCCCGGGCTCCCTTCCGAAATGGTCGGCCCGGTCCGGTCGGCCGGTGCTGCCGCTACGGGACCTCGTGGTCCCACCCCTCCGAGGAGCCGGCGGCCGGCGGTTCCGGCCGCCCCGCCTTGCACCGCTACAGCTTTGAGCAATAGCCTTCTCTGACCGGTGTGGCACGACGACACTGCGCCCCTCCACCGTGGCCCCACTCTGGTCGCTGCCTCTTTGTGGTTCTCCGGCGCGGCACAACGTGGTCGCGGCTTTGTTCGGCCTCAACAGCACGGCGCGACGGCGCCGCGCTTCTTCTTTGTTTCTGCGCGGTGTCGTTGCACCACACTACCTTTGTTCGTGCCGCGACAAACACATCATCAAAGGTGGAGCAGGGTCGGCCATGTTCATGCGGTCCGACCTCCTCCCGTTCATCCGATATCAAGCGTCTTAAGAAATAAAGACGTTTGGACGGCAAAGAATATTTGTGAACTAAATAAAACCCCCTACCTCGATGAAGTCGTCGAATGAGGTTTGTCGCGGGAAAGGGACGTCACGGAAGACGGCATCACGAAAGGAGGATCGTCGGCGTCGTGGTACCCGGCATCAAGGATAAGAGGACCGTCGGCGTCGTGGTACACGACGTCACATCGTCGATCTCCGAAGAATCAGCGTTATTCGTTGTACTTCGTCGGAGGTTTGCGTTATTCGTTGGCGACGGTGTGTTCTTCGCGTTCCTCAAGGAGGAAGATGAGGATTCCAAGGCTTGAGCAATTCCCCTCTAACCTTCTCGCACAACGGAACCACGCTTAAAGAAATAAGACTTTTTCGTATTTAATTTACACACACAAGCCAACATTCAATTAGAAATTCAAAATGAATTCATGAATTGATTACATTGAATAACTTAAATAAATTCATTAATTAAGAGACCTGACTTGGTATTTAAAAGGGTTGCGGGTGAGTTACATATTAAATGCACGAGAGGGAGGTTAAAAGGGATTTGAAGGGGTGGGGATCATGTGGGTCCCACTTCACTAATGTCCTACCCAGTTAACATAGGATATTAGTGGGTCCCACTCCAACAACCAAGCATAGGTTTAAAATACCTAGAATAGAAATAAAATTTGCAGCACAATATTTTATTTTATTCTTTAGTTAACCGATTTAATTAATAACATCACCCGAGCAAACGTAACTCTGGAAAAGGTGTTCTTAGGCAATTACAGGTGTTGCGGTTTCATTGGTGCCCTCAGATTTTGATTCCGAGCACCGATTCAAAAGTTAGGAAAACCCGCTCGTTCGTTCACTGAACGTACCTGAGCTAAACTTCAGAAATTGATTTCGGGCACACCGGGCCTCAGAATCAGGTGCTGCCAGAAACTGCGTTCTTGTAAAATCCCAAATAAAATTAAGAAAAAAAAATTCCCTTGAATTTTACGGGTCTTTACATATAGTTATTAACCAAAGTAAATAAATCCTATTTATTCTGAATTGTTAAATTTAATACTAATATTTTACTGAAATAGTGGATCTACATAGTGTACAACCCTCTAGGCCTCTTTTTTCAGTGGTATTAGGCATAACCACGTAAAATCCAAGGTTAGAATCTAGATATACGCTGAGGAACCCATAGATAAAGAAGTTAATTTTGTAATGATGTAAAACCTTATAAGAACATTAACTATATAATAAAATTCATTTATCATGATATCTCAAATCATGTAGCTTTCAGGACAATGACATCAACCAATACGATCAAGGTCTCATTATTTGACTTTTTAGAAATTAACTCCCCCATGGAACACCATGGACATAGATTTATTCAAGAGGTTCCATTTCCTTCAAAGGGAATGATATATTAACTTTTTTCTATAGAAAAAAGTGATAAATATTTTCTCACATTATCTATTAATAATATATCATTCTTGGAACACCCAACATATCATACTTCACTGTGAACATATGCTATCACGATTTTCATAAATAAATTAAATTACATAAGTCATGATATCCATTAATTATAATATTAAAGTACACGGATCAATACACACATCCAAAGATATTAAAATATAATGGGACAAGGAAATATGGATTTCTTTTCAATGGGGATATTCTTATAACCGTATGTATTAGAGATTATATAACGACCCAAACTTTTTGAATGATAATTACTTCCTCAAAATGTGTGTTATATTATTCTTTTACAAAACAAAACCATATCCCCTTAATAATGAAGTGAGAATAATTGAAATGTGACCTTTTTTAGTTTCTACCATAATATAACCATTGGTAAATATGACCATTAAAATAAATAATGTTAATAATAATTTTAACATTATAATTGGTATTATAAATAGAAATGATAGTGGTTAATTAATTAAGAAAGAATAGTTGAGGGCCTCATCTAGTAGAATCGCGTCATACGAAGCCCATTTGTTGGATCATATGAGGGAGGTTGCATCTTTGGTCATCACTCTTGACTAATCCCAATCTAGGATTCAATATTTCATGTTTTAATGAAAATTCCTACTAGAGAAGTTCAAGTTAGTAGAGATTATCACTTGGGAGATGTTATATGAGCTGTCCCAAGCGTCTATAAACATTTCACACCTTAGACCTATTTAGTATGTGGGTGTTATAAGTGGTTATGTGTCAAGGCCTTAGTCACTTAAAATTTTATCCATTTGTTTTAATAAATTTTTTATTACATTTTTTCTATTTTAAGAATAGTTTTGCTAAAATATTGTTATGGAATTTGATAAATTGATTTTTTGGGAAAAACATTATACTTTTCAAAGAGATATAAATTATAATATTAATGTAAGGATTTATTAATAATGTTTATTATAATGAAAATGTTTTTTAAAAACACTTATTTTTTATTAAAAATGGTCAAATAATTTTATTTTTTTCAGGTGTCGAAAATTTTACTAAGCAGTTTACTTTGCATTTTCTATCCACTTTTATTTTTAATAATTATGTATTTTAGTGTAAAAAGTTAAATTTATCATATTTATTGAATTATTATGATAAAATAAATGTCATATTGTAATTAATAAGTTATATATTTGGTTACGTTGAATTTATTTTATTTTTATAAAATATTTTGTTTTTCAGTGAATAGTAAAAATACAGTTTTTGAGTTTTTGGTGTGTTTAATGACATAATAATGAGGTAATATTTAATTAAAAATGATTTTAGACTATTTTAAATTTAAATATGATATTTGCTGTCTCCATTTTCCAACACCATGGGCATATAACTTGGGAAATCTCATATTTTGGAAAATACTACAACCGAGGTGTCCTCATAAATTAATAAAAAAACTGCCTCACTTTTAATAGAATTACCTATCTATTCCTCCATTATATTTCATTAAAAATTAAATATAAATGAATATATGATTTTATTATCTCCCAAGGTTTTCTCAATCCCTGAAGGTACGGATCTTTTAGTTTTAGGAGTCACTCTTCAAGGTAAGGGAATCTACAACCCTTCTATTTTCAAGAAATCCTTTTACGTTATGCCTTTTTGATTTGTATTTTATTCTATTAAGGCATGTAATTAAATAACCCACTTAATTTACAAATTATATAAAAATTCCAAGAGACCCATTTTATCTAATCAAACCATTTTATTAATTTTTAAATGATGTCGTTAGGATACCGAAGTTTCGTAAGGGAAATCTCAAACTGCCCTTTTCCTTTCATGTTCTCTTTTATGTGGTTTTTATTTACAATTTCCATACCATTTTATTATTTCCATTTTATTATATCAATTTAATATATTAATAGTAATTTATTAGTGGTATACTCCTATCCCCTCTCTTTTTATTGTTTTCTAAAACCATATTTCATACCCGTTATGCTATTGTATTTTTGTCTAAAATATTCTCTCTTTTTATCAAGAAATTATTTTATTTTATTTTGTGAATAAAAAAACACTATATTCTCTAGGTATATTCATATATATTTCAAAATTATATATTATAATTATGGTATTATCATACAATAAACACACCTTCTTTTCTCATGGGTTTAAAATGACAAAAGGATCTTGTTTTTGGGCATCTTTTAAAATGCCATGATTTTTATATGAAACCCATTTCTTTTATTCTCCATGTGTTATTTATGAAATTTTTTATGATGATATATGTGAATATGAAAATAAATACATATTAAGGGTGTTTCTTGATAGCGCTCCAATGCATTGTGTAAAAAATTAAATCTCTATATATGACAAGTTTTATGATACCTTGGTGAATATACTTGGTAATGTGTAGGTCACCTTAGTGATAAAACATGGTGATATGATTATGAATGACTAGATTAACTTTTTTATCCACATTTACATGGTATAAACCATGTTCTTTTATTTAAGATATATCCCCTTATCATTCCCGTATGATATACCTTAGGATCACAAGTAAACTATTTCTCTTATTATACCTTACTGGGACCTAAGCCCACCCTTTCCTTTGATGTATGTAACCAGGTTATGAGATGAAATAAATGTACATAGGATGAACCTTGAAGAATCCTTTCAAGTGGAATATAATAATGTTTTATTTTTTCATGAATTATATACCTTTTTTCTCAGACACTAAACTTTTAAATATTCTAAATTTGTAAAATTTAATGAAAATAAAAAAGTGGGATTCCATAGTTGGTATCAAAGTATGGTTTTGTTATTTTTGAAAATTATGATTTTAAACCCTTAGGACGAACCCTAGTAAAAAGTTTAAATAAAAGAAAACTTCATATTGTTTTGGTGACATATTATGTAAGTGGTTTTTGAAGAAATAAATACCTGTCTGGATACGAAAAGGTGGATGTGGCTCTAGCATAGATCTATCTAGGAGTAAAACCTGAAAACACATCTTTGAGATGAACTTGAACGGGAACTAGTGCATGAAAACGAACCTTACATCACTCCTAGTTTGACACTCTTAGGGGATATGATTGGTTAATCATAAAATTTTTATATATCATTATGAAGGATTTATAGAAAATTTAATTGTTTTTAATAAATTACATGTTTAGGCATGATGTTATATGACATAAAAGTTCCTTTGGAATTATAAGATCATAAAACACATTTCTCACTATGGTTTTCTTCTTTCGATATATTTTTTAGAAATATGAGGAATTGTGTAAATCATGAGTACAACGGACCATGCACTGACGACCCTATGAGGGAAGCAAGAATGGAAACCTTCATGAGAATAATGAATCAACTAACTAAAGATATGAGAAATAACTTGAATCAAGATGAGAAACTGGTTTCAACATGATGGGAATAAATTTACATTGAGTCCTTTATGCATCATGAATCTCCAATGTTCAATGGATCTACCGACACATTGATTATAGAATAGTGGATAAGTTTAATAGAAAAGATCTATTATGTACTTATTCCTTAAGAACAAGAGAAAGTCACTCTACCTATGTACTGTTTAGAGGGAGAAGCTGATTACTGGTGGGAACTGATTAAAAAAACAAGGAAAAGAGGGGAGATTGAAGCTATTGACTGAGATGAGTTTAGGGTAATGTTATTTAATAAGTATTTCCCTCGTTCGATGAGAAAAAAATGAATAAGGAATTTCTCTAAGTGAAGCAGAAGGGGAATGAGTCTGTTAGAAGAAATGATATGAACTTTACAAGACTTTCATTTTATGCCTATACCTTTTCCATGGATCCTAACAGTAATGTTGATATATTATTAGGTTCACTAAGAACTCATATATGAAATAATTTTTTCAACTGATACTATGGAAGCTATGAGGAAATTATATAGAATTCTATGATGGTCGAACTGGAGTTCAGTGAGATAGAGTTGTCTCACAAATAGAATGAAAAGAAATGATCAATAGATCCAATCATGAGGAGGATCTTTGATCATGGGAGATGAGGAATAAAAGTGAAACATTCCAGGTGAAATAAACGTTGGATGAAGCATTCAAGGAACTATTTTCTTGAGAGAGGTAAATGATAAAACTGTGGAAGATATGTTCATATCTCTCATAACTATTGTAATGAGGTGAAGCCTTAAATTCTCAACACTAACGAAAATGTAATATGGTGCAGGCCCTACCTAATGTCCAACGCTTAAAGTGTGGAATACTAGGGTACTTTTTCAATCACTGTCCAAATATGAGGGTAGTGGAGGGTAATCATCATCAACCTCCGTATAGGCCAATGGATAAAGGTCGTGCTTTTTCTATCATGAAAGATAAATTTTAAGCTGAAGACGATGTAGTGGTAGGTGCTCTTGTTGTTCTCTCAAAGCTAGCAAGTACTTTTTTTTATTATAGTTCTAGGAATTCCTTTTTTCCTCCATGTTTTCAAATAATTTATAATAATTACCTGAAATTATAGAAGTAGATATTTCAGTCATGACTCTTGGGGGTATTATCCAGGAAACAATACTGTATAGAAACACTAGTGTTTACTTTGGCGAGGATAATCTCATCAAAAATCTAGTAGTCATTCCCATGTTTGAATTTGACATTATACTAGGGATAGAATGGATCTCAAAATACAATTCTAAGATAAAATGTAGAATAATGGAAATATCAGTAGTCTTGAGTGGAAAACCTACAATTATCTTCAATGGATAGATATATCAACATAAGCTTTGTCTATAAGAACAACCTGTATCCTTCATTATGGATTTGATTGATGAATATGAATAAGGGAATGATAGTATAGAAATATAAAATTTCCCAATAATTCATAAATACAATGATATATTTCCTAAGGAGTTTCCTGGACCTCCCCTAGAAAGAGAGGTTGTGTTCTCCATTTAACTTATGTCTTGTTCCAATGAAATTTCAAAAACCCCTTATAGAATAGAAAATGTGGAGTTGGAGAAATTAAAGAAACAACTCCAAGATCTTTTGGAGAAATGGTTTATTAAACAAAGTGTGTATCATTGGGGATGACCTTCTCTCGATGTGAAGAGGAAGGATGAATCAATGCGATTATGCATTGATTACATAGGACGTAACAAAATAAAAGTGAAGAACAAGTACCCATTTCCAAGCATTGATGATTTATTTGAACAGCTTCATGGGGCTCAATTCTTCTCCCAGATTGATCTTCAATATGGTTATCATTAATTGACGGTGAACAATGAAGATATTTCAAAGACCTCCTTCTGATCAAGATATGGGAATTATGAGTTTGTTGTTATTCCCTTTGGATTAACTAATTAGCATGCTATTTTTATGGATTTGATGAATATAGTATTTAAGGATGACCATGATAACTTTGTGGTAGCTTTTATTAACGATATTATAATATATTCCAAATGTTATGAGGAGCTTGAGAATCATCTTAGGGTGATAATAAAAACTCTGAGTTAGGAGAGGTTATTTGGATAGTTCAGAAAGTGTGAGTTTTTGTCACAATAAAATTCTTTCATGTGGAACATTGTAACCAATGAAAGAATATTAGTTGACCCTACCAAGATAAGGGTTATATAGGAGTGGACTTAGACAACAAAAATAACTGATATTCATAGTTTTTTTTGGTTTATAAGGATATTATAGGATGTTTACAAAAAAAATTTCATGACTTTCCAATCATTTAACCAAGTAAACTCAAAATGTAGATAAGTTCCTATGGTAAAAGGAGTGTGAGGAAAGTTACCAATAGAAGAAGAAGAGATTGGTTACTGCACCTTTGTTATCTCCACCCTCTATCGAAGAAGGATTCATTATTTTTAGCAATGCATCTATGAAAGGGCTTGTGTGCGTCCTCATTCAAAATGAAAAGGTGATTGCTTAGGCATCTCGATTGTTAAAGGTTCATGAGAAGAATTATCCTATACATGATATTTTCATGACCCCTCCATACAAAGATACCCCTCCTTGGATGGGAATGAATAAAGGGAGATGATGACCGCTGATTCCTGCATCCAGTAGGCCTTGAAGTGGCGACTAGCACCAACGATACAAAGATCTCACAATATGGGAGGCATTAACCTTTATAACAAAACAAGATCATGAGGTAGAATATATCAACTAAAAACAATTCCATAAAATATATAAAATAAATCCAAACCATCCCACAATGCATGTATAAATAAATACCGATACATATAAAAGTATCCAAATGAAAAACCAAAAGAATAAAATATAAGGTAGCGAGACAGAAACATCTCTAAAGTTCTGAACAAGAGATGTCCAAAACGGTCCAAAAATTCATTTTGGAATCCTGAAAATAGTTTTTATATACATAGGGTGAGCATACAAGTATACTCAGTACGAAAAATCGAAAGTGTCTTGTGAAAAAGTGGAGAAATCATTCTAATTCCACTGTGGGAAAATAATGGAAACCAACACCACCTAATAAGGAATACTAACCATCCCAAACATACCAAGGAATTATCACCAAATAATGAAATTCATGTAAAGTAATATAGTAAGAAAACCGATGATAGGGTACCCAATACAACATTACAACTATTTTCTCATCCCTAATGGTGAACGTCCTCACGCTACCATGATCTTCCACAATCCCCATTATCACAAACTTCCCACACACACCTGGGCCACATACTACACCACATAATACCCATACACACATGGGACCCAAACCACACCGCATTCCTTCCCGTAGACACATGGGACTCAAACCACACTACACATGCCTGTAGAAACCTAGGCTTAATCCCAAAGACACTAGGGAAAGCACAATATATCTCATCTTGAAGACACCTGGGAAAAACACCTCACCTGCATACATTGATTGTTATACCTCAAGCCATTACATACATCCCAAAGGATCTTGAGCGATCAATGCCTAGAAGAGGGAGTATATAAGACTGAATAACCAGCCATCCATCCTACCACCGAGATTATGGTAAAGACACCCTCCCCCATAATGATGGGGGTGTTCAGCACGTAGTGCTCAACATGGGTGGGGTGTGCATAGAAAATCACAAGGAACTATAAGTATATATATTGGTACCAAACACTCAGCCCAACATTTGGGTTTTAAAACAAACAACCAACCCAAAAAAACTACCATTACTACTACCTCTAAATGCACAACACCACACAACAATCCCCAAAACCCATTTCACTTTCCAAACTAGTTTGTTTATATATAATAAATAACAGGTGAATGAATACAACCCATCATCAATTTACTCATTAAACATATCTATTCGAATTCATTAATATGTAGTGTTTATCCCATTAATACTTGGGTGGATATAACAGAACTAGCCACATATTATAATCACAACACCATAGAAGAAGATAAAATTCCACAAGCCATATTACACTTTTAATCCGTAACTAGCTACTTAACATATTTAAAAAAAATATAATAACTCCATATTAACTGTACATTAGTTCATAAAATTCCATCTTATTATCATTAATTCATTATTATATTACAGATTCCATTTTAGAATAAACTGTTTTTTGAGATTCCTCTCAAGAGAAGGGTATTCTATTTTAGTTCCATACTTTCTAGGAAACTAGAATAAATTCATAGAAAACAATAACTAACACACAAAAATAAACATCACATGAAAACCCATCAATTTCCTTCCAATAAACCCACATCATCACCAATTTACAACTACATTATCTTTTTCACAGCCCCTCTGTATAACCATACCACACCCACCATTGTAGCCCCACTAAACCACTGTATCATAACAACCATCACAACCCCACTAAACAACCAAATCTCATCCACTTCCCCCATACACATTAGAACACTAACATAGTTCATCCAACATCTCACTAGAACCAACCCACAATATTAAATCATGTCCATAAACATGTTACAACCCACAATAGAGTAGGACAGGCTTCCAGATTGGGCATGGCACCCCATATTCAATTGTTCTCTATTTAGGGTGTTATCACAGAAACTAGTTCACTCGTGGTGAATCAATTTATTTAACTGAATATACGTGGTTAATAAATTTCATATATACATACATTCAATATAAGATCAAAAAAAAACCATTCTACATCCATCATGGGTGCGCATATAAGAACCACCAATGACCATGATTTTCAGAAGGCATATAGCCCATACAATCACAATACCAATAAATATCAGAGCATGATTAATATCACTTTTCCAAACCCCACATATTAATATTAATCCAATTCAATTATATTCATTTATTTGGTATTTTTAAATCTTCACAAAGGATACATTGATACACTCACCCCTAATGATACACAAATAAAAGAGAGACAATGGGATCCCTACTCTGAAGAAGAAGGGATCAACACTTCCTGGTTGCACCGAAATAGGGGAACACATGCAGCATGAAGACCTCCAGGAAAACTCAAATCAACTCCTATAACCTAGCCACACATCTCTTATGGGAAGAAGGATTCTAGACATCCTATACCAAGGAAAACAAGAAGGAAGAACAATAGAGAAAGATATCTCAGCCCTCTAAATAATCTAAACAGAGGAGCGGTTTAAGATACAGTTTAGATATGTCATTAAAGGAATATCTAGTCAAGATCACACATTTTGACCACGTAAAGGAACTATGACCCTTACGAATATTTAAATAGGATTTATGGGCTTTGAAGCAGCCTTAAAAACCTTAAAAAGGCTTTGAATATATTTTACTTCAAAGAAAACATCAAAGGGGGAGACAGTTTAGGAAGCTGGAAACATTGTACACCTACCGACATGGAAACACTATTGCACCAACCTATAGATGACCTACCAACATGAAATACTGACATGAGCTACCGATGCGAGGCACTGACACGAGTCCCCAACACGACTCACCCATACGACCTACCAACATGACCCATCGATGCGGGCTACTGATGTGAGTCACTGATGTGAGTCCCTGATGTGACCTACCAACACGAGCTACCGACATGAGTCATCGATGTGACTCACGACCACGACATACTGATGTGGGTTAACGACATGAATCACTGATGTGACCTACCAACATTAGCTACTGATAAGAGTCAACGTCGCAACCTAACGACACGACCTACCAACACAACCTACCCAAAGATGACCCACCGATAGATGACCTAGAGAAAGATGACCTACCGACATATGACTTACCGATTAAACTATTCATATCCTTGAAAAACTATTCAATGAATTGTAAATTTTAAAAAGTGTTTGGAATAAGTCCCATTGACCACCCAGAATTCCTCAAACACCATATTTTAGTAAAGGAATGGACCAAAGAGGTCCATGCCATTACATCAGATACAACTCAAAACATTCTTATCCTTGAGAATTGAAAACCCAACCTAGAAGGTAAAAAAGGGCCCGAAAAACTACCCTATGTGGTACCTCTAAAGGATCTCGATATATTTGGAACACATCAGTCAGTCTAAAACCATCCATCAAGTAAAATACCTCTCATGTAGGGACACCGTCTCATAGATATGTATAATAATCCTAGTATGCAGTGCACTACAATAAAACAACCATAACAACACCAAGGATGGGAGAACATTCAAAATAATTTCCTTCATATTATTTCATATTGAAATGAATGTTTCAGATCATGGAAAACATTTTTATTTATTTTCATATAAACAACATCACTTAAACATGCCATTAAATGAAAAATGTATACATGCATCTTCATCATTTTTCAATCTCTAAAAAAATTAAATTCAAAATAGTTAAAACATATCAAGATTTAAATTTCATGAAGAAAATATATTTCCATTCTTGAGTAATAATTCATTATCAACATAGACATGTTATTACGACACATTTCCAAAAAATCTTTGGGGAGCTGAAAAGACAAGTATTATTTTTCAAATGATCTATTACTCTATAGACATGCATCTCAACATTTTATTTTGATGTGTGTTAGGTTTGAAAATATTCATATTAAATCATTTCCATGAAAATATAAAAGAACTTAAGAAAAACATTTTTAATTAGACCAGTGTTTGAAATCCATTTTTAATGCATGGTGTTCATCGAAATACTCTTTTTGAAAACAATTTCAGTTTTTTAAACTACATTTTATTTAACATGTACCCAAAGTAAATTTATGTAAATTAGAAGGTTTCATGATTTCAAAAAATTCATTTTATTGTACTAAAAACACTATCACGCTTCTTTCAAATAATCATCAAATTTAGAAAACTAGAATTAACATATATCATGCATCATAAATATGACATGAGTTTCTAAATAAACCTCCTCGCCTATTTATTTAAAAAAATTATTCTCAATGCCTTTTCACAGGAAATTAATTACCACAAATATACTTTTGTAGAAACCGTAATGGGTTTAGCATTCTGATTTTTTCATCTTTTACAGGTTCATGTCAATAATTGCAAGAGTTTCAAATAACATTTATTTATGAACATGAAAACATTTATTAATAATGTAGAGTTACAAAAAGCATACCAATCAAAGGAACCCATCTTCCACACCCTGATATTTTCCACTTTGGGTGGCACTGACTCTCCTACATGGTTTTAAAATGTGTCATAATATAAATCATCTTGATACAGGGAAAGGGTTTCCCTATATTAATATGTTTTTGGTCAAACCATGTTCTATAAATATAAAACAAAACATAAGAAACCTAAACTAAATTGTAGTTAACAATCATTTCCATCAATTCCTTTATAAAAAAATTTTATGCATCGAAGGAAAGCCCATATTTATTTAGTTTCATGATTTCCAAATTGACGAGTTTGTTTTATTACATACTTTAAGTGATTAATACTTATTATGAGAGGTGAGGGATTCCATAATCACAAAAAAACACAACACAACACAACAGAACAGAACAGAACACAACACAAAATAACATTTTCTTACAACAACATTCAAGTATCCCTACCACTAAACTTTACAACACAACTATTGTCCAAAAATATCATACATCAAACAAGTTCTGTATATATTTCACACAACCACATGACCTATAAACTTTAAAATCCTCATGAAACTACCATTTTTTACATAACCACCTTCTCCATATCATCCTTAACATTTACCAAGACAAAAATCACTTCTATCATCGCACATAAAATCCCTAATCACAAAAATCAAAGAATTCCCTTTCCCATGTTAGGATATTATCTGCTCTGGGTAGTAATGAATCACCCTCAAAGTTTTAATCGATTTAAGGAATAATGAATCTTAGTTAGGGATTATTTTTCCCCATTTTTATATAATTGAATGTTTTTTAACCACAAGTAACACAAGGGAATTATAGTAAGAACAATCACACAAATCAGCAACACATACCATCTTAAATAATTATCCAGCGGTTTATATTACTTCATATCATTATTTAGCACGGGTTTTTCCAAAAAATATTAAATTTACCATGGGGAATCATTACATTATCCTTGTATAAGTGATTATCCTTTTAATACATAGGGATTTTAGACAACAATTTATAATAAGGTTCTCATTATATGAAACAATCACACCACAACAAGGTTTATAACAACTAAAATTTTCAGCAGGGTATATCAACATAACAAATAAATGATAACAATGCAACCAAAAAAACACTCAACATTTATAGGTTGTTTTTATTGAAATAAAATGTCTCGAATTTAAATAGATCTAACATGCATTAATGTTAAAGTAAAAAATTTCACAAATGTTATATCACACACCATGTTTAATTTGGTTTAAACAAGACATTATGGGTTCATAATTTTATCAAGGAAATACACTTCCAACTTCCTTTCAAAATTCCTTCATTCTAGGATCCTATGTTAAATTAAAATACTAGATTACATAAACAAAATGTTTTCATAATAATCAATGTAAAACATACTTTCTAACAAAAAAATTTAAAACTACGCTTGTTAAATTATGGGGTTTCATGCTTTATAATTTTCAAAACAAACATTAATTAATAATTTCATGGCTCAAAAAACATTCTTACATTCAAAAATAAGGATAAAACGTTTCTAATTACATATCATAGTACAACATGCTACATGATTAAATATTTCATCGTGAAATTTTCCTTGTTACGACAAAATGAGATCAACTTTTGACATGCATCTCATAATAAAGAACTCATGAAATAACATATGAGGAAAGTTTATTTAAAATTTATTATCAGTCATAAATTAATAATTCTAAACATTTAACAGTTTTAAGTCCCAACAACAAGGCATGCTTATCATTTTTCAAATTTTGAAATAAATGTCAAAAGAATTTTTACACCAAGACATTCTTACATTATATAGTTATATCAATACTCTAGAATTTGAAATCATTCCAAATGAAGAGAAATTTATTCTTATCAAGGATTCAAAATTAAAATTAAATATAAATAATCAGTATGGATGTTTTCAGGAATTTTATAGTTTAAATGTCTAAGTCCACATTTTTCAACAAGTCAACAACACATGCTTCTGATAACATGGGAACCGTAACTCCCCGACCCCAGTTACCCATAGTCGGTGCATTATTGCATAACATTGGAATGATCACAAGAAAGACCAAATATCGAAAGACTGATTAGTTTAGTATCCTTGGAAACAGTAGATATATTCATAAAGTTTTACATTACATCATAAAAATGAAAACTACAACAACATAGTCTCCATAGTCCACACTCTTATCCCCTCATACTATCCCTGCAGGTCATTCATAATTTACTTCTTCATATCCTAGAAAAAATAAAACATAGAAAATGGGTGAGCTCAAACACCCAGTAAGGATACCAATAGAGCGGAAACTTTCATAAATCAAAATAAAAATTTAAGGCAATGTATAAATAAAACAAAAGACTTTTAAACTTGAACTTCAACATAGTATGGGAAAAATAAAATGAAATAATTTCATTTACATATTCACATGGATATTCTACAAATCAAATAATCACATGAAATATCAATAACCACTTTCTTAATGATGGAATGCATAATGCCAGACTGTCATAACCACATAGCCAAGGTCTCGTGCCAAGACTACAAATAATATTTTGCCAAGGCCTTGTGCCAAGACACTAGTTTCTCTCATTATACCTACCGATGCATCAAGGAGCTATAGAGGGCCCCACCCGTCACATATTAAGTCCAATGCATTACTATATGAAAAGGTTTAAACATAACATAAACATTCGTATTAAAACTAGCATACAAAATGTAAACACATCATCTATAATCCAATAATGGTATAAAAATAACACATCCATAGTCATACATATTACAAAACCTTCAATACAATATAGAAGTTTTGTATCATAATAAATCAACTTCAAATAAGCTTAAAATCCATCACAGGATGTTGACATAGATGAAATGAAAACTCTTTTTAGGGAAATATATCTTTCTATTTTGAAATCATTTAAGAGTCATATATCTATAAAATAAAACATTTTCTTTGAAAATATTCTTATAAGCTTGTAAGGGAATCTTCGACGATTTTATAATAGTAGAAAATAACCGCACCCGCCGTATAAGTTAAAAAAACATTCTTACCTTAATTCTGTCGGAAAGGTTAAAAAGGACCTTGTTTGGAAAACGATGGAAAGATTACTTTATAAACAACTTATAAAAGTCAAAAAGGGTATAAATGAATTTAACCCATATTATAGTAAATAGTAAAAAAATGTTTTTGGAATACATTTTTAAGAAACATGGATGTGGACAATAAAGAAATCCCAGTAGATTATTACGTATAAACAAACTCGAATAATGAAGAGATTGCGAAATAAACCCTTACATTGTACTTATCCTTGGTTGAGGGTAGTTTATCCTCCTGTATAATGGTGAAGTAATTGTTATTAAATTATACAATAATCATATACATTAATTTGATATAATATATTATCTTTTAACATTTATTTGTTAATAATATCTTAGTATTATTGTTGTTTCGGGTGTTAACTTACTCGTTTTCTTTTATATGTTTTGTTACATAAGTAGTGTTTTTCATGGATAGGTTGTATCTTATTCATATACATAATTATATAAAGTCCTTATATACTGTTATTAATCATCAAATGAGAATCAAACTTGAATGGATATGATGGGGAATGAATCTCATCGCGTTCGTGGAGACGGTAGTCCATACGTACGCAAGAGCGACAATATCATTATTTTGATATTAAAATAATATATAATGGGATGGTATATCATATATACAGAATCATTATCATGTTATATTTATTATTTACATGAATTACACATCATTGTTATACCCATCAAAATAATAATTTATTGAATAACAATTACACCACGACGTGGAGACGGTATGCCGTACGTAAGCAGGTATGGTGACATGTCATTCAAAGGATGGATAGAATACTTAATATGGTTGTACCATATTTATAATAATATTACAGTATATAGGAGATACTGGATTCATTATTTTAGAATGGGAATAACAAAGAAAGAAGAAGTTGAAGAAGAAATGAATTTGAAAAAGGGTGGTGAAAACATTACCTCTTCTTCGGGTTCTTCCTTTTGATTTGATCAATAGGTCTCCTTAGATTGGATTTATGATCAAAATAAGGCCTCTAGGTTGTTTTTAGGGAATTTTAGAGAGTATTTGGGCAGGTTTAGGCGGAACCAAAAGGGTTTGAAGGTGTGAATTAATGAGAAGGGGGAGTTCCCTTTTATAAGAGGGGTGAGGGGCACCTTTGGAAAAGCTAGAAATATTATTTTATAATAAATTCCTATTCGGTTTATAATGTCTCCAAAGTGGATTATTTAAAGATTAAGGTGGGTATTGGTCTAAAAACACTCAACCAATAGAATTTAGACAGGTTTGGGTCATTATATTAACTTTATCTTTTAGTTTTAACTCTTAGTTAATTAGTTTGACACTTACCATGTCACTTTGTATTTTTATATTATATAGTTAATAAAATTAATATATACCTCCAAGAGACCCCAAAGTGGTCCATTAATGATACACCTATCATGATATAAGTCTCTTTTCCGATCCTTAGATTTTTAGTAATTGAATATCAATTAATAATATAATATTTGTTTTAAAAACTCTTTTATGTCAATTTTGACACTATTTGGAAAATTGATTTTTGTGAAAATCATAACAAAATGATTACTTCAAAAAAAGTTAATTAAATAATTTATAACATGTCATATTAACCTTGAAAATTAGTTTAATTAAAAAAAAGTCTCAAATTATTTTTATTTGGGTATTTATAATATCAATTATTTTAATTTTTCACTATTATGGTAATTACTACATCATCATTGTGTCATAAATAAAATAAATTATTTCTTGTCTAAAAATTATAAATAAAATATCATTATGTAGGAAATATTTTTATATTTATAATTAATATTTACAATCTAATTTAACTTATGTATAACCCTATATTAAAAATGTTTAATAAATAAACTTTTATTTTAACTCTTTTAACTCTTCTTTGAATTAAATAATAATAAATGTCCTAATCTAATCCAAGTGAACCTAAATGATAATATTTTATTTCAAAGGTAGTTCTTGGTCGAGTAAAACTTGTCTAATATAATTAGGACATGTGTTAGGGTAATATTGATATCATTTTTACCCTTAATTACCCAATTTACTTTTAACCATGGCAAATAAAAGTAAAAAGTTACTACTCACCAAAAATTATTTTCATCTCATTGAACCACATTTTACTACTTGATATTAACCATGTCTCTTGAATTTTTGAAATTCCACTCACAGAAGCGGTAAAATTATGTTTTATGGAAATTCAGTTTTTTAACTACCACTTAGTGGTTTCACTATTCATTAAAAAATGATGTTTTTCAGAAAAATACAAAATATTAAACCTAGGATAATTTTGATATTCTGAATCCAAAAATGAAGTCCATTTTGAAAAATAAAATTTATAAATTTCAAAAAGTGGGTATTACTATTCATAACGTCTAGTTTGATTGGTTGTGGTGTGTTAGAACTTGATGTTGCGTACAATACACGCTATTTCATTATTCAAAGAGAAGTGTACTATATAAGCTTGGGGTGTTACATTCTCCCCTCCTTCAAATAATTTCATCCTCGAAATTTCTGGAATACTACTGCATGAAAAGACTTGGGTGGTTCTTCATTATAAGTTCCTTGGGTTCCCACGTTGCCTCTTCTATCTTATGGTTTCTCCACCAGAATTTTACCAGGCGAGTCATCTGGTTTCTCAGTACTTATTCTCTCGTATCAAGAATCTTGACAGGGTCTTCGCAATAAGACAGATTGGGTTCCAGTTCTAATTCCTCATAGGTGAGTACATGCATTGGGTCAGGCATGTATTTCTTCAATAGTGATACGTGGAAAACATCATGAACTTTGGAGAGACTCAGTGGCATTGCCAAATGGTAAGCTACAACCCCAATTCGTTCTAGAATTTCGAAAGGTCTGATGTACTTGGGACTCAATTTACCTTTCTTACCAAAACGTATTACTCCCTTCCATGGAGATACCTTCAGGAAAACATCATAACCGACTTGAAATTCTAAATCCTTCCTTCCATTATCGGCCTAGCTCTTCTTCCTACTTTGAGTTGCTTTGATATGGTTTTGGATTACCTTCACCTTTTCCATCATTTCCTCCACCAGTTCTAGGCCTACAAGTTTTCTTTCACCAACATCATCCTTACAGGTTGGTGTACGACATCTCTTTCCATATAATGCTTCATATGGTGCCATATGAATACTCGAATGGAAGCTTTTGTTATAGGAAAATTCTACCATAGGTAAATATTGATCCCACATACCCTGAAAGTCAAGTGAGCAGGATCTCAACATGTATTATATGGTTTGAATAGTATGTTCTGATTGTCCATCTGTTTGAGGGTGGTAGGCAGTGCTCAAATGAAGTTCAGTATCCAAGGCTTTCTGAAGACTTTTCCAGAATCTTGAAGTAAAACTGGGATCACTATCAGAAATAATTGATTGGGGTACTCCATGAAGTCTCATAACTTCATTAATATATAGTCTTTCTAGACGTTCCAGTGGTAGATCTTCTCTTATAGAAAGAAAATGTGCTGACTTGGTAAGACGATCAATAATAAACCATATTGCATCGTTCTTTCTAGGAGTCTTTGATAGTCCCATGACAAAGTCCATCGTGATATTGTCTCATTTCCACTCCAGTATGGGAAGAGGTTGCATGACCCCTCCAGGCTGTTGCCTTCCAGCTTTCACTTGTTGACAAACCATACATCTTGACACAAAATTAGCAGTCTCCCTCTTCATGATGCCCCTCCAAAAATGTTCCTCTAAATATCTATACATTTTGGTAATCCCAGGGTGTATAGAGAAATTAGAACTATGACCATCATCCAGCAATTCCCTTTTTAGATAATGTATATCGGGAACACGAAGCCTCTTCCCGAATTTCAAAATTCCATCTTCATACACAAAGTCTCTCAATCTCCCATCATTCACAGCTATAATCTTCTTTTTAAATTCTTCATCATCGGTCTGAGATCTTTTAATACTTTCTAGTAAAGATGGTTTGACAACCATTTGAAAAATCATTGATGTTTCACCTTCCCTGGTTATTCCCTTGTTCGTCTTCACTAGATCCATGAAAATTAGATTCCTTTCAATTCTCATATTGTTCAAAACTCCATGATATTTCCTGCTCAAAGCATCTGCCACCTTGTTTGCCTTCCCTGGGTGGTAGTGTATCGTGAAATCATAATCCTTGAGTAATTCAAGACATCTCCTTTGCCTCATGTGGAGTTCTTTTTGTGAGAAAATATACTTCAAACTCTTGTGATCAGTATAAATCTCAAATTTTTCACCATAGTGGTACTATCTCCATATCTTTGAAGAAAAGATCACAACTGCTAACTCGAGATCATGAGTAGGATAGTTTTGTTCATGAATTTTCAACTGTCGTGATGCATAGGCAATAACCCTATCATTCTTCATAAGGACACAACCAAGTCCTTTCTTTGATGCATCACTATAAATAACGAACCCGTCATTCTCCGATGGCAGAGTCAATATAGGAGCATTGACTAATATTCTCTTCAGTTCTTCGAATCATTCTTCACACTCTTTTGTCCAAACATATTTAACCCCTTTTCGTGTGAGTTTCGTTAATGGGATAGCCAATCAGGCAAAATTCTGGACGAAACGTCGATAATAACCTACCAAACCAATAAAACTGTGTACCTCAGTCATACTCGTCGGTGCTGTCCATTCTTGGATTGCCTTGGTCTTAGAAGGATCAACAAAGATTCCATCTTTAGAGACAATATGGCCAAGAAAAGAAATCTCATGAAGCCATAATTCACACTTTCTAAACTTCCCATATAATTCATGTCTTCTAAGAGTCTTCAGGATAATGCGCAAGTGATTTTCATGATCTTTGTAGCTTTTGGATTATACCAAGATATCATCAGTAAATACCACCACAAATTCATCGAGATATTCCTTGAAAACTCTATTCATCATATCCATGAATACAGAGGGTGCATTATTCAATCCAAAAGGCATTACTGTAAACTCGTAATGCCTGTACCTGGTTCGAAATGCTGTCTTCAGAATGTATTCCTTCTTCAAACACAACTGATGATATCCAGATCAAAGGTCAATATTTGAAAAGTATTGAGCTCCATGCAGTTGTTAAAATAAATCATCAATGCGAGGTAGGGGATAATTTTTCTTTATTGTTATAGCATTGATCTCCCTGTAGTCGATACATAACCTCATAGATCTATCTCTCTTTTTAACAAAAAGAACATAGGATCCCCATGGAGAAACACTAGGGAGAATAAATCCCTTATTACTCAATTACTCTAGTTGTTTCTTTAGTTCAACTAATTCTATAGTGGCCATTCTATAAGGGGTCTTCAATATAGGCCTTGATCCAGGAAATAAATCAATGTAAAACTCAACTTCTCGTTCTGTAGGATGTCCAGGTAAATCTTCCGGAAACACATCTACATATTCTTTTACAACAGGTACATCCTCTATTTGAACATTCCTTTCCTCACCCATAGTAATTTCATTCTCTTCCTCCTCAATAATTGAATTTCATTGAGCTGTTGGGGGTGGATCTAGATAAGAATTAGGCGGTGCCGATTCTACTATAAAGATAAGGTGTTCCTTATCATCATCATCAAAAATCGTAACCTCCTTCTTCTTACAATAAATCTTCGCATCATTTTCCGAAATCCAGTCCATACCGAGGATTATATCAAACTTAATCATAGGAATGATGATGAGATCTGCAGATAGAGAACATTTATGTGCTCTAATGGGGATTGATTCACAAAACTTTGTTGCAATGATACTTTCCTTAGGAGTTTTAACTAACAACTCCCTTGTTAAATCAAATTGGAAATATCTAATTTTCTTAGAAAACTGGGAAGATAAGAAATAATGCGATGATCCAGAATCAAATAATGCATTTTCTAAACTTGAGGAAACCATTAAATTACCTGCCTCTACGTCTTTTGGATCTTCTTCCTCAGCAGTAGTGATAGCATAACCTTGGCCTTGATCCCTTGTCCTTTTCTGAGGTAATTTCCCCTGACGCTTAGGACATTCATTTTCATAATGTCCCATCTCCCTGCAATTGTAGCATTGGACATTAGTAGCTTCCTTCTTCCCCTTGAAATCACGAGCTTGGTGTCCTTTTTCACCACACTTGTAACAGACTCCCATTCATTTTAAGAAAGTACCAGGGTGTTTCTTCCCATATTTACTACAGGTTGGATATTCATATTTTCCCTTATTCCCCTTATTTCCATTCCCAGATTGATCAGAAGATCTCTTATTCTCTTTCTTTGCTTTAAAGTCATAAGACATAGAGAATTCCTTTTCTGTCTTGATAGCACATGAGACATTGTCTTCGTACAATGAGAAGGATTGTGAGACTAATTCTCGATGGAGAAATGGTTTTAACCCATCAAAGAATCGATCAATCTCACTTCTTGGGTTACGTATATAATCTCCAGAATACCTTTCTAATCTTGTAAAGTTAGCCTCATACTTTGGGACATTCTCATTCTCCTTTTGTCTCAGACTCAGAAATTGCCTTTCCATATCTTCTCAATGGTCAGGAGGAAAGTATTTTTCTAAAAACAGATCTTCGAACTCCCTCTATTCAATATTTGATACTTCATCATCTTCCTTCGCATTTTGAATCAATGACCACCATTGATCTGCATCTCCAGTGAGGCGGTAAACTACTATGACAACTTTTTCCCTTTCACTACTTCCCAAAGCCTGAAATATTTTTTCTAGGGAACTTATCCATTGCTCAGCTACTAATGGATTTGTACTCCAATTGAATGATGGTGTTTTCCACCTCATGAAGTGATCTAAAATTGATCCTCCACGCTGTGGATTACGGTGCTCCATACGGGTAAGGTTATTATTCATAACCTGAGTGAGTTGTCCCAGTATGGTGATTAGCTGATCAGCACCAATTGCATCACCATCTCTACTATAATTATTTTGAGCAGGAGGGAAATCCCTACATGGAGTTCATGCATTGATTCAGTTTCCATTTCTTCCACTAGGCACCATTTCAAAACAATGGCATAAACTAGATCAGTTTATGAATCAAAAAACATAATTACAAACTTAGAAAATACTAAACATAAATTGAACTATTTATGGATGTAATTCATAATCATAAAAATGTTTTCTTTGAGGAAGTATATACTCATAAACCCTTCATAATGATTTGTAAAGAAAATGTGAGTTATCCTAAGCATATCCCCTGGGAGTTTCATAACCAAGAGTGCAGCAAGGCCCGTTTTCATGCACCAGTTCCCGTTCGAGTCTGGCTCAAAGCGGTGTTTTCGGGTTTTACCCCTAGGTACATCTGTGCCAGAGCCACCTCTACCTGCTCGTATCCAGACATGGACGTATTTCTCAGAAAACTCACAAAATCTCTACAATACCAAAATTCTAGGAAGTTCTTCTATACTAATCCTTAAAGTCTATCTTAGTGTTATGTGATCTAATCAAGGTTTATCTAAATCTAGCTTCCAATGTTTGTAATACAATTCCTCTAATACCAAATGTAATGCCCTGACCCCAGTTACCCAGAGTCAGTGCATTATTACATAACATTGGCATGATCACAAGAAAGTTCAAATCTTGAAAGACCGATTAGTTTAGTAGCCTTGGAAACACTAGATATATTCATAAAGTTTTACATTACATCATAAAAATGAAAACTACAACAACATAGTCTCCATAGTCCACACTCTTATCCCCTCAAAATATCCCTGTAGGTCATTCATAATTTACTTCTTCACATTATGGGAAAAATAAAACAAAGAAAAGGGGTGAGATCAAATGCCCAGTAAGGATAACAATATTGCGTAAACTTTCATAAATAAGAATAAACATTTAAGGCAATGTATAACTAAAACAAAAGCCTTTTAAACTTGATCTTCAACATAGTATGGAAACAATAAAATGAAATAATGCCATTTACTTATTCACATGGATATTCTACTAATCGAATAATCACATGCAATATCAATAACCACTTTCATAATGATGGAATGCATAATTCCAGACTATCATAACCACATAGCCCAGGACTCGTGCCAAGACTAAAAATAAGATTTTGCCAAGGCCTTGTGCCAAGACACTAGTTTGTCTCATTAGACCGACCGATGCATCGAGGAGCTATAGCAGGCTCCACCCGTCACATATTAAGTCCAATGCATTCCCATATGAAAAGGTTTAAACAAAACATAAACATTTGTATTAAAACTAGCATATGAAATGTAAATACTTCATCCATAAACCATGAATGGTATAAAAATAACACATCTATAGTAAAAAATATCAAATAACCTTCAATACAATATAGAAGTTTTGTATCATAATAAATCAACATCAAATAAGCTTAAAATCCATCAACGGATGTTGACATAGATGAAATCAAAACTCTTTTTAGAGAAATATCTCTTTCTATTTTGAAATCATTTAAGAGTCATATATCTATAAAATAAAACATTTTCTTTGAAAATATTCTTATAAGATTGTAAGGGAAGCTTTGACGATTTTATAATGGAGGAAAATAGCCGCACCCGCCGTATAAGTTAAAAAAACATTCTTACCTTAATTCTGTCGAAAAGGTTAAAAAGGACCCTGTTTGGAAAACGACAGAAAGATTCCTTTATAAACCACTTATAAAAGTCAACATGGGTATAAATGACTTTAACCCATATTCTAGTAAAAAGTAATTTTTTTGAAATACATTTTTAAGAAACATGGATGTGGATAATAAAGAAATCCTAGTAGATTATTACGTATAAACAACCTCAGATAATGAAGAGATTGAGAAATAAACCCTTACCTTGTACTTTTCCTCGGTTGAGGGTAGGTTAACTTCCTGTATAATGGTTAAATAATTGTTATTAAATTATACAAGAATAATATACATTAATATGATATCATATATTATCTTTTAACATTGATTTGTTAATAATATCTTAGTATTATCGTTGTTTCAGGAGTAAACTTACTCGTTTTCTTTTATGTGTTTTGTTATGTAAGACGTGTTTGTCATGACTAGGTTGCATCTTATTCATATCCAGAATGATCTAAAGTCCTTATATACTATTATTAATCATAAAATGATAATTATATTTGAATGGATACGATGGGGAATGAATCTCATTGCGTTCGTGGAGACGGTAGTCCGTACGTACGCACAAGTGACAATATCATTCTTTTGATATTAAAATAATATATTATTGAATGGTATATCATATATAAAGAATAATTATCATGTTATATTTATTATTTACATGAATTAAACATCATTATTATACCCATCCAAATAATAATTTATTGAATAACAATTACACCACGACGTGGAGACGGTAAGCCGTACGTACGCACGTATGGTGACATGTCATTCAAAGGATGGATAGAATACTGAATATGGTTGTACCATATTTATAATAATTTTACATTATATAGGAGATACTGGATTAATTATTTTATAATGGGAATAACAATGAAATATTATGTTTAAGAAGAAATGAATTTGAAAAAGGCTGGTGAAAACATTACCTCTTCTTCGGGTTCTTCCTTTTGATTTGATCAAAAGGGCTCCTTAGGTTGGATTTATGATCAATCTATGGCCTCTAGGTTGTAGTGAGGGATGTTGAGAGAGTATTTGGGAAGGGTTTGGCCGATCCAAAAAGGATTTGAAGGTGTGAATTTATTATAAGTGGGAGTGCCCTTTTATAAGAGGGGTGAGGGGCACCTTTGGAAAAGCTAGAAATATTATTTTATAATAAATTCATATTCGATTTATAATAGCTCCAAAGTGTATTATTTAAAAGTTAAGGTGAGGATGGGCCGAAAACCACTCAACCAACATAATTTAGACAGGTTTGGTTCATTATATAAACCTTATCTTTTAGTTTTAACTCTTAGTTAATTATTTTGACACTTACCATGTGACTTTGTATTTTTATATTATATTGTTAATAAACTTACTATATACCTCCAAGATACCCCATAATGGTCCATTAATGATACCTATATCATGATATAAGTCTCTTGGACGAACCTCAGATTTTTAGTAATTGAATATCAATTAATAATATAATATTTGTTTTAAAAACTCTTTTATGTCAATTTTGACAATATTTGGAAAATTGATTTTTCTGAAAATCATAACAGTATGATTACTTCGAAAAAAGTTAATTAAAGCATTAATAACATGTCATATTAACCTAAAAAATTAGTGTAATTTATAAAAGTCTCAAATTATAATTATTTAAGTATTTATAATATCAATTAATTTAAATTTTCACTATTATGGTAATTACTGCATCAACATTGTGTCATAAATAAAATAAATTATTTATTATCTAAAAACTATAAATAAAATATCATTATTTAGGAAATCTTTTTAGATTTCTAATAAATATTTACAATCGAATTTACCTTATGTATAACCCTATATTACATTTTTTTAGTAAATAAACCTTGATTTTAACTCTTTTAACTCTTCTTTGAATTAAATAATAATAAATGTCCTAATCTAATCCAAGTGGACCTACATGGTAATATTTTATTCCTAAGGTTGTTTTTGGTCGAGATAAACCTGTCCAATAGAATTAGGACATGTGTTAGGGTAATATTAATATCATTTTTACCCTTAATTACCCTATTTACTTTTAACCGTTGTAAATAAAAGTAAAAAAGTTACTATTCACCAAAAAACTATCATCTCATTGAACCACATTTTACTTCTTTTATATTAACCATTAATCTCGGATTTTTGAAATTCCACTCACAGAAAAGGTAAAATTATGTTTTATGAAAAATTCAGTTTTTTAGCTACCACTTTGTGGTTTCACTATTCATCAAAAAATGATGTTTTTCAGAAAAATATCAAAAATTCACCCTAGGCTAATTTCGATATTCCAAATCCAAAAATGAAGTCCATTTTGAAAATTAAAATTTATAAATTTAAAAAAGTGGGTATTACTATTCATAACGGTTAGTTTGATTGGTTGTGGTGTGTTTGAACTTGATGTTGCGTACAACACACGCTATTGCATTATTCAAAGAGAAGCGTACCATAGAAGCTTGGCGTGTTACAGGAACATTTTACAACAATTCAACCACTATATAAATAAAATTCATGGTATATTAACTAACCTAAGAGCATTAAAACATAATAAACTATTCATCATGATAGTGAAAAATATACTTCAAGGTAACATGCTTCATAAGTGTTTCCAAAATTTCAATAGTTGATTATAAGAAAATATACTAAGAGTGCTTCTTTGATGATTTCAAATATTGGAAAAACTATATGGAATGTTATACTTTTATAACAAAGGAAGAAAATTCTAATAATTGAAAAATACCCTTTACTAATGGTTTGGTGGACCGTTGGCTAGTTTGGTGTTGGGATAGGTCTATACCAACAGTTCTGGGAAAAATATTACTATTGACATATACCATTGGTTTTTTCAAATCATTAGTATAGGTCATATGAAAAACCTATATCAACAGTTTCATAAAACCATTGGTATAGGTAATTCGAAAAAAATACTTTTCTTGGTGTTGATCCCAACACCTCCCATTTATAATCCAACGACCTAACCACAAACCTAACATGACTATTTTGAATATAATTTGATAAATTTATATATGTATATTTATAATTATTTTAACCTTTTTTTTATTTAATTGTATTTGAAAAAATATTCCTTATAAAATATGTGTACCTATAACAACGATTTTGAGAACCATTGGTATATGTTCATTGATTTTTGAGATATACCAATGGTTTTGGTGAAACCGTTGGCATAAGGCGGACCTATACCAATAGTTTTGGCCAAAACCTTTGGTATAGATCCATATAAGTGACCTATACCAACATTTTTGGCCAAACCATTGGGATAGGTCCAAATCAATGACACATACCAACAGTTTTGTCCTATACATGGTTTTCTAAAAACCGTTGGTATAGGTACTATTTCTAGTAGTGATCCAATTTATCAAGAATCATGCTATAAATGGAGAGGAAAAAACACATGAAAACCTCAGGAAGGTTTGAAAAAAAACAATTCAGGCCAGTTAATAATCAAATTAATCCTTCCTCTTGGTTATAAGAATCATTCACTAAATAATTAATTAATTTTATTAACAATGAAAATAGGGGAAAAGTGAGGGAAACATGCATAAAATATCACGATTCACTTAATTCATTTTAACTTCACCAAAATTAACCAATTCAAATAAGAACATAAGTCATTATTATGCATGTACCTCTCATAGGTCTCTACCTTGCAAGAAGTGTATCCTAAATTTCTCATTCGGTAGACTCATAGTCCTTGCATTGAATAACGAGGGGCCCTAAAATCCTGTGTCCTGTCCAGTTTTTCCTGGCCTATGTCACGCACCAAGATCACCCGACACTTTTGTTCTAGAAACCCATTCAATCCTCATTGTTTCTAATTATATACTTCACCCTATCCCCCAACCATCTACCTATGATACCATTCTATCATAACCCCCTCCCTCCAAAGATACCCCTCCTGGGCTGGCAATAAAGAAATGGAGATGATAACCCCCCAAGTCCCACCTCCAGTAGGCCTTGGAGTGGCGATTAGCACCAAGGGTACAAAGATCTCACAATATGGTAGGCATTAACCTTTATAAGAAAACAAGATTAGGATATAGGACATATCAACCACAAACAACTCCATTAAATATATAAAATGAATCCAAAACATCGCACAATGATTTTATAAATAAAGCATGGATATGTATAAAAGTCTCCAAATGAAAAACCAAAAGAATAAAAGTTAAGGCCCCTATAAAATTATACTTCCAAAGGTCTGAACTAGATATGTCTCTCATGGTCCACAAAGTCCTCTTGGAAACCTGAAAATAGTTTTTATATACATAGGGTGAGCATAAAAGTATACTCGGTAAGAAAAAGGAAAATTTTCTCATGGACAAGTGGGGGAAGCATACTAATTCCCATGTGGGAAAACATCAAAAACCAATAACACCTAATAAAAAAATACTAACCATCCCAATATTAACAAGTTAAACTAACTAAATAACTCAAGTCAAGTAAAGTAATATAGTAAGAAAAACGATGATAGGGTACCCCACACCACTTTCCCACTGGTTAACTACTCATCCCTAATGGCAAACGTCTCGATGCTACCATGTTCTTCCACAAGACCCATTTTCATAATCTTCCTGCACACACCTTGGCCACATACCACACCACATACTTCCTGCACATACGTAGGCCACAAACCACCCCACATTCCTGCCCATAGACATCTGGTCCTGAAAGAACACCACTCCTTCCTGTTGACACCTAGGCCTCATCCTGAATACACCCATGAATGCACAAAATATCTCATCCCAAAGAAACCTAGGAAACACACCTCACCTGCATACATTGGGTGTTTTACCTCAATCAATTATATCCTTTCCAAATGATCATGGGTGATCAATGCCTATAATTGAGATTAGGGAAGATCCAATAACCAACCATCTATCCTCACATTGGGATGTTGGAAAAACAACCTCCCCCATAACAATGAGGGTGATCAGTTTGTAGTGATCAACACAGGCGGAGTGCGAATAGATAATCCCAAGGAACTACATGTATATATATAGGTACCAAACACTCATACCAACATGTGGGTTTTAATAGAAACAACCATCCCACACAAAATTATTGTTGCTTCTACCTCTAAATGCACAACACCACACAACAATTCCTAAAACCCATTTAACGTTCGGAACTAGTTGGTTAATATATAAACAATATCAAGTGAATAAATACAACCCATCCTAATTTCCTCATTAAATATATCTACTTAAATTCATTAACATGCACTTGTTTATCCCATTAATACTTGGGTGGATATAACAGAACTATCCACATAGCATAAGCATGACACCATACAATAATAACAAATGACACATGCTATATCACACTTTTAATCCACATTTATCTTCTTAACATATACAAAAATATATAATAAATCCATATTAACAGCACATTAGTTCATCAAATTTCAGCATGTTATCATTCATTCAATATTATTTTCTATATTCTATTTTAGAAGAAACTATTTTTCCAGATTCTTCTCAAGAGAAGGGTATTCTATTTTATCTCCATAATTTCCTAGAAACTAGAATAAATACACACAATACAATAACCAACACACAGCAAGAAACATAACACGAAAACCCATCAATTTTCTTCCAATAAACCCGCATCATAACTAATTTACAAACACATCCCTTTTTCACAGCCCTATTTTATAACAATACCATACCCACCATTATATCCCCGGTGCACCACTATATCATATCAACCATCACAACCCCACTACACAACCACATCTCATCAACTCCCCCACACACATTATAACACAACCAAATTCCATCTAACATCTCACTAGAACCAACCCACATTACAAAACCATGTCCATAAATGAGTTAAAATACACAACAAAACATGATAAGCTTCTATATTTAGCATGGAATATCTTATTTAAATTACTCTCTATTTAAGGTGTAATTATAGAATCCAATTCACTCATGGGGAATCCATTTATTTAACTGAATACACATGGTTAATAAATTTCATATATATATATATATATATATCCATTCAACATAAGGCCAAAAACAAGAATTCTGAATCCATCATGGGTGTGCAAACAAAGACCACAAATGACCATGATTTTCAGTAAGCATATAGTCCTTACAATCACAATATCAATAAATATCAAAGCATGACATATGCCACTTTTCCCAACCCCACATATTGATATTAAAACAACTCAATTATCATAATTTATTTGGAATTTTGCTATTTTCATAATGGAGAAATTGATACATACACCACACATGATAAAAAAATAAAAGAGAGACAACAGGATCCCTATTTGGAAGAATAAGCGATCAACACTTTCTGGTTGCACTGAAACAGGGCAACACATGTAGTAGGAAGACCTCCAAGAAAACTCAGATCAAGTCCAACAACTAGGATGCACATCTCATATGGGAAAAAGGATTCAGGTAAACCTGTACCAAGGAAAACAAGAAGGAAGAACAAAGGGGGAAGATATATTGTCCCTCTATAAAATCTAAAAAGGGGTGTAGTTTAAGATATGGTTTAGATATTCCATTAAAGGAGGATCTGGTTAGCTTCACATGTTTTTACCAAGTAAAGTCATAGTGAACCTAATGAATATTTAAATAGGAGTTATGGTCTTTGAACAAGCCTTAAATACCTTAAAATAAGGCTTTGAATACATTTTACATCAAAGAAAACATTAAAGTGGAGAAATTGTAGGAATCTAGTAAAATTGTACACCTACCAACCTAGAAACACTATAGCACCTACCGATAGTTGACCTAGCAACATGACCTACCGACGTGAGCTACCGATGTGAGGAACCGATGTGATTCACTGACACGACTCATCGATGCAGCCTACTGACATGGGTTACCGATGTGAGTCACCGATGTGACTCACTGATATTCCCTACTAATGCGAGCTACCGACGCGAGTCACCAATGTGAGTCACTTATAGGACTCACTAATGTGACCTACTGATGTGGACTACCAATGCGAGTCACCGAAGCTACTCACCGACGTTACCTACCAACACGAGCTACCAACGTGAGTTACCGACATGACTCACTAACACAACCTACTGACACAACCTATCAACATGACCTTCTGAAAGATGACTCATCGACATATGACCTACTGATAGATGACCTACCGATGACACTATTTACATGTTGTTTCCATTGAAATACCATGTCTTGAATTTAAATATATCAAACAATCATCCAATTCAAAGGGAATAATTCCACATATGTTATATAACACACCATTTTTAATATGGTTTGAACAAATAAATTTTGGGTTCATATTATTATCCTGGAAATACACTTTCAACTTCATTTTAAAATTCCTTCATGCAATGTTCTTGTGTTCAATTCAAATAATACATTTCATAAATAACTTTATTTCATAATCATCAAAGTAAAACATTATTTCTAACAATAAAATTTAAAACTACACATGTTGTATTACAAGGTTTTTTGATTTATCATTCTTGAAATAAACCTTCATTAATCATTTCATGGATTAAGAAAACATTATTATATATAGAAATAAGGATATCATGTTTTTACTTACATATCATAGTAAAAAATTTTACATGATCAAATCGTTCATGGTAGAATTTTCCTTGTTATAAAAAAATGAGTTCAACTTTTGACAGCCTTCTCACAACAAACTACTCGTGAATTAACATGTGAGGAAAGGCTACATAAAATTTATTATTAGTCATAAATTAATAAGTCTAATCATTTAAACAGTTTTAAGTCCCAACAACAAGGCATGATTATCATTTTAAAAATTTCAAAATAGATTGCAAAAGAATTTTGAAGCTGACATATGATTACCATACATAGTTATATCAATATTTGTAGAATTCGAAATCATGACAAATAAAAAGAAAGTTATTATTTTAATGGTTTTAAAATTAAAAGTAAATAGAAATAACAAATATGGGTGTTGTTAGGAAAATAAATATTTAAAAGTCTATGTCCACATTTTTTAACAAGTCAATAACACATGCTTCTGATAACATGGGATCAATCTACCATAAGTCAACCCCCATATAAAGATAATTCATTGTATATTAACTAACCTAGGAACTTTAATACATAATAAATCATTTTATCATGCTAGGGAAAAATCTTTGTCAAGGTAAGATGATTCAAAAGAGTTTCCAAGATTTAAATAGTCTATTAAAATAAAACACACTAAGAATTCTTCTATGAAAATTTCAAACATTGGGAAAACCAGATGGAATTTTATACATTTCTAACAAAGGAAGAAAAATCAAATTTATCAATACTCATGATATAAAAGGAGACGAAACAACACATTAAAACCTCAAGAAGGTTTAAAAAATACAATTCAGGCCAATTAACAATCACATTACACATTACTCTTGGTTATAAGAATGATTCACTAAAAAAATAATGAATTTTATTAATAATAAAAATAAGAAAAAAGTCAGGCAAACATGCATAAAACATCATGATTCATGTAATTCATTTTAACTTCACCAAAATCAACTAATTTAAACAAGAACACAAGTCATGATTAGGTGTGTAAATCTCTGAGGTCTCTATCCTGAAAGCAGTGTAGCCTCACTTATTCATTCGGTAGTATGAGAGTCCTTGCATCAAATCACGAGGGACCCTAAGATCTCATGTCCTATCTAGTATTCCCTATCTTATGTCACACACCAAGATCATATGGAATTATTTTACTACCAACCCATGTAATCCTCATTATGTATAACTCCATACCCCACCATATATCTCAACCATCAGCCTTTGATATCATTCTTTTCGGACCCCTCCCTCCTACGATACCCCTCTTGGGATGACAATGAAGAAAGGGAGGACTAGCACCAAGAGTACAAAGATCTCACAATATGGTAGGAATTAACCATTATAAGAAAAAAAGATCTAGAGATAGGATGTATCAATAGGAAAAAACGCCCTGAAATATATAAAATGAATCCAAACCATCCCATAATGAATGTATAAATCAAAACTGATACATATTAAGGCCTCCAAATGAAAAAGCAATGGAATAAAAGCTATGTAAGTGACACCGAAACAGTTCTAAAGGTGTAAACTAGATATGTCCATCATGGTATACAATGTCATCTCAGAAACCAAAAAATCGTTTTCATATATGTATGGTGACAATTCAAGTATACTTAGTATGAAATGGACAAAGTCTCTCATGCAAAAGTGGAGGGATCATATTAATTCCCCTGTGGGAAAACAACGGAAACCAAAAACACCATATAAGGAATACTAACCACCCCAACCTTACCAAGGAAGGATCACTGAATAATGAAAGTTAATTAAAGTAATTTAGTTAGAACATTGATGATAGGGTACCCGAAAAAATTTCCCACTATTTAACTATTCATACCTAACCGCGAACATCCTGACACTACCACTCTCTTCCACAAGCACCAATTTTACAACCTGCTCACACACACCTGGGTCACATACGACAACATATCCTACCCGTACCCACCTGGGCTAGAAACCACACCACATTCCTTCATGAAGACACCTAGGCCTCAAACCACACCACTCCTCCCTGGAGACACCTAGGCTTCATCCCGAATACACCGGGGAAAGCACGATATATCTCATCCCAAAGACACATTGGAAACACACCTCACCCGTATAAATGGGGTGATATAACTCAAGACATTACAGCATTCCTGAAGGATATTGGGTGATAAATTCCTAGAAGAGGGGTTAGATAAGATCCCATAGCCATCAATCCATCCTCCCTCCGAGATGTTGGGAAATACACCTTCCCCCATAACAATGGGGGTGTTTGGAACATAGTGCTCAACACGGGAGGGGTTCACAAAGAGAATCATAAGGATATTCAAGTATATATATTGGTACCAAACACTCAGCCTAGCTAATGGGTTTAAAAAAATAACCATCCCACATCAAACTACCTTTGCTGCTACCTCCAAATACACAAACCACACAACAATCTCCAAAATCCATTTCACATTCAAAACCAGTTTGTTTATATATAAACAATAACAAGTGAATTAATACATCCAAACATCAATTTCCTCATTAAACATATCCATTTAAAGTCATTAACATACAGTTTTTATCCCATTAATACTTGGATGGATTTAAGAGAACCAACCACATTGCATAAGAAAAATTCCATACAAGCAGAAAAAATGTCGCAAGCCATATTACACTTTTAATCCACATTTAGCTGCTTAACATATTTCACAAATAGATAATAAATCCACATTAACATCACAATAGTTCATCAAATTCCATCCTGTTATCATTCATTCATTATTATATTCTACATTCCATTTCAAAATAAACTATTTTTCAAGATTCATCTCAAGAGAAGGGTATTCAATTTTAGTTCCATACTTTCCAGGAAACTAGAGTAAATTCACACAATACAATAATGAACACACACAGAGAAACATCTCATGAAAACCCACAACTTTCTTTCCAATAAAAGCACATCATCACCAATTTACAACCACATCCCCCTTTTTCACAGCCCCATTATATAACCACACCACACCCACCATTGCAGCCCCGCCAAACCATGATATCATATCAACCATCACAAACCCACTACACAACCAAATCTCAGCAAAATCCCCCACACACATCAAAACACAACCATATTCCATCAAACATCACACTAGACCCAAACCACATTATGCAATCATGTCCATAAACATGTTACAACACACAATAGAGAAGGAAATAATTCTATATTAAGCATGGAATCGCTTTTTAAATTCCTCCCTATTTAGGGTGATATTACATAAACTCGTTTTCTCCTGGGTCATCCATTTATATAACTGAATTTAAATGGTTAATCAAATATATATATATATATATCTATTCAACTGATGATAAAAAAATCATTACAAATCTATCAGGGGTGCACAAATAAAGACCATCAATGACCATTATTTTCAATAGGAATATAGCCCATTAAAGAAAAATATCAATAAATATAAAATAAGTACATATATCAATTTTCCAAGACCCACATATTGATATTAAAAAAATTCAATTATCTTCTTTTTTATGTATTCTACTATCATTACAAAAGAGACATTAATACACCCACTCCACATGATATAAAAATAAAAGAGAGACAAAGGGATACCTACATGGAAGAAGAAGTGATCAACACTTCTGGGTTGCATCGAAACAAGGGCACACATGTAGAAGGAAGACCTCTTGGAAAAATCAGACCAACTACTACAACCTATCCATACAGATCCAATGGGAAGAAGGATTTTGGGAATCCCGTACCAAGAAAAACAAGAAGAAAGAACAAGGGAGGATGATATATCGGACCTCTAGAAAATCTAAACAGAGGAGCAGTTTAAGATAAAATTTAGATTTTCCATTGAAGGAGGATATGGTCAGGCTCATATGTTCTGACCAAGTAAAGGCATCAGGACCCTTATGAATATTTTAATAGGAGTTATGGGATTTGAAAAAGCCTTAAATCCCATAAAAATGTATTTGAATACATTTTACATCAAATAAATTGTCAAAAGGGATAAAATGTTGGATGTTGGGAGCACTATACATCTACCGACCCAGAAACACAATAGCACCTACCAGTAGATGACTTAACGACATGACCTATTAATGAAAGATACTGACGCAAGGCACTGATGCGAGTCACTAACGTGACTCACCGACTCAATATACCAACACAACCTACCAACACTGGCTACTGACGTGAGTCACCAACCCGACCTACAGACACGAGCTACTGACGCGATTCACCAACATGACTCACCAACACGACCTATCGACATGATCTACTAAAGTGATTCACCGATGTAACCTACCGAAATGACCTACCGATGTGAGTTACTAATGTGACTCATTGAAATGACCTGCTGACACGGGCTACTAACGTGACCTACCGACCTGAGCTACCGACGCGACTTACCAACATGACCTACTGATAGATGACCCACCGACAGATAACCAACTAACAGATTACCTACTGAAAGATAACCTACTGATACATGACCTACTGATGGCACTATTGAAATCCTGGAAACACTATTCAAATTACTATAAATTTTTCAATGTTTTGGGAATATGTCACCTCAACCTCCAATAACACCTCAAATACCAGATTTCAGTAATGGAATGGACCAAAGTGGTCTGGTCCATTACAGATTTGGAGATATATATGCTTGTTTATTCCCAAAAGATATGGAGGTACTATATTTATGTGAAAAAATGTGATATATACATAGAAAACCAAAGATTGAATTTTATTTTCATCCAAAAATAATTGAACATGAGACATAAAAGATGGTGGGAACTTATTAAGGACTATAATTGTTCAATTCATTATAACCCTGGAAGAGAAAACAAAGTCACTGATGTATTAATTAGTAAGGACCTTGTTGTTCTATGAATATCAAGTTTTTAAGGAGATCCTTTGATCATTAACCTAGTAAAACTAGACATGGAAATTTTAATGGAAGAGACATCATCATCCCTATCCCAAATTATTTCGCAACCATCATTACGAGAGAAGATCAAAAAATCTAAAAGATATGATCTCTTGTTGTCGAAGAAGTTCGAGGTTATGACAGATGGAAAGTTTCATGAGTTCAATATTGATCAATAAGGTTCACTGAAATTTCATACAAGACTATGTGTTCAATATATTCCAAAAATAAAGAATGAGATGATGGATGAAACTCACAGCTATATATTCTCTATACATATTTGAAGAACTAAATTGTAGAGGGACATTCATGATCATTATTGGTTGGATAAAATTAAAAGGGATAAAGCTGACTACACTGCAAGGTTTCTGGAGTCAACAGGTGAAGGAAGAGAGAAAAATTCTTAAAGGGATATTACAGCCACTACCCATACCAACATTGAAGGGGAAAATATCACTACAGACATTGGCAATAGTCTCTCGAGAAATTCTAAGGGACATAATGTGATATGGGTTATAGTGGACCATCTCACCAAGACTACACATTTTATCTATATTCTAAAATATTACTCACTTGACCAACCCACCAAGATATACACGAATGAAGTAGTAAGTCACCTTGGAGTTCCACATTCTATCATATCTGATCATGATCCAAGATTTACATCAAAATTATAGAGAAGTCTTCAACATGCTCTAAGAATAGAATTGAATTTCAGTATGTCTTATCATCCTCAAACTAATTTCCAATCTGAATGGACTATTCAAAAACTCGAAGACATGTTGAGAACATGCTCAATGGAATTTAAAGAAATATGGGATCAACATCTCCCATTAGTTGAGTTCACATAAGACAAAAAATTCCATTAGAGTATTAAAATGGATCCCTATGATGCTCTATATAGGAAGAGATGTAGAACTCTTACTTGTTGGCATGAATCTAGTGAGAGAAATATTTTTGGGTCTGATCTTATGCAAGAGATGAACGAAAAGGTTTATGCAATACAAAACCACATTAAGGGTTCTCAGAGATGGAAAAAGAGCTATGCAAAAAACTATCTAAGGGTCTTGGAGTTTGATTTTGGTGATAAATTCTTCCTTTTAATTTCACCTTGGAAGAGAGTCTTGAAATATAGGAAGAAAGGAAAGCTTATTCCTAGGTACATTGGCCCATAAGAAATCTTTTATCACATATGAGCAGTGGCCTATCGGCTAGCACTTTCACCAAATCTATCTCAAGTTCATGACGTTTTTCACAGATCTCTCTTGAAGAAGTACCTACATGACCATTAACATTTAGTAAAAATAGAGGTGGTAGAACTGGAACATGAAATCTCTTATGAAGAGTAGCCGATGGAGATCCTAGACCATAGGGACAAGGTTCTAAACAATTAGACTACCCAAATCATAGATGTGTTATGGAGGAACCACATGCATGAAGAAGAGACATAGGAAATAGAGGAAACATTGAAGAAGAAGTACCCTCACCTTTTATCAACTAAGAGAACGAGATGAAATTTCGGGGAAAAAATTTCTTAAGGGGGGACGAATGTAACGACCCTAACTTTTTGAATGATAAATGCTTCCTCAAAATGTGTGTTACATTATTTTTTAACAAAAAAACTATATCCCCTTAATAATTAAGTGAGTAGAATTAAAATGTGACATTTGGTTTTTGACTGTAATATGACCATTGGTCAATTACGACCTATGGAATAAATACTCTTAATAAAAATTTTAACATTATAATTGGTATTATAAATAGAAATGATAGTGGTTAAATAATGCATAAAGAAGAGTCGATGACCTCATCCTGTAGAATCATGCCATAAAAATACCATTTTTAGAGCTTGGTGGGGTGTTATAATCTTTGGACTTCACTATTGACCAATCCCAATCCTAGATTCAACATCTTATACTTTAACTAAATCGCCTATGAGAGAAGTTCAAGTTACTGTAGATTACCACTCGGGCGATGTTATCCAAGCCACCCTAAGAGTCTATCATTTTATCACACCTTACCCTTAGGTCGTATGCAGGTGTTATAAGGGTTTATGTGTCAAGGAATTAGTTACCTAAATTGTAAAACCATTGTTTTAATAAAAGTTTTATTTTATTATTTTTGTTTTAATAGTAGTTTTGCTTAAAAATTGAGATGGAATTTGATAAATGGATTTTTCAAAAAACATTTGTACATTTAAGATAGATATAAATTAATATATTAAACCATGGTTTTATTAATAATGTATATTATAACTAAATAGTGTTATAATAAGAATTAAATTTAGTTAAAAATGATTAAATAATTTTTTTTCAAGTGTTAAAAATTTTACTATGCAGTTTACTATTCATTATCTGTCTGTTGTTATTTTAAATAATTTGGTATTTTTAGAGTTAAAAGTTAAATTTATCATATTTAGAGAATTATTATGATAAAATAATTTTCATTTTTGAATTTATAAGGTCTATATTAGGTTATAGTGATTTTATATTATTTTTATAAAATATTTTGTTTTTTGATGATTAGTAAAAATACAGTTTTGAGTTTTCGGTGTGTTTAATGAAATTATAATGTTGTAATATGTAATTTAAAATTATGGTAAAATATTTTGAATTAAAATATGATATGAGGTTTCCTGGTTAGCTAATACCATGAGAAAATACCATGGGAATTCCCATGGTTTTGCAAATACTATTACTGATGTGTCCTTGAAAACTAATAAAAACTCTCTCTCTTTTGCTATAAATAACCACCCATTCCTCCATTAGATTTAATTAACAATTAAATATAAACAAATATCAGATAATATTACATCCCAAGGTGTCCTAAATCCCCCATGGTCCCGATCTTTAGGTTTTAGGAGTCACTCTTCAAGGTAAGGGAATCTACCACCCTTCTCTTTTCAAGTACTCCTTTTATGTTAATCATTTTTAATTTATATTTTATTATGTTGGTATATGTCATTACATATAGAAATTATTTAAATATTATATAAAAATTTTTAGATACACCTTCTTCACTCATCAACTAATTTTATGAATTTTTAAGTGATGTCGTTAGGCTACCAAAAGTTTGAAAATGAAATCTCAAACTTCTCTTTTCCTTTCACATTATCTTTTATGTGGTATTTATGTAAAATTTACATACCTTGTTGTTATTTAAATTTTATTGTATCCCTTTAAATTATTAATATTATTTTATGAAAGTGATACCCTTGTCCCCTCTATTTTTAATTTTTTTCTAAAACCATATTTCATACTCGTTATACTGGTAGATTTTCGTCTCAAATTTTATCATTTTTTAACTAGAAATTATTTTGTTTTCTTTTGTGAATTCCTAAACCTCTATATTATCTAAGGGTATTCACATAGATTTAAAAATAATCTATTTTAATTATAACATTCATGAAACCCACCTTCATTTTTCATGGGTTTAAAATGACAAAAGTATTTTGTTCTTAAGAACATTGTAAAACACCATAACAAAAACACAGGAAAACACAAGAAAAACACAAGAAAACACAAGAAAAAGGAAGGTGGGACCACATGAAAACACTATAAAACACAATAAAACATAATAAAACACAATAAAATAAATTTCTTGAGATGAAATGTTTAACGATAGTATAGTGAATAACCTTGGTAAATTTAATGACACCTCTGTGATAAACCTTGGTGATATTATTTTGAATGAATCAATGAAATTTTTTAGCCACATTTACAAGTTATTATTCAGTTTATGTAATTTATGATATGACTCTTTATCACGCGCTTATAATATTATTCAATATCACAAGTAAACGGTTTCCCTTGTTATCCCTTACTGGGCCTTGGGAACGCTTTTTTTCCTTTGATATATGTCCCTAGGTTATGATATGTAATAAATTTACTTAGGAGAAACTTTGAATAATATTTTAATGTGGGGTAGAATATTTTTTTATGTTTTCATAAATTAGGTACCATTTTATTTAATACACTAAACATTTTAAGAGCATATGTTTGTAAAACATAATGAAAAGTTATGTAATAAAATGGCGGGATTACATAGATTACCAGGGGTGAACACCATTATAAGGTAAATAAATATATTGTGAGGCTTCTCTCCATAATATCCTACATTGTCTGTGTCCCATAAACAATATCATCTTTTAATAGAACAAGTTTCATGAATAATTTCATGGAACCTCTAGGTTATCATCATAGTGGGGAAGTGATATACACTTTCACCATGACATATAGATATTATAAGATCATTATCAAATAAAAATATCATGTTGAAGAATAATCAGGATATGATAATAAGTATTATTTTATTAATAATGACATGTAATAAATTACTAAAAGTTGGTTTTAGGGAACCAACTCCAACATGTATTTGGTCCTCAAAGAAACTAAACCTTATATTCTTGGTATTGTGAGATTATTTTGAGATATAATATTTAAGTTATGAAAATGATGTGAAATATATGTATTTTTATCTTGGGTCATATAACTTTTTATGAAATAAATATGAAAAGAAATTGATTTTATCATCAGACCTAGGAGTTTTGGTTTGGGGTGTGTTATTTGGTATCAGGGCATGGTTTAGTTATTTTTGAGGATTCGTTTAGTTTTTTTTGGAATTAAGATGTTATAACTTTTGTGAAAAATTTGGAGATAAGTATAAGTATTTTATATTATCCTAATGTATTTGTAATGTAGAGATTATTTAGTTTCATAAAAATTCCATCCATGTTTGGATAATGGTATGTTTATGTGGCTTTGGTACAAATTCACCTATGTGTAATCATGCTGAAAAAACTAGTTGAGTACCAACTCGATCTTCACTTTTTGCATTATGAATGGGCCTAAGGCTGCACACTTGGATAGAAAATACCATGATATATTCTTTGTTAAATCATATTATCATTAGGATACATTATTTAGTATTCATTATTTCAAGGAATTAGGTTAATGTGTAATAGATAACCCAGCATAATGAGAATTAGATTGAACCGAGAGTGATTTAAGTTGAACTAAAAGCTAATGTGATGGTTTTAAAGAGAAAAATATTTTGAGGTTGATTTTTTCATGTAATTATTTATTACAGTTATATTATTATATTAATCACCCATATTTTGGAATCATTAGTTCCAAATTATCTAATAAGTTCCATTTTATTTTTATTGATAAAAAAATAATTACTTAGAGAAAAATTAGTTACCCTATTAACGATAAATTAAGTAAAAAAGGCTTCAACAAAGGGTAATAATCCTAAAACATGTTAATTTTTTTAAATTAGTGTATGATATGTATATCAACCTTAAATATTCCCTTATACATTATTTTCTATTATTGGATCCTTGTGTGCATTAAATAATGAAATTTCCATTATATTATTCACAATAAATCCATTTCCCTCATTTAAAAAAGGAGTACAACTAAACCCCATCTATATAGTCGTATCAAATATTTAGATAAAAAAATCCACCCTAGTCACTCATAAATTCTCTCCCCATGTCCTAGAAGACATGGTCTTTCTAAAAGACCATGCTAAAGAGCTACAAGGTGTTACCCAAAGGAGAACATCTAAGGGGAGAGGTAATGTTCTCATTGGAGTTCTCATAATTAGTTTCTTATTATAACCCCTAACATATATTCTATATAGGAAATTATGATAAAATTAGTACTAATAATAGGATTAAATTTTATTATTACAACAAAAAAACAATATTTTTACTTCATGCAAAACCTTTTAAAAAATTTAGATGGCGTCACACATTCACGTAGATCACCGAATCCATGAATGACATGTTCACTTTTTCATAACCGAATCACATAGATGGCCAAAAAGAGTTATTTAATGAAAATATATAATATGAATAATAGTAATTTTTTAATTAAAATTATTTTATTTTTCTTCTCCTCCCATTCTATAGAAAAATAAAGGCATCGTTCATACGTACATGCAGACTACCAGCTCCAACAAATGTCGGATATTTTTTTTCCATTAACATCAAACATTGATGAATTTAGAAATACATTAAATTCATAATATAGATATTAATGAGTCTTTTAATACTTTTTTAATATAATATTGGACCTTATAAAAGAAATGATAACAATAAATGGTCATAGTAAGGTCAATTGTAACAAAATGAACATATCAATGAACCATTCGTAATTTGAATCCCTTTTTTAAAACCTATGGAAATTTATAAATCTTTTTATAATTAAATAATAAAAAACATAAACCTATAAAAATCTATAGATTATGAATCTATTTTACAATACCATTGACCTTGAACAACTTACCAAAAGTGTTACAAAAATAAAGATCAGACAACCTGATGTAACATAATTAAGTGAAAACTATATAATAAATATATAATATATAATAAAAAATGATCCTTTATAAGTAAAATATATATGAAAAATATTTCTAAGGAAGTATTTAATAAACATAATTTGATTATTCATGATGTTTGATGAATGAACTTAGTGAATCAGAACCTAAGGTAAGGGTTTTAAAATATCAATTTTGCTTTATTGAGATAAGATTTTTTCCTCACTTGTTTTGTTTTGGAATATAAATATTTCCCATGGATGTATTTTAATTTTAAATTTATTTACATATAAATTATTTAAAAATCCATCTCACGTACCACCTTTATGTGTTTTCGATTCGAAAGATGAAAAAGGCTTAAGTAGTTTGTGGACTAAATTATCTTTTTATTTGTGTATTGAGATATCTTTCTTATATATCCTTTTATATGTTACCTTATTCAATCATTTATCTATTATATATGGTCATTACTATTATTTCATTAATTAAATTACTAATTTAAATTAAAAACATTATCATTAGTTGTTTTCTTCCTAAAAGTAATGACATTGTTAAGATTATTTCATATCCTTTCAAACTTATTTTTCCTTCGATATCCCTATTTTACATTCCTACCAATTTCACCCTTTATAATTTTGGAACCAATATTAGTTTAATATCATGTGATCATCATATTTCTCTTTAAATATTTTCAAAATAATGTTTTACTAGTATTGTCCTATGTTTTTTTAATAAAATATTTCTTACCCACTTATATTTTCTAATAGCCTTATGTGGTAACCCTTGACAATGTGTTGCTAAGTTTTACATTATTATGCATTTGAGTTCTAACCGTTCTTATGTTTCCATTACCTAGGTTATGGAGACACTTATAAATTATGAGATGTCTATAAGGGAGTATAGTATTGTTTAATTATTTATAAATCTTCACAAGGGTTGTAAAATAAGTTTCTTATATAGTTGGTCCTCAAAGACACTAAATAGTATATTCTTAAGATTTTAATATTATTGTGAGATGTAATGTTCAAGTTATGAAAATTATGTGGAATATATGTATGTTTATTTTAGTTTATCTCCCTTTATATCAAATCCAGTATTTAAATAATGTTTTTTTATCACTATACCTGAGAGTGTTTGTCTGGAGTACATCAAGAAATATAAACTTTTATACCACCCACAATTTCTATTGAATATATTTATTATAATGTGTTATTATATGAATTATATATTTTTTACATTTCATTATTAAAGGAGGGTATTACCAATGAATTACCCATTGATTTTAGTACTAATGATAAACAATATTTAAATATTTTTGGGGTTATTTTTTAGGAATTTAAAACCTATTTGGTCTCATAAAAATTTACAAAGGACATTTAATACCTTTTACTACTTTTCTGATCAATGATTACACTAATATTGAGGTGAAACCATTTTAATAGAAGATAATGTGTTCACTAACCACTCGAACAAATGAATTTAGAGTGGTTATTCTTGGGGTAAAAGATTCATGGAATGAAATTTATGAGGGATTTACATTTTTAAGAATTAATTTTATTTGACTTTAATTGTTATTAAATTGAAAACCAGCCTCCCTAATATTTATTTTTTATATTTTTCCACAAAGGATAAGTCCTTTGAAGAAAAAGAGGTCAATTCCTATATGGTTGATGGTGTGGGAAGAACAAAGGAGATAATTGAGCAATATACTTGTGCAAACAAGAATGATGTTACAAAATTAGAAATCATTTTATAATTATTTGATAAAACCAAACTAGAGTTAAATATAAATACTTTTTTAGGTATTCTACAATAATTAACACCACTAATCTAGAAAAACAAGAAAAATATCCCATATACCTTCTCCCACCTATTAATATACATTTCCCTGGTTCTTCTTTCTTGGGGCTTAGAAAATTTATTATCTTTTTCTTTATGATTATCCAGTCTTATTTTCTATTCATTGACACTCAAAATATTTACATGTGATTTTTTTTTCTTAAGAAACACAAAATATATTCACAGTGGGGATAAAATATTGAAAATATATAGATGTGGATAAAATAAAATAAAACACACACTTAGGGGTTAAAACCAAGATTATTTTACCCCTTCTATTTATTTATTTATTTATTTTTCTTATGAATTATGTTATTTTAATTGGTTCTTTATTTCTTGTAGGTTTTAAAAGTGTAAGTTGTGAGTAGTTTAAGTCATGGAAGACACTACATAAATTAACATAGGTTGTTTCTTTCCTTATCTATTATTTTATTTGAAAATTATTATGATTTTTTAACATATATAAAGGGTACTTAAATATTGGTGAAGGGGAGTGTCGAATTGATTTAATGTTTTTTGTCACTATTTTTGTGTTTTATCTATTTAGGAAAATTAAGATTCAATGAATATTCTTTATCATTTTTCACTCATGAATTTATCTTGATAGAGTTTACTTTATTTTTGATGAAATGATTTTTTAAATGATTATTATGGTGAAACCATTTCCATGAATTATATTTTAAAATATTTTAATTACATTGACCAATTATTGAAATTTATTCTTATAAAACATAAACTCTAATTTTTTTTAGTACTAAGAGGTATATAAAACCCTTTTAGATATTCATTATAATAACATCACTTTCTTGATAAAAACATCAATTTTTTCTGAGAACTATTACTTTTTATTCTTTCAAATTCAAATATTTTTTGTTTATAAAATGTTTTAAATATAAATAAGTCACTTCATTGGATAGAAATATTTTCAACTTGAGACCAAACTTTTAAATTAAGCCTTGTTTAGCCCTTAAAATCCATGATGTGACTTATAGGTTTAATCCACATTATCGACTGGGTTTTCTTTTCTTATATTCTCTCTTAATAATTCTTCATAGATAATTCAAGCTTTATTACAGGGGAAGGGACTCTGGTGTGTGTTGTTCCAGAAGAAACTAATTGGGGTTAAGGGGTGTATGTGTCACTATTTTAGAATGTTTAGAGAGTATGGTAATGATTTAATATTTTCATTTATAGTTCATTTATATCACAATTTACTTAAAAAAATAAATAATAAAGAAAAATAAAAGTAAATAAATATTAAATATGAGAAATAATTCTTCATTATGATTAATTTTATGATTTCTCATTCATTAATTACATTTTTTATCATATAATATTCCTTGAAAAATATGGAAAACAATAGAAAACATTATAATTTATATAAATTACTTCATTATATTAATTTTTTAACTCATGTATCATTCCACACAGGGGGTATTTTATATATGTAAGGGGAATTGAGTGAGATAAATCCTGTTATTTCATATGAATACTCATAAATTATAATCAAGAGTTAAACTTATTATTTTAATCCTTATAATTTTAAATTTTTTACCCATTAACACTTATACAACAAAATCACCTTGAAAAATCTAACATTATTGAAAATTTTTATGTGTCATGATACGAGAGATGATAATTTTCATAAGCCTGTGGTGATACTTTCTTTTTCCACATATGATAATAACTCAAGATTAAATTTCTCTTGAGTAAAGAGTGACATGAATTTACATGTGATGTAAGATTTTATTGGGTCATGGTTTAATTTTTTAAGTTGAAAAAATTTAAATGTGAGAGAAAAAACTGAAGGAAAATTTATTTTTAGATATGATAACTGATAGATTCTATTTCTGAAATGATCTTCTAAATTATCTTATTATTGATTTTTGTAGTGGTGTGATGATGTAGCGAATTATCCTACATTTTCACCCTTACACATTTGATTTTTATTATTAAAATATTCTAATGTACTATAATTTAATCATTTATCATTTAGCCCTCATTTTCCATTTATTAATCGAGAATACATTAAAAATGTAAAATTTACTATTTTTAGTATTTTTTTATTACATTCACTATACTTATAAAAATTTAACAACTAATTCTTTGTATGATTAAATGGTTATAGGGATATATTTCATCTAACAAGACAATTTTTTGAATCTATACATAGGGTGATCAAATGAAGTGTAAAATTTGTGTCAAGAAAATTATTCAAAGTTTTCACATATTTTAATTTTGTCCCCATATATGCAAAATTTTAAGTCAAAATGAGTTCAAATTTTTTATAAATATTTAAAATTCATCAAGGAATAATTTCAATAACTATAACTTCTCAATATTTAGACATTTTCAAGGGAATAAATTAATTAGAGACTAAATAATGGTAATTTAAAGAGTCTATTATGATAAAATATTCTTATTTAGTAATGTGGTTGTAACCATTGCTACACATGTTGAATTAAACTAAATGTTTGCGTGTGACCATTTAATATGTAACTGAATTAATTCCTAGAAAATAACATTTCTATATACAAAAATTTAATTAAAAAAACATTCATGAACATTAAAAGGACATAATTGGAGTGAAAATGATCTATCTCCCTAGCTTATAAATTTTTAAATAAACTTCTATTAAATATTTTTCAATTTTCATATGATAATGATGGGATGTATCTTTTTGAATAGTCTTATAAAAAAATTTTATATTATTTTTTATATTTATATCTTTATTTGTTTTCTATTCTTTACATCCCCCATTGTAATTCTCTCATAATCATGGTTATTAATAACTAAGAGTCACTATTTTATGATGGGTTAGAGGTTATTGATGGAGTAAATATGTGCTTCAATGTTTTTAATTTATTTTATATTTTTAATTTATTGATGGTTATAAAAATTAAGTTTACCAATTTACCGATTTTCCATTTCATATATTTTCTTCTTTATCGTTCATATATATAATCTGTTAATTCACTTTCTATGTTATTCCTATAATGAAGTTTGACATGGATGGTTTTATTAAACAAAGTGATATCCTATATGAATTTTGGAAGAGTATTACTCAAATGTGTAGTCAGTGATGTAGTGTAATAAAAAAATAATGAGGGGATGTTGAGTGATAGTTATTGATCTCATCATTAAATTGAATAATGAGAATTATATTTTAAATAAAAATGATAGAATCACTATAAATATATAAGAACAAAAATATTTTTTCTTACTAACATCTTTGTACATTATTTTTTCATATTTATATATTTTTATATCATATATATATCATATGCATTTCAAAAACCCATTTTTTACTTTTTATCCTGATGTATTTTTAGGTTAATATAATAGTGACAATTGAGAAGTACTGTTTGTGAGTGTCCTTCACAAGAGATCGTCCATGGGTGTGAACTATACATAATTCTTAGGAAAATAATAAATTTTTAAATGAGGATTCAAGAAAAATACCTCTATTAATTTTTGACAATTTTGGAGATTCCCATTAGTTATGTACAATTTTTTTAATTAAAAATAGAAAAAATATAAAAAACATAAAATGAAAAAAATACTGGTCAGAGATGGAGTATCATAGTTTTTATTTATATCCTTGTCATGTTCATCAAAAAATGAGTGACAAAATCAATGAAGAATATTTTAGGAATCATGTTCAATAAAATTTTAAAATACTCAAACTAGTTAGTAAAAAGATGAAACCACATTCCGCATCCATGAATGAATTCAAAAAGATGATCAAGAAAATGAAAAGATTTTCCCATAAACCTTTTTACTAATGAAACATATGATAATGGGTTAGTAGATTAGTAATATTTATTTTTTATCTATTGGAAGTTCAAAGGAAGATATTACCCATGACTTTCCCATTTATTTGAGTGGTTTAGATAAAAAATATTTGGATATTTATTGGGATGATTTCATACGATTTGAAATTCAATTTGATCTACCACACTTTGAAAATGGTGAATTAATACCTTTAACCACTATTATGATCAACGAGGACACTTATTTTGAGTTGATACACATTCCATAAAATATGGAGTTCCCACTACTCTATCCAACAAATTAATTCATTGTAGCTATGGTTGAGGATAAAGAGTTTATATCTGAAATTTATGAATGAGAAATTTTTTTGAGCATTATTTTCATTTAAATTTAATTAATACTAAATTAAAAACTTAAATCTATATAGTTATTTTATACATATGTATATAAAAGAGAAGGCCTTGGAAGGAGTTGAATTCAATGGATGGGTGTAGGATGTCATGTAAAGAATGGGGGAGCCATTTGAGTTTTATACTGGTGACACTACTGGAAAATAGTTCTATCCCCCACATCTATATCCATGGTTTAGAAAACCCACGGGAATATATGATATATTTTAGTCTATACCAACGATTTTGTTAAAACCATGGATATACATTTCCCCAATTTCACAATTTCATTGGGCTTCCCCTCATATTTTTTAATTTCCATCGAGCTCCCCCCACGTTGACCCTCTCCCCCCACCTCGAACTTTGACTCCAAAACCTTTCCTCCACTACCTGACCTTGACCTCCTAGCCTTCAGATCCACCTCAACATCCCAACCTCTGCCTCAACATCCTGAACTCTACCTCCCTGCCCTGAGCCCCTCTTGGCTCCCTCTCCTCTGGCGACGTCCCCCCTCTCCCCTATCGGCTCCCTCTCTTCCGACAACGTCCCCCCACCCCTCTCATCTCCCACTCCTATAGGGGTTTCCCACTCCCCTCTTGTCTTACTCTCCTCATCAGATGTCCCCTGACCCCCTTATCCTCTCCAGTCGCATCTGAGACCCCCCCCATAGCTGAACACCTCGAGCGGCGTCCCCCCCTATCAGCTCCCTCTCATCCCACAATTTCGCCTAAATTTCATGAGGGTTCTTGGTCGATACTTCAAGGTAAGAATTCATATTCTTTAATTATTCTATTTCCTAGAGTTTTCATCTCTCACATTGGTATGTTTAATTCGACCAAACCGTAGGGGTTTTCAGTTTATGAGATTCTAACTTTGATCCTTGTTTCTAGGGAATATCATGGTTATCTTAGGTCCTCCTTAGGCGTGTTTTGTAATATTTTTCTGAATGTAAAGTAGTTCAGATCATCTTAGTCATATACCACCATTTGAGGTTTATTTATTCTGGGTTTTCTATTTAGACCAATTTAATCTAGGGATTTTGGTGATTTATGTTCCTATGAAATATCTATATTAGGTATGAATTTTATGAATAAGACTATTTTATATCATGATAGTGTTTTTAGTATTTTTTTATATTTTATCATTATATTTGTTGTTTTTTGTTTTTTTATCCTATGGTAAAGTACCTATAAATTATATGATACCTTGAAAAAAAATCTTTTATTAGTTTTTTTTATTTTTCCCTTTTAACATACGAAATATATCTTTAATTTTGGAATGGTCAAAAACTTATTTTCATATTGTAGAATGATGAGTTTTTGTTTAATTCTTGTAGTTATTTCAAGGAATGTTAGAATTACTCTACCACTATAATGACATTCTATTATTATTGTTGTTTTTTGTTTTATTATTGTTACCAAGTTATTATTTTATAGTTTTAAACATACATTAATAAGTATTTTTTTATTTATTTTTAACAAGGAATTATTATGATTTTAGTATTTTTATTGGATGAAAATAGTGTACAGAATCATATGTGTACTGATAACACAAATAATAAAATTTCATATTCTAGTGATCCCATCAATGTCCTTAATAATTCACTCATTTAATGTGAATGTTTATATTCTTGATATTCCATTTAATTTATTTTTTATTTTATTTCATTATTTTAGTAAGGTGTTATAAAATTACATTCTTTTCTAAATCATTTCACTTTCAGCTTATTCAGTTTTATGTTTATATTTTTCATAAATATTGAAATAAAAAATATATAAAATTTTAAAATTCCAGTCACTATTTATATGCCATATTTTCATGAAATACTTTATAATTCATCTTCATCCCATACTTATCATAATTTTTCACTATTTTATTTGATTATTCTATATTTCACTAAATATAATATATTACTATATATTTTAAATTATGAACTTTTATAATCTATAACAAGTCATTAATGTTTAATTTATTATATATTTTCATGTGATGACTTAAATAGTGACACTAATTTTATTTAGTTTATTACCTATAAGAAAATACCATTTTTTGGTGGTTTGTAAAATTATTTCACATCACCATATTATAATAATAACTGCTATGATTAAATTCATTACAAAATAAATTACACAAGTTAAAAACATTTTTTCATTTATAAGGATTATATTATAAACATTAGTATATATATGATGTAATACACTTTTCAAGTGGTAATTTTCATTCAAATTTAGTCAAGTTATTTTAATACTTATATTCATTATTATAATATAAAATTACTATCCATCATTATTTAATTTAAAAAAATTACATTATATAGTTTAAAACATATAATAATACTCAGATTTTTTGGGTAGGTATTGTGGTATGTATATTTTCACTTAAATGTTGGGAGGTGTCTTGTATAGTTACTAGAGACATGTATGTTACAGTTTTGTTTTTATTTTTTTCTTTATCCATCGGACACTTAGGCCTTTTACCGCTTTCTATAGACGGAGGGTAGTTATATTCTGCGAAGGGGTCCTAAAGGGCACTGGCGGTGGTTACGCAGTTTTCTTTATAGGGGAGAGAGATTAGGGTTGTGGAGGGATGAATTAATTTATCTCATTTTGTTATTCCTTTAAAGAATGTTTTTTTTCTATTTTTTTTCTTCTCCATGGATGTCTAACGTATGGATAGATCATGTCGAATTTTTAGTTATTTTACATTGTTGTTTTAATTAATTGATTCTGGGTGGAATTATTCTTATGTTGTGATTCCTTGGTGCCCAAACACTTGTGTTAGCCCTTGGGTGTAGAACATCCACCGTAGTCTTTCATATTCATTCATATATTATAGTCTAACTAGGTTTTTACAATGTTTTAACCACAGGAGGGCCTAGGAAACATTCCATAATGGAAAATTGTCTATGACCTAATTAATATAATTTATTATTTTCCCAATGACCTAATGATCAATTATCCTCTTCAACTAATGGACTCATATAATTTTATTACATACTTAACCCAAATAATTTCAAAAAAATAAACAACTTTTGAAATGTTTTAGTTCATAATTAAACACAAATATGTCACCCCTTAAACTCAAAAGTGAAAAAATTGAAAACCAATGTTGTTAAAATACCCATAAGGTAGAAATATAGTATAAACATGATTTAAATACATTTAAGTCCATAAAATTTACAAAATTATTTTGTTTTTACTAGGAAAACCACCCATATAAAAATGGCCACCTAAAGAACTCATAATAGTTATGTTTCCTGATATAACTTATCAAAGATGCAAGAAACACCCCAATGCTTCATGGTAGGACTCATGAATTGTTAGAAGATAACAAACTGGAGATAGGAAGTAATTACCTTATCACATACATTTAGTGGAGTTCCACACAACCAAAAATACAACAATATCCCCAAAAGAAATACCCGAGGTTTTATGTAGATACCCGCATTCTTTGATACAATGTCATGAATTTGGTGAATCATTCCACCATTTATTCTATGATGATTTTTTCATTCTTAGATCCACCCCACACAATTTTATTTTTCTAGGGAATCCCAATCATCTTGAAAAGGACTAGTAAATGCCTTATGATAGTTGGGATCTCTAGATTGACTTTTCAATATCTTCTGAAAAAACTAAATTCTCCTTTTAAGAAATTCAACTTTAAAATATATCACGCATAAGATTTGGGTTATTAATCCCTTTAATGAGACACCAAATAGAGTTCCACATAACATATATAAATATAAATATTTTTTCTTATATTTATATATTTTAATCATTGTCTTTAAGAATTTTTTATCTAAGTTATTGAGAGTTGTGCGTTACGGTACGACGACTTAGGAGAATCATGTATTTTTTATTTTGGTACATATTTAATGAATAATGAAATTTGTAATATGTTATTGTACTGTTAAAAGACAAGGTACCAAATTACTCTCCCCGGTAAGGGTGGATAGGGTTGAGGAATCCATATTAATTTGGTAATAACCAACCACCTCCAAAACCACAAATAAATGAGTGATCATGATAAATGTTCCCATTAATAAAATAATATATAATTATATGGTGTGATGTTCCACACTAATAGCACAATAATAATTTAACCCTTGTTTTCATTTAAGAATAAATTTCATATTATCTTTTTATTCCCACTTTACGTGATGGATAACATTTTTTCTTCTTCTTATTTTGACTACTTGACCTTTCCAGACCACTCCAAAGCATGGAAGAGATTACATTTTTTCTGATAGAAGGGATCTAAGGGACCCTATCTCAAAGGATTGACACACCATTTCAACATAAGTGGGTGAATTATAAAAATAAAAAATCATCACAAATCTCAAATAAATTCTCTTTCTAAGGAATTGAGCTATAAGAATATCATCAAATACCAACTCAGGTAGACACAACACCAACAATGAAAACCCCATAAAATATTCTAACACTAGTTTTTTACCCCACTGAATAAAATAGAAGTCCATATCCTTCATAAGTTTTGTGGATTGAGGGTAAAGATATTTAATTATCATATCTTTTAAACTATCCAATGAATGGTACATCAGTGACTAGTCCAAAATTATGGACTTCCACAATTTAAAACATGAATCTTCCAACATGAATATGGTAAATATATCCTTGAAAATTTTAGTAATTTCAATCATATGGAATAATTAATCAATACATTTCATTATATTATGGAAAATCTGGACCTAAAAATTTTATTTATTTTATGCCAATGTTTTACTTATTTGTTTTTGGCTGAAATCGTTCTCAAGTGGTGATTCCTTGATTCCCAGATACATGTGCTAGATAATGGTTGTAGCCCATCCACCTTAGTCCGCCTTTTTATTCCTATATTAGAGTCTATGTATGAATAATGTGAGGGCCTAAAAAACATGGATAACTAGAGAGGAATTGGGAATGTCTAGAAATGAATTTTGAATTCCCCTGAATAATCTTTGAGGACATTAGAATTTACAATGAGAAGATATGGGAGACTATACAATATATATTGATTCTGGAAATGCTATGGGTATAAAAGTTAGTGAAATAATAATTCCTTAGGATTACTAACTAGAAATTAAAATTCATAACCAATTTAATAATGTAATATCAGACAATGATCTAATTTACAATTTTAAGTTAATTATTAGACTATATCCCAATCCAATTATATAAATACCTTGGTTCTAAGAATACTCTATCATACACTAGATATTTTGTTTTAAAATTCCTAGTAAAACCTTCATTGATATCCCATAGGTTGTAGTCAAATTTTATTTCAATTATTTCACTTCAAATCACCACTCATCAATTTCAAGCACTATTAATCCATGAATCAACTAGGAATATCACCCTACAATTATAGGTGGATAGACATCTTTAGTAGGATAGAAATGGAGAGCAAATCAACCTCTATGATGGTTCAAGTACTAGAATTGATTAATCATCATTTAGGTGGGTTTAATACAATTGTATTGATATATCAATTTCTTTTGATGTCAATAATTATTAAAGAATTTTGTTTGGTTCATGCAATTGGACTACCATAACAACATGATTATTCTGAAATGATGATGTGATTTTAGACACCAATTTCTCATTAATATTTGTATGAGCTTCCCGATAAAATCTTATGTTCTCAATTTACATTTTTGGTTTTTAATATTTTTTATAGATTTCCTCAAGATCATGGTATAAGTCTAGATTTACATATAAATAAGATGATTCTTACAAGTTGGTCAGTTAATAACATTATTGATAGCAGTGAACTATGTTTGACTAAGTTTCTTAGATTAGTGGAGCCCAATTCTTTTATATAATGTTGCACTGAATGCTAGTGGATGATATTTCTCACAAGGATGCAACTCTATGGTGAGATATTTGGGGGTTGTAGAGGGAAACATGTCCCTGTTTTGGGAGACAAAGGTCCCCAACCCAAATTTTGGGGTACTGTAGCAACCTAGTACAGGTGGCCATCGAGTAGTTTGGAAATTATCTATTTATAGTTTTAACACTAGAACCACATAGTGTTGGAATTAATTCAATGTGAAATTGAGATAAACATGATGGATAACATAATCAAACAAATTTAGACTAAACTATAATGATTTTTGGTTAGACTATTTCATGTTGATAGGTTGATTAGGTTTATTTTTGACCCATTTTATATGTAAATTAATTCATGTTCAAGTTGGTATGTAAACTATTTACATTACATCATGATGTCTACCATGTACTGTGGTTTGTATTTTTTTACCGGTTAAGGTATGGAAGGAAGGATGACATTGCATGTTTGGGATAGGTATTTATACCCATGGTTCAATGAACCATGTGTATATTATGTTTTTTGCAATAATCTATACCCACATTTTGGTAAACTATGGGTATAGATATATTCCCATGTTTTGTCTAAAACATTGGGTATTATGGAAATTTCTAGGTCTATAGCCATGGTTTCATAGAAACCATGGGTATAACTCCATAGAGACACCTCAGAAGGCCATGGTTCAAGGAACTGTCGGTATAGCCTATACCCACAGTTTTATGTGCTATACCCACGACTCCAAATCATGGGTATAGGTGATATTTCTAGTAGTGTGAAAATGGGTGTGACGGTAAAAAATTGAAATATCTGTAGAATAATTAATTTAACCTAAACTAGATGAAAATATACATACTATAATTATGTATTAATCACCATTTTACACTACTCCTCTATAAAGAAGATAGGGAGCCACTCTAACTTTAATTCCCCACTCTTTGAACATCACATTTTTCATTCTTATTTATTTGTGGTTGGTACATTTCTTCCCTTTTTTCTTTTGGGGTATTGATTTTAAATGTGTACTCATGAACAATAAGAGAAATAACATGTGTGGGTTTTTTTTCAAGAAACCCCACCCTCTTATTTATTGAGGATAAAATGTTGAAACTATCCAGTTATGTAAAATATAAAATAGAAAACACACTTGGTGGATAAAACCATGATTCTTTTACCTCCTTCAATTAATTTTATTTACTTTGATTTTAATATTTTTTTATTCTTTCTTTATTATAGTTTTCAAAAGTTTTGGAAACTAGGATCTTAACATAGGACTTCCAGTTCCAAAATAAACTAAATTTGTGCCTTTATTTATCTTTGATTTTGATCCACTATAATTTCAATTTTTTCATCTTAATTAAAGGGTAATAAAATGTAGGTTTTTTGGTGTATCAACCAGCATTGAAGTTATTTATTCCTTTTTAACATTTATGAACATTGGGATTCAATTAATATTCATTATCATTTTTTATTTATGATTTTATTTTGAGTTAATTTAATTTAATTCGGAATAAGTGGAATTTTAAATGATTTTGGAAATGAAAATTTTTCCTCAAATTTTATTTCGATATTTTATTATGAGTTAGACCAATTTTTTAAATCCAAGCCCATGAAAAACTAAATCATTATATTTTTTCAATCTCACGAGGTATTTAAAACCCCATTGAAATGTTTTTTATAGTACCCTCACTTTATTGAATGAAACATGGAGTTTGTGTGAGAAAAAGAATTTTTTTAAACCTATTTCAAATATTTAGAGAACATAAATTTTTTTAAATATTATTGAGGAACTTATTTGGATAGATATTTTTTAATTAGAACATACCCTTTACATCAACCTTGTTTGTCCCTTATAATCTATGAATTTATTTATATATTTAATCCATGTTATATGTTGACATTTCCTTACCTACCTTCACTCTTAGTATTTCACTATTAGAAATTTGACCTATAACAATGGACCCATAAAAATGGTATGAAAACCCATTGGTAAATTTATGGGTTTTGGTTACCTATAATAATAGTTTTTTAATTCTTTTGGTATACGTATTATATATTCCTATTTATATCAATGGTTTGACCAAACCATTGGTATAGATGATAACATTATATATGTGTAATAGTAATAATAATAATTAATACCTAAAAATTAATATTTATTTTTATACACCCATATATATATATATATATATGTATATGTGAACACAAAAGATATTGTAAAAGAGTGGTAATTCCTTTAGGAAATAATTAGGTGATCACACGATCAATACTCAAGACTAAATTTTTTTAATTGAATACATATACCAATGGTTTTACCAAACTATTGGTATAGGAATTCCATATAAACTTAATTATACCAATGGTTTGGTAACCATTGTTATAAAACACACATACCCGCAGTTTGGTCAAACTATTGATATATGTCTTATGAAGATGAAAAATCACCCAAATGTCTCATCAAACCATTATTATAGGCTATACTAATGATTTTAAATACTATACCAATGGTTCAAATCCATTGGTATATCCTTTTTTGCAGTGGTGTTTTGGAATATATATTTCATGTTTGAGTCTGGGGTAAGGGCCACTCATGAGTGTTTTTTGTGAAGTTACTCCTTACGGTGTGTGTGTGTGTGTCACTATTCTGGGCACTTGAGAGAGTAAATGAATAAGTAATTATCATCATTTGTTCTTAATTTATGTCCTCATTTATTCCAACATAAGGAAAAATATATTTTATGTTGAATTATTAATTTTGGTAACTTTCATGCTTTTTATTCACTTACTTCATTTCATTAATATATCATTTTGCTCCATTTTTTTGAAAAATCGAAAAGAGAAAATGGGAGAATTCAGATGAATTCATTTTTCAAATTCATTCCTTAACTCATGAAATATGCCATTCAAAAAGGCATTTTGGTGTTTTATATTTGTAACGGTAATTGAGTGAGAATATTCTTATGATTTCACTTTAATATTTTTGCATTATAATTTAGAGTTAAACCTCCTCTTTTCATACTAAAATTTTAATTTTTCCCACCAATCCTTATCCCCCAAAATCAATTGAAAATGTCCTCATTATTTGAAAATTTTGTTATGTAGTGTAGTGTGTAGAGTTAATAATATTCAAAATCCTATAGTGATAATATTGATAATCCAGTATGAATTATAGACACTGGATGTTCATTTATTATATGATCATAATGGAAGAGGAATATCACAAGTAATGGATCTTCACAACATCAAAGTATCGAAACATAGAAGAAAAACATTCATCCTAATCATCAATTTGTGTTGAAATTACTCAGGTCAATTCAATCCAACCCAAAAAAACATTAAAATAATGTAATGAAAGAGAAAATAAATTATATAAAATTACCCAAAAGGTTTTATGTGGTTTTAAATTTCATCTTACATCCATAGGAATAAGAATCACAACTCTTCATTTTATCCTAAATAAAGTGTTTCTATCACTTGTGACTAGGTATCCACAGAGACCACTAACTCATATAAAATTTCAACACCTAGAAAATTTACCCAACCCCATACATATATTGGGTATCATCTAGTAATTAGGTAGCACCAAATTCCAAAAAATGTGAGCATCTATTCATTGAATTATGTAACTTCCATCAACCTGTTATATTCCTCAGTCTAACTAAAAATCACTGGCAAACCAACGATGCTCCCTACACCTCGATCATTCACAAATGTTCAATGAAAATAATTATTCCAATGCATAAAATATCCTATTTTGGTCAGTGTAACTCTTAAAAAAATCCAGTGGATTTGACCTTTAAATTGACCAACTGTTAAAAGTTTATAAAACTTCCAACAACCTCACAACCATCTGTTGAAACTTATTACACCTACTTAGAAAACATGGAAGGTTCCTAAAAATTTTCTCATACTATATAAATTACTCCAACTCATTATAAGGCTTCAAATGATCTAAAAATATATATTACTTGAATAATCCTTCAATGATTCCATAACATATTCTAAAAACTCTAAAAAACATCATCCTTTGTACTTACATTGTATTTAAAGCTCATCCTTTATTTATTTTCACTTACCCAATTCCAAATGAGGCACAATGTTTATTTAGTCTATTAAAACCAAAATTATTAGTGAATATATACTCCCAATTCAACCATCTAATTATCTTCCATAACCCCAATACTCCATATTCAATAAACCTTTGGATGTAATGGTACTTCAGGTCGATGTGCTTCATCATCACAAAGATCATCCTATTTTTGGGGAAATGTACCACACACTAATTTTCATAGTAAATAGTATCATTATCCTTGAAAATTTCAATATAATTAATAAATAAACTACATCATTTACTTACTTGATTCCTTATTTTCAACATATTATGCTTCCATTGAAGAGAGTGTAATCACCATTTTCAGCATTGAAATCCAACTGATAGTGGTCAGAAGAAAGGTAAATACATATTATAATGTGATTTTACATGAATACATATCTCCCAAAAAGTATTTATCAATATACCAAAACAATAAATCCTTATCTTCCAATGAAAGGGTTGTATCTTATATTCATTTGGGATATCTCATAATCCACTTAACAAATTACCATTTTTTCTCAAATATTATATAAGACTTCTGACCACTAAAGATATGACTTTTTGTATGAGTTGTATTTATTTAAAATGGGTTTTATTAGTTTTCAATCATGGTAAATGAAATAGAAATATTTTAGGGATGTCAATATGTTAAATTTTTATAATGAAATAAGTTGATGTAAGTAATGTATATATGATACCCATGCTTGATATCAATGTGAATATAGATTGGATTAATAGATGAAAAAGAAAGTAGTCAATTATTATTATCTTAAGGTTGTTGTTTGAAGAATTTGACTTTATAAATCTGATGATTGTTGAACTGATCTTATGTTCAAATATATGTTTCAATAAGTAATACACATTATTTTCAAATATTTTTATATAAGATAAATATTTGAATTATTCCATAAAATATAATATTTATTTCATGATAAGTTATGATTTAGTGAATACCCTGAAAATAATGATTTGAATGAAGAAGAGTTTAAAATAATAATTAAAAGAAACCGATGAAAAATAATATTTATTTTTAATGAGGCATTTAAGGAAAAATATTATATCACAAATCTTATTTGATAATTGAATTAAATTATATTCTATAATTATAATTATTATAAGTTTATCACGGTGTAACTTTAAGAAAAAAACCGGTCCAACCATTTCAAGACACAAGGTCTAGCCCATAAACCACACATGTGGGAAAAAAGGGTCAACCACATGGGAGACTCAGAAGCAGAGGAGTGAAGGTGGACGTATAACATCCATAGGGTGCACATGGTGTCACACAAGGGGGGAGATCATATCAGATGTGTCCCATGTATGTTTTTACATGTGTATCTAGGTTATGACCTTGGTGCTAACTCGAGGTTGAATTAGATCATTGTGATATAAATGGAAGTGCTCAACTGAGCACGATATCGATGTGGTACAATAGTGTTAGTGGAACTATTCACCTACCATTTAAATGATACATATATAACACCATCGTTCAATATTCAATGATCCAATGCTACACTGGCCTCCATGTAGTCATCTCCTTCCTCTTGACATGAGAGCTACTCAACTCAAGAATTTTGATGATCGAACACCATCAGTGATCAAGCCATTCACCGATAATCAAGTAAGTGATCAAAACATGTATGAAAAATATTATTCCTCAGGTCAATACACATATATTATATGATTTTCCTGAAATTAGGTGTTTATTATAAATATAACACTTTTGAATTAAAATATAGTTGTAGAAGGATGAACATGAATTCAATTTTAACGGATGTGTTTCAGCTTAAAAAGGACCATGAAATCATTATCGTGTGCATGTGATATACTCACCATGAGGGGATTCATCATGGAAGAATGGAAATCATGATTTTGAGAATCACATAAATCCACAGTATTTGAATTACAAATAATTTTAGTAATATTATTATTGGACATTAAGATAGCAAAAAATTGGATTTCTGTTTGTGAAATGAAGGGTCTACGTAGGTGGAGCCTTGTCTGTAAATTTTGATACCCCAAGCCAAAATAAAGTGTATTACACTCATGATATCTCTATTTTTACATAAAATATAGCATCAAAATTTTTCATTTTACAAAAAAGGAAGAATATCCGTGATCCTCTTGAATATAAAAGGAATGGGAGCACAACACACTTCTTTTTTGCTTGAAGGAGTTATTTGAAGGACCCTCCTTCTGAAAATAAGTCCCACAACCTCTTTATTTGTGGTTATTGTACTCAAGATATCTATAAGAGATTAAGATACCACATGTTATATCCTCTGTTTTGAACTGGTTGAAAAAGTATAAAGGAATTTCAATTCTTAGTTTGTGGATGTAACAACTCTTATACTAGAATTTGGAATGGAATGATGAGAGTTTGAGCAATTTAAAATGTTATTTCTAGGTAGGATTTATGGTCTGAGAGATAACCCAAAATCCCAATTTTTTTGGTAGTTTCATGTTTTTAACGCTCTATATTAGGAGAGAGAACCTTGGGTTCATGATTAGCATGTGGTTTATACTATCTAGGAATGTCAACTGTGTGACTTGGTTTCTTAAAGAACATGGTTTAATTAAAACATGATAAGGCTATTGTGAGCTACATAGATTGATGAAAAAGTGAATAGGGACAAGTACGGTTTGTTCATGGCTTTTCTAATCATGTGATGCAATCATCCAGGGTGAGGGTTCCTTGAGAAATGAGGCTCATATGGTTGGCACATGGTTGGAAAACCATGTGAGGAAACCATGAGATATGGTGGTTCTTGGGGTAGTTGGATTTCATGGTTGGGATATGGTTTTCTTAACCATGGAAACTATTTAAAATGGGAAAATAACTATTTACCCCTCTTACCCTTAAATTATTTACCTTATTTTCTCCCTCATTTTAACAAGGTGGTACCCCACATGCACCATCATCCCCCTGCTCTTCCTTGGAATGGATCTACCTCATTCTTACTCTAAATCGAACACTACTAGACGAATTTTAAGATGATAGGTATGTCTATAGTTCATCATAACTATTTTATCAATTTATCTATTGTTTTATGGTTAAATAATCATGCAAGATAATATTTATTATTTTTAGGGAGTTCACAAGGTTCGTTGTTTTCACTCATGTTGGCTTGAACCAATAAATGATACTGGATGAGATAGGATTACTTGGTATAATAATGGAGATATATATGTATTTCCCTTAAATTTTAATCATTTATAAAAAAATTATATTTTGTCGCATTCCGGACATTTCGCTTATTTCTCCTAAAATGTGAATTACCTTAAATTAAATTTAAAGACCATAGAATCAATGTTATTTAGAGACCGTAACATGTTTTTAGGTTTTTGACTTCAACATGGTCTACCCCCTTTCAGTGTTTCCTATTATTTTCCCTCATTGTTCAATTCATTGAATTAACAAAAATAATCTTTAGGTGTGTTTGGATTTACTCTTAAAATGAGGATTGACCAATTTAAACTTAATAAATTCCCCTTTTTAGGTTTATAAATGTAATTATTAGTGTAGTAGTTTTAATGGAAATCGGTAGATGGAAAGTAATTACACTTATCCATGTTTAAAATTTTAAATATAGAGATTGCTCATAAAGAAGATACTTTAAAGGTGAGGCTTATATTATAGAGAAATATTATAATATGATATTACTATAAATACTTTATTTGGTCCTTGTCTCTAGTAAGAGAGATAGAAAATTGAAGTAAATATATAGGAATATTGAATGTGTGCTTCACATGGCATTTATCTATCATAAATGAAATTTGAATGGTATGAACATGTCACTTTACCTTCTCGGGAAAAAATAAATGAAATGATTATAGGAATTTTTTTATTGTAAATGAGGATTGGAAATATCTGATGGCCTTTTTTAATTACTATATTTAACAATCATATTTATCAGTTATTCACTATGTGTTATATGGTTCCCAATATGAAATTATATGGCCAGAATTGTAAGGAATATTGAAATGAATGAATTATGAATGATTAAGAGAGGTTGGACATGCCACTCTTAATCATTAATTTGAAATTATTTCTCAAGGAATTCTTCTTTATTTATAGAAACTATTGGACATGGAATTCCTAATTATTTTTTGAAATCATTGAACATAGGGTTCCTTATTATTTATTGAAATCAATAGACATGGAATTACTCACTATTTATTGAACTCATTGGATATGGAGTTCCAAATTAAATTGTGTAAATTTTTTTGGACACAAATATACTTATCATTATCTATTAAATTGTGGGATGTGACGTTTCATTACCCCTTAGTCATATTCTTGGGATGATGACCTTATTTAAATATGAATCATTATATGATTATATATAGAAATGTATTCATTGGTTATATAACATGGACCCCAAATCGATTTATATAAAATGTAAAATTCTCTGATATTATATATCAGTCCGAAGTAGGCATGGTTAGTCTGGTGTCCCATGATGAACAAGAAATTGAAATGGTTATTTATACATCCTTAAAATTATTTATTTTTAATAAATTTACAAAGTTAAATTTTAAATTCAGGGATGAATTTAATTATACATCGTTGGAAGTGGCCTGCTACGTTTTGTTCACACCATGTTCGAGCCACCATTTGGTACCTAGATAGATCTTCTGATTGCAGGTTATGACTTGGTGCATGATTCCTTGCTATTTTATCTTTTTTTCTAGTACTAACATGGATATAGGTGATGATCATTTACTTGGACCACTAACAGGAGTTGAGTCTTTTTTTATTTATTATTTTTTTAGTCTACCCCTATTGTATGTATTTCAAGTTGTATGTTGACTCTGTTGTCTTTATAGAATAGCATGTTCAAGAATGGTCAGATTTTTGGAACTGGATTGGTTATCTGTTAGTTGTTGATTATTTGTATTTTCATCTTCCAATATTATTATTATCATTTTATTCCTCTATTGTATTTATTACCGATCTAGAGGTTATAATATCCTCATTGTATAATCATGAGACCCTCAATTCTAGTTGGAAACATCTGGAATATGGGGAGGGGTACTTGAGGCCTTATCCCCATCCAATCTAGTTATTGTTTACAAATATAACCAGGTCAGGATGTAGAAAAGTTTTATTAGTGGTCTTTCATTCCATTCCATTTTTTTGAGGATAGTAGAAAAGATACTAGGGATATATTAGTACATGGTAAATAGATCATTTATGGGAATTGACAACCCATGAATCAGGGAAAGATCATGTTTCTTGGGATGAAACTGCTTTTCATGTTATTTTTTATTACAATTGATTATTATTCCACCTTGAATTATTGATATATTTCTCCTGGATACTAATTTTTGAGGTTTACCTTTTGGCCCAACATTCCAAGAGACAAGGTGTTTTCATGCATCATTTCAGGCACATAAGACTCACATTTCATTAGAATTGTTATTTGTATACCCATTTTAGTTATTTTCCTACTTACATGCATGTATTCATCGTTTATGGGATAGAATTCTATGATATGGTATGATATATAGTTGGTTAAATAAAGTGTCAAAATCAACCTAAATGGTATTTTACAATATAGGTTCATTTTGGAATTCTATATAATTAGCCTGAAATTGATTAAAATAATGAAATGGTTTTGTATTGATTATTGAATTAACTTTAATGAATATTTTAATTTCATTGATGTTGGATTGTTTAATAAATTTGTGTTAGTATTTATGGTTGTTAATTAAATAGTTTTTCAATTTCAACTTATAAAGTCTTGTATCTCGATAACATTTGGAATGATGATCTGTATAACTAAATATGTATATTCTTTACTCGAACCTTGTAGGTGTGTTTTAGAATGGGATGCCTATGTGATAAACCCACTAAAGGTGTTTTTGAATTTATTGAATTCAACTATTAATGGGTTTCACATAAATGGGGTCTGAATTGAAATTCATAGATAATTTAGTCCATTAATTAGAAATGGATTCACATATAACTGAACCCAGGCTTGCATTATAGGACCCTCATAGGTTGCCCTTATTTTTGGTTATTAGTTCTTAAAACCATGGGCGTATAGTTATGGTAAATGATATGGGTATTTCAAGTGTCTGAAACCACTCATATTGTGTTATATATAAGTGTATGATTATATCATGCTTGACTGACCTCCTTTAAATGATAAAAGTGTTTTTGGATATTTAAATACCTTACTAATATGGGTTATTAATTAATTAAAATTCTATTCACAAACAAAAGACTGTTTTCCTATATAGCTTATGATTGAAATTTTCTTTGACAAAGAAAGTTTTACAAATTCATGGGTGAATAAATAGGTAAAATGAAATTATGAAATAATTTTCCTAGAAATATATGAGACGTAAACTAAATATTGTGCCATCTACATTTTCCTCTATCACTGGTTCTTGACAGTGCATATATCTAATCCTCTATAATATTTATAATTAATCTAATTCTATGAAATGTCATAAATAAAACCTTTCAATGGTGTAAATTGTAAAGAACCCTTGAGTAAGGGTTATCTTTATAATTTCATTGCACTACCTTGAATGGGAATGTAGATGTTTCCCATAGGTTTCATCATCCTTGTGTTTCTTTCTACCTAAAGGATAGGTGGTAGATCCTAGTAACCTTTTAGGAATAAAACTATTTTAGAAGTCCATACCTTATGTTAAAGTTAGTGGTTAGCCTAGTTTGGTAGCACATTTGGATATGGGAAACTAGTATACTTTTGAGATGAGTTTCTATGAATGGAAATTTTCATTCCTTTCTTAGTTGAGTTGGATAAGATTATTAGATGATGAAATGACATTCTAGGTAGGGGTGGTTAGTGATAAGTTGAACCATAAGGGGTATTTCCCTATACGTGTGACCACTGAGTGTCTAATTTTTTTCCTTTTCTATGGGTATTCTAACACTTTTGGGAACACTGCCCTATGAGGTTTCTAGGATATAATATAGTTCTGTTACGATGATGCTTGAAAGGTGATTTTATTACACTTATATTGATAGATTTTGACCCTTGTTGGTCGATGATCTCCATACATACTTTCAGTTTTACTTCTTTAGACAGAGTTTTTTTGAACATTTTTTGCTGTGTAATAGAGGTCATTAAGTGGGATATAGTTCTCATGTGATACACCTTAGGTCTAGGTGGGTGAACTTAGTGGCCCATTTTTTTAGTTTTAAATGTAAATTCTGGGTGGGAGACCTATAATCCCTTAATTTTGACTCATAACTTGATGAGTAAGCTATGTATTTTTTGAACAAGGGAAACCTCAGAGAGGATATGGAATAGTTATAAAAAATCTTTTATTGGTGGTGAGATTTGTTGTATGCTTTTTTATACTAATGGATGGTAGTTTCTTTGGTTTTTGATATAGGTTGGACGATGTATTTGTGTATTTAAGATACACCTAGAGAGATATGTATCAAGACTAGCTTCGATGGGTTGGGATGTTCAAGTGACTTTCTATATTGACCAGTGGTTTATTTGTTTATGATTTAATTTACAAAATGATATCACTAGGTGGGTGTTCACCCAATAAATAATGACACAAGTACATGATCGATTTTAAAGAGGATTACTAAGGAATCTCCTAGCATGTTGAAAAACTAATGTACCATATAGAAAAATGAAATCAATCTTTTTGATGGATGAATCATGGTAGCATGAATTGGGTCTTGAATATGGTGGTATAGGATGTAAACCCATTGCATATGGAATGTTTAGTCCATACCAGTTTTTCAGGGTAACTGGATTATGTGAAACTTCAGTGAGTTTTCAGGTACGAGCCAAAGATTGATGGTTTTTGAAACTGATTCTTTTAGGTGTAGTGAAGTAGATATTTTTTTAAATTAAATAATGTTCTTGGTGATGAGTTATAATATGTAAATAAAGTGAATTCCATGTTATGGTTGACCCTTGGATGTACCTTGAAATGCATTTTTAGGAGATGGAGTGTCAAAAGTTTCTTAAAGACAAGTACTACTTGGTTGACATGAGTGTGGATTGAGAGAGTGATACACTCCTATCGATGGAATATGAATTTACTCCTACTCTAGAGAGGATCATTCCCAATATATTGACATCATCCAATGTAGTCTAAGAGACAGTTAGGTATATGCGAAGATATCTAATTTAATTTTATTGTTTGATGGAGTTACTCCATGGGAGTCATTCTTGTGGTGCGATTTATGGAAATCCAAATGGTTGGGATAACACCATTTCTTATTTGATGGTGGTGACCCATGTTGTATTTTTTTTATTTGAAAAATTACATGGGAACCATTCTTAGGAAGTAGGAATGGGTGATAGCTGACATATGTGTTAGCATTCATGAATGAGAGGGTTGTTAGCCATTCTCTTCATTATTCCCGAGGATAGATGGGGTATGGGATGTGGTAATCACAACTGTTTTATTGGTGTGATGACATGGATTATCGAAAGGTGGGAAGAGTGACTTAGGTTATTGATGAGAGACCCTCATGTGAGAAGGGATGTAAGACCCTATGACTGGTTGGGTGATGATCTCTCTATCTCATGTATGCTGTTGGATAAATGTAATAATGAAAATCTGGATTAATCAATTAAATACTAGGTACATGATCGAATATAGACTTGGTGGAGTCTGAGTGTAGGCATCAGGCCCGGGCTAGCCTATCATGATCCATGGTTTTTCGATCGGGTATATACCAGTGATCATGCTGGGGCACAATGATAAAAATAATGGTTTGTCCAGGAGAAATCACTAGAAGTTAGGTACATGCTTCAATCAGTGTGGATGAAATGATCCCGTAGATTCATAAAATAGAGGCTCAGTAATTTGGTTTTGATGATTTATTAGTTGTTTAAGATGAGAATTTTCAAAATTAGTTAGCTGGAGGTGGTTTAAATTGTGTTTCCTTGAGTGGTTAGATGCGGTCAGTGAGGAACCACAATGATCATAACATTTTGTTGAGGTAAGTTTAGTGTAAATGTCATCTACGGATTTTTATTGTATATACATATTGAAATGGCTAGATTGGTTTATTGGAATTTGAATATTTTATCAAATTACTAATCATTCGAGGAGATTTGTTGGGATGCTAAGGGTGTGATTCAACAGTCAATTCCAATGGTAGGAATACCATGACTCAAAATTAGCCAGTATAGATTATAACCTATAGTGGGGATAAATAAATGATAGTTGATGAAAGAGATGATGAAATTATAATTTCTTGTGTTATATGGGGTTGAGTAAGTATTGTCTTAATATTTTAGCTATAGTTACAAGGTGGATGCCTATCAATTACACAACTTTTTTCTTGATAGGGAATTGAATTTTAGTTAGAGTAGATAGTAACTTGCTACATGTCTAGGAATCTATGGATGTTGTTTGTGTTGATAATATGAAATGTTTTCTTTTATTAGAGAGAATATTCCATGGACGGAATCATGGGCAGGGGACCTAAGGCATCCTATGTCGTCCTTAGGGTATTTGACTCTAGGGGAGTTCGTCATCCGCGGATTTTTACCACAATAATCCCATTTCTATTGTATAGGGTAACAATTTTGGGTAGGCCATAGGTTTAATGGCTTGTGGGAACAAGTAGGTCATATGTTTAATATCTTATGGGGACAAATGGGTGGTGATGTGTGTCCCCATTGGGTAAGATTTCACACTTGAGACTTGGTTGAGTGTTTCCCCCTAGAGAAAGATTTCACACATGGGATTTAGTTCTGTGTATCCCAGGGGAAAATATTTCACACTTGGGGGTTTTCTGAAGTGTGTCCCTAGGGGTGGAAGATATAACACATTGAATTTTATTATGTGTGTCCCTAGGGGGAATATTTCACACTATGGATTTTATGGTGGTGAAATAATGTGTTCCTCTATGCATGGAGATAATCACACATGGATATTTGGTTGTGATGTTGGGGTTTCCAGATTAAACCTCGAGAAGGTATCCTATATGTCTTCGTATGTCGAAATCAAACCTCTTGGAGGTATCCCACATACCATTTTTAAGGGATAGAGATCAAAACCTGCATAGTTCGATGCCGCAGTTCGAGGTTGTTTGATAGGATTGGTCCATTTAGTTTAACGTCATGTGATAAGGAAACTCGAGTCACAGAAGGAGCATCAATGAGGGATGATGTGGTGATTATGCTTGAAAGATGAACGATTGTTTGGAGATCTCATCCTAGGTGTGGAGTTTCATCCCATGGAAATAGGGGTTTATATGGGGATTAAGAATAGAGGTGGCCCGTGTTAGGTGGTTCATCCCATGGTGGGGAATGATGGTTTAATCCCATGATGAGTGTACATGGTGAATCCCTTGATCATCGCATGGGGTAACACTACAGTTCAACGTCATGGATACAGATGTTTTCAAGTATTCTAACATTATATGATTAGTATGTGGGGTTGAGTAGTTTTACAACATGAAACTCATATATTTGTAGGGCCTAGACCTAGGGATACTATTTTTCAGTAGGAGAGGAAGATACGGGAAAAAGTCTTCTCTACCAAGAAAGGTCAATAGTTTCCAATAATGCTGAAACTTTTGGGGCATTGATACATATAGATCATGTTCCTCTAGGAGGGGTATGAGGTGAACACTACAATTTTGGAGTAGAAATTAGGTTACCTGATGTAAGGGTGTCTATTATTAATAGAATGATTAATCAATTTTACTATGATTAGCATAAAAAAGTCAAGGTAATGGTATAGAAATTTATTAAAGTGAAAGGGATGAACATAAGGGATGATGGTATAAGTCAAACAAGAATTCGGGGTGTGGATGAACTAGTTATAGAAGGGTATAGGGCCCATTCATACTAAACATTCATGAATGGGTTTTTTATGAAAGGAGGCACCATGGATAGGCTCAGTGGATGGGTTTCATGAAGGGTGGGGTTTCATGAAAGTTGATGGATTTGAAAAGGATAGGTGTCTCATGAAAGTGAATGTTTTTTGAAATAGGGTTTCATTTCCTCAATGTGAAGTCTTGGTTCACATAGGGATAGTTTCATGAAGGATAATTATCTCACAAATCCCCAATATCCAAAAAGTATTTTTTTCCTATGTGGAGGACATGGAACTTCTTGAAAGGAATATCCACCATGGGTTTAGGTTCTCAAATCTCCATGGGAGGTGGTTTCAAAAAAAATGGATACATTAAGAAATCCATCTCCTCTTTGGATCACGAAGGATAGAGGTTCACAAATTTATATATTTTGGGTAGAATTCCAAAAGTTGTGTCCGTTGAAAATTTAGACATGTGGAGGTATTTAACGCCCGAATGAAGGAAGTGGGATTGATTTCATGAAATATAGTTTCATGTTAAAATGATATTGACCATCATGGAATCAGGTGTGAAAAGAATATATATTGTCCAAAGGTTACCACCTCCACCTATTTGTGTTCTAGAGACCTATGTGAATTAGATTTATGTTTCATGGAGTTTACTACTTCAACTTCTAGACCTATTGAAAACCTCCATGAATTGGAGGTACGTTACACAATGTTTAATGCCTATACCTCTGTACCACCTATCCAAATTTGTGATGAGATGAGTTTTACAACCTAAATCCAACACTCCTAGATCTAGTAAAAAACATGCTATATATTTTTTTTATAAAAATTAACTAAGAAATATAGAGTCCTTTTAAAAACAAGGATCTTTTCCGGTTTAGGTATTAGAGGAAAAGGAATAACAGTTACAATATATTGGAGTTTAATATGAATTATACACAAAAATTTACTTGAATTCCCTAATGCTATCTCCTTATAATATAAAAAATCATTTACAACTTCTAATGATCCCATGAAAAACATTTTAAAAAATAGGGCGTACATAAAATTTCCTAGTAAGGGTTTTTAAAAACTAGCGAGAATTATTATTTTTAAATAAATTTTAAAAACTATTTTAAAAAAATTACATTTTATCAAAAATATAAAACACTTGACAAATACATTTCAAAAATATAATTATAGGGATTTAAAAATATATAACCATATAAAATAACATTTAAAACCCTTGAAAATACATATCAGTTTGAAAATTTTATTTTAAAAAAAATTCTCTTTATTTGGAAACATTTTATATAATAAATATTTTCTAAAAATATACAACTTGAGTTTTCAAAATATATAACAATTGATTATATTTTTCAAAAACCATTAAAAATAAATTTTACCTTTAAAATATTATTTTGAAAACATTTTCCCTTTTTATCAAAACATTTTATATAATAATTTTTTTTTCAAAAGATATAAAACATGAATTTTTCAAATATATAACCATAGAAAATAATTTTTAAAAACCATTGAAAACAAATATCACATTGAAAATATATATCTCATTTAAAAACATAAAAACCTTACTTTTAAAAATAATAACTTTTTATAGAATGAAATTATACTTGGAAACCCTTAATAAATCCATGTGGCCTGTTGTAGTATCACAATTTGGACAACATTTGGTTCAGGGCTTGGGTTCAATCCCCATTCCTCATAATCATGTTTGATATCCAAGTGCCAAGTTTTATCGAAACGTTTTTTATATGATTTCATTTCTCATTTAATTTACAATAAAATACATCCAAAAACTATTTAAATTATTTTCAATAGAATTAAATTTATATGACATAATTTTTATAAAGATCTAATTTTGTGAATTCACCATAGGTTAGGAGAAATCCATACTTCACAATTAATACTTACTTAATATATATAAATATGGAAATTTAAAAAGGTAGTTTCACCTTATAAAAAAATTATGGAATGTTAATTTCATAAAAGAATATGGCCACATATATAATGATAATTTATATCCATATGTTTAAAATGATATTTCATGGCACATGAGCCTAGCCCAGTTGGTGAGGTCTTGACATGCACATCCAAGTGACCCGAGATCAAATCCGGGTGGAGACATATTTTAGGGATACTATAGTAGGTACTGTAGTAGGAACTATAGTAGTTACTATAGAAGGTACCATTTGGTACTATAGTAGCAGGAACTATTCATCCATCTGGGCCTTCGAGCCACTGGTTTGGTCCTCGGGTCCTGCAAGGGCATCAGGCCACCCAAGGTCTTCGAGCCAGTTGTCTCCCAAGGCCTTGAGGGACACCTAAAGACCTCTAGGATAGCCCAAGGCCTCTAGGACACATGAAATTGTAGATGATACTAGTCATATTACAAGGGAAAAGACTCTATATGAATATTCAGAGCCGATGAATTCCCCAGAGCAGAGCTAACAATAATTAGAAGACTGAGAGGGTATGGAATAGCCATCGGGACTAGGCATGTGCATCTATGCACATGAAAGATAGCTGACCAACCTTGCAAAGTGGAGTGCTTATATGATGGCATTTTTTAGGGATTGGTAGTTCTAAGTTTTCTTGTCTAGTTGTTTCCTCTAAGACCTAAGGGTCATGTAGTTGTCTCTTAATCCTTTGGGAATTGTAAGGGTTCCACCTCACCCCTTTAAAGGTGTGTTAAAAAAATAAAAAAAATGCTATTTATTCCATTGAGGATATTTCATGCTTAAAATGATAACTATAAAATCCATTTGAACTTGTAAAGAATTTTATTAAAATATAATTATACACTTTGACTTTTTAATTTCAAATTTGAATAATTAAATTTACATTTAGAAATTATTTACTTATTAAAAAAATGAGGTGTTTGGAAGTATCTTTTCACAAACATAAAATAATTGTTTAAAAATATAAATCCTTTACATAAAATAATAGTAATTTTAAATGACTACCCCCTTAAATAAAATAATAGCAGATAAATAAATATAAAATAACTTTATTATAAAAATAATTACATTACATAAGGGTTTTTGAATAAAAATAAACATAGCATAATAGTTTTGAAAAAAAATTCACTTTTAAAATATAATTTTGAAAATATAAATCCATTTTATAAAAATGTTTTTGCTTAAAGTAAATAATAGATTTAAAAACATTAATTCCTGGAGAAGTACCTACTTAAATAAAATAGAAATTTTTAAATTGAAAACATATATACTTTTATAAATAATTATACAACCCTTAATTATAATACAATTGGGTTTTAAAAATAGAATATAGTTGAATAAAAATAATAGTTTTTTGAATAAAATAATATAGATATTCAAAATTTTATATCTCTTGGCATAAAATTATATCTTTGAAAAAAGTGGTTTAAAACCAAACAATAGATTTTATCAGAACAATTTAACTTTATAAAATTAAAATTTTTAAAAGTAAATTATCTTATAATTGGAAAATATAGTTTCCCCTTAATTTAATCTGAAAAATGAGCACATCAAGTGATTTAAATAATAAACCTGGTGAGAAGAGATGGAGGGAGATAGAGAATGGGCCATGAGTTTCCAAAAATTAAAGATGGTTATATATATATATATACATAGCAGTTCGGGTACTTCAAATATATATATATATATATATATATATATATATATAGAGAGAGAGCTCATGGCTGAATCTTGAGGCATAAGTTGGATTCTGAAGGTGACCATCATGGAAGATAAAACAATGTTCCTACTGTTTAATTTTTTTTAGTGGGTTTCATGTTCTAGCTTTTAGGGAAAGTTGGAATTGATAATGTAAATTCCATTATTCATATATATATATATTGTCTCTTAAGGTTAATAAAATCCATTTCTAAATATGAATATATATATATATGATTTTTCTTGGAATTTCTAGGCTTCCTTAGGAAGAAAACTCCCCATTAGTGTTCTATGTAGATAGATAACCTATAGAGGGTAGGTCAAAGGCTATGAATTTGTTTCCATGGAAACTTGGAAGTGGAGGTAGGGTTTTGAGGTGCATTGTTTGTTCATATTCTACACCAACATTTAATTTTGTTGGATGGAGATGGAAAACAATAAATTCAATTTTGATGGTTGGTGGACCTTCAGTCTGGAATGTCGAATAATTAGTCGGAAAAATGATGTTTAGTGCTACAAAGAAGATAAAAAATAGCAGTATTATCAAATGATCGATGTGGATTTGATTGAATGTCTATTACTTAAATGGTTGTTTTACCCATGGGTGAGAAGTAACCCACATCACTTGTCCCACATCAAAAAAGAGTTTATTGAGCACTTCTATATAATACTCCATATTCTATCAAGCACTCAAAATGACATCAAGGCCGACACTCAAAACACTACAAACACACAGATGGGGAGCAGTCAACCTACATGACCCTTTACCAACTTATGAGTGCACCATGTTGGAACTATTCCCATGTACAAGTAGCCAATCACACTATTCTTGCTACCTTATGGGATCTTTAGGGCAAATACAATGCATGACTAGTCTTGACACTAATAGGTGAGTGGTTGCAGTGGACAGGTGAGTTTATAATGGTTGGAAATTTTTTTAATATAAATAAATCATAATTATTAAAATATTGTTAAATATTTTTAAAACAAGGATTATCTAAATATATAAGTACTTATTATTTTATTTTTATTTGTTTTAATTTAAAAAATATATTTATTACAGTACTTACTTTTCTAAAATTAAAATTTTAAATATGTAATTTTATTAACCCCAATTTTTTATTAAATATTAATATATAAATATTAACTCCAAAATTATAATTTTTTAATCTATATTTAACTATTCTATAAAATTTTAACACATATTTGTTTGATACTAAATACTAATCTAGACTATTACTACAATATTTGTAATATAATATTTTTTAAATATCAAATCATAAATACAATTAAGGATTAAAATTATTCTAAATTGAAAATAAATTAATCTAAAGTAATAATATTATAAACAAAATATTTTTAAAACTAAAAAGATTTCATATCGAAATAATGAAGTTTTAATATAATTAATAATAACATTTTTTATAAAAAATATTTTTAATTAAGGAAATAAGTTTCAAAGAGATTATTATTTTAAATTTAACCGTATAATTTCAACTTAAAATATATATATCAGTTAATTTTTAGAGAACAATTTAAATAAATATATATAAATTAATGTATTTTCATAAAAATAGAATTTATATTTTTCCATAAAAACAAAATTTCTTGAAAACTAATAAAAAAGTAACAGTTTTTAAAAGAATGTAAATTTTTATTGAAATTTATAATCAAAACATATTTGGATTAGAGAAAACCATTCCACAAAATTTTCCATGTAATATTTTTTTAGTTTGTTTAGATCATTTAATAAACATTTTTTAAAAGGATATCAATGATTATAATTTATGGTATGTTACATTTTACTCCCCTTAAAATTATTTTCCCCCTAAAAATTCTTTCATAGTGCTAAAAGAAATTTTGAATTTCAATTTTTTTAATTTGGAAAACTAGAATAACAAAAATTTAATATTTTTAAGGGGAACCTAATTACCTAGAAACCATAAAAGGAATATTTTTCCACTTAGATTATCCATAAATGAAAACATTCTAACTTCTAAAGTTGTTTAAACCATTCCTATGATACCATGTGTAACTACCCAAGACCCACACTCTCAGATCCAGTGTAAAACTTATTTCATATTTGATTTATAAAAATTAACTAAAATATATATAGTCCTTTATAAAAACAATTATCTTTTCTGGTCTATGCATTGGAATAAAATGAAAACCCATTATAATATATTAGATTTTAATATTAATTTTCCAGAAATATTTTTTGACTTCACTTGTGCTATCTTCTTTCAAAAGTCAAACTACTTTGAAATAACAAATGAGCATGTGGAAATCATTTTATAACACATTGTGAGAATAAAATTTTCCAATAAGGGGTTTAAAAAACTAGTGAAATCATTTTTATAAATACAGTTTAAAAATCCATTATGATTTTGTTTATTTTATACAAAATATAAAATTTTTAATAAATACATTTTGAAAATATAATTCTAGGGGTTTCAAAATATATGACCATATAAAATACCTTTAAAAAACTTTGAAAATACATATCACTTTGAGAACATTATTATAAAAACATTTTTCCCTTTATATAAAAACATTTAATATATTAAAAATCATCCCAAAAATATAAAATAGTGTTTTCAAAATAAAAACAATATAAAATGTTTTTGAAAACCCATTTAAAATACATACTAAATTAAAAAAATTATTTTGGAAATATTTTCCTGTTACTTTAAAACTTTTTATATAATTAATATTTTTTAAAAAAATGTGAAAATAGAGTTTTCAAAATATATAATCATAAAAAATAGTTTTCAACAAACTATTCAAAAAATATATCAACATGAAAACAATTTTTCAATTAAAAACATAATAACCTTGGTAAATAATTGGATTTATCCTTAATGTTCTAAAAACTGTCCATTTGAAAATAATTATTTTTTTATGGAAATAAATGAAACTTGGTAACCCTTAAGAAATATATGTGTCCAAATGCTGTATCAATTTTTGGATGAATTCTTCTTGACGTCTTTGGTTTAGTCCTCATTCATTTAATCAAGTTTTTAACCCAAGTGTGGTGCTTAATAAAAACATTTTTGATAGAGTTTCTTTTCTCATCTAATTTCAAAAAAACATACATAAAAAAACAACATAAATTATTTTCAATAGAAAATAATTTTATATCAAATAATTTTTATCAAAAATGATAATATGAAACCTCAATAAGTTAGTATAAATCTATCAATCACAATTAAAACTTACATAATATAAATAAAGATGGAAATAAACAAAGGTAGATGCATTTCAAACCATATTATGGAATACAAATTTAATAATAGAATATGGAAACATATATAATATTGATTAAAATCCATATGTTTAAAATTATATTTCATGCATCTAATGATAAATATAAGATATACTTGAACTTGTAAATTAATTTTTTCAAATAAAATGATACACTTTCTCATTTTAATTTCATCACTGAATAATAAAATTTCCATTATAGAATGATTTACCTTATTTTAAAATTATTTTTTAGAATTATCATTACCTATACATAAAATAATAGTTTAAAATATAAATACCTTACATAAAATAATATTAATTTTTTGTTTACAAAAAATAATTTCACATAAATAAAGATAAAATACTTTTCATACAAAAATAATTCCCTTACATAAGGGTTTTTGAATAAAAACAAGTATACAATATTAGATTCGAAAACAAAATTCCCCTTTCAAAATATAATTTTTAAAATATAAATCCCATTCATTAAAATCGTTTTTCATAAAATAAATTATAGCTTTGAAAAATTGAATTCCATGAAAATAACTCCCTTACTAAAATAGTAAATTTTAAAATGTTATCATATATAATTCGATAAATTAATATATTCCACATACTTAAAATATATTAGGGTTCCAAAAATGGACTACCCTTTCAAAAAAAAAAATATTTTTTGAAGAAAATAATATAGATTTGAAAAATTTTAAATCCCCTTAAATAAAACAATAAATTTGTAAAAAATGTGATTTTTAAGAAAAAATATTTTCTTTTATTTTTAAAAAATACCCTTACATAATTAATAGTTTTAGAGATAAATAATCTTATAATTCGAAAATATATTTTCCCCTTACTTCAATCTATAAAATAACCACTGCCAGTACTTGAATGAGTGAACTAGGTGGGATGAGAGGGAGGGAGAGAGAGCATGGTCCATGGGTTTCCAACGAGTGAAGAGGGGTCTTGGTATATTTAGACATATACATATAAGTTTGAGTACATAATATATATGTATAGAACATGACTTAATCTTGAGGCATAAGATAGATATTAAAGGTGGATAATGCAGTATCGAAAACAGTGTTCCAACTCTTCCAAAAAAATTTATATAGGGATCGATTTCTAGCTTCTGGGGAAAACTAGAAACGATAACGAAAATTCCATTATTGATATATATATAAAATCTCCTTAGGTTAATAAAATCCATTTCTAAATATTATAGTGTTTATGTATATATATATATATATATATTCTTATTCTCTACTATTCTAATCTTCCTCAGGAAGAAAACTCAACATTGGTGTTTAATTGAGGTAGATAACCTATGGATGGTAGGCCAATGGATATGAATTTTTAATCCATTGAATATTGATGGTGTAATTATGGTTTCTAGGTGAACTTTTTTTAGGTATTATATGCTAGATTTTTTTTATGGTGGAAGAAGATTGAAAACAACAAAGCCAGTGTCGATGGTTGGCATAGATTCAGTGTGGCATGTGGATGTGAGAAGAATAATAGTGATGTTTAATGTTTTAAAAAAGAAAACGAATCAAAATATGATCGAATGATCAATGTGGATTTGATCATATGGATATGATCTAAATGTTTCTTTTAGACAAGGTTGAACATTACCCCACATCACTTGACCCTGATCGAAAATGCAGTGTGTTGAGTGATTTAATATAATTCTCCCCATGGATCTGAGTGCTCAAGATGGCACCATGGTCAAAACCTGAATCAATACACACACATAAATGGGAATATACTAACCCAACTATCTTCTTGTGTGTCTATGGGTGCACCATGTTGGAGCTATTCCTAATCCCTAACATCCACTCATACTACTCATGCCACGTTACAAGATTTCCAGGCAATCTCCCATGTGTGGTTTAGCTTTTCTCTAATAGATGCATGGTTGAGGTGGCTAGGAGGGCTTGTAAATGTTATCCAAAATTTTAATATAACTTTGTCATACTTATTAAAATGTTGTTAAATATATTGAAAATTAGGTTTATATAAACATATATATACTTATCATGTTCTTTTTATTTGTTTCTGTTTAAAAATTATAATTATTAAATTGAAATATTTTCTAAAATTAACATTTTAAATATATTATTCTATTAGCCATAATTGATTATTTAATTTTATCATACAATTATTAACACCAAAATAATAAATTATTAATGAATATTTCATTTTTTTACACATTAACATAATTTTTTTGATACTAATTATTCATATCAACTATTATTAGTAGAGCCATAATATTATATTTTGTAAATATCAAAACAGAATTACATTCACGGCTGAAAATTATTTTAAATTTAAAATAAGTTATGAAATAGTAATAGTATTATAAAAAAATATTTTTAAAACTATAAATTTTAAAAATCAATATAATGTATTTTTAAAGTGATTAATAGTTACTTGTTTTTTTATAAGAAAGATTTATAATTAAGGAAATATGTTTCAAAGAGCTTGTTATGATAAATTTGAAATTGTAATATAAAATTGATATATATATTTGAGTTTTTTTAGAAAAACAAATTTATATAAATTTATATAAATTAATGTATTTTCATTATTATATAAATTATAATTTTCCATAAAATACTAATTCTTAAAATATAATAAAAATTTTATTTTTATAAGAAATAATTTGAAAATTTTAACTTAAATTATAATCAAAACATATTCGGATCAAAGAAAACAATTTTATAAAATGTTCCTTGTAATGAAACACCTTTAAGTTGGATTAAATAATATTATAGGAATTTTCTAAAATGAAATCCGTGCTTATAATTTTTGGGATGTTACAATGAATGTTCAGGAATGTTTTAACTTTTGTGAACACAACAACATTAGTGGGGTTTGGAGTTATTTTCGAATTTATTTTCTTCAAACCACCAATTTTTCCTCAATATCTTTAGTGATACATGTATTTTAGTGTCAAAAAACACCCCACTTAAAATTTTATTCGATGAGGGAGAGGAGGGCTGAATTCTGAGGGAAAAATGACAATAATGGAGATTGGAAAACTCTTCTAAAAAAACACGGTCTGACCCTATGACTATAAATAAGGATGTGGGTCCCTAAGGGGACCATGTTGATTTTATGAAATATAGGTCAATGCTCTATTTTCATGTAAATAAATACTTTTTTGAGTGTTTTGTTATCTTTATCCTCACCACTAATGAAAATTTTCCTCTTTCACAAATAACCCATTCTTGACCATACATTCATGAGATTATAGACATTAGAAAACTTGATTATCACAAAAAAACTCTATAAACCATCCTCCATGAGACAAATTCTAAAACTCTTAAATCCTTGATTGGTGCCCCCAAATGGTGTATATTCTTCTGTGACTCGATGAAGTGAGAGGAAGAGAACCTCATGATTGGGGAGATCTTCCATAGAAATTTCGATCAAGTTAAACTCATTACCTTATTGAAGGAGGCACATCAAGAATGATGAAAATGAAAAAAGGATTCCATAATATAGTTTTGGGATGAGTGATGATGTGTTCTTCCCTAGTTCCAATTGAGACGAACCCACTTATTGGTTCAGGAGCATGCCTAGGAAGTACCAATGGAACATGAATGTCAGAGGTCACATTATGAAGGAGCATGCCTCTATCACCACTCACACCATGTGTAACCACATGAAAAAAGACTATAGGGTGGAATTAGAGGAATGAGTGTACCCCTCAATGTGAGATTATTCTCAAGGAAGGTTTGAAGAACAATGTATATGGATGGAATGAGGAATGATACCTTCACCAAGGTGGAAGCATTACCAATGAGTGGGTGTTGGTAATATAGGTAAGCCAGTACTGTCCCAAATTCTAGCTGGAGCTAAAGCATTTAGAGCATTATGAGGAAGCAAGTTCCTCATAGTTTTATGTTTACCATCAGTAGGAAATCAATACAGAGCTGTTGAAAAGGTGTTCATTGGGGACCAATATGTTTCATCTATATCATGGGGAGGTCGACATTAGTTTGTTGTACCTCTATCACATATTAGGGATAACCATCCATGAAGAAAAGTTTGATGAGTTTCTCTAATCTGATGATGTCATGGATTACTAGGAGAATATGTTGGTAATTTTGAGGGTTCTATAATGCTTGGTATAAGTGGACAGTGAGAAAAAACTGAGGATGAATGATATCTCTTTCAAATAATGGTTTTTCTATTTCACTAATGCAAATTAGGCCTTCAATAATTCTAGTAAAGTGTATTTATCAATACTATAGAAGCACTGATAATGTAAGTGATTTTAAAGGGTTATATTTAAAAATGCTCATAAAAAGTACTCATAAAGACCCCATTTAACATTTCTAAAAAAAGATGAATAAAGGAGGAATTTATCAGTTCTTTTTTAGCACTGATATAGGGGAATTATTAGGGATTTTTAGCACTGTTAAACACCCCCTTTAACATCCCTAAAAAAGTGTCGATAAATGCCCCACTGATAAAGGGTATTTTTTTCACGTCCCACCCCTTTATCATCATTTAATGCCCCCCATTATTTGTGCTCCCCACCCCTTTTTTAGTGATTTAGATAATCCCACCCTCCCGCGCCCTCACCTCCCACCAGAAAGTTTCAAACATGATACCTACATCATATACAGCAATGCTTTTTCAACTCCTCTATCCTGTTTTGTTTTTCATTTTATGATATATCAATATATTTATATATATTTCATTACATTATTATCGATATATTTACATATATGTTTATATATATATATATTTAAATACATATATTAAAAAATACATAAAAATATATATATATATTATTTATATATATATGTGCATCTATAAATATAAATATACATGTCTATATTTATTTATATATATTTTACATCAATATTTACATACATATATTATAATATATAGATAAATATATATATCTATTTTTTAATACACACACGAATATATATAGACAATATATATATATATATATATATTAATTCTATAGGTATATAAATATTCACAATTTTTTTATTGTAAATAAAATTTACATTAGTTTGTATTTAGATAAATTTTATATATTGTCAAATGTATTTTATAAGTAAATATGTTTATTTATTTGTTAATAAAATTAAATTTTTATGTGTGAACATATAAAAAATATGTATATATTATTATATATTTGATTATAAATAATAGTAAAGTGTGAAACATGATAAAATTTGAAATCCATAATATCAGTATGAATGTAATCAATGGGAATAAATTCAGTCCCAACTGAAAAAGGAAAAAAACACCCCTTTAAACGAGGCTGAATCAAATGTAAAAAAATTGGGGTTCCCTGACAAAAAACTCACATTCAGAGGTATTCTAGGCCTTTTGGGCCTTATAAAGATGTGATAGAGGTTCACCTATATCACCAAGGGTGTATATATCATAACATTTTTTGATTTGATATGTGGTAGAGCACAAATAGACACCCTGATCAAAAGTAATGGTTGTTTGAAGTTCGAGTTACATTTTCAAATAATATTAGATCCTATATTAACTTTTGTATTTTTTTTATTGTCCAATTGTTATTAAATGAATTTGAATAAAGAATAATAAGAAATTAATTAATTAAAAATATTTTTTAAATTATTTTATAAGAAATTTTCACTAAATGTCTTATATATTATTTGTAGATTCCAATTTAGCCTTACCTAAAACAAATTTAAAAATTTTATAGTATACTTATATCAATATAAATATAAAAATATATTGGTTTTATTGTTTTTTTGAAATATACCATTTATCCTAACTTTTTAGAAGCACTAAGAAAGACCCATTATTATCAAATCATTTTTTAATATTACTGATAAGTGGGGGCCTTTATCAGTGTTTTTTAGTGCTGTTAATGACCCTCTTTAAGAGTGCTAAAAAAATTGTTGTTAAAGACCCCTTTTAACAATGTTTTTTCTAGCACCAACAAAGTGCAGTTTTAACAATTATTTTAGCTAGCACTGTTAAAACCATAGAATTGGATAAACCAAGTTTTGTAGTAGAGTTTCATGAATAACATCATGATCAAGATTCCAGGGAGGAAATGCTAAATACCAAAGGAATTAATGATAGTCATGGAAAATTCATATTGGTGGATGTTAGAGGTGAGATAGTGTCAACTATGGGGATATAATATGATGAATTATGCTACCATAGTCAGTTTGGAAGGATTTATTTCCACACTGATCTATACGTGGATGCTCTGAGTTTGAGATTCTCACATGGTGTTACGTCTAAGGACCCTCATTATGGTGGTAATGCTGGTGATGAGTTTGTCCATTAAAAAACCATTCCTGATGTTGGAATAGTTGTACAAGGTGTTGTGATGCATCAATGAGTGTAAGAATCCTTTCTAGGTCTGTGGGACATTCCATTTCTTGTACGGTTGAGATTTAGAACAAATGGGGGGGATATGAATGATCAAACCCAATCTTCCCTCCCAATGTGATTTTTTGACCATTGATCATGAACATCACTGGGAGATGGGATCCTGACATGGGTTTAGTTGATTTTTTTATGAGGATTAGTCTCGCAGAACACTTAATTTTACATTAGTTCTCCTTATAATGGTAACATGGAATAATGTTGAAATGTGGACTGTTGATTAGAGATCATACCTATTGGATTTTTGAGGTGTGGTATTGGTGGCCTGAGAGGACTGTATGGTGATTTGAGATTCAAACACCCAACATTGACTCATACAGTAGTTATGGTTCCTCCAGTGGCTCACCTTGAAGGTGTATATGAGGGTATATAGAAAGCCCCACCATTCCATCCTTTGGAATATAAAGATCATGTTTGTTTTTGAGAATGGGAGGGGAAGAAATGGTATGCACCACCTACTATTGTTTATGGGATCATCAATGAATACACGCTGATTTGGTAGGGAACATATCCTAATACCAGATTAGGAGACTGGTGACTTGGTTGGATAAGGTGGAAGGGGTCCTACAACCATGGGATATTCGGAGGGTTGTAGGTAGGGCACAAAAAGGAGGTAGATTTAGACCATTACATAGATAAATGGTTGAAACATCTATAATTCATGGTCCTATATAGGATGATTCTTTGGGGAGGGGAGTATAAAAAGTCTCAATACTCTTATGAAAGAATCTTCATGAGGAATGTAGATCATTTTTTGTAGTTCTAGGGTAAAATTCTAGAGTTCGGGGAAGCAATTTCGTCCCCCATATTTCCCCAGTGATGGAGTTTTTCCTGATGTCTGGGAGACTAGAGGGATGTATAGAAAAATCACCTCTCTTTATTGTATATGAAGGTGTGTTAACTCTAAGGGGATATAACATACAATGTTGGGTGAGGCAAGGGAAGGTTTTCATGTCCCTGACCCGAGGAGGTGAAATACATGGAAGATCTGGAAGACTTGGTCTATTATCATGGCATCACACGTCCCCTGACCATTCAAGCAAAAGTGTTGTCGGCTATGATTTATCCTATAGGTATTCATATGGACCAATTGGATGCCAGTGAGACTAGGGAGAGGGGTTGTAGGAGGATTCATGGGGATTTAATTTCTATTAGGACTCCCCTAGGGATGGAAATCCTACTACTAATAAGGTAAATATTATGAACTTCTGTATCTGAGAGACTAAAAAACCTTTAAGATATATGCCTAAATCAATTTTAATTTTTTCATGAATTAGATTGATATAAGTAAGGTAAGGGTTTTTATTAACCAAAAGTGATATATTTTGGATTCCAAACCATTGAGGGGTAGGGTAGGAGACCACTCCCTAATATTGTGGTCACAAGCATCCAACCATCTATTGTAGTGGTGCCTGTGACTAAGGTGATGGCTCAATAGTCCCATGTGTTACCTGATAATCCTTCTACCTCGGTATGGATTTGAGGATATATGCTTGAATATATGACGATTTTTTTTTACACCTGTAATGATTTAGTACATGAAGACATGGGGAAATATCCAAAATCTAGGTGATCAACTACTAAGAGAATGTTGTCACCAGGGAGATTTCCCATGAACCTTTCTAAGTTGCTAGTTCGACTATACAATGATTGTTAGAATTATCCAATTTTTTATTTTTTTTTATTTTTATTTTCTCTCCCATAAGTTACGCTTATCTAAACTAATAAATTAAATTGAAGTTGAAACAGTGATTGGGGCTTAGACATCCATGATAATGTTTGAGTCAGAAGAGACCGTAGGCAAGGCAGTAATAACTGATGTGGTGGTCCATACAATGATGAACGAGGAGGATATTTCTCAAATAGAAGTAGGTGGGGAGGCTGTTGTTGTTGGAATAACCATATATTTACTATAGGGACTAGTAGTTAGAGTTGAGGCCTCAATAGGGGTGGTCAAGATCATGCCACTGGTAGAGTTGATCAAGGTGGTTGTGGTAGCCAAGGCAGCATCAGAAGTGCAGAAAGGGGCTAGGGAAGCTCTCACAATGAGTGAAGGATCTGGAATTGATTCTTTTCTTCTGGTCTTGGGCCTTAGTACACTTGATGAAATTCTTACAGATGATCCTTTCACAAATTTGTTAGTGGTATTTCCTCATTACAAGCCTACAGTACTGGAGGACTTTGTGGATTCCAGAATGGAGATTTCTTAGGAGATATGGGTCATCCAAAATATAGTTTGGAGGAGTGTGAGAAATTTCAACACTCAGACTTCCATAGATGATATAATAAACTTTTTGATATCTATATACTATTGTTTTGTTGGCATGTAAATTTGTCGGGTGAATTCTAGAATCCTACACACGCTACCTCATGATTCTCCCATCAAACAAGAACATGTTGACTGGCAGGAGTTTAATGTTTCCTGGAATAAGAAGAAGTATAAGGGAACCTAGTAACTCAGTTAAGCTGAAGAAGAGGCCACTCATCCAGAAGAGAATTCATGAGAGAATACAACCAACATCACTGATCAAGAAGATATTATCAATCTATTTAGAGATTAGTTGGTGAAAACTAGGGATATGGAATTAGAGGTGACATTTTTGGTTGTTGAGTTCCATGTTGGGTAGGAATGTACATGAATTCACATAGATGATTTCTTGCCGAATACCGAGGAGGAGATAATTGTAATTGATGCATGAAAATAGAACTTTTATGCTACCTGGTAGAAGTTGGATGAACTATAGATCTGAATCTCTATGGTTTAGCCTTAGAGAATTTATCTTAGTTTGAAATACAGGTGAGGTTAAAACATGTGGATTGAACTACCCAAACATATGGAATGATTTTTCAAAATTAGCCTAATTATTCAGTATGTTCTTCTTACTACATCTCAATTATATTCATGAGGAAATAAAAAATAAATCCTTAATCCCACATGAGTTATGATCGATATAGGTAACAAAAAAAAAATAAGATTTATCATTTATATGAGAGTTCCAAAAAATGTATGAACACTTAACGTTTCAAATTTTTTATTGACCATTGGGAGATTCTTTAAAAAGAAATAATTGGATGGAGAATGGGACTCTCTACACATATTATTTTCTTTCTCATTGTGTGTTAGTGAATAAATGAGTCAATTCTAGGGGTGTTGAATTCTACCCAAAATGGGCAGTGATGAAGATCATGATTTGTGACACCCATGATTTGGAAACAAGGGGTGATGTGATGATGGAGTATGAACGTTGATCATGTTCAAATCACATATTCTACTATCATTTTGTTGAGAATGAGGAAAAATATGGATCTATCGCTTACCATATTAGAAACATGAGACCTATAAAAATGTTCTAGAAGCCTTTTAGAGTGTGTTCCCAATAAATTAGGTGAGATAGTGTGGCTTGGCACCATTTCTGTTATGGGGGATATTCATACATAAAGGATAATGGGGATCCAAATCACTAAGGACACAAAGAGAGGGGATGAACTGATGGAATGTGATAATGGATATCAACACTCTCAAAATTAAACCACTATGTTTCTGTGCACATCAGGTTGGAATATTGGTCTAAACAAAGGAACAACTAATCTTCTAGGAGGATGTATGTCTCAGATGTTGGGTGGTGATTAGGAAACATGGATGGTGTTGAAGGTGATTGGATCTCAAAAGAGAAAATGGATTCTCATGTGAGGTCCTGAGTTTCTTCACATTTTTATATAGTTCCACGAGGAAGAAGATTGTGAAATTTAATGACCCAATGATAGGATATTGAACATACAGTTTAGTGTCCTAAAGTGGGTAAAATGTGTCATATAGTTTTACATATTGTGATAAGGATTTTCAAAGAATAGTTTAGCACCTTTTGATCAGGATGTTTGAACTGACACAAATTAATCCTATCTGGCCAGGGTAGTGGGATGAATGGTTATGAGACGCAATGGATGGAACCTCTAGAATAGATCATTCTAAAAAGGGGAGAATATATTTGGCTCTATAGTTTTTTTAAACTATTGTGTTCAATGAGAATAACTTGCTCTTTTCTGGGGTTTATGTTGGTTCCCATTGGCGTTTTACATTTTTATTTTCACCCTAATTTTTTCCTAAGTCATGAGAGTGGCATGGAGGGTGATAGTATTACTTTTTTCAGGATTCCCCTATTGGTTTTCATCATAACCCACATATGTGTCTCTTGCTATGGGTTTCTTACGATCATACCAGTTAGACCAAAGAGTAGATAATAGTTTGAGATCATAATTGTTAGATCAAAAATTGAAAATGGTGAAGGTAATAATTCTTGGACCATGGGGTTTAAAAAAATAGGTTATAATGTTTGTATTTTGAGTTAAAAAATAGTTTAAGGACATACTTCTTGGTTAATGTGGTTGAAAATAGTTTAAGGTCATAATTCTTGGACCATGGGGATAAAAATAGTTTAAGGTCACAATACTTGGATCATGGGGTTGAAAATAGTTTAAGGCCATAATTTTTATACCATGGGGTTTAAAATAGTTTCAGTTCATAAATAATTAAAAATAGAGGGTGTCTAAAAGGAGTTTTACTAGCATGGAAGAGAGGTAACCCATAATGAATTGAGGTCTATGGAGGCCTGATGCCACATGAAACATCACTAAGACAACTCACATAAAGTTTAATGTTGAAATGCTTAGTCCTAGAATCCTAATTTAAGTTCATAGAGTTTGGACCAAATATGTGAATATTGTTTTCAAGGGATTCCTATGTTTCTCAACATTTCTTAGGAAAACCCCTCCCTGGATCCTAAGACCATGTAATCTATGATCGATGTATGAAACATGGAGTGGTATGAAGTTCCCATTGTTTATAAGGAGAAAATAATAATTGAAAAAATTTAATAACACTAGGGTTTCACTAAAGGTGTTATCTTATTTAGTCACCATATGCATGTGTATGGTGAAATGATTCATAGGGTATTCAGATTCACTCTAGAGTTGAGGTAAATGGAAGGGAAGGTAAATCTTGACTTCCAATACTTCGATAGTGAAAAGGTTATGACCGATGGGCATGAAACAACTGATGACTGTGTTCAAAACGAAGGTTCCACACCCAAACCTAGCAATGATGCAGAAAAAATGTGGGATCGACCATTGAACTTGTTAGAAACAAGGGAAATTCTATCTACTACTAGGGATCCTTTGAGGTATGCTTACAGGACGGTGGGTGATCCTATGTGACTAGGAACCATTTCTATTAGGGGGATTTTTATATTGAGGGGGTGATGAGGATCCAAATTGATACAAGTTTGAAGTGTAAAAATATAAATACGGAATTTCTCAGGAGTATTTTATGTCCCATGGGAACTATCTCTCCATTATCTCGAATGCACTGGATGATCATGTTAGTAAGAAAGGATCAAACCAAACCTAGAGGATAAAGACCCCAAAATAAGTTGATAGGTGGGATGTGACTAGGATAAAAGATTTGGTCATCACTACATTTCCCATGGAAATAGGATTCATTCCACACATAGTTTTTGAATGTATATGGGTAGGAGACTAATTCTAAAAGGTTAGTGCCCTTTCTCGGGAGGACGATGGATCACCCCATAATTATAATATAAGGCATCCTATATTCATTTTATAGGGTAATTCTATAGTTTAATGTCGTGTGTTGGCGGTGTTGATTTTGGCCAACCTTTTTTTTTCAAATTAGTAATACCATATTTATATATTGATATTATACATTCCAACGTTATGTGTAGAGGAAGTTGGCTTTTTTTCATTCCATACATATTATATGAGGCATACTCTGTTCATCACACTTAGTAAGGTTATAGTTTAACATACTATGCTAAAGATGTTTGTATTTTTTTCATCGCATATTTTTCTTGTGAGGGATCCCATGTTTATCCCATGGGGTAAGGATATATTTTAACATCTTTTTCAGAGGATGTTGGACTGTGTAGTTTAGATTCGTACAGTTTTGACTAAATATACTATTAAATTATGTTCCTGGAGATTAGAACAAAGAGTGTGGGTGTCCAAAAAAAGCTTATGTGGTATTAAAGATTGATAATTTGTTGTAAAGATAGAGGTCCATGGGGACACTTTTCAATACAAATATTCAAGAAAAACTACAAAAAGGTGACATCATTTTGCTGAGGGAGTAAAGAACCCCCCCCAATGAGTTTACGATGGGGGTTGGACCCTGAATATGAGATTTAAGAAACAATATATATCCCATGGTAATGGGAATCAATCTATATATAGTTGTGGAATATAGCATGGTAGAATAACGATGATGGTAGAGTGGTGTCCTTTTGATCGAGGATGTGAAGAAAATGATAAGGGGCATTGGTTAGATGAAACATCCAAGATAAAGAAAGATATGTGAATGAGGGGACACAAGTGGCTGAATGCATGTAGTTTATGGTAAAATTATAGGATTTGAAGGGGAGTAGGTATGTTGATGATGTTTGGGTTGTTCAAAATAGTTGAAACCCAATTTAAATAAGGTTCCAAGGAGTCCTTCCCCACACAAAGCAATCATAAAACCAATTGTATAAATTTTTAGGTTCATGAGGATCAAACCAAGGGGAGGCCCCATACATAGGTTGGTGATAAGGCTCACACTAGAATTTTGGATTCAGGAAACCCTACGTATCCCAAGAATTGTGAGAATCATGACACATGTGTTTATAGAACACAATGTGGTAGAAGACCGCTGCTAGAAGGGTGACTTCCTCTCTGGAGAGAACTTCAAATCATGTCATATTTATCATATGAGGCATCCAATAATCATCAAATAGTCCAATGATACAGTTTAACATAATTTTATAAGCATTTATTGTTCATCCTATATTTTTTCATATGAGACATCATGTATTCATCATATAGGGTAAGGCTACAGTTGAACATCATTTGTTATGAAAATTGGATTTTGTTCATCTCATATTTTTCACACGAGGAATCCTATAGTCATCACATAGGGAAAGGCCACAATTTAATGTCATGGTCTATTAATATTTTTTGGTTTATATCACATTTATCATATGAATAATCTTGTATTTATTACATATGGTAAGGATACTGTTTGGTATAGTGTGATGAGGACATTAGGATTTATAATTTATGTTTGTATAGCTGAAACTAAGGTTGTTTCAAGTTTATGGTCATAGAGCTTAGAACAAAGGGACATATTCTAGTTTAAGTTTATAGATCATGGACCATTGTTGAAAATAGTTTATGGTCATAATTCTTGGACCTAGGTTGATGTATTTTAAGGTTGCATAGCTTTGACCAACCAGATTGTGTGAAGTATTTATTGAGAAGCTTTGTATTGGTGGGAGGTCTGATATTCTCTCCATCCATAGAGATTAAAGAGTATTCTAAATTATAATAGACCTTATAGAAAATGTATGGTCCTTACCACATGGGTTATAGATTTGGAATATATTTTTTCTGGTATCATCAGTACTTTGAGACCCAGTACCATGTCACTCGGAAGGAAGGAGTAGAGGTGGACATTTTTATTAAATTCTCACACCACCTCTTTCTAGGGCCTCTATAGGTTTTGAAACACACAAATCCTATTTTCCATGAGAGATTAGAACTCAAATTGAAAAAATTTCACTATCCTTCCTTAAATATTACAGTCATAAATATTTATTCAGAGTGATGAAAACTAATCCTTAGTAAGTAAAACTACTTCTGTCCCATACACTAGGGAGTAAAAGGTCGCATGGGTGGATTTTTTAGTTCTAAAATGATATTAATAGAGGTAATTAAGTATTTTATTTGGATAAATATTTTTTTATCCCACCATCTTATTCTTGATGCTAGATAGGGGTTTTAAATGCCTTGATATTTCCATTACACTATAAATGATTGTCGGAACTATGGTTGGATTGAATGTTGTACATGACATAAAATTTCATCAGTTCCATAACCCAAACATTAGTTACATTTTATGTGAGAATGGTTTTAGGGACACAAAAATTATGATTTATGTGATAGTTCATTAATTTATTCATGGATGAGGTTTTAACTTCATTGATGGAAACTACTTCTTCCCACATTGATAATTATTCTGATGGTTTTAAAAATAAACATCACTATCGATCTATCACTGGTGGGTAGGGACCCAAAATGTTGAGTCCCTAAACTATTAAGGGAGAATTTTTTTTCTTAATGTGGATAAGATTTGGAAGCTGATGCAAAAAGATTATGTGGATCTGAAATGCATGACATCTCTTAGAGAACTCAGCGCATTCTTGAACCATGGTGGTCGAGAAGTAACCCAACCTCCAAACATGGTTAGAGAGATTAAATCACTCTTGATGGGATCTATAGAACATTACATAGACCTCCAACATGACCTAATAAATCTTATCTTCATTGATTAAATAGAGGTAATTTACATCAAACCCATTCCTATAGAGGGTTTTCTCAAGGTTTGGGCCACTATGGAGTATAAAGTGTGCTGCATTCCCAAGGATTCACTCATTCTCAACTAGTCCTAGATAAATAATTATATGTTGGATATACTCATTGAAGAGAGTCATCCAATCATACATATCCTCGATCATAGAGAATTAGAGGGACCTGGCACATAATTATTGAAAGATAGATGATATACCAATTAGTTTCAATCATCTGAAATGGAATGGTGATGGCCCTATGGTGTTCCACATTAACGATAAAGTCATTCTAACTAGGATATTTAAGGGACAAAACTTGGATTTCTAGAGAATAGACTCATCCATTCTATGACTGGGAAACATTTTTCACCTTTGGCTAAGAATAGAACTGGGCCATCAGCTAATGAGTCTATTTCAATAGGGGTACAAGCTCTTTCATTCTGATGACATAGTCTCCCATGAATAACTTAATGACCATCTCAAAGTGTCCATTCACATTTCTACATGGGAAATAAATATCAAGGGATAATTAAAGACTAGTGTTGAGGTCCAAGTACTCTACCGTTATGTTAGTACAACCTTCAATCAATAGGAATGAGTATAAAAGGATGTCCTATACTAGAGAGATGAAGACAATCCTTAGGCCTACCCTATTGATTTTTTACATTCATCATCCTTCTACTAGTCAGACCCTGGTAGGCACCATAAAAATGCATATGGAAACCTAGCATAGCCTGGTACACTACATGGATGGAATCATCTAGGTTATCGACATCCATGGGTAGTTCCATAGGGGTTGGGTGCACGACTAGGAAGTCATCTACCATTTGTGACTTGATCTCTTTATGTGGGAAAGAACTAATTTCAAAATATTATAGGATTAACATCCAGTGAAAAAATACCCCTATAAAAATGGATTTATTGAGGTTGTACGTTAACAGGTCATCTCATGACACTATTTATATCTAATGGTACGGAAAATAATATCACTTCTCATACACTGTAAATACTACTGCGATACAACTATTCTTGACGAGGGAGTATCTGTTCTACTTGTTGAGGGGCATGTAATTGAGATAATATAAGTTATTATCATTTTACTCATTATTTTTATGGGCTATGTAGGTAATAAGGGATCATTTTAGGGATGTCACATAAAGGACCATAGGATTTCCATATATTGGTGTCATTAGAACTGGAGGCTATAACAGATACTTCTTAATGTCCTCAAAGGCCGTTTGGAATTCCTTATCCCATTAGAAAATGATTAATTTCTTCTTGATCATGGAAAATGGATTACACTTTATGAACATATTAGAAATAATTCAAAAAATATAATCTAATTGTCATTGGAGTCTAAACAACTCTAGGAGGTTTCATAGAGGGGGAATTTGGTCGATATCCTCAATTTTCTCTTGGTCAAGATTGATGATCATATATCTGACAATGAAGTAGATATATGTTCCTGAGGTAATATTGAATTCACAATTCAAGTGTTTTATCTTATTTGGTGTCAATGGAGGATGCTAAACACTTTCTTATGGTCTTTTAGATGGTTTTGGTATTGGTATGATATGACCACTAAATCATCCATGTAACACTCTACTAATTTCTCAAGGATTGGTTTGAAGATAAATTTCATTAAACTCTGGTAAGTGGATTAAGAATTATCCAAGATAAAAGGAATTACATGGAAGTAAAAGGTTCCCTAGGGTTCTTTGAAGGTGGTCACCTACTTATCTTTGGTGTCCATTCAGATCTAATTGTACTCAGTGTATCCATCCATGAAGAAGAGTTCTTAGAACCTATCCATAACATCAATCGATATCTCTGCCACCGGAAGGAGAATTTAACCATTTATGCAATGGGGATTGAGTTCTTGGAATTCAATGAAGACTCTAGTAGTTCCATTCTTCTTCATTGTTGAGATAATGTTGTCCAACCATTTGGGTTACTGGACCTCTCTAATGATGTTGTCCTTAACATTCATGTCAACATCGGCCATGACCATGGCATCATGGGAAGGGTTTATTTTTTAGGGAGGCTTCATAAACCTATAGCGACCAAATGGGAGTCAATGGAAATGAACCAAGTGTAGAGGGTCAATCCATTGCATCTCTCTATAGCTCCAAGAGAATGCGTAATGGTGGTTATTAAGGAAGTCTGCATAATGTTGTTTCTCCTTTTGCGACATGGCTATGCTGATCAGTATAGGACATAGATATTCATCAATGAAAAGGTTCACCTGATTCATTTATTCAATAGTGGTGAAGAAACCCCCTTAAAATGTATAATGGGTGTTTTTATATCCTATTCATCATATGGTATGTGAGATTCAGAGGTATGAAATAGGTCTCCCAAAATTATGGGCCTACGGATGACACTATAACCCGATATGTTGGGGGGAAGAGTTCTCAATTAAAGGCTATTTATCTATGGAGACTATAGTGACAAATGTTGATGATCCAATCCCATGAAGTTTTATACTATGAGGCACACTCCAGATATTAATGAAATGAATATGGGTCGAATTTCATCGATTTATACATGCCTTATGGAATATGCAGGAGGGATCAGATTTTTGGCCATGGGGAGAAAATGTTAGTACTTTATAGTGGAAGGGACTTCTGTTATTGGTCAGACTATTCCTATATATGGGTACAAGATAATCTATTATAACTCCATTAGAACTATAAATAATCTTCTGGGATATGGTGTTATGGGTTCCAATCGATGGATTTGTAGGATGAAGTTATCGTGATTGTATGACTAAGGATCTTATATAGGGGATATTAGATCATTGTGGGCGTTGATATTCTCAACCTCATCCAACATCCATATAATTGGACTCACATGAAACTAAGGGATAAAAATCACTTCATATTACCCCTACATAACCATCAAGAGAGTATTCGAGGCACTGATTGTAAAAAGAGGGTAACACTACATACAGGTAGATCCAGGGCCTTCCAAATAATGAATTATTGGTTTTTTCCTATAAGATTACCATAAATTAATTGGTTTCCATTAGGCCACCAAATTTAGTCTTCATCTAAATATTTCCATGCATCTTTTTCTCACTATAATCATACCTATAAAATTTCAGGTTAGAGGGGTTAAAATCCTCTTCCATTATCCCTAGATTTAAGAGAATTTGGGTCGGGATGAGACTTATCCAAGATCCATCATCCACTAGGTTGTGGCATATTTCTATTCCATTTAACTAACTAGTGATATAGAGCAAGCATATGGTGCACTTAATAGTAAACCCTTATCCTTTTTTGAAAATCAATATAATGGCCCTACAACAATCATGCTCAGATTCCTCTAAATAAAAGTCTATAATAAATCCTTCCTTATTCGCAAAATAAATTGGTCTCTTAAGAGATTTTATGAGAGACTCATACATTTTCTATTAAAAGTTGAGAGCCTCAGCGATCTATAGCCTCTATGGTATACCAATGTGGTGCTTCAACACATCACACTTTCTGGAGAGGTGCATGTTTTTTCCTGCAGAGGGTTATTCTCTAGTAGGGAGCATAGCAGGAGCTGTTGGATAAATCAATGTGGTTGGGATAGTTCTTATTTTAATCTTTTGTTTATTAATTATATTTATTTGAAATCTTGATTTTAGGACAATAGATTGATGACGCCATGCCCTAGAATGGTGTGTCCAATCACAGTGCGTTCATTACTGAGCCACACAATCAACTAATATAGCCGAATTTGGAGGCACACCCAAAAAAGAAGATTTGGATGGATTTACATACTGATCCCTATGTGAGGCCTAACCCCTGGTTTTAGTAACATAAATAGTCTGGATTGATGTGATTTCCTAAACATTATTCCAGATAAAACAATTTATTAAACATTTTTTTGTCTATTGTATCCTTTACCTCTCCTTTGACGACATCGATTGGAATTTATCAAGGGGTTCACATGGAGTTCCTCATCATTAATTTTTTTTAATGATACAGTAGATAAAAAGTGTTAAATAAGGTGTATTCTGAATCCTCATCAAATAAATAGTCTAGGGATGGACATACCCTAGAACCATCTCCCAATTCAGGGGGCATTATGTTCTTATGGGTGTGAACTATTTTTGACACTGATGTGGGACTCTGATTTATCTTATCATGGAGATACAATCTCTTTTTAGAAATACATTCCAATGGAACATACATAGATGCAGTGGTTAGAGGGGACACAGTAGATACAAGTGGTACCAATATGATCAATAAGGAACATATGATACCACAAGTGTGAGTGACTATCTTTTAAGTTAATCGTCCATTTTACTTTTTTGTTCTATGGATGGTCGCCTGCTTCCACTCACCTGATCCTTTTTTGTCACTATCGGGGTCACCGGATGCTTGTTACAATTGTTCCAAAATGGTAACCAATTTCACTAAGCCATGATCTACCTATTTCTTGATCCAATATATGAAGAGAAATCATTATTTTATGATGTTTCCAAGTATCCTATGGTGCATACAATGATTAGTGTGATTGGTAAGTTTGGCCTCTTGGGGCCTCCTCCATTATAAAAAATTTGTAGATCCCCTTTCTTTCGTGAAAATGAAATATTTTGTCATATGTACATTCATGAAGGAATAGGTTTTGTTCCTTCTATTCATGAAAGAAACCCTTGGTGCATAGCCCTAATAGAGGACCGATACACTGTTTGTGGGTGGGTTGGACTGATGATCACATTTTCCCCATGGGATAAAGATGAAATATAGAGAAGTTTAAAACCCACAACCTTTAATCTAAACATGTTGAGATGAACCTTCCATGACCAGTTAGAGTATAGTAAGGTTATTGATGTAGGTCTGCTAGATAGTCCAGTAGTAACTATATGATATAGAGTACTGAATTATTGGGAGCACTATGATCTCAACCCTCTTACACTATTGGTGAAGGACATCGAGGTTCTTTTGGATACCTAGGTAGGTTAGTTGGAGGTCTCAAAGGGGGTTTAACATTTCTAAAATATTTGGGTGAAAACAAACAACTTATTAATCAGTGAGGGACTCCAAAATGAAAAAGTTCAAGGTTATATGGGTCTTGACTGTGAATGGTCTTTGTTTAGAAAAAAAGAGTCTCCAAAAGTTTTATTGTTCATTCCCAAGTGGATGATGGTTCTCCTCATCGTCCCAATCCCTAATTGGTGATCGCTGAAAAATTGGTGGTGATGTTGACACATGTATTTTTTTTCTACTGATTTTTGGAGATTGGGGCCACCATGCAGGTTATACATATTCTATATATTGGAAAGTCTCTTAGAGGCATATCCAACTTCAAGATCATGTTCATGTAGGATTATGTGTTGAATACCTCCTCACGCGTGAGAGTGGTAGAATTTATTTGGGGCTCGGTGGGATTCTCACCATCATTTGAGGGTGTCAAACTAGACCATGATGTCTCTCCAAATACGAGTGTTGAGGTAGAAATGTGGGAAAATGATGGTTATATATATAGTTGAACTGTGAGTCCTTTGAAATATTATAGAACATCCTCGACCTATAGGTACCTGTAATGGGATTTGGGAATTTTATGGACCTCACCTTTAAGGATTTCAAGACTTAACAGATGGAATTCTACCCCTATCTCTAGAATTAGGGGTGAAAGTCCCATCATCGATCCACTCGCCATCCCATAGCTTGAGAATTTTATGGTAAAATAATGTTTACAATGGCCCCTCCTCTGATAGTGTGAGACTTCTCTAAGTGAGAGTGGTTGAGTCTATAGTTGTAGGATTATGATGGGATACACAAGTATGATGGGGGCTACTAGGACCACAAAAGATACCCCACACTACAATATGTTATGGGACTTCCCCTAGCTCTGATATCCAATGTTCTGGACTAAGGTTAGTAGAGAAGAGATGGGTTCTTCCTACTCATTGACCTCAGGCACCAGTCAATGCTGGTACTGATGTGACCAGATGGGAGCCCTCCAAGGTATATCTTGAGTAGTGACGGTTTTGGGAATGGGTCTAAAATCCCCTACCTCCTTGGAATATGTTAGTGAGTTATTTAAATGATTTGGGAGAGGCTCCCAAAAATTCTACCATTGAAACAGGGGGTGGTTTCCCCTTACTCATCCCTGTGGGGCATTAGTGTCATCATGGTGCAGATTGTTTGTGATCCTAGAGGGATATATTCTTAATTGGAACGAAACCTTCTTGTTTACATAAATAAACAAGGTTGTTGATTACCCTACCTTGGATGATCTCAGCGGGTGATATGGGGCCTGAGTTACCCGTATCCAACGATGAAATGATTTTCATGGAAGGAACACAATCATACATGGTTTCTACACAACCATTACCCTACCCCTAAACCTATTGAAATTAGATTATCGATTTATTGTAGATTAAGTCCTTTAATTTACATGAAATTTTCCATTAGTATAGATATAATGATATTGAATCCCAATGGACCAGCAACATCCATTCTTTCTGAAGTAGAGAAGAGATCCACATTGGTGATATCGCAGAGTGAGGATTCCCAATGTTATATTCCTCTAGTTGCAATAGAGTTTCACAATAGGACCACAATTTTTTTGGTGGGACTTGGCACCAAATATCTAGAACCGATGAAATGAAAATATGATGGTTCCATACAGTCACTAGTTATCATAGTTTAAGGAGAAAAAATTCAACCCCGGATCAACATTTTTATTTCAAATGATATTCACTAAAGGCACATGTCACACATGGGTTTTCCCACATTGCCGCTTTCCAAAGGTGGAAATGCTCCACCACCATGGTTGGTGATGTTTGATACATGAAAAAATGGGATGATTTAATATAAGTTCCCCCCTTACATGGATTCATCCTTGTATCTCCTTGCACAATCCATGTCTCCCTTAAATATTTATGTATTTTTCATGAAACTTGTTCCTAGTTCCATCTCGAGGACACTGGTTATTTACAATAATTCTATCTTGATAGGGTAATAACCTTTAGTTAGAAGATATTTTGATGTCAGGAATATTTGGGAATATGTGTATATTAGGTGTGTTGGGAATCTAAAAACTATTCATCTATTCAAGGGTATCTATTATGTAAGGAATCTAAGGAACATGACTGAAGGAATCATGTTTCAACCACATGGTATTTGATGATTGGGGCGTAAGGAATCTAAGTCTTTTTATGACATGCATCCTAGGTTTATTATATGGGGTAGGGATTTTTTGTTGACCACTGGTTTACTATCTTGTGGGGATTGGTAGGTCATTAGTTTATCATCTCAAGGGTACAGGTGGGTGGTTAAGTGTCTCTCCAAGGAGAAGATTTAACACTTAAGATTTTTTTAGTGTGTCTATAGGGAGAATATTTTTCTCTTTTTATTTGGTTAAGTCTGTCCTCAGGGGGGAGGATTTCACACATAGAGGTATGGTTAAGTGTGTCCCCATGGGGGTGGGAATATTTCACAGTTCATATTTTATTATGTGTGTCCTTATCTGGGGAATATTTCACACTTGGGATTCGATGGCGGTGAAAGAAAATGTTCCCCCATGGGGGGATATGATCACACATAGAGATTTGATTGTGATGTTGGGGTATTAGGATTGATCCCGAAGGAGGTTTTCTAAATGTGTTGGTATGTTGGTACAGTGCCTCAAGGAGGTGTCCTATGTTCCATATTTAAGAGATAGGGATTAATAACCACATAGTTTGATGCCTTATTTTAAGGTCTTGTAATAGGACTGGTCCATGTTGTTTAACATAATGTGGTAAGGACTCTTATGTCATAGAAGTACCATCAATGTGGGATGATATGAGGATTATATAAGGAATCTGCCAGGATTTTTTGAGTGTTTGATTCTAGGTGTGGAGTTTCTTCCCATGTTGATTGGGGATGTTGTATGGAATATACATAGAGGTGGCCCATGGTAGGAATTTCATCCTATGTTGTGGAAGGGTGGTGTCATCCCATGATGATTATACATGGGGAATACATTGTTCATCACACAGGGTAAGACTATAGTTTAACCAAATGTAATGAGGGTTTTTTCATGCGGTTTAAGGTCTTATGACTTGGCCATGGGGCTACCCAAATTTATGTCATGAATCTCAGACGTTGGTGAAGCCTACAACCAAGGATACTATTTAAATGTAGGAGAGGATGATCTTGGAAAATGAATATCTGCAAGGAATGATCAACTATTTCCCATGATGATGCAATTGTTGGGGATTACGTGCCTAATTATAATGTTCCTCTTTTTAGGTATTCATGTGAAACTACAATGGATGATTGTACATCTGGGTTCCCAAGGTTAGGGTCTTTATTCCTATGATAAAGAGTAATTATGGTGCCTATTATTATGGAAAAAATGAAATGTAATAGTATAGAATGTGTTTTAATCAAAAGGGGTGGACATAATGGTTTATAGTAAATATCATAAGGGAATTTGGGATGAGGATAAACTAGTTAAGTATGTGTATAGGGCCCCTGGGAACTCACCTTTTGTAAAATTTTAACAACCTAGTATTAATGTACAAAAAAATTACATCATTTTTGAGTAATACATAATAAATTTCAAAAATATATCCCTAGTGGCTATATTAGTTTAGGGGCTTTGTAAACAAAGAAATGTAAACACTGGTACATGAGTGAGATACATTATCTCTCATTAGGTTCTCCAAGACTAGAACCCCACTTAAACATATCATATAAAAAATATATATTCATAACATGGGGAAGGAAACATAATTAGGGTTGATCTTAGAGGTTTAGTAAGGGTAAAAAATGGAGATATATAAGAATAAAAAAGATCATAAGGGTGTGATAATGTGAGCATAACATTCAAAGATCAGACCATACATATCATAAAAACGAATCATGGAATAATGGTTAGCAATTTATAAGTCATGAATCATAAGGAAATAAAGAGAATAAGTTGTAAAATCAAAAAATAGGAGTAATATATGAAATTTTGGAATACATATAAACATTTAATACTATTCCCTATAAGTTGAGACACATTGGTAGAACTTATCAGGTCACTTCATGCGGACTACACCTACTGGGTGGGATATACCACCACCCCAGTTGCAGTTGTTTTCTTATAAGGGATTGGGTTTTCACATCTCCCCATAGTGAATCAGGTTCACCATCTTCCCACAGTGAATTGGGTTTCCTCATATTCCTACAATGGATCAAGTTTTCCTATCATCCATCATCATGGTGACTACACCTATTAGGCCATACACTCCACCATCCCCATTCACAATCCTTTACTTGTAAGGGAGAAAGTTTACCCATCTTTCCATAGTAGATCAACCTCGTTGGCTTAATTATATTAATTATATCATGATATATATATCATTACTCATTGCATTAGAGGGATATATAGGTCCCACCCATGACATAACAAAATTATACATACATGTGACACCAGATAATAAAACATACATCATATCATGACCCATATCAATAGTTGGTCCTTATAAACATAATATAATAACCCATGAAATGAAATGGGTATCATGAAAATTTAATCATACTATAAACATTGGAAGAAAATATAAGTTTCATAACAATTTCATCCTAGAATAACCTAAGAAATGAATAATGTTTTATAAAAATTTATCATGGTATAACCCTTTGAATTGAAATAGGATTTATAAACATATAACCCATGGGAGAGGAATGCGTTTTATAAAAACATTCCCCATAGAAGAGGAACAAGTTTTTAGAAACATCATGACATTGAAACATAAACCATTTATAGAAATAATATAAATGAAACCTTTGGATTATTTCTTGGAAAGGCATGAGTTCCATTAACAAATTTCATCTTAGATGGAAACTAATTTTGAAATAACTTTAAAAACGAATTAATGAGGAATATATCCTTTCTTATTTAAAAATTTATTTTTAAAACATAAAACCTTTAGAAAACAATTTTATTTGAAAGTAATTTGGAAACATAGAAAGAAGGCTTGAAATCATTTTGAAAACCTTTTCCTTGAAAACATATAAATGAATTGTGAAAAATTTCTAAAAAAAGTTTTCCTTGAAAAAACATAGAAAACATATAAATGATTTTTTGAAATTATTTAAATACTCTTAATTGAAATAAATTTTTTGAAAACATATAGATGATGATTTGGAAATAATCTAAAACATTTTTTAACTTAATTTTGTTTGAAAACACTATTTTTGATGAAAACCATTTAAAAATAAAAAAATCCCAAGATTATTATAAAAAAATATCTTTAAAATAATTTAATTATAAACATACAAAGGAATAATAAGGGAAAATATGGACATGACAGTATGTAGGTCCGTACTTGATGAACATTCCTTTTTCTCCTCAAAACTTTAGAAAATTGCATTGATTAGAAAATGATAAGAATATTTCATTTAAAACTATTTTGTAAAAAGGTAATAAATGGGTAAAAATTTCATTTAATAATAATAGTATAATAGTATAACATTTATGAATACTTTTTTAGAAAACACAGTCTTGATAGAACACAGATTTCCGAGAGAAAGGAAAATAAATTTCAATTTTCGTAAAAACATTTTATTAATTATCAAAATTACCAAAGAGTAGAAAAATGGTACCTTTACTTGAATATAAAATGTATATATATAGGATAAGTAAATTCATGACATTTATTGAGTGATGTATCATAATATTTCATTCATGGAAGCACAATCATAAACAATCTTGATAAACAATGAGATTGAATCTATAAACTATTACCACTTTTTTAGATTTAAATAAGAATTAAATAGAAAGAATAAAATTACATGAATATTAAAATATCATTAAAATTAAGATATTATTGATATAACATTTCAAAAATAAGTATATTCAGATCATAGAAAAATATAGGTCCATAACAATGCATGTGTCTCAGAGAATGAAAATTAGGAAACAATTATTGTACCAATTCGGTAAATTTTGAAACATAACCCACATAAAATAAATATAATAAAATGGATATTTAAATAAAAATAAATTTAAGTATAATAATATTATAATAAATCCATGTTCAGTATACACATCACACAAATTAAATGAGTAGTAAATAAGTCATGAATCTCACGGAAATAAAAAGTGAGATGAAACACCCTTACCTTATGTCTTGACTCTCATTATACTTGACCAAAACCCTTGTATAATAAACATAAGGTTATTATTTATTTCCCATAGAACCATATTCTTATATCTAAAATGATATATGTCTTTATATCACACACTTATTACCACTTCCATGTTAAGGTTATGTTTCGGGTAATAACCGCTTTATTTTCCCCATGTGCCTTAATTTGTTACTTTTTTGGTATTTATACTTATATCATGATTTAAATAATGTAATAAATGATATAAATATAATTTATAATTATTATATGTTTATTATAATAATATACATAATATATAATTATGAAATGGAATACATCGTCCATTGAGACGGTAGTCCATATGTATGCATGAACATTGCTTCTATTTATTATCGTATTGAAAGTAAGAAAATTAATGAAATTAATGAAATTTATATGTATATATATATATATATATTATAATTATAGTATAATTATTATTTCATATATTTCATATATTTCACTAAAATAATCCTTAACACATTCCATGTAAGGTGTGAACTAATCACATCGCTTTGAGGAGGTGGTAGTTCACACTTCCCCAAACGAAATTATTCTACTTACAAAAAATAGAAATAATGAAGGTATCTGTTATATAATAATTATTGAAGAAAATATATATCATTAATATCATATATAACATATATATATATATATATTATCCATCAAAATTTCCACCCATGAGAGGTGGGAAAGTAAAAAAACAAACATCATCATTCTGTGAGGCGGTAGTTGGTCGTACATAAGAACGGTAAACTCATTTCCCATTAGATGAAAGTGTGTGTAACATCAGGTATAACAATTATATTGAATGAATATAACTAAATATAGGATACTTAAGATATTATAATACCATGGAATAAGGATAATTGAGGTGGTGTAGAATAAAAATAATAGAAAGGAGATCAAGGAAGGATGTTACCTCTTATCAAGGTAACTCCTTTTGGATTGCACTGAACGGATTCCATGGATGGATTTATACCGAAGGTTATGATTATAAGATTAGTGTAGTTGTTTTATTGGATATATATGGGATGATCTGGTTTTATAGAATGTTTCTTGAGAGGGTTTATGAAATGTATGGTCTGTGTTCCTTTTTATTGTGGAGGAGAAGGGACATTATAGTAGATTTTTAAGAGGTAATTCCACCCATGTTTTTCATATGAAAAGTGGATCCAATAATGTCAAAAATTCATGAAAAGGGAGGATTGAAAATAAATATGGTCATAATGTTTATTATAGACATGTTTTGGGTTTTTTCCCTTAAGATTAAGGTTTAGTCCCATGATATGCTAATTTTCCTCTTAATCATTGTAAATAATTTTAATTACATTCCATAATTTTTTTTCAAATAATAAGTTGATCTTATTAGAAATTAGAAATTATTATATTCCAAATATGGAATCTATTTATCAAAATTCTAGTCACATAAGTAGCAGAAATTAATTTAAAATTAATCTTATTGGTGGGATGACAATGTGGTGTTTTTATGTAAAAATGTTCAAGAGTTTTTTTTTCTAATTTCCATGTGAAATTAGACACAATGAACTAAACTGGATTGGTTGATGTATAATTTATATAATTAATATTTAAAACCAATTTTAATGAAAATTTAACCTTATAAATAAATTATAAGAAAAAACAGTTTAGATTTCAAAATTAGTATTTTTTACAATCCACTAAAGAATAAAATTTAACCGAAAAATACCAAAAATTTACCTTAACCTAATATTTATTTTTGAATTTAAAAAATTATGTTTTTTAAATAAAAAATTTATTAACGTTCAAAAATTAATATTTAAAATAAATTTACAATTTAATGGTGGTAATACTTATTTTATTAAAATACAGGTTTTTTTGTAATATTGGGTTTGTTCATATCTTATGGCTATAAAATATATTAGATGAAAATAAAAAATATATTATTTAATATATGAAATATATATTTCATTAATATTACTAACCAATTTTAATTAACTTAATTTTTTAGGATAATTATTTTGTGAGTATAAATGTAGTATTTATAAAAAAATATTCCCTTTATATTCAATTTGTTCTTATATTAATTTCTAATTAATTTTTAAACAATGAACTCAACCATGTATTTTAATTAGATAGTTAATCATTTTAATAACCAAAAACATATCAACTAGTTTATATCATATTATATTAAATAATAATATTTTTAATACTATATCATTATTTGGTAAAACTAGGTCTTGTGAGTTACGCAAGGCATCAAGGAAAGTCAATCTTGCATGTAACGTATGCTAAACTCAGTGTTATTTATAGAGAAATATTAACATTATGTTGTGTCTAGTGAAATATTAACTTGGATTTGTATATAATACAATTCAAACTTATAAAAAAACTACTTTTAGTTTTGTATGAGGTGAAAAATATCAAAAAGAATAAATTAATTTGAAAAAATATAGTTGTGTTAGAGAATGTGTATTAGCTGAAAAAAGGCACAATAGAAAGGCATGGTGGATTCATTTTATGATGGTTGGGGTTTAATGAAATTTTATTAATTCATGAAGTATAAGCATCTCATCAAAGTAAATGTTTAATGAAACAGGGTGACCGTGCCTTAAAGTGACGTTTTGGTTCCCATTGGTCTAGTTTCGTGAATGATAATTATCTTTCACATAACCAAGATCAAAAAAGGGATTTATTCTTATGAGAAGGACATATAACTTCATTAAAGGCATCTCCAACATGGATGGAGGTTCTCAAAAACTCACGTGAGGCAGTTTCATAAAAAATGTTTACCTAAGGAAATCCATATCTTATCTGGCTCACGACAATTAGAGTTTTGTGAATTCAGATCTTCGGCTATAATTACAAAGGTCGTGTCCCATAAAAAGTCAAACAATGTGAGGTATTTATAGTCCCAATATAGGTGGTGGAGTATATGTTTTTAAATTTATGGGAATTTGTGGAAGTTCATGACCATTGAGACAATAATGGTGTTTCATGAATGCATATATGTGACACCTAGGTTACTTCCTGCACCTTCACACTAACTGAATCCCTCCATGAATTGAAGTTATGTTGTGTGGAGGTTACCTTCTAAATCATTTAATGGACTATAAACCTCTATGTATAATAGTTACATTACTTTTAGGTTTGTTTCTCAACCTTCATGCAGCCCATCCACCTTTCTGAAGATAAAAACACTCATAAAGGTTTTAACCTTCATGAACACTGCCCCTTATGTTGGTTTTGGACATGATTTTATTTGAACCAGTCATCCCCTCCTTGATCAATCTTGTGACATGTGTATTTTGTTGTGTCAATAAGCTATCTTATGACTTCTCCATTACATTATGTTTTTAAAATCACTAACAAATTTTCCTTAATGATTATTTTTTTTATATGCAAATATATTTTCTTAATCCTTAACATACTTTTATATGTTATGATTAATGATCCCTATATAAGATTATCCACATTTTTCATAGGACCAACTTTTTGTAAAAATAATTAGAATCATATATAAACACCTTAGAACCTTATAGTTTTTTAGACACCGAGTCTCAATATTTTTAGACTTTGATTCCATCTAATTTCAGACTCTGCTTCATCCTGAATTTTGACTCAAAATTATCATAAATTTTGATTCCAAATGCCAAAAATTCTGACTCTGAATTCTCAGAAATTCTTGACTCCAAATTCTCAGAAATTTTGACTGTGAATTCTGAGATATTATGACTCATAATTCTTAGAAATTCATACTTCATTTCTATAAAAAACCAAACTCTATTTGTATAATTATTTAGATTCTGTTTCCCAATATATTTAGAATATGGTTATTCATACTTGTAAAAAATACATAGATTCTTTAATACATGTTATAACTTTATCGGATCATAATTTACCTAGGTTTATTAAACATAAGAATGTTTTTCTTATATATTATTATTTCTTATACACGAGTATGTTATAATGAAATGATGTCGTACAATCTTATTTTATATAACCATTAGCTGTGTGACACATGTCCAAGTCCCTCTAAAATTAAAGGAAAAATATGTCTGTTGGAGGAGGAGATGACCATTGAGTTTTTTTCCTTTAAGTACTCCAGCCATTTGACATTTTAAACACAAGTTGAATTACATTGAGATGTGCTAGATGTTCTGAATTATAGAGAGATAATTTATGCTATGAGAGATTTCCTCATCCTACCTTGTGCGAATGATGTGAACAACTTGTTCAAGCTATGATCAACTTTTTCATATTTCTTAATGTGATTCTGATTGTTGCTATTAAATCGGGCAATTCTAGGGATTAGAAAACAGATGTTCTGACTACCTTAAAGATTAAGGGATTGTGGGGATAGTAAGATAGATTTCGATATTCTTAATGTGGGCTTAACCGGGTTTGGGTAAGATAGAATTTCTTGAATGTATAAATCATAGGACCTTTATCCATGGTTGTAGGATACACTTCTATTTGTGTTAAAATATTTATTATACATGTTTATTTATTGTTGTTACAAGTTTAAATTCCACCGCATTCTATTAAAGAAAGAATGTATAAATTTCTTATACATTCTTATAATTATATACTATGATAAATAATATTCTATACAGTTTATGGTAGAATATTTTACAAAGTAAACATGTCTTAAGTTTCCTTATCGGATCCATAATTCCAAATCCTAAGCAAGATTGTTTCTTAATTAAGAACTAAAGAGGGTTTGTGAATCCATATTGTTTAAACTTGTTAAACATTTATTTTCATAGGGATAAAAATGAATATTTATAAACCTACAATAAACCCCTATTGTAATTGAGAATCTATATATACATATTGATCCTATAATTGGTATTAGAGGAGGTCTCTAAAATACTTGTACATGTTTATAAGTTTTCTTGAAAAAATGTTTTTTCTTATATTTAATTTCCATGTTTTTCTTAATTTTTTTATTAACTTTTATTATGAATCATTTCTGTGGAAAATACATTTTGTATTTTCTTATAGAATAGAATAAATTAATGTTGGTTCTATTGATAATATAAATCCTACCAGACCGGAAATTTTTTATGGTAATGATTATGGGAACTAGAGAGGTTGGTAGGAGATTTTTGTTATTAACACTGCAGTGGATAATTTTTTTCATGATCACTGGTGAAAATAGGATTCTTGAGAAAGAGATCAGAATATTAAAAAATCAGGAAAAACAAGAATATCAGATAAACAACAAGGTATGCAATACTCTTTTATGTTCCATGACTGGGAATATCTATATTCAAATATCCTCTTGTAAAGAGTCCAATAATATTTTGAAGATACATAAGGTTACAATATTTGTAACTTAAAAAGTTATAGAGACAAGAATATATATGTTAAGAGTTGAATATCATGGATTTGTATTTCCATATGGAGAACATGTGTGCAATGTGAAACAAAGATTTATGACTATCGTCAACAGTCTTCAATCTATTGGAGAAAAAAGACCCGACAATGAACATATTGTGGATAAGATAATTGATAATATTCCCAACAAGTGGGAATCTAAAAGGACATCTATTGATGAAAATAGTAAAGTATCTATTATCACTCTTGTTGAGTTATTTAGAACTATTTATTAGATTGAAATAATAATGTATATAGATGCAGACATTAATAAGAAGAAGAATGGCAATGGAAGCATTACTTTAACCACTATATCTAAATCCAAGACTCCAGAAAGGGTAACTAGAAATAATGCTAAGACAACTACTGTTATATGTAAATCAAGTGACAGTGATTAGTCTGAGAATGAACTATCTAATCTTTATTGAAGGAAGAACAAGAATGTGGGAAAGAAATTTTTTTAGTATAGATATAAGAAGAAAGACATAAAGGAAAAGAATGATTCTGAAGTCACTTGATTTGAATTCAAAAGGTCTGGACATATCTGACCTGATTGTATTATGCTCATCAGAAAGGATATAAAAGATAAGAATTATGAAAGGAACCAAAAAAGTACTACAAATATAAGGATGAGAAAGTATGGAAGGCTAATGAATCCTAGAGTGCGAGTGGTGGTGACTCTTCAAATGAATCCTCAGAATATGAATCTTCTAGTTAGTTGAATATCAGTCTTATAGCCAGATTACCAATTTAATTTCATTATCTTATGGCTAGGGAACACAATTATGAAACAATAACCAATATTTATTTAAATGTTAATTTCCCTAATGAGGATTATTATGAGTCTTAGGATGAATAATCTTTCTCATATGAAGATAATAACTTAAGTTAATTTTAAGAAGTCTCTATATTTTCTAAATTACTCAATAATAAGAAATGTAAGATAAAAATGAAGTTATAGAAAGAAAAATCAAGAATTTCTATTTTACGAAAATAATTATAATACCTTTATAAGGATCTTGATAAAAAAACTCTTAATATTGAATATATTTCTAAAAATGGTAAGGATGTTAATTTTGAGAAGGATAAAAATTCTAATAATATTGAAAATTTCATTTCTATGAAAAAAAAATTTGAGACAAAATTAAATCCTACAATTAATGAATATAAGGTAAAAAATTTAGTCATTAGACTAAAATATGAAATACTTTTCTTAAGGAAACATTTATCCAATGTTACTTCGGGAAGGAAAGAATTTGATGAATCCTATTTACAACTTCATCCTCTTAAGTGTTATTCTGGGTTTGTTTATACTCATTCAAAACCTATTTTTAGTCAGAGCTATTTTGTTCATCAAAGTGATCCTTTTTGCACTAAAATTCAATGTGGTGGAAATTGGGATAAAATTGTTCTTTGAATAAAACCCAATCCTTTGGATTTCATAAAGATTACTTTTCTAAGATAATGTGGATACCTAAGATCTTACTTTCTAGAATTTCTAGATCCATGAAATTTTGGATTCCGAAAGTCTAACTATTTTATTTTCGAGAAAATAAAGGAAGATCCAACAACAATAAATGTGTAAAGACCCGTAAAATTCAAGGGAAATTTTTTCTTAATTTTCTTTAGAATTTTACAAGAGCGCGGTTTCAGACGGCACCTGATTCCGAGGCCCGGAGTGCCCGGAATTAATTTCCGAAGTTTGGCTCGGGTACGTTCAGTGAACGAACGAGCGGGAATTCCTAACTTTTGATCCGGTGCTCGGAATTGAAATCCGAGGGCACCGATGAACTCGCAGCGCCGATATTCGCTTAAAGAGACCCTTTCGGGAGTTGCGTTTGTTGCGGGACGAAAGTTAGTTTTTGGGAGAATTATAAAATGTTGAATAAAAAAATGTGGATTCTTTTTATTTCACTTTTGTGGGTTAACTCCTCTCAAAAGGAGTTGGGGGTGGGACCCACACCCACTTAACCTACTTTGAGAGGATTAAGTGTGGTGGGACCCACACGAACCTAAACCTCTCAACTTCCTCCTTAAACTCCCCTCTCTCCCTCTTAATTGTTTGTAAACTTAACATCAAATTAATTACACATGACATGTTAATTAATTAAGTGTTATGTTTGAATTTTGAAGTTTTGAATTCCTAGGCTTGGTAAATAAAATAAGGAGAGACCTTATTTTATTTTGTTAGCCAACTTGTGTGGATTTCATTTGAGAGCTCCTCCTCCTTCTTCTTCATCTTGACGAAGAACGTTCATCTTGACGAAGAACGTTCATCTTGACGAAGAACGCTCAAACTCCGATGAAGAACGACGCCTCTCTTCTTCGTCCTCGGTGTCAACAAGAGGGAACGCCGCATCCTCCTCGGGCCTTCTTCGTCGGCAAACGAAGATCCGCCAACAACGTGTCGCATCGGACGTAACTCTTCGTCAACGGATTTGACGAACGACGACCGCGACGCCCGACTTCCGCGACGCCGTCTTCCGCGGAACGTAGAAGATTCTTTGAATCTCAAACCAGAGGTAGGGGATGTTTTTATTGATTATTTTATTCCTTTCTTGAATCATGGATTTTTAGCATGACTAAATGTGAGGCTTTTGGATATTCTTAGTTATGTTATTACGATTAACGCGAGGGGGGCCGGACCGCACGAACACGGCCGAACCCCCCCCCTCCAACGTTCTTGTTTAAATTCTTGCGATGGAAGCAAGGTGGCGTGGTGCCGTCGCACCACGCGGTTTGCCGTGCGATTAATTTACGCAAGGCCGTCGCGCTTCGCCGAGGAGAGACTTCAAGAACGCGACGCCGTCGCGCCGCGTTGGGAGGATTCATGACACGGCGAAAGGGGCGCGGTGCCGTCGCACCGCGCCGGACGACGAACACCGCGGCCGGTTCCGGGCCGCGGCGAGACGAGGAGACCGCGGCCGGTTCCGGGCCGCGGCGCAAGGAAAGACCGGCGGCCGGGCCGCCGGCATCGGAAGTCGAGGGCGGGACCGGAAATTTCCGGTCCCGTTGGTAAAAACCGGCCGGCCAGCGGGCCGGCCGGATGTCATAAAACCGGGGGAATAAATCCCCCGGCTGGATAATCAAACCCCCCTCTTAAAGAGGGGGGGCGGTTCATTTAAGGAGGGGGGGGCAACAGCCCCCCGGTTTGACCAGCCGGCCCCCATTTGCGGGGGCCGTTTTTGGGCAAAGGCACGGCTCAAAGCCGTGCCGCCCTCACTAAGCAGGGGGGGCTTGATTGCCCCCCGCGTGACCCACGTGCGGCGCCCAGCGCCGCCGCCGCGGCCCGCCGCGGTCCGCCGCCGCCACGCGGCTCGCCAGCCGCCGCCGCCACGCGGCCCGCCGCCGCCACGCGGCCCGCCAGCCGCCGCCGCCACGCGGCCCGCCAGCCGCCGCCGCCACGCGGCCCGCCAGCCGCCGCCGCCACGCGGCCCGCCAGCCGCCGCCGCCACGCGGCTCGCCAGCCGCCGCCGCCACGCGGCCCGCCGCCGCCGCCGCCACGCGGCCAGCCGCCGCCGCCGTCCGCCGCCGTCCGCCGCCGCCGTCCGCCGCCGCCGGCCGCCGCGCCGTCCAGAGGGGGGGGGGTTGGGCCGGGTCGGCCCGGACCCGGACCCCCCGTTTCGGACCAGATTCGGTTTTTGGCTCATAACTTGAGCCTCAGACCTCCGAATGACGAACCGTCTGCGGCAACGCGATCCTTGGATCGAGACGGTCGTTTCGGTATATCGCACTCAAGGTTTCGGTTTACTTTGAGTTCGGCCGGGTTGGTTCGTTCACGAAACCAACCGGGCCTTCGGAGCGGAAACGCTTATATCTTGAGCTACGGACGTCCGATTGACGTGCCGTCAGTCGCGTAGTGTTCCTCTTAGTGAGACGGATCTTTTGGCATACTCCGCCCGAGGTTTGGACGCAGGTGGAGTACGGTCGGGTTGGTTTTGCCTTAAAAACCAACCGGGCCCCGGAGACGAAAATGCCAATAACTCTCAGACCGGGCGTCCGATCGACGCGCCGTCTGTTGCGTTGAGTTCCTGTTGACGATACGGAACTTTTGGATACATCAACTCTGGTCTTCGTGACAGTTGATGTATCAGCCTCTCGGCTCGTGGAGCGGACCCTCCGTACGAGTTTGTCGTGTGCGGGAACCCTAGTGCTGGCTGCGACTGCTACTACTGCTACGACTGCTACTGTGACAGTGACGACGACGGTACAGAGATCCTGTGTGGATTAGAAGACGACAGTACAGAGATCCTGTGTGGATTTGACGACGACAGTACAGAGATCCTGTGTGGATTTGACGACGACAGTACAGAGATCCTGTGTGGATTTGACGACGACGACTACAGCACTCAGCGATCCTACGTGGATCAGTGCTACTGGTTCTGTGTGAGCCCGATCCTGTGTGGGTCCTTGCGCTCAGCGGTTCTGTGTGAGCCAGCGCCTACAGGTTCTGTGTGAGCCCGATCCTGTGTGGGTCTTCTGCGGGGGTTAGTTACCTATCGATCCTTCGTGGGTCCGACGACTTAGATGGATCAGTGATCATCTTTATCGTCCTTGAAGAAGTATACCTGTGTGAGCTGAATCCTATTGCTTTCCTGTGTGGATTGTGTTGTGCAATCCTGTGTGGATTATGTTTTGCTTTCCTGTGTGGAATACGTTTACTTTCCTGTGTGGACTGAGTTGTACTTGGGCTCGGAGGTTGGAGCGTATTTAAATTGATGACTTAGGTATATGTATGGGCATATACCTAAGCAGTGTCGGTTGTTACTTCGTGATTTGTTCCTTTCTTCGTGGTTTATCCTTTGTGGATTTTTGAGACCTTCGGGGGTCTCGGGGTCCCTACTGAGTAGCTTATACTCACCCCTGCACGGGCTTTGCCCGCACTACGTTGTGTTGGTTGCAGACGACGGACAGCGTTGACCTTAGCTGAGGTTTGCAGAGCAGGACGGTACCCGGAGGTGGACCACTGGGCGGGACGTGCACGGAACGGACGACGGGACCCGTGGAGCAGTGGAGCTATCTGTACTCACCCTTCAGGTGGGATTTCCAGTGGACAGCTCGGAGTAGCGGCTTTACTTTTCAGTTGCTGTTTTTCCCTTTCGAGTTGTACTTTACTTTCAGTTTGGGTTTGTATTCTGGCCCATTTACTTTTCCGCACTTCAGTTGTACTCTGTTTTTGTTTAGTGTTTACTTTCCGCTTGTTTACTCTGTGGTGTTTGTTTACTTTACAAAGGCAATGCCTTCCCTTTTTACCGGGATTTGCGCCTTGGTGCTAGTCGCCAGCCCCTGGCCTATGGAAGGCGGGCTTGGGGTAGTCACGGCACGGACCCCGAGGGCGGGTCGTGACAAATTGGTATCAAAGGAGTTCGGTTCTACCGCGAACTCTGATCTTTTCTATGTGAAGCAATAATGTTTAGCGTATTGAGTGTGGTTATCAGTCCAGGGAGTCCAGTGTTGGTGCGGCGGCCGACGTATCCGTACACCAGGACCCTGACTTCTGATTTCCGACTTAATGCACGAAAACATTGATTGCGTGTGTGTTTCAAGTTTTCTTTGTGATTACTTGTGTCAGCTCACCGGGTATACTGATCTGCTTTATGAAAGTCTCAAGTTTTCCTTGTGATTACTTGTGCCAGCTCACCAGGTATACTGTTCTAACCGTGGCGCACCTGTTCCTTTTCAGGATGGCCCCACGACGACAGCCAGCTAGGGTTCCGAGAGTCGAGCGAGACGACAGCCCACCGAGCGACGAGGCTTCGGTACAGGGCCCTTTTCCAGTAGTGGCACCGGCGGTAGCTTTACCCGCCGATCCCCCGATGCTTCCAGCAGCAGCCGCTGACGATGCACGTCGCCTCAGCGCACTGCATGAGTTTCAGCGCCAGCGACCACCCAGGTTTCGCGGTGAGACGGATCCCCAGGCAGCAGAGGACTGGCTGGAGGCAGTGGTTCGAGTGTTTAGGCTAGTGAGGACACCAGCAGACCTCATGGTGATCCTCGCTGCGAGCCTACTACACGCAGCAGCAGGACGATGGTGGAGCTTGATGCTCCAGGTGCACGATGAGGCATCTCTACTTTGGACGGACTTTGAGAGCCTCTTCCGCTCGGAGTTCGTCCCAGCCACCCTTCGTGCGGTGCGTACCCAGGAGCTTCTACAGCTGCGGCAGGGCAGCATGACGGTCGCACAGTACTCGGCGAGATTTACCGATCTCTCGCGCTACTCGACCGACATGGTACGGGACCCATTCTTCCGGGCCCGGACCTTCGAGCAGGGTTTGAGACACGAGATCAGGGCATCGCTGATCTCCCTCAGCATACCGACTCAGACAGGAGTACTGGAGCGGGCCCTTCTGATCGAGAGCTTCCTTGCTGAGTCTACACCAGCACAGAGACCCACCGCAGGACGGCACGTGGCAGAGTCATCTGCAGCTGGCAGTCGGCGAATGACTCAGGGGTCCAGACAGACCAGACCTCAGGGCACTGGCTCAGTAGTGCAGGGCACACAACGCGGGGCCAGTCTTTCGAGTGCAAGACAGTGCTATGCATGCGGCGGGCGAGGCCACATGGCTCGTGACTGCCCGACCCGCCATGCGGAGGAGCAGCAGACGGTTGAAGAACCACCTAGGCAGAGGCAGAGGTTCGACCGTGGCGGTCCGCAGGGAGAAGGCGGACGAGGCAGGGGAGCTGGACGAGCAGCTGGTGGTGGCCGACGCTTTGAGGCTCTACCACCACCATCACCAGGAGGTCCACCCCGACCGCAGGGGAGAGCTCAGCTTCAGGCAGCCGAGGCCTTCGATCATGGAGCTCTGGGAGCCGATGGACAGGAGCAGAACTAGTGGAACATCCTTTGTACTTCTGGTTCCTTGTTGCTTTTGTGTAGCGTCTTGTATTACGAGCTGCAATAATAAAAGACGCATACCTTGTGATGTTTTCGTTCCTGTCCTCTATCGTAATGTTACTAAGAGGTTCCAGTTTTGGCTGTTGACTTGACCCTCACTTGTGAGACATCTACTGGAGGAGACCCAGTTACCACACACTGATGCCAACAGTGTGACTCAACCCTTGGAGGCGAGAGTAACGGTTGAATCTCTTAGTAGTAGCGTCGAGGCCTTACGACGTCATCCTTAGTATGGATTAGTATCATCCATGTTAGGATTGACTGTTTTAGGCAAAGAATGTGGTTCATCCAGGGGATGAGACCAGAATTCTCTTTTCGGCAAAGGAGAAATCTTGCAGCTCTGATGGGACCGGAGATGGTCCAAACCACGACAGAGAAGGTCCAGGTCATCCAGGAGCGGATGAGGACAGCTCAGAGCCGGCGGAAGTCATACGCTGACAGGAGGCGGAGGCCACTGGAGTTCGAGGATGGAGACCACGTCTTCTTGCGGGTCTCACCTCGACGTGGTATTCGGAGTTTTGGCCGAGGTGGCAAGTTATCTCCGAGCTTCATCGGACCTTTCCAGATTCTCAGCAGGATTGGCGAGGTGGCTTATCGCCTGGCTCTACCACCTCAGTTGCACCGGGTGCACGACGTCTTTCACGTATCCCAGCTGAGGAGATACGTGCACGACCCGACGCACATCATTGACCATGGGGAGCTTGACGTTGACGATGGGGCGACTTTTACGGAGGTCCCGGTGGAGATAGAGGATCGACAGGAGCGGGTCCTACGTGGGCGATCGATTCCTCTTGTGCGCATCAGATAGCAGCACGGGAATCTCCAGGAGAGCACATGGGAGCGGGAGGCTCAGATGCGTGCTCAGTACCCTCTTTTGTTTCCCTAGTTTTGATGTATCTTTACGGGGACGTAAAGCCCTGAGGTGGGAGTAATGTAAAGACCCGTAAAATTCAAGGGAAATTTTTTCTTAATTTTCTTTAGAATTTTACAAGAGCGCGGTTTCAGACGGCACCTGATTCCGAGGCCCGGAGTGCCCGGAATTAATTTCCGAAGTTTGGCTCGGGTACGTTCAGTGAACGAACGAGCGGGAATTCCTAACTTTTGATCCGGTGCTCGGAATTGAAATCCGAGGGCACCGATGAACTCGCAGCGCCGATATTCGCTTAAAGAGACCCTTTCGGGAGTTGCGTTTGTTGCGGGACGAAAGTTAGTTTTTGGGAGAATTATAAAATGTTGAATAAAAAAATGTGGATTCTTTTTATTTCACTTTTGTGGGTTAACTCCTCTCAAAAGGAGTTGGGGGTGGGACCCACACCCACTTAACCTACTTTGAGAGGATTAAGTGTGGTGGGACCCACACGAACCTAAACCTCTCAACTTCCTCCTTAAACTCCCCTCTCTCCCTCTTAATTGTTTGTAAACTTAACATCAAATTAATTACACATGACATGTTAATTAATTAAGTGTTATGTTTGAATTTTGAAGTTTTGAATTCCTAGGCTTGGTAAATAAAATAAGGAGAGACCTTATTTTATTTTGTTAGCCAACTTGTGTGGATTTCATTTGAGAGCTCCTCCTCCTTCTTCTTCATCTTGACGAAGAACGTTCATCTTGACGAAGAACGTTCATCTTGACGAAGAACGCTCAAACTCCGATGAAGAACGACGCCTCTCTTCTTCGTCCTCGGTGTCAACAAGAGGGAACGCCGCATCCTCCTCGGGCCTTCTTCGTCGGCAAACGAAGATCCGCCAACAACGTGTCGCATCGGACGTAACTCTTCGTCAACGGATTTGACGAACGACGACCGCGACGCCCGACTTCCGCGACGCCGTCTTCCGCGGAACGTAGAAGATTCTTTGAATCTCAAACCAGAGGTAGGGGATGTTTTTATTGATTATTTTATTCCTTTCTTGAATCATGGATTTTTAGCATGACTAAATGTGAGGCTTTTGGATATTCTTAGTTATGTTATTACGATTAACGCGAGGGGGGCCGGACCGCACGAACACGGCCGAACCCCCCCCTCCAACGTTCTTGTTTAAATTCTTGCGATGGAAGCAAGGTGGCGTGGTGCCGTCGCACCACGCGGTTTGCCGTGCGATTAATTTACGCAAGGCTGTCGCGCTTCGCCGAGGAGAGACTTCAAGAACGCGACGCCGTCGCGCCGCGTTGGGAGGATTCATGACACGGCGAAAGGGGCGCGGTGCCGTCGCACCGCGCCGGACGACGAACACCGCGGCCGGTTCCGGGCCGCGGCGAGACGAGGAGACCGCGGCCGGTTCCGGGCCGCGGCGCAAGGAAAGACCGGCGGCCGGGCCGCCGGCATCGGAAGTCGAGGGCGGGACCGGAAATTTCCGGTCCCGTTGGTAAAAACCGGCCGGCCAGCGGGCCGGCCGGATGTCATAAAACCGGGGGAATAAATCCCCCGGCTGGATAATCAAACCCCCCTCTTAAAGAGGGGGGGCGGTTCATTTAAGGAGGGGGGGGCAACAGCCCCCCGGTTTGACCAGCCGGCCCCCATTTGCGGGGGCCGTTTTTGGGCAAAGGCACGGCTCAAAGCCGTGCCGCCCTCACTAAGCAGGGGGGGCTTGATTGCCCCCCGCGTGACCCACGTGCGGCGCCCAGCGCCGCCGCCGCGGCCCGCCGCGGTCCGCCGCCGCCACGCGGCTCGCCAGCCGCCGCCGCCACGCGGCCCGCCGCCGCCACGCGGCCCGCCAGCCGCCGCCGCCACGCGGCCCGCCAGCCGCCGCCGCCACGCGGCCCGCCAGCCGCCGCCGCCACGCGGCCCGCCAGCCGCCGCCGCCACGCGGCTCGCCAGCCGCCGCCGCCACGCGGCCCGCCGCCGCCGCCGCCACGCGGCCAGCCGCCGCCGCCGTCCGCCGCCGTCCGCCGCCGCCGTCCGCCGCCGCCGGCCGCCGCGCCGTCCAGAGGGGGGGGGTTGGGCCGGGTCGGCCCGGACCCGGACCCCCCGTTTCGGACCAGATTCGGTTTTTGGCTCATAACTTGAGCCTCAGACCTCCGAATGACGAACCGTCTGCGGCAACGCGATCCTTGGATCGAGACGGTCGTTTCGGTATATTGCACTCAAGGTTTCGGTTTACTTTGAGTTCGGCCGGGTTGGTTCGTTCACGAAACCAACCGGGCCTTCGGAGCGGAAACGCTTATATCTTGAGCTACGGACGTCCGATTGACGTGCCGTCAGTCGCGTAGTGTTCCTCTTAGTGAGACGGATCTTTTGGCATACTCCGCCCGAGGTTTGGACGCAGGTGGAGTACGGTCGGGTTGGTTTTGCCTTAAAAACCAACCGGGCCCCGGAGACGAAAATGCCAATAACTCTCAGACCGGGCGTCCGATCGACGCGCCGTCTGTTGCGTTGAGTTCCTGTTGACGATACGGAACTTTTGGATACATCAACTCTGGTCTTCGTGACAGTTGATGTATCAGCCTCTCGGCTCGTGGAGCGGACCCTCCGTACGAGTTTGTCGTGTGCGGGAACCCTAGTGCTGGCTGCGACTGCTACTACTGCTACGACTGCTACTGTGACAGTGACGACGACGGTACAGAGATCCTGTGTGGATTAGAAGACGACAGTACAGAGATCCTGTGTGGATTTGACGACGACAGTACAGAGATCCTGTGTGGATTTGACGACGACAGTACAGAGATCCTGTGTGGATTTGACGACGACGACTACAGCACTCAGCGATCCTACGTGGATCAGTGCTACTGGTTCTGTGTGAGCCCGATCCTGTGTGGGTCCTTGCGCTCAGCGGTTCTGTGTGAGCCAGCGCCTACAGGTTCTGTGTGAGCCCGATCCTGTGTGGGTCTTCTGCGGGGGTTAATTACCTATCGATCCTTCGTGGGTCCGACGACTTAGATGGATCAGTGATCATCTTTATCGTCCTTGAAGAAGTATACCTGTGTGAGCTGAATCCTATTGCTTTCCTGTGTGGATTGTGTTGTGCAATCCTGTGTGGATTATGTTTTGCTTTCCTGTGTGGAATACGTTTACTTTCCTGTGTGGACTGAGTTGTACTTGGGCTCGGAGGTTGGAGCGTATTTAAATTGATGACTTAGGTATATGTATGGGCATATACCTAAGCAGTGTCGGTTGTTACTTCGTGATTTGTTCCTTTCTTCGTGGTTTATCCTTTGTGGATTTTTGAGACCTTCGGGGGTCTCGGGGTCCCTACTGAGTAGCTTATACTCACCCCTGCACGGGCTTTGCCCGCACTACGTTGTGTTGGTTGCAGACGACGGACAGCGTTGACCTTAGCTGAGGTTTGCAGAGCAGGACGGTACCCGGAGGTGGACCACTGGGCGGGACGTGCACGGAACGGACGACGGGACCCGTGGAGCAGTGGAGCTATCTGTACTCACCCTTCAGGTGGGATTTCCAGTGGACAGCTCGGAGTAGCGGCTTTACTTTTCAGTTGCTGTTTTTCCCTTTCGAGTTGTACTTTACTTTCAGTTTGGGTTTGTATTCTGGCCCATTTACTTTTCCGCACTTCAGTTGTACTCTGTTTTTGTTTAGTGTTTACTTTCCGCTTGTTTACTCTGTGGTGTTTGTTTACTTTACAAAGGCAATGCCTTCCCTTTTTACCGGGATTTGCGCCTTGGTGCTAGTCGCCAGCCCCTGGCCTATGGAAGGCGGGCTTGGGGTAGTCACGGCACGGACCCCGAGGGCGGGTCGTGACAAAATGGTACATGGATAATGGATTTTTCTAGAACAATATTGGTAACAAAAACTTCTTTGAAAATATTATAAAGATGAAAGGAGAAAAATTAACGTTAGGAGATAACTTTCAGGGAGAAATTGTTGGTATAGGTAACATTTTTCTTCTTGTAAAATCATTAATTTAAAATATTTTATTTGTTAATGGTCCTGAGAACAAACTTATAAGCTTAACCCAACTATGAGATGAAGTTTACCTTGTGAATTTCAGGAATGAAAAATATATAGTCCTCAATTCCAAGGAATAGCTTATTCTCTCTTCCCATAGGCATGATAATATTTATACACAAAACATAGAAGACTTTAGGATCCATGAACTACCTTTCATTAGTGAAAGGTAAGATCAATCTTGGTTATGGAATAGAAGACTTGGACATTTTAATCTTAAGAACTTAAGAAAACTCTCAATGAGAAGACTTTTTTTTGATCTACCAGAGCTTAGATTTGATTCTACAATAGTTTGTGATCCTTATTGATATGGAAATCAACATAAGTCAAGATTTAAATAAATTAGTGAATTCTCAACTTCGGATGCATTATAGCTAGTGCATATGGATCTTTTCGGTCTAACAGAAACTGGAAGTATTGGAGGAAAATACTATGTATTTAGTTTAATTGATGATTACACTATATTTACTTTGGTCTATTTTCTAATAAAGAAATGTGAATCATTTTCTTATTTTAAATTATTCTCATCCGAAGATAAAAATGAGAAAAACCTTCTATTGATAACTATTCATAGTGATCATAGGAGAGAATTTAAAAATTCATATTTTGAATCTTTTTTAGTAATAAAGGCATTACTCACAACATATCAGCTTTAAGAACTCCACACAGAAATATTTTTATTGAATGAATTAATCAAATTATTCAAGAGATAACTAGTACCATGTTTAGTGAATATTATATTGTTACACATTTTTGGGATAAAGCTATTAGTATTTACAGTTATACTATAAATCAAGTTTTAATCAGAAATTTTCATAATAAAACACTTTAAGAATTGTGGACTGGTCTAAAACCTAACGTTTATTACTTTAATGTATTTGGATGAAAAGTATTCCTTTTTAATACTAATGATAAGATACATAAATTTGAACACAAATTTTATGAAATAATTTTCTTAGGCTATTCCACTACTTATAAGGATTATAGAGTTTTTAACAAAAATTTATATACTATTGAAGAAACAGTACATTTTAAATTTGATGAAACTGATCCATTAGTTTTTAAAAAACCCCAAACTACATCTTCAGATTTTTTTTTAAAATAATTATCATCCTTTGATAGAATATTCTTCTAATAAGTAAAATACACAAGAAAATGTTTCTGATGTATTTACCCTAGAATATTTTTTACCTTATATTGATGAATAGGTTTTACAAAACCCAAATATGTTGTTTCTTAAGAATCATCGATGTGATAGTATCATTGGTGGTGTAAATCAGCATTTAAGTACTAGAAGTTATTTAAAAAATGAAGTAGAACATCTCGAATGTCTTTCCCAAATAGAACCAAAATGTATTGATGAATCCTTAGGTGATGATTATTGGATTAAATCTATGAAAAATGAACTAATTGAATATGATAGGAAAAAATTCTAGATGTTGGTTGAATGACCTAAAGAATGTTTTGTAATTAGATTTATGTGGGTCTTTAGAAATAAATGTGATATGAATAGAATAATGTTAAGAAATAAAACAAGATTCGTTTCTAATAGCTACAATCATAAAGAATGAATGAATTATGAAGAAACCAATTCTCTTATAGATAGACTTGGATCTATTTGTATTCTACTAGACTTTACATCATTCTTCAATTTCAAAATTTTCGAAATGAATGTGAAGTGTGTATTTATAAATGGATATGATCAAGAGGAAGTTTATTTTGAAATAAATCCTAGTTTTGAAGACAAAAAACTTCATGAACATGATTTCAGACTCAACAAAGCTTTATATGGACCTAAACAAGACCTTTGAGCCTAGAATGATAGAATTATGAGATTTTTGATACAATAAATTATGTTAAGGTTACTGCTGATCCAACACTTTTTTATAATTAAAGAAAATAAACATTATTTGATAGTTCAAATTTATGTTGATGATATTATTTTAAGATCAACTCAGCAATCCTTAACTGATTCATTTACGAATCACATGAAATCTGAGTTTGAAATGAGTATAATGGGTGAGTTAAAATTTTTCCTTCAATTTCAAATTCCTAAAAAACCAGAGGGAACATATATATCTCTACATAATTATATTAAATGTCTTATTAAGAAGTATGTATATGAAAACTCTAAAAGTGTAACTACTCTAATTGGTACCTCAAATACTCTTGATCTTGATGAAGTTGGGAAACCAATAGATCAAACATCTTTTAGAGTTACGATATTAAGTTAATTATACTTAATAGATAGTCATACATACTAAATGTTTTCAGTGTGCTTATATACAAGATATTAATATACTGTAATGTATTCTCATTTAAAATTAGTGAAAATAATTTGTCATTATTTAACAGAACCATGGATTTAGGACTTTTCTATTCCTCTAGAAATGATTTTTTTTAAAAAGGTTTTCAGATGATGCTTTTGGTGGATGTATAATGTTTATGAATAGTATGTCTAGAACATTCCATTTATTTGGAGATTCGTTAGTCTCTTGTTCATGCATGAAGAAAAAATCTGTATCACTTTCCACTGCTGAAGGTGAATATGTAGTTGGTGGAAGTTGTTGTGCACAAGTGTTGTAGATTCAACACACACTCTAAGAATATGGAATGAGTTATACCAAGACATAGGTAATGTGTGACAATACTAGTGCCATTTACCAAATAAAAAACCTTTATCATCACTCATGTGAAAAGCAAATAGATATTTGGGGACATTTTCTTAGGGATAACATACTTAAAGGAGATATCATTATTCAATTTATCAGGACGCATGATCAACTTGTTGACATTTTCAAAAAATCATTACCCTCCGATAGATTTTAATACATTAAACAAATTTTAGTAATGATAACCGCAAGAAAATCATCCATATTAATTTTTTTTGAAACCTATCTCCTTATATTAAGATACTATTTTTCATAGGAATAGTACATATTTTTTTATAAAATAATTCTGTAACCTAATTTTTTTTCGTAAATAAAATTTTCAGAACCATGTTTTTTTAAATATTTTTTTCAGAACCTAATTTTTTTTCCTTTCCTTAATAAAATTTTCAGAACCTATTTTCTTTAAGAAGAACCATATTAATATTAAAAATTCTTTCTGAATAACCCAAAAGGTATTATTTATTAGTAAAATATTATTAATTACATTTTTTACTTGTTGGTATTTGTATCTTGTTTTAGGAAAAAATTACCTGATTCCCTTTCCATAAATGCATTTTTTCCTTAAAACCTCAAAAAATCAGAACCTACAATTCCTACATCGACATTAATATCAATCATCAATTTAGATTAAGATAATATCAACCATTGGATCTATCCGTGAATTCGAACCGTCTTTGTGAAGGATATTTAAAGGTACCTCATGTTCATTGTCCCACATCAGTTCTGTAAGATTTTTCCTCAAATATATTCTCCTATTTAAGTCTACCATTTTGTATTTCCAGTTTCCTTAAATTCCAAATTTCTCTTGAATATTATCCTCATACTCTAATGAAGTCTCAGTCTATCAAGGAACCAAAGGATTAGTTAATGTCCCATGAAAGGTTAGTTGATCAGAATTTCTTTGCAAAGTATGATTCCTTGTTAACAAAGATTATCAAATTGAATAGTGGGATAAGTGTTTCTGTTTCCAAGGAAAATAATAAAGATCCGATCTACAAGGACCTTGTGGTGGAATTTTATGATTCCACTTAGTTTTATGAAACAAGTTGAAGGGATATGTTCATGATTAGATGCTTAAAAAAGTTTTATTCATTTTCTTTCAACAAGGATACTAGCATCCTTGAAATTCCATACGAAGGTGAAGAAATCCCACACTCACACCCTTTTCCAGATAAGGGAGGATCATTCGAGAACGTTAAGGAAATAGAGTTACTTGGGCTTTAAAATGTCAAGAAACCCAAAATTTCTAATATCTCAACAAAGAATAGGTCGGAAGATTTGTGGATGCAACGTTTCCTTATCCCAAGGAAGGATGATAAGGATTCACTTAATATCTGTGATATCATTCTCTTGTATTTCTTAGTGAACCTAAGGAAGATAGATTTGGTGAAGTACATCCATCTAATAATTAGTATCATTATTAATGGAAACATAAAGTCTTAGATCTTAATTTATATGGAGATTATATCAAAGATTATAGTCTTGTGTTTAGAATCCTTCAACATCCCTTACACCTTAAAGGCTACGAATTTGAATATTATGCTGCTCGTTGATGATACTTTCAGGAGAATAAAGATCAACTTCAATTGTGAAACATGTGAGTTTTTTGATCTTCTTAATAACGAGGATCTTCCTAAATCTAATAAAGTTGATGTTTCTAAACTGTCTAAGAAAATAAATGAAATATAACTAAAACCTCAGTTACGTGAACCTATTCTGGAATCTCAATCAGCACCCCCTAAACCAAAGAAGCAAAAGAAGTTTTCTGATGAATTAGTTTATAAGTGGAGGGAGAAGAAGAAAAATAAAAAGTAATATGATCATATTTTTGGGATTGATCCTATGGAGGCTAAGGATTTGAAGGTTCTTAAAGATGAAAATATTTATCGAAAAGAAAAATAGAAAAGGAAAAAAGAAAAAGTGTCACAAGTTCAGGTTGTTTAATCTTTTTGAAAATATGTTGAGAAAGATTTAGAAAATATTCATGTACAAAAATCCATCTTGAAGAATATTTCACTTCCAAAAGAGATTGTTGAATAAGAATAAATTCAACAACAACAAGAAGAAGATCCAAAAAGTGAATTCTTGAACAGAATTTTTGAAGTGTATCACAAGAAAGAGAGTCCTTTTGATTAAATTTCAATAAGATCTTCCCAAGAATCATCCACCAATATCGCTTCAAAAAATAATAAGTAAAAATATAAAGAATATGGCGCTAGAAAAAGTATTTCCAATGAATAAATTGATGATAATAATGATATTGTTCAGGAAGATGATGAGGAAATTAATGATGAATAACAACATCATGAGATATCGAAGTTTGTTAACAATATTTTTGCTAAAATAAAGTCAGCTTTTCTTGATACACCTCAAAAATATATAGCTAGATCAGCTAAGTCAAAGATTGCTGAAGAAGTGAAAGATACTCCACCATAGTATGATTCTTTCAATTTAGAATCATCATCATCCATGGGACATAACTTTTTGGTGAAGTCTTTGAAATAAAATGTTGATTCAATACTGTTCTTCCCAATCATTGAATCCCAGTGTTAGCTTATTCAACAGTTAGTCAATATGAATTTGGATTATAAAAATTTTTTGATGGAAAATTTTATCAAGAAATAATTGAATTTCAAAACCTTTATGACCAAATATGAAGCTAAAATAAAGTCTTGAAAGAATATTACAACTTGGTCGAAGTTAATAGTTGACGATCGTAAGTTAGTTGATGATTATATGGATTTAGTCAAATATTACTTTTACGTGTCTGATGAGAAGTTCAAGAATCATTCTGAAAGTCTAAATCAATAGAAAGATTCTAAAATCCAAGAGGCTAAAGATCTCTATAGCAAGCTTAATTCCGTTTCTATTACCCAAACGAGAGAAAGGGATACAACATATTAGTTAGAAGAGAAAGTCAAATCCCAAGAAGAAGTTATCATGTTACAGGAAAAAGGATTCCTCCTATTGAGAAGAAGAACCAAGAGTAGGAAGACATAATCAATAAGTACCAAGATGTTCATAAGGAGGTAAAGAAGATGAAATCCATCCTCAAGAAGTTTCTGACAGAGAATTAGAACTAAGATTTATTATCTTAAAACTCTGAAATTTTATTGTACTAAAATCTATAGTTCATATTTAATGAAATCTCTTTGTTATACTTTGTTGCATATGAATATTTTTTTTCAAACCTTTCAGGTACCAAATATTTTACCCCGTCATTTCTTTTTAAAAATCACAAAGGGGGAGAAAAGTTTTAATAGAATATATTATTAAGGGGGAGTTTACTCAAAAGAAGATTTTTATTAAGAAAGGACGAGCCTGATCTTAAAGAAAACTTTCATAAGAAAAGTAAAGACTTCTTAAAGATAGTTTCATAAGCCAATTAATACGATCTTTAAGGTGAAAAAACCTACAGCAGAGTTATCCAAATCCACAGAGCCACAAATATAAGGGATATATCTTATTATTTTTAGTTTTCCAATCTTAATATTTTTTTTAAATTGGTTTTTGATTTCAAAAAAGGTAGATAATATTATTTTAATAAGCTATCTTATGAATTCTACATTTTTTTTGTTTTGAAAATAACAAATACTTTTTCCTTAAAGAATATTTTCATTATCTTAATAAATCTATTTTCTTAATCCTTAAAATACTTTTATATGTTTTTCTTAATGTTATTTATATAAGCATAACTATATTCTTCTTAAGACTGAATTTACTTGAGAATAATTAGATCCTAATATAAAAACCTTAGAACCTTACAATTCCTCAGATACCAAGTCTCACTATCTTTATAATCAGATTCAACCTGATTTCAGACTCTATTTCATCCTGAATTTTGACTCTGAATTCTCAGAATTTAGGAATCTGAATTCTCAGAAATTATGACTCTAAATTCTAAGAAATAATGACTCTGAATTCTTATAAATAATGACTCTGAATTATCATAAATTCTTACTCCTAATTCTCAGAAATCCCAACTCGAAATTCTCAAAAACTCTAATTCTAAATTCTCAGAAATTCTTACTCTGAATTCTGATAAATTATGACTCTGAATTCTCATAAATACTTACTCTGAATTCTCATAAATTTAAACTCCATTTCCATCCAAAACATGACTCCATTTTTATACATATTTAGATTCAGTTTCCCACTATAATTAGAATCCCATTTTTCATACATGTTAATTTTTTATATTTTCATTAAGATATTGTTCTAACTTTATCAGATCTTAATTTACTTATGTTTATTAAACGTAATAATGTTTTTATTACATATTATTGTTTCTTATATATGATTATGTTACAATGAAATGATGTTGGACAGTCTGTTTTTAACTAATCGTTAGATTAGTGAAACCTGTCTAGGTCCGTCCAAAATTAAAGGAAAAATATTTCTTTTGGAGGAGGAGATAACCATTGATATTTTTTTCCTATATGTACTCTATCCATTTGATTTTTTAAACACAAGTTTACATATGTTGAGAAGTTCTAGTTGTGATGACTTCTAGATAGAGAATTTCTGCTATGAATGATTTTATCAACCTGCCTTGTGAGAATGTTGTGAACAACTTGTACATTCTGCTTAGTGTGATTACGATTGTTGTGGTTCAATCAAGGGATTTCGGGGATATGAATACAAATGTGTTGTCTAACATAAATTTCAAGGGCTTGTGGGTATAATAAGATAGAATCTGATATTCTTATCAAGGGATTACCTAGGTGTGGGTAAGATAGAACTTCTTGAAAGAATAAATCATGAGACCTTTATCTAAGGTTGTTGGATACCCTTATATTTGGGTTAAAATGTTTCTTGTACCTTCTTACTTATTATTGTTACAAGTTTAAATTCTTTTGTATTTTTTTTAAAAAGAATGTATAACTTTCTTATACATTCTTATACCTGTACACTCTGATAAATAAGATTTTATATGCTTTAAAGTAGAATCCTTATCTAAGTATACTTGTCTTAAGTTTCCTTATCAGATCCATATTTCTAAATCCTAATAAAGAATGTTTCTTAATTAATAACTAAAGAGGGTTTGTGAATCCATCTTGTTTAACCTTGTTAAACATAGATTTTCATAAAGATAAAAATGAATGTTTTAAACCTAAAATTCACCCATATTGTAATGGAGCATCTACATATACATTTTAATCCTACATATTTTAGTGTCAATTGTGTTAAAAGCATGGGAAGAGGTGATAGATGATAGTGGGGATGGTCGGTGAAAGTATCAGGGTTTAAAATGACTATTGGGAGGGATAAAAGTAATGAGGAGTAGCCAAAGTGATGATACATACAGAGGGAGGGGGAGATGATGGTGCTTAGTTAGATTATAATTCTGCATAATAAACATGATCCTTCTCTTCAGAATAGGATCTCTATAAGGCCTCATGAACACCACTTCATATAATAATGAACCAATCTTTTATAAATGATATTTTGTTTTCATTAATAATTTTCTAATTAATTAATAGAGTTATTGAAGACAAATGCACTACTTTGGTTATTTTGAACTATTTATAAAATATATCATATCATTTTTAAAATCCCATTATATATCTTAACCTTGGATAATATAGCCATTTTACAATGAATCATATGATTCTTATACTTTAACGGTTATGATAAAGTATATTTTTTACATACGGAAGGCTTAATATCCTAGAATAGTAGAATCATACCCAATTAAGCCCATTAATTAGATCTTTTGGGCATATGGTATCACTGGGATTTTTCCCTTTTCCAAAACCATATTGAAATTCAATAAGTGAAGCATGAACAAAATTTGTTATTGGAGAATTTCAATATTATCAAGATCACGACCTAGAACATGTTTGCTAAACCACCCCAAAAAAGACCGTCGATCACACATCTTAATCTTATGGATTCTATAGGTGTAATAAGGGGTTAAGTATCTAGACCCAATTAGTATGAATTTTAAAATTTTCATTTTTAATAAAATAATTATATATTTTGATAAGAAGAATCCAAAAGATAAAATTATAAAATTAAAAAAGAATCCAAAATAATAGAGATCTTAAAATAATTATAGAATCTAAAATAATTATTTATAGAGATCTTAAAATAATTATAGAGATCCTATAACTATTTATAGAGATCCTATAACTATTTATAGAGATCCTAAAATAATTATAGAATCCAAAATTTTCATTTTGATAAGAAGAATCCAAAATTATATATTTTTTAGAAAATATAAAATTTCAATTAAAAAAACATTCTAATAAATTAAATAATTTTTAAATAAATATTAATCTCATAGAATATTTTAATTAAATAATATTTAAATACAAAATATAACATAATTTAGTGAAGTATAATATATTATTTATAAGTGTTAGAAAAATGTTATTGTCATAAAAAATAGTATTTTTAATTAATGCTAATTTTACATAAAATTTAAATATTCATATTTAGAGATATTTTTTGATAAAGTAAATATTATTTTTTAAATCAACACGGAAGAATTATTCAATGGGGATATTTTTCATAATTTTCTGAGATAGTTGCAATTTTCGGTAAAAATTAAATACGGTATAAATATAAAATATGTATTATAACATCATAATATCCCAAAAGAGATTTAATAAATATTATAAAGAAAATACAAGACCAAAAACATGTTTCAAATTTTATAGAATGTGTTTGTGATGTTATTTTTTTAATTTTATAATGACTTAAATAATCCTCCGAAACCAATATTATATTTTAGGATTTTAAAATAAAAAATTTAATTACATGGCTCACTTACACATAATAAAGGGTATTAATTTATGTGTTTTGGTTCTTATACTTTTAAAACATTAAAAAACACTTCACTTTTGTAGAAACCCTAGGAAAAATTCATCTTATGGTTTTTGTTTTTCACTATTTTTTCAAATATAGGCCAAAACCTATGTTTAGAATTTAGTAAATAATTCCACTCTCTTTTTGTATAAATACTCTCTAATCTTTACTAAAAGCCAAATGACAATGAATTAACTCTCCCAATCCCTATATAAATCCCAAAAAAGGTTTTCTAATGCTCTTTAGAATCTCCTCCCATGATTTAGATGTGCCTGGTCACGGTAATGGATTCTCTTCCTCCTTATCTTTATTCAAGAACTTTCTTTGTATTATACCACTGTATTTCCAATTTTTCAGGTTGTAATGTGTTTTTAAACATAAATTTTTATTTTAATTATGATTCTTAAGAAATTATATACCACTTTTCACTCTCATTAAACCATTCCATGAATCATTATGTACAAATGTTATACTACTGAAATTATCCCTCGATTATCCATACCAAACATTTGTGTAGTGAATACCCATAACCATTTAAACTCAAGGTTATTCACGTAGATGCACCAATCCTTCGGTTATTGTGGATTTAAATTTATATAAACAAAAACCAATAAACACAAGATTAAAATTTATGAAAGTTTTTATTGTGTTGTATGATATATGTGGCACAGTAATGAATGTATATAATGTGAATGTGATTGGTGGGATTGAAATTATAAAACCATACACTGCATTGGGTAATGTTTTTATCTCACAATATTCCATTTATGGTTAATGAGAGGTTATCCTAATAACACTATGTTATAATTTTTTATTATTTATCCTTGAATTATTTTTATAATGGAATGTTTTATTTCATATCAATATTCATATGTTTCCTTGATGTTATCAACTTATATCACGATTCAATGTTCATATTTATGATTTTCATCACTTCTGTATCACCTTGATATGCATCTTCACTAGCATATATTACTTTCATCATGTTATTATTTGATTATTAACCTAAAAGGATTTATATCTCACTCTTTTCTTATATACACTCCTATTTTATCCCATGTATTTTTAGAAGATCAAATGAACTTAAGGGAATCTAAATAATATCGTCCTATACCTAATACATTAGGCCTTTCAATGTTTTGTGATTATATTATGTGTCTATTTATTTAATAAATTGGTTATTAATGGTTATAAAAGATATGAGAATTCATAGTTGATATCATAGAAAGGTCTAGTTATTTTTGGGGACTAGGATTTTAAAACCTCAGTAAATAATTGGAGATAAAAATACAAATAGGTCAATTTCACTAAATTAGGGTAAAGTATAATGTAATTTGTTTCCAAGAAATAAAATCCATATCTAGACACTATAAGTGGATGTGAATCTGGAACAATTGTACCTAGGAACAATAAACCAGAAAAGGGATCATTGATCATTGACTATATCGTCACCAAGATCTCAACAAAGAGGCTTAGATTCGCACCATATTTGAAAATCAAGAGTGATGTGATTTTTTTAATTAACAATATCTCTATGAACCATTATTATGGGAATAAAAAGGATCAAACGATTTTATATTTTTAAATATACTGTGGATAACTTATATTGAAACCAATAAATTCATAGGTTTAGGAATGTATGTCATTTATGTGTTATCCCTCTAATGTTAAGAGTTTTCCTTTGTGTGTGTTTAATATTTTAATTAATATAATATTTGTTTTCCTTTTATTTTAGTTTATGATTGGAAATAGGAGGAACCAATTCAACAACCAATGTGTTGGGAAATTCCAAAATGAGATGTTAAGACCAATGGGAGTATGTGTTGAGAACATCGTGACCCTAATAACTCAATTAAACCATGTTATGATAGAAACTTGAATAAAGGGGAAAAACATCCCCATAGAGAAGGGAAAGTTGTAATTTATATTTTTATGAGAAAAAGGCCACTAATTTTTATTGGATCATCTGATCCCTTAACCATGAAAGAGTGGATCAAATCCATTGAAAATATCATCTCCATCCATCAACTCACTTAGAAAGGGAAGTCTGTAGTATCCATTTATCATGTTGAAGGATAATGTGATGAATGCTTGATGTTGATAAAAATTATTAATCTCTAGGAGGATATTGAAGTAATGGAGTTGAAATAAGTCTGAAAAATGTTTTCAATAATTGTTTTTTCTCAAACTCTATATACTAGAATGGAGAGGTATTTCCTTTTTCTCAAATATAAGGGTGGTGAATCCATCAGTGCATATGACATGAACTTCTCTAGACCTGTACACTATTCCTATGTATTTTTCATTTACAAAGAATGTAAATTTTTTCAGTTATTTAGTGGGGGACTTTGAATATATTTGATGAGTTGATACTTTTAATGATATAATGAAATTGTATGTTGTTCCCTAAAATTTGAAATGGTTATCGAGGAATCTCACAAGTCTCATGCATCAAGAGATAGGAAATAGAGAATGGATTTTACTTCTGGTGATGTTATGAAGAAACATCATGGGGGAAAGAAGTATAGCAACCCATTTTTAAAAGTGTGGGGAGAATAATCCAAGAAATTTCCTATAGGGGAGAAGGAAATAATTTACACATTAGAAGGAATAACACTAAGCTATAGAATTATGAATGTTTAATCCTACTAATGGGATGGAAGAAAATAATGCCCCAGTAAACCATTATCTTATTTTCTAATATTTCAATTAAATAGAATAATGAAACTATAGAAATAAATTCTGTATGGAAAGGGTTTATTAAAATAGACACCAACAATATCCAAGGACAAGAGGAAAAGGGAGAACTTACACCATCACTACTACTAAGGTGGATGCCAAAAATGATGTGGGGATAGATACATTGGTTATTAATTCGAGATTAGTGAATGTACTATTTGATTCTAGTCCTATTCATTATTTCATATCATGAATGATTAGTATAACTATCCTAACAAAACCTCAAATCCAATAAGTGGAGCTACCTGTGATAATGTAAAAGGGGGAAACTATTTCATCCAATGTATATAACTTCTCCAATCTCTATATTTGTAGGATTAACTTCCCCAAAAAAATATGGGACACTTCCTTTAATGTAATTAGATGCAACTTTTAGTATGGTTAGTATTTCCCTGTATAGATCCAATATAAATTTATAAGAGAAGGAACTCAAACTCTCTATTATTAATCTCCCTTCGATTCTATAAAAGTGTAAAGAGAAGGATGAATCAAATTTGGAATCATCATCTAATGAATGGATATTATTTACTTATCAGAAATCTTATTTTTCTCAAATTATTGTGAGTAATGAAATGATTATCCATGATGACATGCCTATTATAAGGGATTAATTTGATGTGTTTCCCAATGAATTTCATGGTCTTTCTCTCAGCTGTGAGGTTGAGTTCTAAATATAACTTATACCAAAAGATTTTCAAATATCCAAAACTATATATATAATGGACACTTCTAAAATTGAAATACTGATGATGAAAATATAGAAGAATATAAATAAATGCTTTATATTCCCATGTGCTTTACAAGGGGCTATGCCAGTCCTCTTCATTAAGAAGATTTATGTGTAAATGTGTCCTTTCATTGATTATTATGATAAAAAAGATCACTATAAATAAATAGTGTCCTATAACATAGATTGATGACTTTTTCAATCATCTAAATGGAGCTTAGTACTTCTATAATGTGGATACTTGGTTGGGATTTTATCAAGTAAATCTAAAGAAGAAATATGTCCCTAAGAATACTTTTCATACAAGGTACATGAAATTTGATTTTATAGTGATTCTATTTAGACTTGCTAATGCTCTAGCTATGTTCATGGAAATAATGAATATAGTCTTTAAGGATTTAATTGATAAATTTGTGGAGTGTTTAGAGATGATATTCATATCTACTGTAAAAGAAATTATGTAACGTCCTGACCCCAGTTGCCCAGAGTCGGTGCATTATTACATAACATTGGCATGATTACAAGGAATCACTTCCTAAAGGACCGATCAGTTTAGTAGTCCTAGAAACACTAGATACATTCATAAAGTTAACATTACATCATAAAAATGAAAAACTACAACAACATAGCCTCTATAGTCCACACTCATATCCCCACATACTTTCCCTGCAGGTTATTCAAAAATTACTTCTTCACATCCGGGGAAAAATAAAACATTTAAAGGGGTGAGCTTAGATGCTCAGTAAGGATATGAATATAGCGGATACTTTCATAAATAAACATAAACATTTAAGGAAATGTATAATTAAAACAAAATCCTTTTAAACTTCAAATTCAGCATAACATGGCATAGATAAAATGAAATAATTCCATTTTCTTATTCACATGGATATTCTACTAGTCGAATAATCACATGAAATATCAATAACCACTTTCATAATGACGGAATGCATAATGCCAGACTATCATCACCACGTATCCAAGTCCTCATTCCAAGACTACAAATAATATTTTTGTCAAGGCCTCGTGCCAAGATACTAGTTTGTCTCATGAGACCTACCGATGCATCGAGGAGCTATTGCGGGCTCCACCCATCACTTACTAAGTCCAATGCATTCCTTATATGAAAAGGTCTAAACATAACATAATAATTCGTATTAAAACTAGTATATGAAATGTCAATACTTTACCCATAAACCATGAATGGTATAAAAATAAAACATCCACAGTCAAACATATCACAAAACCTTCAACACAATATGGAATATTTGTATCATGATAAATCAACTTCAAAACAGGTTTAAAATCCATTAAAGGATTTTGACATTGATAAAAATGATTTGTAAAACTCTTTGAGAGAAATACCCCTTTTTCATGAAAACATTTAAAAGTCACACAATTTGGAAAAGAAGTCACTTAAAGACATTTTTGAATCAAAGTGTCCCATACCTCTTTGAAACTTTTGAAAGGAATTCAAATTTTATAAACATTCATGTCCATATAAATAAATCCTTAAAAATTATTTTGAAGACATGGACATTAATGAGAAAGATTTATAAGAATAAATATTTAAAACATTAGAAATGATGTTTTAGTAAAAATTCCCTTAAAATAATCCTTTTGAAAACTCTTTCATAAAACATGAACATGTATAATAAATATGTCCCAGTAGATACTTACACAAAACAACCTCAGATAATAATGATATTGTGAAATTTACCCTTACCAATTTGGTAACTTACGAAACATACACCCCATCAAAGAAGTATCATACAATGAATATTTTAAATACACATGTATTAAATTTTATTACACAAGGAAAACAATTATGGGCAGTACATACACCACACAAAAGGTAATAGTTAAATCATTGTTATTAAATTATAAAATAATCATATACATAAATATGATCTCATATATTCTCTTTTAATATTTCTTTGTTAATAATATTTTAGTATTATCGTCGTTTCAGGTGTTAACTGATTCATTTTCCTTTATATGCTTCATTACGTAAGCCGTGTTTGTTATGGATAGGTTGTATCATATTCATATCCAGAATGATATTAAGTCTTTAAACATTACTTTTAATCATCAAACTATAATTATTCTTTAATGGATATGATGTGGAAATGAATCTCATCGCGTTCATGGAGGTGGTAATCCGTACGTACGCATGAACACTACTTCCATTTGATTTTTCTTTTTAAAAGGAATCAAAAACAAATGATACATAGGTATATAATTATTCCAGTATAATATAATATCTTATATGTGTTACTTAAGTTCATTAAAACTATCCTTTATATGTTCCATGTATGTTATGAACGAGTAATATCACTTTGAGGGGGCGGTAGTATGCACTTCCTCAAATGAAATTATCTTATATATATACAACGTGAAATGAATAATGGTATGATATAAAATAGAATTACATAAGCTTATATAAAAAATAAATATAATTAATATCATATTTAATTATAGTTCCATCATAATGGCCACCATGAGAGGTGGTAGGAGATAATTGAACAATCATCGCTTCGTGAGGCGTTTGGTTGCCATCCACAGAAACATTATGTTCATCACCCATTAGATGGAGGTGTGTGTAAGTGTTCTTCTAATACATATAATAACAATATCCTAGTATATTTATGATATTGTTTTTGTTAGAAAATAAAATAATAAGAAGATTTTTGGGGTCGGAGAAGTAAAATAAAATAAATGAAGCTAAGAGAAATCGTTACCTTTAATTTGAGTAACTCCCTTTGGTTTGAACCAACAAGGACTCTTTAAGTGCCTTCTTCATAAGGTAAGTATTCTAAGATGAAGATATGGATGTAGGGAGCTTAATTGGGCAGATTTGGGACGAGACAAACGGCTTTAGAGGTGTGAGGAATTGGTTAGAAGTGGAGTCCTTTTATAAGGGGGAGGAGGGGCTCTTTAGGAAAAACTTAAAGTATTATTTTATAATAAATTCATATTAGGTTTATAATGGCTCCAAAGTGGATTATTCAAAGTCTAAGGTGGGTATGGGTCGAAAACCACTCAACCAATAGATTTTAGACAGGTTTGGGTCATAATAGTAACCTTATCATTTGGATTTAACTCTTTGTTAAATAGTTTGACATTTACCATGTCTCTTCATATTTTTATAATATATAGTTAATAAACATACTATATACCACCAAGAGACCCCCCAAGAGGTCCATTAATGATAAAACTATCATGATATAAGTCTCTTGGATGAACCTTTGATTTTTAGGAATATAATATAAATTAATAATATAATATTTGTTTTAAAAACTCATTTATGTCAATTTTGACATTACTCAATAATTGATTTTTATTTAAAGTTTTAACAAATTTATTAATTAAAACCAGATTAATTTAAGCCTTACTAACATTTCATATTAACCAATAAAAGTCTTTTATGTCATAAAAAATTTTAAATTATATTTATTTTAGCATTTATAATATCAATTATTTGATTCTTTCATTAATAAGGAAAATAGTGCATCGTTATTGTGTCATATATATTTTTACTTTTTAAATGTCTAAAATTTATAAATAAAATAAAATTATGTATGAAATAGTTTTATCTTTCTAATTAATATTTATAATCTAAAATATAACATATATAACCCTATGTAAAAATTGTTTTTCTAAAAGATATAAGCTTATGTCATTTTTGTATTCACTTTAACATAATTAATATAATGTGTCCCTATCACCTACAAGTGGCTCCATGGGGTCCCAAAATCGACCCAAAGATGACCATGGTCGGAAATTTATCCACCAATACGATTTGGCCACTTTTTAGGGTAATTTATTACTATTATAATATTATTTTTGAAGCCTTATTTACCGAATTTACCCATTAAACATGGTAAATAAAATATTTACCGAAGTAATTATTCAAAATTTCTAAAAATAAAAGTTACCTATTTACATAATTTCGAAATCCTGATTCCAAATATGGAATCCAATTTTCCAAATTCAAAACATAGAAGTGGCAGAAATTAATATAAAATTAATTCCCGCTGTCAAAACAGAAAGTGTATTTTTAAGATATAATAACTATCAAAAGATTGACACTTGTTTATGTCTAGTTTAAATGTGAAATTATGTCCAATGAACAACATTGGATTAAATGGTAAATATATATTCTAAATATAATTTAAAACCACTAAAATTCATAATTTATCACTATTAATTATTTCGATTAAAAAAGTTTTTTTAAATTAAAATTTAGTAATTTTCACTATTCATCAAAATATGAATGTTTTCAGAAAAATACCGAAAATTCACCCTAAGCTAATTTAGATATTATGAATCCATAAATGAAGTCCATTTTGAAAGGTAAAATGTATAAAATTTCAAAAAGTGGGTATTACTATTCATAATGGCTAGTTTGATTGGTTGTGGTGTGTGTTAGAACTCGAAGTTGCGTACAACACACGATACTATATTATTCCAAGAGAAGCGTACCACTGAAGCTTGGGGTGTTACAAATTAGAAACGCGAGGAGGAAAATAATTCCATACTGAGACCCTATAAAATAAGATTATGTATTCAAATTACTGTAAATGATCTTTTTGGAATGATAAATTAATATTCCATGGGAATGTTATCACTATTAAAGGGATATGTGTGGATCCTTCAAAAAGAGAGGCTATTAAAGAATGTACCAAACTATCATCACTGACAATGATTCATATTTTCCTTGGATTGGCTGAATTTCAGCGTCTATTTTTGATTACTTTATCCAGATTGTTAATCCCAATAACCACACTCACCACAAAGGGGGTGAATTTTTCCTAGGATTATAAATGAAAAGATAGATTTAACAAACTAAATAAGAGGATAATCAATGTAGCTATGCTCATATTACCAACTATTGGGGTACTTTTCTTTATATATAGTGATGCCTCAAAAAAATTTGGGTTGTGTACTCATTCAATATGACAATGTGATATCCTATATCTCCCACCAATAAATGATACATTAATACAATTACCCAACACATGATCTGGAATTAGCTATAGTGATCTTCACATCGATGATATGGTGACATTATCTCTTTTGGGAGAAGTGTGACATGTATAATTTTATAAAGATATCAAGTATATATTGAAACAAAAGGAGTTATATATGACCCAAAAGGTTTTTAGAGATGTTCAAAGATTATAATTTTTCAGTCCATTACCATCCGATAATGTTAAACAAAGTGGACGATTCTCTGAGTAGAAAGTATCCTAATAACCTATATATGATGAGGATAGAAATGGATCCAATATTACTAGGAATTAATATAATATACATGGGAAAAAAAGTATATTCATCATACCATGATCAAATTACTTCTAAACCAACCATTATTAATAAGATCAAGGAGGAAAAAAAGGATGATGAGATGCTATAGAAAATGGTAAACAAATTATAAAGTTAAACTTTTCTAAAGATGGAGTTATTAGGTTTTGAACCTAGATATGTGTTCCATAAAAATAAAAACAGAATAGGGAACTTCTGGATGTTACACACAGATCATTATTCTCTATTAATCTATGAATCACTAATATGTAAAGAGATCTAAAGAAAAACTTATTGTAGGATAACATGAAGCGGGAGATTGAATTTTTTTATCTTGATGCTTAGTATTCCAACAAGTCATGAATAAATAAAATAAGCCTAAGGGTATGATTCAAACATTTACTATAATATTATGGAAATCCGAAAACATAGAAATATATTTCCTCATTGGACTCCCTGGGACCTTAAAAGGCAATAACGCTATTTGGGTGGTCGTCAGTTTCCTTACACAGTTTACATAATTCATTTATCTCAATAAATATTTATCTTTGGACTAATTCAACATGATATAGATAATGTATGTGGTAATAAAACTTGTATTACCAAACTCCATTGTATCAAATTGAGACATGGGGTAGACCTAGAGGGTCTAGAGAAGCCTTTAGAAAGCGATGGATATATAGTTGATTTTTTAACTACTTATAACCCTTATATGGATGGTCTTTCTAAGAGAACCAATCAGAATTTAAAGGATATGATGATATCATGTTAAATAGATTTCAAATTATGTTTGGATCAAAAAATTCCCCCACTATAGTTTTTATATAAAAATAGTTTCAAGTATTCATATGTCACCGTATAAGGATCTTTATCCGAGGAGGTGTTGGACTGTAACATGTTAAGATGAAGTTGGAGTGAGGAATAAGATGGGAAGTAACCTTGTCTAAGAGATGATAGATAAGGTTTAAAACATTTAATTTCAAATGAAATCCACAAAAAAAATTATAGATAAAAACATATAAAATCATTAGGAAGACTTTGAGTTTGAGGTTGTAGATAAGGTCTTCCTTTGTTTATCGTCATGGAAGATATTCATGAGGTTTGAGAAGAAGTGAAAGCTACGTCGAGTATACATTGGACCCTTTTATAAACTTTATTTAATCATAGATCTGGCCTATTGACTTTCACTTCCACCAAACCAATCTCAAGTACACAGTTTGTTCTACATATCCCACATGAGGATGTACATACTAGAACCCTCACATGTATTGGATCTAGATGCAGTACCACTAGAGAATGATATTCTATAAAAGGATTAGTTGGTGAAGATATTATATCATAGAGACATATTTATATGAAATAAGAATACTCAATAGGTCAAACTATTGTTGCAAAAACAAATGTTTGAGGAAGAAAAATGGGAACCAAAAAAGGAAATAAAACATAAGTACCCTCATCTGTTTTAGTGTATGAGAAGAAATTTTAAGGGAAATTTTTTTGAAGGTGAGAGTAATGTGATAAAAGAATATTTTATGAATGAAATTTTATTTTTGAATTAATAAACTCTTTATTATATGACATAGTTATATGAAAAACATTCACTACTTTGATTATTTTAGACCAATTATAAAACATAGTACTTTAGATTTAAAATAACATTAAGCATGTTAAACATTTATAATATAGTTTTTGTACTATGAATGAGAATATTAGTACATATTAAGGGTTATGATAAATTCTAATTTCCACATATTAATGTATTGATGGCATCAACTAGTAGTATCATATCATATGAATCCCATTATAAGCGCTTCTGAGGTAGATAACATCATTGAACTTCTCCCTTGACAAATCCGAAGATGAAATTCATCAACTGAATCATAAACAAAATCATTTATGGGAGAATTTAAATATTATTGATATGATGACATGCACTATGTTTTCCAAATAACACAAATAAATTAGCTCCATCACACAGCTTACCCTTTGGACATACATTGTTGTCACAGGGGTCTATGTATCTAAAACCTAGTATTATGAATTTTTATTTTTTATATTTTTAATAAAATAATTATTATGTTTATCCTTTATCATTATTACAATTTTATCTGAGTTGATGAAAATTATATGTTGATATGGAGAAACAAATATTTTTTAGAAAATATATTGTTTTAATTAAAACATTTTTTTTTGATAATTTCATGAATTTATAATGAAAATTTAATTTTGATTTATATTATTAATAAATAATATTTATATATAAATGATAACATGATTACTGATATCTAATAAAAACATTATAAGGTTAAAAAAACTATTATCATCATAAAAACCAAGATTTTTCAATAAATGATAATATTCATTTAGAAGTGTAAATTATCATATTTATAGAATTATTTTTATAAAATAAATATAGTTTTTGGAATAATCATTTTAAATTTATTTAATGGTTAATTTTTCATAATTTTCAAAGATAGTTGATTTTTTTTGTAAAAATGAAACATGGTATAAATATAAAGTATTATTATGACATCATAATATCCCAAAAGTGATGTAATACATAGTATAATGGTTATACACATACACAATTAATTTTTACCTTTAATATTTGTTAATTATGTTTTATTAATTTTATAAACCCATAATGAATCCTCTAAATTCTACATTATATTTTATGGTTGTAGAATTAATTCTTTACAAACATGACTCACTTCCACATCAAAAATGGTATTATTTAATAGTTTTTTATTCATGTACTTATAAAATATTGAAATCCACCCCTATTTGTAAGAGACCAATTTAAAAAATCACATAAAGGTTTGTGGTTTTGATTATTTAATCCTATAGAGTTCAAATCCTATGTTTTGAAATTAATAAATAATTCCACCTCTTTTGATATAAATTTCCTCCCATCATCCCATTCATCTTCACAAAAAACTAATTTATTGTAAATTTACTCTCCATGTCCCACTCTAAATCATTCTTAAGGGGTTACAAAGCTCTTAATAATCTTCTAAAAATCTTTTATAAGCATCCCATTAAGTTAAGGAATTATCGACCTCCACCACATTATTCAGTAACATTCATTATATTATGCCATTTTATTTAAAATTGTTCATGTTTGGAGTTTTAAAACATAGTTTTTTATTTAATTATTATTCACAAGTAATTAAAGACCACCTTCACCCTCATTAAACCATTACATGAATTTTTAAGTACACCCATTATGATTATGAAATTATCCAGTGATTTTCCATGACAAACAATTGTGTAGTGAATACCTATCCCCATTTCCAGCCAAGGGTATTCACCTATATGTACATATCTGCCATTCATTGGGGATTTCCATTTATATAACCCACACTCCATAATCATAAGATTAAAAGTGATGAAATGAATCCATATTTTGTATGATCTATGGGGAAAACTAATACATGTACATTATATTAATGTGATGGGTAAGCCTAGAATTATATAGCCCTCTATTGAATTGGGTAATGTTTTTATCTAAGGATATTCTATATATAGTGCATGCTAGGTTGTTGTAAGAAAAATATGTTCTGATGTCTTAGTTGTTACCATTGACTTATTCAAATGATGTCATGTTTTTTGTCATTTTCAAATTCATAGGTTTCCTCAACATTATCATATTATATCAAACTTTGATGCTCATATTTGTGATTCTCACTCCCTTTTTTCACTATAAAATTCCACTTGACTAACATGTAATACTTTCAACATGCTCTTCTTTTATTATTCCCTCACCTAGATTTATAGTAAACCACTTTCTTATGTACATACCCATGTTATCTTGTGCAGTTTTAGAAGATCAAAGGAACGTAAGGGAATGTTATTGTATTTTTAAATAGTTCTTTCCTATCTCTATTTAAAATTATTATTTTATTTTTATAATTACCCAATGATAGTATTACTTTAAATCTTTTGGGATTTTATTATATGTTTCTTAATGTGATAAATCATGAATTAAGGTTTATAAAAAGATATGGGTTTTCATATAGACACCAGTGGCTTCTGACTAGAAATGAGAGTATATAACCATTAGTGGGGACACTATACTCAATATACTATCAAATTAAATAACATGTGAATAAAAAATCTCACATATCATTAGTTTCTTGTATTGAATTATAACTAATATTCAACCATTATTTATTGATAACTTCAATATGTTTTATCAAAATTCATACCACAACAACATGAAAACAGTCATATATCAAGGGTCACCAATAAGGATAACAAACTCTAAAATTAATAAAGAACCAAAAATTGTAGTAGTGAATTTCATGAAAACTTTAGTCACCCATTATACTAATCACCCAACATCCTCCCAGCTACTCAAGATAGGTCTCCATTGCAACATGTGACCTGAAGTAAAACATAAAATCTATACATGCATCAGGGAGCCTATTCAGGGTGTGTGCATAAAAATCAATATGTATCCACAACCATGTCCCTTATATATGTCATTTTATACATTGTATGAACATTTGAGAAGGTAAATTAATAAACACCATATATCATGATAACATTCATGTTAGGTTATACTGTGTTAATGATGCAACTAAGATTCCCAAATTTACCTATTTTAGCTAATACCAGTGGAAGTGAAACACAACAACACAACCTAGTCTAATACCCCACCATCCAGGATTGAGACCTACAACTTATCCTCGACAATTTCCCTTTCAATTAGAGTAGAATTATGTACCAAATTCTTATCTCATGTCAAATCTCAAACCATAACCCTCTCACAAAGAGCGAGGTTTCAAACCATATCTCATACCACAAATCATACCACCACCCTCTCACTTAGGGTGGGATCTTATAGAGTACCTAATACCATATCTCATACCACCACCCATCACCTAGGGTGAGGTCTCATACTTCATCCTATTCCACATCTTGTACCGCTACACTCTCACTTAGGGAGAGGGATCATATCGTGCTCTATCCCACATCTCATAAAACCACCCTCTCACACAAGGTGAGGTCTCATACTATATCCCATACCATGTCTAAAAAAACTAAACTCTCAAATAAACTATGTTACATACCTCACATCATACCATATCACATACTTCCACCTTCTCACTCAGAGCAAGGTCTTTTACTATATCTCAAACCACATCTCATAACACAACCCTCCCACTTAGGTTGAGGTTTCCTAGTGCACCTCATACCACACCTTATTCAATATCTCATACCACCACCCTCTAACTCAAGGCGAGGTCTCATAAATTATCTTATTCCACCACCCTCTCACCCAAGCTATTGTCTTATACCATATATCTCACATCCACCCTCTCAATTAAGGGGATATATCATACCACATCTCATACCACCACTCTCTCACTCAGGGTGAGATATCGTACTACACCTCATACTACACCTCGTACAACCAACCTATCACCTAGGTTTATGTGTCATACCACATCACATACCACCACACTATCACTCAAGGGGAGGTCTCATACCACATCTTATGATATCATACCAAATATCTTACCCCCACCCTCTCACTCAAGGTGAGGTATCATGCCAAATATTATGAGATATGGTATGAGGTGTACTATGATACCACACCCTGAGTGAGAGATTGGTGGTAGGAGATATAGTATTATACCTCCCCTTAATTGAGAGGGTGGATGTGAGATATGTTGTATGAGACCTCACCATGAGGGATAGAGTGGTGGTATGAGATATGGTATGATACCTCACCATGAGTGATAGGGTGGTGGTATGATATATGGTATGAGGTATGGTATGAGGTGAAATATGAGACATAACCCTAAGCGCGAGGGTTGTGTTATGAGATGTGGTGTCAGATACAGTATAATACCTCAATCTGAGTGATAAGGTGGCAGTATGTGATATGGTATGCAGTGAGTTATGTGACCTACCTTAAGTGAGACAATAGTGGTATGATACATTGTATGCGTTAATGTATGAGACATCACCCTGAGTGAGAGGGTGGTGGTATGAGATGTGACATATAGTTCAATTTGAGACCACACCCTAAGTGAGAGTGTAGTCCTACGAGATATGGTATGAGATGAAGTATAAAACCTCACCCAATGTGAGGGGGAGGTCATATGATATTTTGTATGAGGTACTCTGGATGATCTCACCTTGAGTGTGAGGGTGGTGGTATGAGCTGTTTCATGAGATGTGTTTTGAAACCACACTCTATGTGAGAAGGTGTTGGTATAAGAGTTGATATGAGATATGAATTAGGTATATGATTCTAACCTAAGTGAATGTGAAGTGGCCAAGGCTTATTTGTAGGTCTCAATCCTTGGTGATGGGGAATGATACTAGGTTGTTTTTTGATGTTATATTTCCTTTGGTATTATCTAAAATGGGTGAGTTCAGGTATCTTAGTGGACTCATTATTACATTATAACCTAACATGAATGTTTTCATGATATATGGAGTTTCTTAATTTAGCTTCTGAATCATGCATAAAAAGTTTAAAATGACATATATAAGGGACATGTTTGTGGATCCATATTGATTTTTATGCACACATTTTGATCAAGCTCCCCGATTCAAGTAAAAATTTTATGTTTGACATTAGTCCATTGGTTGCATGGGAGACCTATATAGAGTATCTGGGTGGATGTTGGGTGATGAGAATAAGGGGGGACTCAAGATTGTGTGAATGTCACTATTAGAACTCTAGGTTATTTATTAATTTTAGTCTTAGTTAGACTAATGGATGACCCTTTATGTATATATGTTTTCATGTTGGCATGGAATGAATTTTGATACAACATATCGATGCTATATAAAATATGTGGTTGAATATTAGTTATAATTACATACATAAATGTAATGTAATATGAAAATTTTTTATTCAAATGTTATTGAATTTTATAATATAAATAGTATAGTCTCCCCAGTAATGGTAATATACTCCCATCAATTGTTAGAATCCTCTGGTGTACGTTTGACAAACCATATCTTTTATAAAACTTAATTCATGATTTATCACATAAACACACATAAAATATATTCTGAAATGATTTAAATGAATAACTTATTTGGGTTATTAGATAAAATAAACAATAAGTTTAAATAAGGATATGAATTTTTTATTTAAAAACAGCATAACATGACCCTAGGTTCCTTTGATCTTCTAAAACTGCACGGGATAACCCAGGGACTTACTTAAGAAAGGGGTTATATGTAAAGCCATGTAAGGGAATAATAAAAAAATAACATTTTGAAAGCATAATATGTTACTCATAAGGAATTTCCAGGTAAAATATGGAGTGAGAATCATAATCATGAATGTTGAAGAATGAAATAAGATGATAACATCAAGGAAACATAGGAATGTGGAAATGAAATAAAACATGGCATTATAAGAATATGTATGGGATAAAAACTAATAAATCATAACTTATTATTCTTAATATAACCTACCATGCACTATACATGTCTTCTCATGTGGTAAAAACATTACCCAATGAATTAAAGGGCTATATAATTCTAAGCCCACCCATCACATTAATATAGTGTACATGTGTTACTATGCCACATAGATCATACAAAAATAGATTTCTTGTCATCACACATAATACCATGATTAAATATTAGGGGTTATATACATGAAACTCCAAAATTAATGACGGATATGTACATATAGGTGTATACCCCAATGTGAAAATGGGGATGTGTATTTACTACACAAATGTTCAGTATAGAAAATCACCAGATAATTTCAGCAACATAACAAGTGTAAATAACGATCCATAGAAGGATTAAAAGAGGTTTAAAGGTGGTATCTAATTATTTTTGAATAATAAAAAATAAATATGTATGTTTAAAAAACAAAACATGAAAAATTACAAATCAAATAGCATAATATAATGAATGTGATTTAATAATGGGAAGGAGGAAAAAAATCTATTAACTTGATGGGATGCTTCTAAAATATTTTTTGAATATTATTAAGATATTTTGAACACATTGGGAGGTATTTATAGAGGGATATGGATATTAAAATCATAATCAATGGGTTTTTAGTGAAGAGGAGTTGGATGATGGGTGGTAATTTATTTCAGAAGTGGGGAAATTCTTTATTAATTTATAAACTTAGGTTTTGAAATATATGATAAAATAATCAAAACCAAAAAACATACCATTATTTTTTACATTGGTTTCTAAAAAATAGGGTTGTTTTATAATATTTTATAAGTCCATGAATAAATAAACCATTAAATAATACCATTGGTGATGTGTAAATGAGTCATATTTTTAAATAATCAAGTTTAATACCTTGAAATAAAATATATATTTTTAGGGATTCATTAAGAGTTTATAAAATTAATTAAATAACATCAAAAACACATTATTTTAAATGGAAAAAATAAATTTGTATGTGGATTCACTTTATACTATTTATTACATATACTGTGGGCTATTATGATTTCATAATCAATTGTATCAATATACCGTATTTATTTTTTCCCAAAAAATCAAAAATCTTAGAAAATTATGAAAAATTAAACACTGGATAATTTTGACACGATTATTCCAGAATAAATATTTATTTTATTAAAATAAGTCTCTAAATATTAAAATTTACACATTTAAATCAAGATTGTCATTTATTGAAAAATATTGATTTTTATGATAAGAACAATTTTCCGACCCTTAAAAGTTTTTTATCAGACATCACTAATTATGTTATCATTTATATATAAAAATTATTTATTAATTATATAAAATGAAAATAATTTTTATTTAAAAATTCAGAAATCTATCAAAAATAGAGTTTTAATTAAAACAATATATTTATTAAAAATACATTTTTTGGTTCTCATATCAAAATCTAATTTTCCTAAAATCAAAGAAAATTGTATTATTGATAAATATTAACAAAATAATTATTTTAAAAAAAATTAAAATATAAAAAATCATAATACTACGTTATTTTTACATAACCCCTTATTACGCCAGCGTATGCCCTATGGGTAAGGTACGCGATGGAGATAAATTATTGGTGTGATTCAAAAAACATAGCATGCGTCAGGATCTTAGTTAGATTTATCATCTCCCATAATTTTCTTTTTGATTCAGTTGTTTAATTTCAACATTGTATTTATCAAGGGAGATGTTCAGTTATGTTATCTACCTCAAAATCACTAATAATATGCTTCATAGGGTATGATTCTACAGACTTATCATCATCCTTCTTCGTGTGAACTTATAATGGTTACATGATCGTGAGTCCTTTGAAGGCTCATGTGATCTACAGGTCTCAGCCACCTTCTTATTTATTTTCATTTATCAGGAAAATGATACCCATATTTAGGTATTTATTCCTTTTTGAATTTTTCGATGCTCACTCGGCGAGCGTCAACAATGTTCTAAAGAGTGGTTACTCACTCTGACTATCCAATTACATGAACATATCAAGACCCATGGCCTACTATATATCAACATAAATGTTAACACCTCATACATATATCACTCAAATAGTTAAAAGGTTCCAAGGCCATTCTCATTGCTATTCAAATTCAATTCTCTAGTCTTAACACCAACCGGGTCCATTGCCCAATGATCAATAACTGGAAACCACTTAAAACACTAAATAATCCTCATTATATACCGACCAATATTTACTCAACATTATTGAAACATTTTTTTCATTAAATAAAGCTATAAATTACACCCTCTTAATGGTGTATCCTCCTGGCATCCCTAAAATTTCTATATGAAGCGTGACACCCCTGAATCATTACTAAAATATTCTACTTAATATTGTCACAAAAATTCAAACACAAATGACTCCATTTACAGAATTACCAAATCAATCCCTAAGAACATAGATTAAAGAACATATGTACATGAAGATTCTTATGTATTAAAGTGAACACCTAACTCATTATCAGAGTTATCATCCATAATTTATACTGACGATCATAATCCAAACTTGGAAAAAACATCATTATGATACTGAGCCACAACTGTTGATGAAACATTTAATCTATGACCAGTTACATACATAAGACTCATTCAATGACTATACCACACATATAACAAAAAATACCCAAGAACTGATTCATGATAGTTCATTAACTAAAAAAACTAGTAAAATACCTATAATATTACCTCAATAGATGTATTTCCAATGAAATTACAATTAACTGGATTCTTTTCTCATATCAAATTATACTTAATACACCACATGAGTGATCCTCAACACATATATCCTATTTAACCATGCCTCGGTGGAATATTAGATGAACACTATCTTAAAAAAACAAAAAATAAGAAGAATTAAAGAGGAATAAGAATTTGGGAAAAGATGAGATTACCAAGCTCTAATATGCCCAAACAAGCCTTGATTTACCAACATTCAAGAGTGATCCCATGGGGATCCATTTTGGAGAACCTAAGGAGTGGAGTTCGCACAAATGGTCTTTCCTATATCCACACTTAGAAAATAAGGAAGGATTTAATCCCTGAAATTATGGGACTACACTAGGTTAAAAAACACCTCTTATCATAAATGGTTACTTTGTCATCTAGTACCAGCTTCCTAGAACCCACCAGCCACTTGACACATAACCATAGGCTAGAAAATGCCACCTCCAGCCGTCCTTCACCCCAAGAGTGATAATTATATAACTAACTAACATACACTAGGTACCTAGTGGCTTCTAGCGTCTTATTTCCATATAAGGGCCACATAGACCCTACTCTTCTTGGTTTCGAAATCCCCAAAACCCCTAGATATCTCACCAAAATTTTACTTGATCATATTAAAAAAAACCTCATAGAGGTGATCCAAAATTAAAAACTCTAATACAAATTCAAATTCTCATAACATACCCTCCTGCAGATCCAAAAATTTAACATCCACCAAAATTTACCTATATATAATGACTATAGTCCTAAAACAGGGAATGCATCAAGGGGGTTATTTTTTATAAACATTTTACATTGTATATGTTATGAACCATCACTGCGTAAATAATTTTTTCCTATTTTATTTAAAAACATCATTAAAATAATCAGTTCTCAAAAATTTTTAAGAGTCTCATTGAAAAATGGTGAAAGACTAATTAGAATAATATTTATTGAGAGTTCTAGAAACCACCACTAGAAATTTACACTATATATCAAATTACTTAATAAATATTTTAGTTGAGTCTTCACCCATATCTTTTATGTATAAACTTATGATTTAATGAAATACTCGTGCTCAATTCTTCCAAACGATATAGGGGATTATTTCTTTTATTTCCATGCCACACATCTTCCACCAATGAAGAATGATCATCTTTATGTGGACATAGATTAAATAATATGACCATAAAAATTAGTATATATAAAACCATGTAATTATAGGTCATCTTTCATCCAATAAACCAACCCATAATTGTATTTTTTCTTTATATATTTGAGAATGATTTTTTAGAATCACATGTGAATCACTAGGACTAGATTGATACCTACCCCAAAGTCTGAAAATAAATTCAATAATAATCTTTAAGGTAGTAAAATACAAAAATATATTGATCAACTTCACAAAATATTTTTCATTCATTATATTTTCTCAAATTTCTACCAATAGAAATTGGTGTAGATGTGACTTTTTATTCTTCCATTCTAGTTCTTTTTAGAATATCATTGACATAAATTTTTTAAGAGATAAATACATAAACAAAAACATGGATAATTTCTAAACCCAATATGAAATTAATCTAACCATGTAAATAAATCTACAATATAGTTTTAATTCATGTGGAAAATTATTCAAACAAATTTTCATCATCACATTCAATCATGGTATCATCAGTATATAAAATTAAAAAGAATGATATACTATTGTAATTTCTCCTATACATGTTATTTTACAGTTTTCCCTTTCTAAATTTCATTCTATTCAAATACTAATCCAATTTAAAATATCAAACTCTTAGGGATTTTTTAAATTGTTTAATGTTTTTAAAATTTTTATAACTTTTTTTGTTTTTGTTAAGAAATAAACAACCATGTAACTTGATGTACAACACTTCATTAAACTAACCATTCAAGAAGGTAAATTTTACATCCATTTTATGGATTTTAATGTTTGTTTGAGATGTAATGATAAGAAAGATCCAAATAATTTCATATCTGGTTATAGGTAAAATTGTCTTACCAAATTAAATACTTTCAATTTGAGAATAACCTTTAAAAACTAATTTTTATTTGTTTATAGAAACATAACCTTATTTATTCATCTTATTTTTGAAACTCCATTTTCTATTTATGATATTATTAACTTCACGTTTGGGTATAAGCTCTCATATATCATTATTTTCAATCTAATAATTATTAATTAATTGATTTAATCAAATTTTTTGTTTTTTAATGTATTATAAATAATTTAGGGTTTAGCTTTTGAAAAATGACTAGAATGACTAGCCATTTTTATTTTCTATCTATTTTTACCCATTCATTTTGATCTCCAATAATGTTGGAAGTATCAACATGTTTTCTCTTTCTAAAATTCACATCTTTAGTCTATAAAATTTCATCTTCACCACTAGAATGAGAAGAATATACATTATCAACATGTACTAATTGATTCACCTCAATTTTTATATCATGTTCAGTTGTGATCTCATTAATCTCATTATCATCCATGACTAATTTGATAAACTTATCAGATTTTCAATGACTCTAACATCATTAAAGTAAACTATATTATCATATTTTTTAGTATAGAATCAATAGGAACTTTGGTTTTTTATAAACAAAAAATATTCCATCATCATATTTTTCATTGAAGATCCTTTGGTCTGATTTTGTAACGATGTCATGTATTTTTTCATTAAATTTTCTATAAAATATTTTATGTTCCAGGTGAAAATTAGTTTCTTCATTATAAAAAGAAGTGTTATTTACTCTTTAATATGTTATATGATTCTATTTTGATCCTCAAAGTCTATAACAACGTGATTACTAAATGTTATCGTGGTTCAAGATGAGTTTATTCTTTAAAATTCTAGATAGAGAAACATTGTACAAGGTTTGAGTCATAAATTGATAGAGTTTCAAATATAAACTGTTTGATTTGATAGGGTAAGTCACTATAATAGAGGAAGTAACCAGACTATTTTAGATAAAAGAGATAATAAAATTAAAAAAACTACTATGAATAATTGGAAAATTGTATACTAGCTTAATGATTGAAGATGTGTCATATAATTGTATATATGAGAACCAGATGAAGGAAATATGATGGGTCTACCCAATGTATAATTGTTAATCCATCAGTCAGAGAAACCTATGAATAATCACCAAATTAATCCATACGATATGGAGGGAGTATTTTTTAGTCCATCATATGGAGTAAATTTTTTTAGAGAACTAGATGGACAAAAATGAAGATCACAAAAAACAAGATTACTAAACAGATAAGTTATTAAGAAGTAATATCAGATAGAGGTACCTTCATGTTTGTATACTCAAAACATTATAATGATGTTGATAACTATTTTCAACGATCTAAAATCTAGCTAATAAATGAGTAATTTTGAAAGAGTTAATTGAAAATGAGATTAGTGGAAACATTGATAAATTTTGTAGAATTTGATTTCTTTACAATCATTGATGGTATTCAAACAAAATTTGAGTTGAGCGGGAATGTCAACATTAGTGTATGTTCTTCTTCCTTGTTTTCTGAAGTAAGTATGAGTATATAATGGGGATAAAGATCATTCTAAGGTGTTGCTGGTGAGATAGATATTTCAAATCTTTTTTAGAGGACCCCTTTGAAGAGGAGAGTTTTGGAATACCAGAACATTAGTTTCTAGATGACGAAGTTCCTAATGAATTGGGTTACATAGAGATGAATTAGATTGAGTAATTTTGGTTGCAGAGGAAGAATAGATGGAAAGAGGATTTACATATAGAGAGGCACTCGGTAGAGAATTTCTAGAAAATTTTCATAGTGAGTAGTTTTCAAATAACATATTTTTATTCGAATTTTAAGAATAATCACATCGTATAACTTGTAGGAACCAGTAATATTTCCTATTTGGAGACATAAAGATCTTGATGGGAGTTTTCTTATTTGTATTATGTTTTATTGTATAAAGAATATTCATGGATAAATTTGAGTCGACATGGAAAGGAATAGATACCCACATCAGGACTAAACCTTATGAAAACATATGTGCCTTGCATTATTTAGTCATTGTAGAGACCCAAAGCTTGATGTACATTGACATTACATTACATTTGCGGAATACTTAGTACATAACAAAAACACACACACAAGGATCGTAATAGTTTAGTGTCTTTGGAAACTTGGAACGTAATCTTCTAATCATGGTGAAAGATCTTCAACATCTCCCATAAAGATCTTCCTTTTTTTTTCTTACCTAAAACCTTTCTTTATATCCTGGGGAAAAGAAAACATAAAAGGGTGAGCTCAAATGCTCATTAAGGGTAAAAAAAATAAATATCCATCACATAATATACATAAGCACATAACTTTTGGAAATCTTAACCTGTAAAAGAGATCATAATTTCATAACCTGGGATAACTCATGGCAGTGAAATGTAATCACAATAATCATAAATTAAAACATGAAACTTTGTGGCATACACACATAATCATAGAGAATCATTTCTTGTTAGTCAAGACTCATTGTCAAGACTATCTTAGTGTACAAAGTCCCTTTCTGAACCGATTCACCCTCGTTTCAGTTCTGTTTCACTAAACCGGTATAACCTACCGTTCCAGCCATGTCTATCTCATGAGATATAAAATCTTTACCCAATGCATTGGAGGGAGATATAGGTCCCACCCATATTATAATGAATCCTTTCTTATGTGTGCCACATAATCATAATTCATATATCATCGCATAACACATGTAACAAAAATGGGATTCTTGAAACATCATGACATCATAAAACAAATCATATAAGGTAAATGACTTCATAAAAATAATTCCCTCACAACATAATCAAATAAATGTAATAATAGGGATAAAAAGAGAACCCTATATTATATTAGATGGAAAATAATTTTGATAAAACATTTGAACTCCATTTTTGAGGAAAATATCCTTTCTACTTCGAAAACACTTTTATTTTCTTAACATGTCATACAATTATAAACTAAAATAAGTTGATTAAAAATAAACTTGAAATCTTATAAAGGAAGATTCCTGGAAATAATGTTTAAAAAATCCATTCTTGCCGTATAAGTTAAAAAAAACATAATTCTCGTACTTTTGCCGGAAAAGTCAAAAAGTACCTCGTACGAAAAAACGACAAAAGATTCCTTTCATATCTTTTACTAAAAACTCACCGAAGGGTAAAATTGGATTTAAACAATTTTAGGTGGATGTAAATAATATAACATATTGAGGAAACGTGGATGTGGATGATAAAATACACCCCAGTAAATACCAAGGTATAAACAATCTCGGATAAAAATGAGATTGTGATATTTCCCTTACCTTAGGTCTGATTTGCTTCATAAGTGTCAGAACCTCCTCTTCTTTGAAGTGCTTCTTTGAGACCTCCTTTTAGGGAACTAAAATGGGTCTTTCAAGAAGACCATAACCACTAGGATGTTTCTAGGGAAGTGGAGAAGAGAATTTGGCAGGGGTTGGCCGAGCTTGAAGGCTCAAAGTTGTGTGAGGAGGAGAGGGAGGAGGTGCCCTTTTATAATGGAGGAGAGGGGCACCTTTGGAATTCTTATAAATATTAATTTATAAGAAATCTAACCCCCCTTAAAAACCTCCAAAAATGACTCATATTCGATGATTACATGAGATAGGGTTGTAATCTCATCAACCAATCAAATTTAGACATGTTTTGATCTTATTTTAAACCTTATCATTTTGATTTATCCTTATTTAATCTATTTAAGTTTATTTGTGGTAATAAAATTCTAAATTTTAAATTATAACAAATAATTACTTATTTGTTCTGAATTTTCCATAATTGTTTACTTTATAACATTATAGACCATAAAAATTTAAATTTATAATTTTTGAATATTTTTGTGATTTTTAAACAATTTTATAATATGTTATTTTTATAAAATAACAATAGTGTCAATTTTGAAACTATTCATTTATTTGAATTTAAATAAAATATATACAGAAGATATGTTCGAACTAAAAGCTTTAATATATTAATAAAAGGTCATATGTATCTATAAAATTAGTGGATCACATTAAATAGTTCATATTTATTTTATAATTTTTAAAACCATTTATTTTATTTATCCCTTAATAAAATAATTACTACATAATTTTTGTATAATTATTTAATATACATATTTGTTGCATAAAAATTTAAAATAAAATCCTATGATGAAGATAAATATATTTACTTTTACAATAATACTTTTACTCGAATTTATCATCTTAAAATCACAATATTTAAATTGTTATATTTATTAAATTTTGAAGGTGACAACTTTGGCATCATTTAAAATAAAATAATATAAGTGTCATAATTGCTTTTATAAGACTCCAAATGGTCCAATATTTGACCCTTGGATGATTATAGTTTAAATTTACATGACCAATAAGTTTTGGTTAGGTTTTTGTGCCTTTTATGGTCACTATTAGTTTAATAAAAACTATATTCTTGATTTTTCACTAGATAAATAATTTCTGCATCACTATTGTGTCAGAATTAATGATAATTATTTAATCCCAAAAAATTCTAAATAAATTCTCATGATATAGATAATTTTGTTAGCTTTTTGGATACTATTCATGTTCGAAGTTTTATGATGTTTATCACTAAGTTAAAATTATTATACTTATAAGATTTAAGAGAGTGACATGTTGTCACTTTCTTTGGTTTTAATAATAATTAAATTATTTTCATGGTCAAAAGACCATAAAATGAATCTAATCCGACCCTTAGTTGATATGGGTTTACTTTTAGCCATCAAATAGAATTTTGGCATGTGTTAGGGTAATTTTATAATATTATATTTACCCTTAATTACCCGATTTACCTTTAACTATGGTAAATAAAATTTACCGTAGTCACTATTCATAATTCCCATAAATAAAAAGTAGCCTATTAACATAATTTGGACCCACTAATTCCAAATATGGAATCCATTTTTTAAAATTCAATACACAGAAGTTGCAGAAATTATATTAAAATTAATCCCGTTGTCGAATAAAAACGGGTTTTTGTTTAAAACATTGCAAAAGATTGAAATGATTTAACCTACGAATTCAAGGTAAAATCAATGCTAATGACATAAATTATATTAAATGATAAAAATATATTCTATTTATACTTTAAAACCATTCAATATTATAATTTAACCACATAAGATATTACGATGAAAAAAGTTGTTTTTAATTAAAATATAGCGTGTTTTTACTATTCATTGAAATGTGAAAGTTACCAGAATAATATGAAAATTTTATCCAAAGTAAATTTTTATTTCATGATTCCAAATAAGAATTTTATTTTGTCAAATTTAACTTATAAACATGTCAAAAACTATATTTAAAGTGGGTGCGCCATCAAAAGGCGGCAAAACTGCATTTTTTGAAAAACACTTATTTTACCCGAAAAAATTATTTTGTTCTTATACCATGTTCTAGAAAATGTGTAAGATGAATAATAATGTTATAAAATTCAAAATTTAGTTAATACTATTCATAACGGCTAGTTCATGACAATATTATAATAATATATCATTGTTTATTAAAACCCGGTATTGCGTACAACACACGCTATCGAGGAAGGTCGCGATTGCGTGCAATGCAAGCCAAGTCAGGGTTGCGTGTTGTGAAAGAATCCTTTGTTGTTTCGTATAACAGAATCCAACCATATTTCATTTATACATTGAATATATATATATATATATATATATACTCAATGTTGCGTAGAATAACTATTATCAAAATTGTGTGTAACACGATCCAAGAATAGTGTTGCGTATACTGCAAGATAATACAGTGTTGCGTATAGCGCAAGGTAATTTTGGTGTAGAATACAACATATGACATTGATGAAATTAAAAGAATATTTTTCATAAAATCTCGGGGTGTTACATTCTACCCCCCTTAAAATGAATTTCGCCCTCGAAATTTGTTGGGGTTATAAATGGTTTACTATTCGAAAGTTTCTTTAATAAAAACCCACATTATAAAAAGGAATACCAAAACCAATCTTTAAAAACAAAAATATGAAACGTAACGGTTACCCAAATAAACTAATCACTGGGTTCCCACATAGGTTAAAATATGGATATGGAAAAGTAATCTAACCATCATGTTCTGATGGAGAGTGGTAGAGAACATGGCTATGAAAAAGCCATCAATCGCAAAGCCATAAATTTGTGATGATATAGGGTACCATCTGATTCATCAGATATAAGAACTCTAGGACAACATTTTTGGTTTTCAAGATCGTTTCCCTAAAGTTGAAGAATTTGAATTAGAATAAATATTTACTTTATTTTGGTACAATCTCACTGTTGTTCCTGCCTTGAACAATTTCCACTTCATCTCTTAAATAAATGAAGTTGAATTTGTTATTCGTGAAGTGTTAGTATGACAGTTCATTCCATCTGTCTCAAACAAAAGGTTAGAAAAAGTTATTAAATATACATAAGTCATTCTTTATTGAGATTAATCATTAATGGTTCCTAAAATGGACTTATACTTCATATATCATACTGCTTAATATAATAAAACTAGTTTCTACTAAACAGGGACTTCCTGTAGGCTAGTGGTAAGCGAAAAAGGCCAGTCGCACTTCGGTTGTGGGTTCGATTCCCACGGCCTTGTCCGACGCGATGGGTTGTCGCCCGTCCTGCAGGTTGTCCTTTTTCTGAAACTATATTACTATAACATCCCATCAACAATATCGAAAAACTTCTATCCTTAAACAATACTATCTTATGTCCAACATAATCTATTCCAATATTTAGGCTTATCCATAATACTGCAGTCCACACTCATAATATAGTGAAAACAATTACCATAGATATAATACCATCGTTGATCCCCATATATCATAAGATATGTCTTGTTGGTCACATTCCAATCATGTGAATACCTTAATCATGTATTCTCTTGAAAAATGAATACCAATTAAACCTTAGTGAAAACATGAATGCTGTCAAAAGTTAACACTTTCCACATACCAAAATCCAAAAATTCTATATACTTAAACCATGATATCACTTAGTCCTTATATCAATCATGAGATCATGAATACTGTTAAACATTTCGTTTTCTCGTTTTCCCTTCATTATGCGCATATCATCTTACTTCCAAAAATATCTCAATCACATTGAATACCACGTTAGACCAACACATAAATATTCCAATACTTTATGATACAACATTATTTTGGAATCCCATTACATAAACACTTAATCATTCCACCACATTATTGTCATATTCAACATCACCAATAGTGATCGCATGTGACTTCCCTTTGTCCTTTGCCTTAAGCGGTTTCTCATGTCGATCATCACTAACCCTTGGATTAGGGAACTTATTAGCATAATGCCCCATTTCCATGCACTTGAAGCATTGAAGTGTTGGTGGTGCGTTCTCTGCAGTGTTTGCTTTATTCACATCATTAGAAACCCTTTTTCCATTACTTCGACACTCAACAGCTCGATGACCTTCTTTACCACACTAAAAACATTTTCTAGTCCCTTTAAGACAATCCCCACCATGCTTCTTTCCACACTTTGTGCATAAGGAAACATTCATCTTCTTTTCACCATTATTCTGAGATTTCTCCTTGAACTCCATCTTTTGTTTCTTGTCAAAACCATGAGATGGATATGTAACACCAACTTCCATTTCTACCTTGATAGCACAACGCACAATTTCTTCATAGCTACGGAAGTCTCTTATAGCTAATTCCCTTCGAAGACTTGGTTTTAAGCCACTGAAAAATTGATCAACTTTACTTTCAGGTTGGATGATAATGCCAGATGCATACCTTGCAAGTCTTGTAAAATTTGCTTCGTATATACCAACAGATTCATCATCCTTCTGCTTCAGCTCAAGAAACTCCTTTTCCATCTTTGTTCGAAGAATACGAGGTAAGTACTTACTAAAAAAAGTTCTTGAACTCGTCCAATTCCATGGACTCAATTTCATCTCTTGGCCTCATCTTCTTGATAAGATTCCACCATTGATCAGCTTCACCTTCCATACGATATACTGCTAAGATGACTTTATCATGTTCAGAACATTGTAGAACTGAAAATATCTTTTCAGTGGTACTGATCCATTGTTCAGCAACAAGTGGATCGGAAGTCCCACTAAAAGAAGGTGGACGTTGCCTCATGAAGGACTCAATAGAATATTGTTCCCTTCTCTGCTCATTTGGAAGTCCATAATGATTCATAGCTTGTGTAAGTATAGCAAGAATATTTTGCACTCCATCTCCCATAACATTTGTTTGTTCAGGTGAACAATCATTGCATTGTCCATTGCATTGATTAACACGGTTCCTTCGGGTTCCAGCCATCGTCTAAAACCGAAAAAGAATAGTGTGAGAGGCAAAAATCATGCTAGGAAAAAACAACATTATAAAGGGAAAGTATCCTCAATATCTAACTTCTTAGGTTAAATTATATGATTGTTATCGTAGTTCTAGGACTGTATCTTATACGTATACTTATCCTTAGGGACATCCCTAGACATACCTTAGAAATATCTCTAGGGATCTCATTAACGCTTTCACATCCTATTTTCCAAAGGTTGACTAAACCTTTCCTCTGATACCAACTGTAGAGACCCAAAGCTTGACGTACATTGACATTACATTACATTTGAGGAATACATAGTACATAACAAAAACACACACACAAGGATCGTAATAGTTTAGTGTCTTTGGAAACTCGGAACGTAATCTTCTAATCATGTTGAAAGATCTTCAACATCTCCCATAAAGATCTTCCTTTTTTTTCTTACCTAAAACCTCTCTTTATACCCTGGGGAAAAGAAAACATAAAAGGGTGAGCTCAAATGCTCAGTAAGGGTAAAAAAAAGAAATATCAATCACATCATATACATAAGCACATAACTTTTGGAAATCTTAACCTGTAAAAGAGATCATAATTTCATAACCTGGGATAACTCATGGCAGTGAAATGTAATCACAATAATCAAAACATAAAACATGAAACTTTATGGCATACACACATTATCATAGAGAATCATTTCTTGTTAGTGAAGACTCAGTGGCAAGACTATCTTAGTGGACAAAGTCCCTTTCTGAACCGAGTAACCCTCGTTTCAGTCCTGTTTCACTGATCCGGTATAACCTACCGTTCCAGCCATGTCTATCTCATGAGATATAAAATCTTTACCTAATGCATTGGAGGGAGATATAGGTCCCACCCATCTTATAATGAATCCTTTCTTATCTGTGCCACATAATCATAAATCATACATCATCGCATAACACATGTAACAAAAAATGGGATTCTTGAAACATCATGACATCATAAAACAAATCATATAAGGTAAATGACTTCATAAAAATAATTCCATCACAACATAATCAAATCAATGTAATAATAGGGATAAAAACAGAACCCTATATTATCTTAGATGGAAAATAATTTTGATAAAACATTTGAACTCCATTCTTGAGTAAAATATCCTTTCTACTTCAAAAACACTTTTCTTTTCTTAACATGTCATACAATTATAAACTAAAAGAAGTTGATTAAAAATAAACTTGAAATCTTATAAAGGAAGATTCTTGGAAATAATATTTAAAAAATCCATTCTTGCCGTATAAGTTAAAAAAACATCCTTCTCGTACTTTTTCCGGAAAAGTCAAAAAGTACCTCGTACGAAAAAACGACAAAAGATTCCTTTCATATCTTTTACTAAAAACTCACTGAAGGGTAAAATTGGATTTAAAATTTTTTAGTTGGATGTAAATAATATTACATATTGAGGAAAAATGGATGTGGATGATAAAATACACCCCATTAAATACCAAAGTATAAACAATCTCGGATAAAAATGAGATTGTGATATTTCCCTTACCATAGGTCTGATTTGCTTCGTAAGTGTCAGAACCTCCTCTTCTTTGAAGTGCTTCTTTGAGACCTCCTTTTAGGGCACTAAAATGGGTCTTTGAAGAAGACCAGAACCACTAGGATGTTTCTAGGGAAGTGGAGAAGACAATTTGGTAGGGGTTGGCCGAGCTTGAAGGCTCAAAGTTGTGTGAGGTGGAGAGGGAGGAGGTGCCCTTTTATAATGGAGGAGAGGGGCACCTTTGGAATTATTAAAAATATTAATTTATAATAAATCTAACCCCACATAAAAACCTCCAAAAATAAAACATATTCGATGATTAGATGATATAGGGTTGTAATCTCATCAACCAATCAAATTTAGACATGTTTGGATCATATTTTAAACCTTATCATTTTGATTTATCCTTATTTAATCTATTTAAGTTTATTTGTGGTAATAAAATTATAAATTATAAATTATAACAAATAATTACTTATTGGTTGTGAATTTTCCATAATTGTTTACTTTATAACATTATAGACCATATAAATTTAAATTTATAATTTTTTAATATTTTTGTGGTTTTTAAACAATTTTATAATATGTTATTTTTATAAAATAACAATAGTGTCAATTTTGACACTATTCATTTATTTGAATTTAAATAAAATATATACAGAAGATATGTTCGAACTAAAAGCTTTAATATATTAATAAAAGGTCATATGTATCTATAAAATTAGTGGATCACATTAAAAAGTTCATATTTATTTTATTATTTTTAAAACCATTTATTTTATTTTTCTCTTAATAAAATAATTACTACATCATTTTTGTATAATTATTTAATATACTTATTTGTTTCATAAAAATTTAAAATAAAATCCTATGATGAATATAAATATACTACCTTTCACAATAATACTTTTACTCGAATTTATCATCTTAAAATCACAATATTTAAATTGTTATATTTATTAAATTATGAAGGTGACAACTTTGGCATCATTTAAAATAAAATTATATAAGTGTCATAATTTCTTGTATAAGAATCCAAATGGTCAAATATTCGACCATTGGATGATTATAGTTTAAATTTACATGACCAATAAGTTTTGGTCAGGTTTTTGTGCCTTTTATGGTCACTATTAGTTTAATAAAAACTATATTCTTGATTTCTCACTAGATAAATAATTTCTGCATCACTATTGTGTCACAATTAATGATAATTATTTAATCCCAAAAAATTCTAAATAAATTCTCATTATGTAGATAATTTTGTTAGCTTTCTGGAGACTATTCATGTTCGAAGTTTTATGATGTTTATCACTAAGTAAATATTATTATACTTATAAGATTTAAGAGAGTGACATGTTGTCACTTTCTTTGGTTTTAATAATAATTAAATTATTTTCATGTTCAAAAGACCATAAAATGAATCTAATACGACCCTTAGTTGATATGGGTTTACTTTTGTCCATCAAATAGAATTTTGGCATGTGTTAGGGTAATTTTATAATATTATATTCACCCTTAATTACCTGATTTACCTTTAACTATGGTAAATAAAATTTACCGTAGTCACTATTCATAATTCCCAAAAAAAGTAGCCTTTTAACATAATTTGGACCCACTTATTCCAAATATGGAATCCATTTTTTAAAATTCAATACACAGAAGTTTCATAAATTAAATTAAAATTAATCTCGTTGTCGAATCAAAACGGGTTTTTGCTTAAAACATTGCAAAAGATTGAATTGATTTAACATACGAATTCAAGGTAAAATCAATGCTAATGACATAAATTATATTAAATGGTAAAAATATATTCTATTTATACTTTAAAACCATTAAATATTATAATTTAACCACATAAGATATTACGATGAAAAAAGTTTTTTTTAATTAAAATATAGCGTGTTTTTACTATTCATTAAAAGGTGAAAGTTACCAGAATAATATGAAAAATTTATCCAAAGTAAATTTTTATTTCTTGATTCCAAAGAAAAATTTTATTTTGTCAAATTGAATTTATAAACATGTGAAAAACTATATTTAATGTGGGTGCGCCATCAAATGGCGGCAAAACTACATTTTTTGAAAAACACTTATTTTACCCGAAAAAATTATTTTGTTCTTATACCATGTTTTAGAAAATGTGTAAGATGAATAATAATGTTATAAAATTCAAAATTTATTTAATACTATTCATAACGGCTAGTTCATGAAAATATTATAATAATATATCATTGTTTATTAAAACCCGATATTGCGTACAACACACGCTATCGAGGAAAGTCACGATTGCGTGCAATGCAAACCAAGTCAGGGTTGCGTGTTGTGAAAGAATCCTTCGTTGTTTCGTATAACAGAATCCAACCATATTTCATTTATACATTGAATATATATATATATATATATACTCAATTTTGCGTAGAATAACTGTTATCAAAATTGTGTGTAACACGATCCAAGAATAGTGTTGCGTATGCTGCAAGCTAATACGGTGTTGCGTATAGCGCAAGGTAATCTTAGTGTAGAATACAACACAAGACATTGATGAAATTAAAAGAATATTCTTTATAAAATCTCGGGGTGTTACAGTCATTCCTCCATACATGTGAGGTTGAGTTATAAAGTTGATGGGATAAAAACATTAATAAGTTAAAAAATTTAATTTGAGGATAAAGTAAATTGTAAAGGATCACAATTGATTCAATGTGTTCTCATTTGTAACATATCAACCCTAATCGTTGTCTTGGAAAGAGTTGAGGTGCAACCAACCCTTGGTGACATTCCATGGACACAAAAGGCGGGAAAAAATACCAAGGGATTAATAAATTACTAAGGGATGGTTCTCCCTTTTAATCAAAAAATCCTTCCAATAAAAAGAAAATTTAAAAAACATGGAAAACTATATAATGTAATAACTAAAAATAATAAAACTAAAAAAATTTAAATAACTAGAAATATCATAGTAATAGAAAAGGTGAAACTAGATATCAAGAAACCAAATTAAACCATGACATAAGAACCAAGGTGGAAATCATATAGAATATAAGGACATGAATAACTCCAAATATCCAACTCCATAGATCTGCATTAATAGTCACCCTTATAGAAATAAAAATTATTACCATTTACTATATCCTTGAAAGAATCATCTGTATATACACTAAGGTGCATATATAGGGGGTGAGTAATCATACCTGGTAGGTAATACACCTAATGAAACCCACATGATCCATTCAGAAAAGTATTAGTTAGATCACATATCAAAATATAACTGAAATGGATGTGATAAAAAACAAATAAATTTACCAAATAAAAATAATAAACTGAAACAGTTGATCGATAAATTCCACCAACTTGGAAAAACCAATTCCATATCAAAAAATAAAAAAACATGGATACATGCATCTAATCACGAGATTCCCTAAATCACAAGGGTAATCATAACCTACCTGTCTTGCCACCACATGGATGTGAATCCATGGTTCTCTTGAATGAATGGCCTGAAGGCCTCAATTTTTATTTATTTGGGATAAACCCCATTTTAAGGAAAAAAGGGGGAAACCTGACATGAATTAAAATAAATGGATACATAAACAAAACCCAGTACCAAAACAAGAATACTAGAAATTATCCTCCCCAGCATCAACATCATTATGGAAAGCCTCCACCAATGCATGACTACTCAGCAAACTGTCTCGTGAAAAGATACACGGGCCTGGTACCTATGGTTGGGACATACCCTCTCAATCGTCCAAATCTGAATAGCCATGCATAGTGGAAGATACCTCCTCTGTGTCCTCATCTAAAACATTTCTTTGTAAATTTCTGGACCAAGCCATCATAAAAAATAACAAACCATATAATGCTAAAATGATTCAACTTTCCCAACTGTTATGTCCTCATTACAAACAAAACCAGAGAACCAAAGAACCACTATCACCAAGATGTGGCTCCACCATCTACAACTCTCATTCTCATCATCAACAAGTAGTAAGAACAAAAAACAATCCAATTTCGTCATCCATATTTTGAAGCTAAATGCAACTAGACCTAAGCAATCCGTGAGAAAAAATCCACATAGCACACCTCAACCCCCATTGCCTTGTTTGGAAATTCCACATCTAAGAACTGCCTCTCTTAAATCCAAAATCATAACCACAATTGCAAATTGGGGACCAAAAGATGCTGAACCCTCCACTATAGAACACCATGATCATCAAAATGCTTAGATTCCCTCACACAAAAATCCATGGTTCTCTTATCTAGAACTAATATCTTATTTGAACCCAATAAGGAGTCCTCCAATTAAATATCTAATCATATAATTCTAGTGTTGAAAAGGTCTGACACCAAATATTTTCAAAAATAAATAAATTATTCTTTTAGAATTTTAATCAAAATACATTCATTATATAAATTAAAACCAACTCTTAAAACCATGAATAAAAATTTATTTTACAAAAAATATTCAAAATATAGTGTTTCTAATTAAACCAAATTTGGTTTTAAAAAAATTAAATCATTCAATTTTTCTATGGAAAATAAAATAAAATCATTTGAAAAATATAATCATTACAGTTATAGAATGAGTGGATAAAAGGTAAAATCCATTTAACTCACATAAAATATTATTTAAAATAATATTACCATGATATAGAAAGATCTTAGTTTCTTCCCCTTTCCCTTTGAAGGTACGATGAAATCTTCCATGAGATCAACTAAATATTCCACAAACAGCTAGATAGATCCTTGTCCTACGAGGATTGGAATGGGAAAAATTTAGGATTTACATGCATTGGAATGATTAGAATTGGCTAGAACTGGCCTTATTCATGTATTGATAGGGAGATTCATGTCATGGATCTTTGATATGTCACACACACCAAAATTTATGTCTCCTATGAATTAAAAAAAACCCATTCAAACCATAATTAAAACTCCACGCAATGAATGTCCTCAAATAGAATCATGAATAATCTACCCATAAATACATTCATGCCCTGAAAAACTCTAAAAACTCAACCAAATAAATTAAAATGAAAAATAAACAACATAAAATATTGATATACCTAAAACCTAGGGAGAAACATTCTCCCCACAATTAGGATTTCCATCCTTAGAATTTTTTACTTGAGTAGGGTTCTAGAAATCTCTATAGTATCCCTTTCTCATATTCCCATGTCTCATCTTTAATTCTACCTTATTTCCTCAAAACCCGAACTAAAGGAATATGTTTTACATGAAAGAACTTATCTTATCTATCAAATATATAAATTGGTACAAGAACAAAAGTAGCATCTGGTGGAAGATCAATATGAACCCATTAAATAAAATGGATAGTATCATCTTATTATTTCCTTAGTTGAGATATATGAATGATATTATGAACCGAACTGAACTATTTCGGTAATGTAAATCAATAGGAAACAACACCAATTTGTTCAAGTATCTCAAATGGTACTACATAATGAGGAAGAAACTTTTTTTGCTTACCCAATCAATGATTCCCTAGACTTGGAGAGACATTCAAGAAATCATAGGCTCCCACCACAAAGGATTAAGTTCACCAACAATGATCTACATAATTTTTTCAATCACTTTGGGATGAAACCATATATTTATAGATCATTTTTATTTTGTATATTTTTTTATAAACAATTCTAGGTATAAGTAGTGAATTTCCGTTAGTATGTACTCAATAAATATGAAATTTATATTTATGGTCATACAATGCATCAAACATAGCCATTTGTACCATGTCCTAAAAACTATTATTATAAAGAAAACTCCACTAATTTGAAATGATCATCCCATGAGAAACTAAAATCATTAACATAAGATCTATGAATTTATTCTAGTGTTTGAATCATTTTTTCCAACTAAAAATATATTTGAAAATGATATGTTTTTCTCATGGTCAATTAGGTAAGAAACTATTGTTGGATGGATCACGAAAACCAAGAGGTAAATCAAATATCATGGCCTAAGATGACTGAAATAGGCATTCAATGTAGTTTTACCACTCCTTGAATATAAATTTTTTCCAAATAATCTACAACATTTTATTCATGAATCAAAATGATGTGGGATGAATTTCTGAGTCAGTCCAACATGACATGAATTGAATTAAACATCTATATTTTTCTCTGTAAACCCATGAGAAAGTCCATAGTGATCTATTCCCATTTACATACATGTATAGATAATGATTGCAACATTTAAATGAGTTGTTGATGCTTAGCTTTGACTAATTGATATGTGATTCATTTTCATAAATAATCAACATCATTTATATTCATACCTTTCCACCAAAAATGGTTTCTCTTGGTGTCATATACCATTTAGAATCTTGGAAGAATTTCCCACTTAGAATAGATGTAAGAAGAAAGAAATTTTTCTTGACCTGATGAAAAAATAACTATTTGTTCTTATAAAAGAAAACAAAATTCATATCTTATTTCCATATATCAATTGTCTCCCCACAATTATATTTTAATGTAATGGTAAGTAAATTATGAACCAATATTTGATCATCCTTGACTTTCTTAACCAAATCAGATATTAAAGTCATTAAAAAGAAGACTGTGTACTCATTAAATGCCATGTAATCCAAATAAAAATTTGTGATGAGCATCCTATCATGGGGACCTCATAATGTTTTTTAAAAAAATAAATAAATATAGGAATAGTAGACTTAGTTTGTCCCTATAGGGTACAGGTTTATGTATGTGTCCTTGTTTAGTTTGGTGGGTTTAGTGTGTGAAAATAGTTTTTGAGAGTACATTGGATTGGTTATCAATTCAATTTTAAAATTAAGTTCCCTAACCTTAGATAACCCCTTAACTATCCTATTATTTCATTATTGAATTATTTACTCAATTCTTTTCTCCCAAATCAATTGAAAACTATCTTGATCACCCTTATCTGGTAATTTTGATTTTAATAAGGGAGTACATTGGTCATTGTATCTCTTTTTCACACATGTCCTATTGATTAGAATTTTTTATTATATCTAGTTAATCACCCTATCGACTATCCCAACAGTGATGATGTTCCAGGTGGAATGTGTATAAAAACCTGAGGAACAGTTATATTTAATTGAAAATGAATATTATTAAGGAAATTTCCTATAAAAAAAATTCAAATAATTTATGAGATTAATAGAAGATAAAATTGATCAAAAAATTGAATTCATTAAATGGAAAGACTGGATAATATCATTTAATTAGATATGAATGGATTAGTGTGCCATCACTAGAGAATTTAAGGTAACAAAAAAATGAAAGTAAAAAATAAAATAAAAATAGACAACAAAAACATTGGTTTAATGATAACATAATCATAACCTTTCTCTAGTTAACAATGGATCTTGTCAATAAAAACACTCCAAGATCACTGATTCCTCTTCTTAGGGGATCAAAACTTGTTATTTCATCATCCCTGAATAGTTCCAATAACTTTGGAAATATTCATCAATTTCAGTGCCAATTTTAATTGAATTATAACTCATATACTTGAAATGTGTATGACTCGAGGATTTTAGTGACATATATGGGTAAACCTAATTCAAAATCTTCCCATTATTGAGATTCTATACTCATGAGGAGTTGTAAATATAGTAATTTGTGGGATTATATTAATTGAGGAGGATCTTCTTTGAATTATTTGGGCCTTGTCTTGCACATGGGCCTTTGTTCCACCATAATTCATCATTAAAAAATGTTGGTACTATGATTGAACCTAAAAAAGAAAATAAGGATTCAATGGTGTGGATAAGAACTCTATATTCATTGATGAACATGGAATACACACAAAAAATTATATCAATATCAGATGAATTTAAATCAGTGATATTGGGTTCTCATTAATGAAAGTTGCTATAATTATTCAAAAAGGGATCCATAAATTTCTAATTTGGGTGTGGTGGATTGAGAAGGTTGTTCTATAATGTCTTGAAAAAACTTCCATCATAAAAGCATATCACTTATTATATGGTATGAATGCTTTAACATATCTACATATGGTGCATTGGGGAACTTTTAAGTCTCAATCATCCTCCAATATACTACACATGCAACAAAACATAGCTAAAAATTTATTATTCAACGTCATTTTTGACATCAACAATGAGATTTATGGATAAGTGGTTTCTTAGGAAAAATTCAAACTCAATAATTCATTTATTATTTGGTTCATTTTCATGGACAAGATTTCCTCATCTATAGTTATACATTCATAGTTTGTGCTTCTTTAATCCAGAATAGAGGCACCTTGATCCAATCAAACCAGTTTTAGATTATATACTACATTAACACTAATTTTGAGCTTGAGCGTGCTCATCATGAGTTCTGTTTATTCTACCATCTTTGAATCACTAGTTATTCATAGTTTTAGATCTTAATATTCCTTGTCCTCATTTTATCATATTATTATTCCATATCCAGACACCTCATACTCATATATGTGTTTTTTTTGTTATGTAGAGAAGGATATGCCATCTGGTCTACTAGTGAATATTGACATGGCTTTGAGTGAATATTGGTTTTAGGTTGGGAGGTCCCATATAGATTGGGACATGAAAAATCTCGTGTTTCATTTGGTTCAACATAAATCATCATCTCCTTTCTCCGTCCTCATGTTCTTCATGGAGTGATGAAAATTAAGTGTACATGAATTTTAGTGGAATGGATGTAGTATCATGTGGGTGCCTGAGGAAATTGATGTTGATTGGGTGTGAGGAGGTTTGAGTTATGTTGGTGTATAGTTATATGAAAATTGGGGTATAATCCCTTGAATTTTTACACCATAATAGGTTAAATATGATCATTTAGTATCTTGGATAAAAATTCACGACCACTTAAAAAGTGACTGTGAATGTGAAATGATAGCTTCAGCATAAGGGACATAGTCACTTGACTAACCATGAGGTAAATTAGTGTGGATTCTTGATTATTTTCTCTTATATTCAGTCAGTGTTTCTCTTATGGTTAGTTTGTTGAATTTTGGTATGCTAACTTATTCATTCATAATGTGGTTTGTATACTAATTAGGACTTTCATGTGAAACATGGTAGGTTCAATAGTTCATTTTTTATGGGCATAATCACATGGAAATTTCAACATTATGTCAGTATACTGATCGGGCTTCTATCTATAGTTAGTATGACCCTTTACTTGATTTTTGAATCTAAAAAATTAAAAACCAAAACTCTTATAGTGTTCAAGACAATAAAATTATAACTGTATTAAAAAAAATAAAAAATCGATAAAAAATTAAATTTTAGTATTCAATTAACTCAAGAAAATTTGTATTATGAGATTTAAAAATAATTAATTAAAAAAATTATTCAAACAATTAAGGATAAAATACAAAATCTTTTGATATGTCTAATTCCAAAGTTAAGGCTAGTACATTTATATCAAAACATCAAAAAAATTTAAAAATAATTATAAAATCCATTTTTTAAATTAATTCCAAATCTATTTGAATTATGTAAACAATTAAATATAATAGGTGAAATTCCCATTCATAGTTGAAAATAATTCCCATAAAATTAATGTATAATTATACAAAATCAAAAAATTATCTAATCAAATAAATATTAAAGAAACTAATCATTGAAAATATATATTTTTTTTCAAAATTAATTAATTCATATCAATTACCTAGGATTTTAATTAATAATGGTGTTAATTTTAATGAAATATAGACAAAATTTTTGAAAATTTCAGATCACACCACTCCCCCACACTCAAAATATTTCACTCTCATAAAATAAATTGAATTAAAAAAATATAGTATTTTCTATACCTATATATACAAGCTAGAAAAGAATATAATAACATGTTCCCCCATTTTTTGAATAATTATGCCACTAATATGATTTCAATTCACTGCCTCACTTCAATTCAAGTGAGAATTCCAAGTCTAATAGTTGAATATATTATATTAAAGTGAAATCAATGTTTTAAAATCATATAATTCCATTTATCCACATTTTCATATGTTTCTTAAAAAAAGTTTTAATTTCAACTTCATTGATTCAAATTAAATGAATTCATTATAATTTATTTTCTGAATTATTCATCTTAGTTCAATATCCACTTTAACTAGATGAATTAATTTTTTACAATTAGGTGCTTTAAGGATTTGTTTTTTATTTTTGAATTTTTCATAACCATATATGTTAAAATCATTGATAAATTAAATTATTTAATATATTAAAATGGAATTACTCATGTACATGATTCTTAATATCCTATAGAATAACCATGGGATCCAAATTTTCAATTTTACATTAGTTTCAAATGAATATTATCTATTCATTTTGTGTTGAATCCATAATAAGTTATTTTTTACAGAGTATACATTATCTCAAATTATGTTCTAAATTCCAATGGATTCATGTTATAATTTTTATTCCACAATGATATCTTCTCCTACACTGTAATTCATAGTTCTAAGACCAAATTTTTTTATGGTAGTGGGAAAACCACTCAACAATTATCTATTTCTCATAATTTCAAAACACAATAAACCCTAAAAATAAGGAATTTTATTTATACGAGGAAGGATGGTAATTAATTTAAATGTTTTTTAATTAATCAATTAATTCATTTACACTACAATAATATAAAAAACAAGAAAATAATATGCACAGATTCCTAAAAATAAATTGATATATTTTTTATTTTCTTTTTTAGAATTTGTTTTCTTAGGATATAGATTAAATTTACATTTGAAAAATGTTATTTCTATCCTAAAACATTTATTTCTTTCACCCATTCACTGAGCTTAAATACACCTCCATTTAATTCCAGTATGCATTTTTTACGGAACAAAAAATAATAATTTATAGCATCAAATTCAGTGTGAATTAATGAGATGGCTTGGGGTTCCTTATTCAGTGTCATCAGGAAGGCATCTAGAATCCTCCATCCGATCATTCCAAATATATTAACGGTAATGCTTCAATTATACGATATTTAATTTTAAGGGTATATATGATTTTTCACCCTTGATCTAAACTTCATTGATTGGAAAGGTGTTTGTAACTATGTATGTTAGAGTCCATTTGGAAAAAAGTATATCTGACATGAATTTCAACCTTGATGATAATTAAAAAAACTTAAACAATAATTTAAAAATATCTTTTTATATGAGTCTATTATGTCTGGATCTAGATTTATCCTTATAAAATGGGGAATTCTCATAATATTATCTTCTTAGATCATCAATCCAAATTATATGCAGTTTCCTCTACTCTCAAACTTCTCTAAGCTCCAAGTATACTCTATTAACATCCCAATAGGCATTGTAATAAAATAAAAAAGGCAGGGGTAGTTCTTCCCATAAAAAGTTTTGTAATGGGATGTACCTAAAAGGTTTTTATAGGTATTATTTCATTCCTATAGTGATTCATTAGGATTTATACTCTAGTCATTAGAGTTTGGTTTCAATTTTAGGATCATAAGAGTTTATATATAATTACAAGAGGTTGGAGAGGTGAATTATATTTGTAAAATAAAACATATAATTTTACCCATCCTATTTATAAATGTATTTCATAAAATCCTATTTATGATATATAAAATAGAATTGGAAAAACATATACTGATACTTTATAAAATCAATGTTTAGGAAATGTCTATAAAATATATATGAAACACTCCTTAAATATGCACAACATAAATAAACATGTAATGACAAGAAGAAAAAAAGTATATAAATTACATAAGGAACATTTACTAAAAAGTTATAACAAAAGGTAAGAACCTTAACCTTAATGTGTGAAGGGAGTTTTAATAAATCTAAGGATATCCATGATATATCACCCTATCTTTGTGACTTGCTTCAACATAAGGAATTCCTCAATCAGAAGATAAATCAAAAATTCCATTTCCCTATCCCAAAGAACCATCAATCAGAAAGATAACAAAATATAAATCTCTCAAAACCCTGAAATTCTTGATCACAATGCTTAGAAACACATCTATTACAATTAGTGAAATAATTAATGAAATTACAAGAGAAACATCACCTTTATTTCAAAATATAAATACACATTTAAAGCATTATTTGACATGATATCAGAGTGACAAGGTGTTGCAAAAAACATCACAGAAAATTAATATTTTCAATGATGAAAAAGATACCTCGTCATAAAAAGTTATATTTTATTTATAATAATATATCCAATGTTCATATTCCATATTCATTAGAGTTGGTAGATATAAATTCGGAAAAAGTCAATCTTCTCTTTGAATGGTTCAATTGTACATCATCTGAAGGTTGCCTTGGCAATACCATTATAATTAATAGGAATTATATCCAGTAGAATGGACATTATTCATCCACTAAATTGAAATTTCATCATTATATTTAATGAAATTAATTTATACACTCCAATATAATTATTCATCTGATATATTTTTAAAAGAACCAGATAAATAGAATGTCTACTTGCATCTAATAAATGTTGGTTTGATAGACTTGGTAGGACTTATTCTGGTGAGACTTGGTTATAATTTGTTAGTTAGATTGTTTTATCCATCTAATGTAAAAAAGTACAAGTTAATATGGTTTAATAAAGGTTATATGATGATAAATGAAATCTATTTTCAAGAAATTATACTTTATATTAAAAAAAATTGTAAACACTTGGGATATATAAAATTCATAAAATAAGGTATTTAAGGAAGTTTGATGTGATTATCAAAATTAATATTAGAATGTGTTGAAAGAAAAATTTTAACTCAACAAATCTATCTTATATAGAGTCATGTTTATATCACTACTAGACACATAGTTTTTCCCATTATTGTTTTTGTGGTAGGTGGTGGAAATCATATAGCGTACTCCATATTTCTTCATTAGGGATTCAATGTTATTGTTGAAAAAGTGTGTTCCTTGATTACTTAATATTTATCAAGTAACTCCAAACTCAGAAAAAAACTTTATTTTATAAAATAAATCATATTTTTTAATCATCAGTTTGTTTTCTTTTTATTCAATACACTTAGAATCATACTCCACTTCAATCAACATATTAGAAATAAAATGAAATGAGAAATGGTCCAATGAAATCTAATCCCCATACATCAAATATTTCACAGAAAATAATTTTTTTAGGATTTTTCATTCTTTTGAAAATTAAACCATTATATTAGTAGTTTAGACACTTTTTTTGAAAAAATCACATGAATTATTAAAAATTGAGGGAAAATAACCATTATTATAAAACTATTCTGGTAGTACTTTAAGGTCTCAATGGACTCCACATGAATGTGTATGAAAATATTTTAGCATAGTTTTAATTTAACCTTTAGGGATGAGCCTCCTTATAACATGTCTATTATTGATCTACCATAGATATAGATAATCATGGACATTGTATTTTGATTTGGATTCCAATTTATCAGTTTGATCTATATTAATGAAGGAGGGTAGCTTTGATGTGATAAAATAATTAACTATATCAACATACCATGTAACTTAGAATATATTTTATAACTACTCATTAAGAAAACATTCATTTAAGTTTGTTTTAGTAGGTTGTTCTACCAGGTATTGTGTGACATCTCATTTTTCAGACTGGATAAAATTTCTGGAGGAACATGAATTTTCAATTTTATAGACCGGTTGGATCACTAAATAATATTAATAATGAAATTATGAGAGTTATAAAACTTAAATGTGTTGTTTTTAGACATGGTTTAAGTTTTTAGAGGTGTCTCGAGTGTTCTATTGAGTTTCAGGAGCACTGGATCCCGAAACCTAAAAATATAGAAAGGATGAAAGTGACTCATTGTTTTTTCTGAAACTGTGTGGCACCCTGGATAAACCTTAAGGCTAATCTGGTGGACCTGTTGGTATTTAATGGTTTGGTATATCCATTCCAGAGGATCCATATGGGCATACAACAAGTTTCATATCATAGATAGATGGAAAATGCATGGTTTGTGCAGGGTTTCCCAAACCATGTGCATTTACTATGTGGGCCCCCCACTTAGGTAGTAGTACTAGAATTGTTGGAACACTGTTTGGATAACCATTGGTCCAAACCATGCACCTCATTAAATGGGGTAAATTTACACCTTTCCCCTCAATCCTTTATTTTCATTTCATCTATTCTTGTCCTCTTACCTATAAAGATCAACCTCATCTGGGGAAATCCTTCTCCTCCTCTATGTATGAGGAGATCTCCTTCATTCGGCCTCTATTTTAATTTTTTCTCATTAGGTTATAAGCACATTGGTAAGTCTATTAATCCTTCTATATCAATTATTCATTCATCATCTCACCATATTAACTATTTGGATTCAGTATAATTAACTCTAATTTTGTGACGTTTTTATATTTTGTAGATATCTCTCAAACCATCTCAATTAAAGCCTTATTATTGGATTATTATATTATCCTATGTAATAGAAATGTGTTCTAGGTTTTCCCCTAAATTATAGTAAATTTATTAATTTCTTTATTATGCTGCGTGGAATTATTTCAGTGAGAGGCCTCTTTATTTTGAAATTAATTATGTAAAACCTAAGGACCTCATTTATATATACCTTGTATATTAAATGTCCATGACTAAATATCATCAACCCCTATTTTTAACCCCCCTTAATGGTGTGTCCCTTGAATTCCATTAACTAGTTATGTTTTTTCTACTAAAATGCTTTATTGAGGTGTGTTGTTTTATAAAATGTAATGAGTTGATTAATTGAAATATTGAAGGTTGAATCCCTCCACAATATTAACACATAGTGACTACACCATTTCCTTAGGAGTTAAAACCTTCCCTTATTAAATGAGTATGACGATTCAACTATAGTAGGATTGTTAGTATGGACTATTTAATACCACTTTCTGGTATGGTGTTATATTCCATGGGAATTCCACCCGACCCTAATACATTTATCCAAAATTTAGTATTATTTAGTAATTAATGGACCACTTAAAGAATTTAATAACATGTTAGGGGAAAGAAACTCATTTAGTTTCATTGCATTGGTAATGTGTAATTATTAACTACATGGATTTATAATTTTTTAAAATTAAATAGTAAATGTCCATGACCCTCTTGGAGGGTGGTGTGTCATGTTTTAGTACATGGTCCTTTTTAATTATATATACTTGAATTTTGTTGAGGCATGCTATAGAAATTGAATTTATCCTTATTTTAATTTAATTGAATAAATAAACCATGAACACCCAGAGAGATACTTGGGTTCCTCTTTATAGAATTCCTTGGACCGGCTCATAAGATATTAACATTGTTTTATTCCTTGAGGGATACTTATGTTTCCATTTTTGAAACACTAAGGACATGCACATAGGATACTTGTTTTATAAACCACCCATATTGATACTTGGTATTCCTTAAAAGAGTTCATTGTGCATATTTTTCTATCCCCTTATGAGTGATATATATTACCTAGGGGAGAAACCATGGATGTGATCATTGTTTAGATGGTAATACCAGGCCAAGTGTGATACTCTTTCCCATCTATGATATAATATGGATAAACTCTATGTTTTGTTCTTGTATTCACACCATTCTGTGAGCGATACTTGGAATTCCATTTATGGATCTCCTTGGATGGACTCTTATAGTTTTGGTCATTCATAGTTTCCCCAGAGGGGTATTTGGGATTACTTTTTAGATATGTTTAGGTAGGATCAGAGTTCCTCTTGAAAAATTTCATTGATTACCTTTATAATAAATATTGAGAGTGTATAACTATTTCATTGGTATTCGTCCACAAATCCCAATAACATTTTTGGGTTCAATCCATTATTTATTCTTGGTTTATGATGATACATTGTTACACTCATATCAAATTGGAATAAGTTCAACTATTTCCATAGGCATTCTGGAATAGGTTGACGTCTGTATGGTCAGCCAAATGTCCTTTATGAATCTGAGTCATCTTGTTCGATTTTATTTATTTACTACTTCACCTATCATACCATCACTCTACCGTTATTTATATTCATAGACTAGATTATTATTTAGAAACCATCAGTTTTAACCTACTGAGTATCAATCCCTGCTTAGTCCCCCATTACATTGGGGTACCTGAGAAGGCATCATGTTCATAGGTTCTAGATGATTTCATTTTTTGTGCATTATACAAGAAAGATTAAGATCATTTGACTGAGATAGTACTAAGGATGATTGTGGAGATCACCCTCAGGGTTTTTTTATTTTCTTTGTTGATGTATTGTATTTTCAAGAATATTGTATGTTTTATGATTTATATTTTTTTATTTGATGGACACACATGCATTCTTGTATAGTAATGGATGTGGCTATTTCTAATCAATTTTTGTATTTATCTTCTTCTTCATTGTATTTATATATACTACTTATGCTATTGGTTGAATTATTACTTATCCAATATAACATTGTGATACTCTAATCATGAGGGTATATTATCCCCACCATACCATTATTAGACCTTCATTGATAGTCAACAACCTCTAGAATATCGGGAGGCGTGCCTGAGGCCATGTGGCAACTTTCCTGACTACTGGTTTAGTATTTAATAGGTATGGGAATTTACAAAGTGGTACCAAAGCTTTATTTTATTTATCATACTATTTTGAGATAGTAGGAATGAGTCTATGAATGTTCTAGTTCTTGGTATATATCTTTGTTCGAGAGTGATCAACCCACACAGGGGGAAATTCCATGTGTCCATGGATGGGATTATTGTTCATTCTATTCATTATTATAGTTTATTTTTATTTCACCTTATGTTATTGGTATACATTCCTCTCGTTAGAAATTTATGATATTTATGGATTTTTACCCTTCATCCAGTACCATAATGAAGTAGCATTACAAGTATCAGTCTAGGAAAATAGTGATTCACATGACATGAATATTCTATGCTATGTAGGATTCATTTCTTGACTTCTTGATAACATGTTGGATGTGCCTTTTTTATTTTAGCAACATTCTTATTTTTGAAAATATATTTTAGTTAATTTTTAGTATTTATAAATTCTTACCATGTTTAGTTGATTAATTAGTGTCCTTTACCTAATATTCCATGATTCGGTTCTTCTGTCCTTGTTTACCTATTTTTAATATCTTTGTTTATCATTCCCAGTTATACTTTTAATATATAAATGGTTATTAAAGTTCCAGTGTCAATATATATAGTATTTTCCCACATAAATGATAGTGATCCCTTAACTAACCAATTTTGACATGTCGTTCCATATACCATCGCATGCATGGGCTAAAACATATTGGTTTTGATAAAAGGGGAGACATTGTTCAATTTATAAAGTTTATGAGAGCTTTATAAATATGGAAATGAAAATCCATATAAATGAACCATTACATATAAACATGATTTGTTTTGAGCCTGCTGTAAATTTAAAAGATGCTTAATTTATAATTTCAATGAATTGGTTTCTTATAGACCATTTACATGACCCAATCCAATTAGGTCAGTCTTGACCAATTGTTGTTTATGAGATAGACTTTTGTCGACCGAAGTAGTTTGGTCATGGTGCATATACTTATAAGATAACCCACTATGGGTGTTTTGAAACATTAATAATGAAATAAACTGATGTGGTTTATAGATCAAGGTTGTGTATGATAGGGCCCTCATAGACCACCTTGGTTATGTTTTCATTAATAATTAACCCCTTGGGGGGAATGTTTATATAATATAGGACGGTTTTTTAAAGTGCATGAATCTGCCTATAAGGATTCACATATAGATGTGTGGTGGCATCTTACTTGACCAGTCTAATTTATAATTTACAACAAACCTGTTATCTACTTATGGGTTTTACTATTAATGAGGGATCCTATAAATAAAATTCCAATTACAACATAAATTGTGTTTTCCTCTATACATTGAAATTGAACTTTCATTTAACTAATATCCTTTGTGAGAACCATATGGATAAAGAAAATGTTTGAAAATGAATTTATGTGAGAAATTAATTAATTATAATAAGATGTCAGTTAAATATATATTTTTGAAAGTAGGTTCAAAAAAACCTACCTATGTGCCATGTGGAAGTAGATAAATAAATTTTCCAAGTAAAATATACCTTATAAATAGTACTTGATGTTTTAAAACAGAGAATATAAAATATTTAAAGATAAAATTTAAATAAATGTATCATCTCAAAATAAAACATAAGGCGGTGTTTTATCTTAAACCTTCATATAAGGATAATGTAAATGTTTCTCGGATCTTTTGGTAGAATAAGAACACAATCCTTGCCCATAGGCTTATGTGAATTTTATTAGGTTGCATTAAACCTACGTGTTAGTCGGTAGATCCTCATGATCTCTATAGCATGAACTAGTTATTGGGTTATAACTTTCTATCTTATGAGGTATTATACCAAGGTAGGTAGTACGGAATCCCACCATTTTATTACAAAACTTTTCAATTCATTTTACAAATCAAGGATATTTAATGTCTAGTGTCTTGGAAAAAAAGTTACATAATACATGAAGAAATATAACATTATTTTTATACTCTTGAAAGTATTCTATAAATGTTCATCCTAATAAGAATTACTACATCTCATAACCTAGGAAAAACATTAAATGAAAGGGTGATCACAAGGCATAGTATGGGAAAATAGGGAAAATAGTTTACATGTGAACTTGAGAGAATACAATAATAACATGAGGAAATATTATAAAGGGATGGGAAGAGACTTATAATACTAATAACTTGTGTAATAACTTGAAAAAGTGTCTATAACATTTAATTTATACAATCATAATCATATCACTAAGTTCCATCCCCAAGGTGTCATAAAAATTACCAAGGTTATTAACCAAGGTATCATAAAACATGTCATCTCTTGAGATTTATTTATTTACCCAATGTGTTAGAGTGATATCAAGGTAAACCATTAATATATATTTATTTTCACCTGACACACATATATCATAATCCTAAATTTCATAAATAATCCATATAGAATAAAATAAATGGGTTTTATATCAAAATCATGATGTTTTAAAAAGCTCTTAAAAACATGATCATTATGTCTTTTACAACCCACAGAATGGGAATGTGGTATTTATGAATAAAAATTACAGAATAAAATAAATAATTCTTATTTCGTGATAAATACCCTTGGAAATGACAGTGGTTTGGCTATTTGTATTGGGAAAATAAAATAATTTCTTGATAAAAATATAGAGATTTTGCAACGAAATTTCTGCAGCATAACGACTATGAAACATGGTTTTAGAAAACATTAAAAATAGAGGGGACATGGGTAAAACATATATAAAATAATAATAATATATTATAGGGATAGAATAAAATGGAAATAAGAACATGGTATGGAATCATGAATGACATGCCACATAGAAAAGAACATTAATGGAAAAATAGAAGTTTGGAATTTCCTTACTAAAATTCAGAAGCATAACGGCATCACATAAAAATTCAGAAAATCAGTTGATGAGAGATGAAAGGGTATCTATTCATTTGTAAATTAAATGGATAGAAATAAGTATACATAATAACATACATCAACATAAGAAAATGTAAATTAAAAGATATATCATAAAATAAATTTTGACTAAAAGAGGGGAGGGGGGGGGGGTTGAAAGGTTCCCTTAGCTTTAAAAGTAACTTCTAAAACTCAATGATCAGGACCTTGGGGGATTAAGGGAACCTTTGGAGGACTCCTTGAGAGGTAAAAACAATATAGATTAATTTATGGGTAATTTGGAATGAATGTAAGGAAGGAATGGTTTGGTATTTATAAAAAAAGTGAGGGAATACTTTATGAATATCCAAGGGACACCTCATTAGTGGTATTTGCAAAACCATGGGCTTTACAATGGTATTTTCCCATGGAATTGGACACATGGGACACATCATATAATATTTTAATCAAAATTAGTTGAAAATAATTTTTAATTACATATTACATCATTATGATGTCATAAAACACATTAAAAACTCAAAATCTATATTTTTACTATTCACTAAAAAATAAAACATTTTATTAAAATCTCATAAATTCACCATAACCTATTATCGATCATCTAAATTCAAAGATGAACTCCATTCTATGAAAATAATTTTCTAAATATGTGAAATTTAATTATTAATTAAAATCACTATTTACCTGAAAAATACTAATACTTAATTAATAATTTATGAAACCGTTATTTACTTATGCTACTTTATCATATTACCATTCATGATGCCTAAATTATATTTATACTTACTCAAGTGATGTTACTATTCCATTGGTCATATTACTATTCATAAGGTTAATATTACTATTCATAATTTACTATTCAGAAAAATTCATTGATCTTATTAAACTATAATTACATATTGATCACAACCATATATGTCCATTTTTTTAAAAAAATCACATTATTATTTATTTAAAGTATAAAAAATATTTTAAAATACTATGTTTTCTATATTAATCAATATTATGAAACTTTTAAAAATTCATCCTATTTTTATTTTGGCATTTGCAATTGAAAAAATTTATTATAATAAGAAATAACATTTTTATTTATAAAACAGGATTAGACAATTTAATTAAGGCCCCATTACATAGCCCCTTATAACACTTGCATAGGACCTAAGAGAAAGGTTTTAAATTTTTATATAATCTTGGGGAAACTCGGACAATATTTCCCAAGTGGTGATTACTCTGAACTTAAAATTCTCCCAAATGTGATTGCGTTCAATCTTAACATATTGAAGCTCATCTTGGTCATGGTCCATAACAAATCCCAGTGATTCTACCTCCTTCCCAAGATCTAACATATGGGATTTGTACAACCCATGTTTATTGGATGAGGCCATCGATTCTTCTTTCAACAATAATTATCGATTATTATTTATTATTTAAACAAAGATTATAACTTTTAAAATTATTATTGTTTCCAACAGTCATATTAACAAATGATCATATAATGGTCTAAAACCAATGGTTATATTTCATTTATACATATATATTTTTTATTGATTATGACATAGTAAGAAATACATTTTTAGGAATAAAATATTATTCCAAAGTTCAGGTCATTACCTTCTTCCCCCATAAAAAATTTTATCCCTAAAATTTCAACTAGTACCCTTAGAAGAGAAAATGTGTGGGTACTTCTACCTCATAGAATCCTTTGGTTTCTAGGTGGCTTCTTCTTATTTTTGGTTCCTCTACAACACTTTAAGAAGTTGGGTAATCTTGTTTCATAGAACCTTGTCTCTATGATCCAAGATCTCCAATGGATACTCCTCATAAGAGAGGTCATGTTCTAGTTGTACCACCATTGGTTTTATTACATGTGAAGGGACATGCATATAACTCCTCAATAGAGATACCTAGAAGATATCATAAAAATGTGATAGATTTGGAGGAAGTGAAAGTCGATAGGCTACTACTCCTACACGATCAAGGATTTTATAGGGACCAACGAACCTAGGGCTGAGCTTCCCTTTCATCCAAAACCTCATGATGATCATCCGTGTTAAAATTCAAAGAAATAAATTTTCACAAACATTAAACTCTAAGTCCCTTGGATAGTTTTCGACATAGCACTTTTGCTGACTCTGAGCATCCTTAATGTGTTTCTAGATATAATGAACATTTTAATTCATCTCTTGCACACGATCATGCCCAAGAATCTTTATATCACCATATTTATCCCATAAAGTAGGAGTTTTACATCACTTTCCTTATAGATATTTACAGGGTACCATTTTAATGCTCGAGTGGAAACTATTTTTGTAAGAGAACTCCACTATTGATATATGTTGATCTCATCCACCTTTAAATACTCATAAGCATGTTTTCAGCATGTCCTAATGTGTTTGAATAGCCCTTTTAGATTGGCCATCAGTTTGGGGGCGATAGCCATACTGAAATTCAATTCGATACACAAATATTGTTGAAGAATTCACTAGATTTTTTATTTGATACATAGATCATGATCAGATATTATAGAATGTGGAACTCCATGTATCCCTTCCACTTCTTTTAGGAAAATCCTCGAACTTTGATCAAGAGATAAATCTTCCTGGATGGAGATAAAATGTGTAGTCTTGGTGAGATAGTCCATTATAATCCATATCACATTGTTTCCTTTTGATGTTCTAGAGATACCAGTGAAAAAGTCCATAGTAATATTGTCTCACTTCCATGTTGTTTTGGGTAGTGATTGTAATATCCCATTATAAAGTTGTCACTATGCCTTCACTTGTTTACATCCTAGGATCCTTGTTGTTTGTTCAAGAATATCAGTTTTCATATTATCCCACAAAAAATGATCACGAAGGTCCCTATACATTTTCATGATTTCGGAATGTTTAATGAATGTTGAGCTATGAGCTTCATCTATAAGATCCTTCATTATGTCTAGAACAGATGGAACACATAGTCTTGTATGAAATTTTAGTAAACCATCATTATCAATATTGAACTCAAGAAACTTCCCATCCATCACATACTCGAACGTCTTCTATAACAAAGTATCTTCATTATGTTATTTCTTGATATTATCTAGTAATGATGATTGAGAAATTATTTTGTTTAGGGTTGATGATTTCCCAACCCTTATAAATCCAATATCTTGCTTTATTAGGTCATTGATCAAAGGATCTCTTTGAATCTTCATCATGGGCAGAACAACTGGTTCTTTCCTCCTTAATGCATCTGTGACTTTGTTTGATCTTCTAGGATGATACTGAATTGAACAATCATAGTCTTTCTATTCTTCCCATCATATCCTATGTCTCATGTTCAGTTCCATTGGGGTGAAAATACACTTCAAACATTGATGGTTGGTGTATATAACACACTTCTCCCAATAAATATAGTGCCTCAATATCTTTAGATAAAAACAACCTCATAAAGAACTAGATTATGCATAGGACAGTTCTTCTCATGTGTCTTAACCTATTGATATTCATATTCAATCACCTTGTAATTTTTCATAAGGATGCATCCAAGATGATTCAGAGATGCATAGATGAAAACAATGAATCCTTCTCCTCTCGAGGGAAGAGATAACATGGGTGTAGTAACCAATCTTTTCTAAATATCTTGGAATCATCCCTCACACTCCTTTTCCTAGATGAACTTAACCACATTTCATCTTAACATGGTTTTTTTATTAGAAATTCATGTGTCGTTTTAAAAAAATGCCTATAATATCCTTCTAATTCAAGGAAACTACGAATCTTAGTCATTATTGTAGGTCGAGCCCAGTCCTCTACAACCTTTTTCTTTACAAGGTAAATTGTGATTCTTTCATTAGTTACAATGTCCCCCAAGAAAGAAACTTTAGGTAACCAATATTCAACTTTTATGAACATTCCAAAAAGAATCACCACCTATATGGTCTAAAAAATAACCCTTAGATGATCCTCATGCTGTATAAGATCACGTATCTTCATTTCCGGTATGGATCTTGATTTTGGGTGTTTTTGTTGGAAAAGGAAGAATTTTGAAATATTATATGTACACGGTTTGTACTCTTGAGTACATTCCTTGTACCTGGTTTCCACATGTGGCTCTGTACTGTCTGTGTAACAGTTGAGTAAATGGAAATGTGTACCACATAAAGAGGGGTCTGGTTGAGTCATGTACATGGAATGAACATTAAATGAACATGCCATGTACTTTTTTTATTTGATTAATCGGACTGGGTTTGCATCTCATCTCGTAAACAAATATCTTCATCCCATCTTTCGTACATGAGATCGATGAGATGACCAATAACTTCAAACCTCTATCATTCATCCAACTATGCTCTGATCGAGACTCCACTAGGTGCGTGGGATTCCCACTGGTGAGTTATCTTTTTCCCTAGAGCCTCACATCCGGATTTCTTATCTCTATTGAGTTATCCAAGGTTGAACGTTTTTGACATTTTTTAGATCTACACCATTCTAGGCCGATTCAAGGGTTGACACTAAAGAGTAATCTTCATATAACATTGAGGATGGTGGTTTGTGGCTCTCTTGGGTTGTATTTGGATTATATATGCAGAATATTCCAAATACCCTTATTTAGGGTATTACGTATTTTGGAAGTTAACCCTCTTTAAGTGTAACTCCCCGACCCTAGTTACCTAGAGTCGGTGAATTATTTCATAACATTGGCATGATCACGAGAAAGATCAAGTCTCGAAAGACCGATTAGTTTAGTAGCCTTGGAATAACTAGATACATCCATAATTTTTTTACTTTACATCATAAAAAAAACATCTTGTCTTCATATCCCCTCATACTATCCCTGCAGGTCATTCATAAATTACTTCTTCATAATCCTGGGAAAAATAAAACATTTAAAGGGGTGAGGTCAGATGCTCAGTAAGGATAACATTATAGCATAAGCTTTCATAAATAAGCATAAACACTTAAGGCAATTTATAACTAAAACAAAAGCCTTTTAAACTTGAACTTCAGCATAAAATGGCAAAGGTAAAATAAAATAATGCCATTTACTTACTCACATGGATATTCTACTAGTCGAATGATCACATGAAATATCAATATCCACTTTCATAATGTTGGAATTCATAATGCCAGACTATCATAACCACTTAGCCAAGGCCTCGTGCCAAGACTACAAATAAGATTTTGTCAAGTCCTTGTGCCAAGACACTAGTTTGTCTCATGAGACCTACCGATGCATTGAGGAGCTATAGCGGGCTCCACCCGTCACTTATTAAGTCCAATGCATTCCTCATATGAACATGTTTAAACATAACATAAACATTCGTATTAAAACTAGCATACGGAATGTTAATACTTTTACCACAAACCATGAATGGTATAAAAACGGCGCATCCACAGTCAAACATGACTCATTCGATACAATATGGAAGATTGTATTGTATCACATTAACCTCAATCAAGAATAATGAATGATGTTGACATAAATGAAAATAATCATCAAAACTATTTGAGAGAATTATCCCCCTTTTCTTGAAAACATTTAAAAGTCACACTATTTGTCAAGAAGCCATTTAAAAGTATGTTTTTGAATCAAAGTGTCCCATACCACATTGAAACTTTTTAAAAGGAATTTTAATTTCTAAAACTTTAATGTCCATATAAATAAATCCTTAAAACCATTTTTAAAACATGGACATTAATGAGCAAGATTTAGAAGAATAAGTCTTTAAAACATTTAAAAATGGTATTTTAGTTAGATATTCTAACCAAAAGAGACACTTGAATACAAATAATTGAGGTAATAAAAACTTTGTAATATCATGAGAATAAAGGGATTCATGATATACTATGTTAAAGTACATTATATACACCACATAAAAGTGATTTGGTGTATATCAACAAAGAAGTCTCAATGGAATGTAAATTGAGATGAAATCTTTCATAAAGGCCGTATCCTTAGGTTAAGGATAAATCAACGACATAATTATGTGTGAAAAATATAAATACACTAAATATGATTGGATATTCAGTGTAAAACAATCAAAGGATATTCACACATATTCTTGTAAAAACAACACCAACGAATTGGATGTTTAACTCAACAAATGGTGAATGAGTTAAAATTACTCTTATCAAATTCATATCAATGACATGAGAATTACCAATGAGTGATTATGTGTATCAAACTTATATCCACAGGAAGGGGAGTGGAAATTATGACATAATCAAATGAATAGTGATTCCACACATAATCATGGAGTAATATAATCAATGAAATATGCGTAAAGCCAAATGAGTGGGAATTGAAATCTCAAATTCCCTTACCGATTAGGTAACATACGAAACATACACCCATGAAAGAAGTATCATACCATGATGATTTAAATACCCATAAATTAAAGTATATTACACAATGAATACAATCATGGGCAGTACACATACACCACATGCAATAATTAAGTGGTGATCAATGGAAATCTCACGAAATTAAAAGTGAGATAACAAACCCCTTACCACGTTAATCAACTGAGTCGTATGGCCAAAAGTTAATAACCACCAAATGATTTACAGAATAACATGAATATAAATAGAATCATGAATATATATCAAATGGCAGTACACAATACACAACTTTCAATAATTTAGTGGCGAAAAATGGAAATCTCACGGAATTGAGAGTGAGATAAGAAAATCCCTTACTTTGTACTTTTTCCTTGGTCGATGGTAGGTTTACCTCCTGTATAATGGTGAAATAATTTTTATTTAATTATACAAGAATCATTTACTTTAATATGATATCATATATGATCTTTTAACATTGATTTGTTAATAATATCTTAGAATTATCGTCATTTCGGGTGTTAACGGGTTCATTTTACTGTATATTCTTTGTTATGTGATCCATATTCGTTATTAATGGGATGTATATTATTCATATCCAGAATGATATCAAGTCCTTAGATACTATTTTTAAATCATCAAATGATAATTATACTTGAATGGATATGATGGACAATGAATCTCATCACGTTCGTGGAGACGGTAGTCCGTACATACGCACAAGCGACAATATCATTCTTTTGATATTAAAATAATATATAATTGGATTTTATATCATATATACAGAATCATTATCATGTTATATTTATTATTTATATGAGTTACACATCATTATTATACCCATCCAAATAATATTATATTGAATAACAATTACACCACGACGTGGAGACGGTAAGCCGTACGTACGCACGTATGGTGACATGTTATTCAATGGATGGATAGAATACTGAATATGGTTGTACCATATTTATAATAACATCACAGTATATATATGATACTGGAGTTATTATTTTATAATGGAAATAACAAAGAAAGAGGAAGTGGAAGAAGAAAGGAACTTGAAAAGGGGTGGTGAAAACATTACCTCTTCTTCGGGTTCTTCCTTTTGATTTGATCAAAAGGGCTCCTTAGGTTGGCTTTCTAATAAAACTAAGGCCTCTAGGTTGTATTTAGGGAAGTTGAGATAGTATTTGGGCAGGGTTTGTCCGAACCAAAGGGCTTTTAAGGTGTGAAGAAATGAGATGGATGAGTGCCCTTTTATAAGAGGGGTGAGGGGCACCTTTGGAAAAGCTAGAGATATTAGTTTATAATAAATTCATATTAGGTTTCCAATGGCTCCAAAGTTGACTATTCAAAGGTTAAGGTGGGTATGGGTCTAAAACAACTCAACCAATAGAATTTAGACAGGTTTGGGTACTTATATTAACCTTATCTTTAAGTATTAACTCTAAGTTAATTAGTTTCACTTTTACAATGTCTCTTTGTATTTTTAGATTATATGGTTAAATAACATACCATATACATACAATAGACCCCCAAGTGGTCCATTAATGATACACCTATAATGATATAAGTCTCTTGGCCGAACCTTATATTTTTAGGAATTTAATATCAATTAATAATATAATATTTGTTTTAAAAACTCTTTTATGTCAATTTTGACACTATTCAATAGTTGATTTTTGTGAAACCCATAAAAGATTTATTACTTCGAACAAAGTCAATTAAATCAATACTAATATATCATATTATCCTATAAAATTATTTTAATTCATTAAAAGTTTCATATTATATTTATTTGGGTATTTTTAATATCAATTATTTTGATTTTTCACTATTATAGTAATTACTGCATCATCATTGTGTCATGAACAAATTAAATTATTTAATGTCTAAAAAATATAAATAAACTATTATTATGTAGTAAATCTTTTTATCTTTCTAAGGAATATTTATAATCTAACATCCAACATATATAACCCTCCGTAACAATTGTTTTTTTAAAAGATATATGCTTGTGTTATTTTTGTATTTATTTTAACTTAATTAAAATAAAGTGTCATTATCACTTACAAGTGGATCCATGGGGTCCCAAAATATACCCAAAGATTCCCATGGTGGACCATGTATCAACCAACAGGGTTAAGACACGTTTTAGGGTAATTTAGTATTATTATAATATTATTTTTTAACCCTTATTTACCGGATTTACCCTTAACCATGGTAAATAAAATATTTACCGCAGTAATTATTCAAAATGTCTAAAAATAAAAGTTACCTATTTACAAAATTTGAACATCCTGATTCCAAATATGGAATCCATTTTTCTAAATTCAAAACACAGAAGTGGCAGAAATTAATTTAAAATTAATTCCCGCTGTCAAAACAAAAAGAGTGTTTTTAAGAGATAATAACTATCAAAAGATTGACACTTGTTTATGTTCGGTTTAATTGTAAAATTATGTCCAATGACCAAAATTATATTAAATGGTAAAAATATATTATAAATATACTTTAAAACAACTCAAATTCATATCTTATCACTATTAATTATTTTGATTAAAAAAGTTGTTTTTAATTAAAATTTAGTAATTTTCACTATTCATCAAAATATGAAAGTTATCCAAAAAGTACAAAAATTTCACCCTAGGATAATTTCGATATTAAAAATCCAAAAATGAAGTCCATTTTTAGAGATAGAATTTATAAAATTTCAAAAAGTATGTATTACTATTCATAATGGCTAGTTTGATTGGTTATGGTGTGTTAAAATCTCGAAGTTGTGTACAATGCACGCCATTGCATTATTCGAAAGGAAACATACCGAGGAAACTTGGGGTGTTACATTAAGACCTGTTATAGCGTGTCTCATGAGAAGTGGTTTTTTGGTTATATTTAAGGTTTAATACCTTTTTTATGGATGTGTTTTGCCATGTTTGTTTGATATTGACCATTGGGTCTAGAATTTCATGTTAGGATGCTTTTTTTCCATGCCTAGTGTTGTTATGATGGATTTGATATTTATATGAGATGCATGTGTTTAGAATTGTGATTGTTGACCAAAGGTAATTGATTGCGAGAGATTCCTGACATAAGGTAATTTATGTACAATTGTTGTTATCGTTGTCCAGAGGCATTGACTGTGAGAGCATCCATGTGGTCATTGACCAGACGGGTTTGACCGTGAGAGCTACCAAGAGGGTTGTTATTGAACGTATAATGGAGCATAGGGCATTGAATATGAGAGCTGCTAGAGGGTCATTATATTTATTATCACTATGGAGACTAAGGGTTTATGACCGTGAGAGCTACCCAAGTGGTCATTTGTATTTGATCACTGCTATGTGGGACCATAGGGGTTAGACCGTGAATGCTTTCCCAGAGGGTCGTTATTTTTTATTGATTGTTGATATATGAAACCAGAGGGGATTAGACTGTGTGGAATTTCTTAGAGGGTTTCTTTCAAAGTTTTGATTGATTTTTATTAGCCTGCCAAGACAAAACACAAGCTTGGACTCAATTTTACTTGATTTTTTATATGGTCTTTTGAGATGTCTGTTTATTGTTTTTATATAGGGGGATACAGAGCATAATCTAGACCCCGAGGTTACATTATTCAATGGAATGAATAATTAAAATTTTTAATTGAATTTAGTTGGAAATTGTAAGATTGTTTATGTTTGTGTACTTACTAGTTTATTTCTTCATTTCTGCCTTTTACGTGCTATATATATATATATTCACTGACAGTTAGGCAAAAATATTTTGATGGTTGCCTAATGGGATTCATATCACATCATTTTTGGATCATGAATTTAGTCCCAAATAGAATATATGGTTGGAATTATAGTTAAGGGAAAGAACCCTTCTTCATCAGGAACTTGATTGCTGAAGGAGATGGAGAGCATGGGACCAAGATTAGGCGTGTGATGCTGCAGGAGTTTACTTATTTTTTTTTGTAATTTGGTGTATTACTATATTTACAGAATTTTGACTTCTTTGGATTCTTTCCTATACATATGTGATATGCATCTTTTATATATGTTCTCCAGTTGTTTATTTACTATCAGTCTTCCACTACATAATTCTATTGTATGGTATTATTTCTTCTGCAACTGTTTAATATTTGTTTCCTCCATGTTACTCTTCCAATAAGGTAATAGTTTCCCCACTATGACACCCCAAGCCCTCACTACTAGTCGGAATCCTCTGGCATTCGAAAAAATGTGTTTGAGGCCATATGAACAACCAAGTATGGGTCTCCCTTGGGTGGCACCTGGATTTGATATGTTACAATGATCCTTGAGACTTTTGTAATATATCATAATATCATCAATAAAAAAATCAAAAAATTTATCATGGTTGTACTTAATGACACTATTCATGAAATCCATAAAAATTGTAGGAGAATTAGTCAAGAAAAATGGTATAACAACAAACTCATAATGCCCATATCTTGATCAGAAGGGAGTTTTTGGAATATATTCTTTCTTCACACTCAATTGATGATAACCAAACCAAAGATCAATCTTAGGTAAGGGTTGAGACCCATGTAGTTGGCCAAATATATCATCAATTATTAGAAGGGGTATTTTTTCTTCATTGTGATCCTATTTAGTTCTCTATAATCAATTCAAAGAAGCATTGATCCATCCTTCTTCTACACAAATAGAAGATGTGCTCCCCAAGGAGACACACTTGGTCTGATAACCCCCTTAATTAAAAGATCTTGTAGTAGTTTCCTTATTTCCTCTATCTATACATTTTCCATCTTATATGGGGTCCTTGATATCAGATGAGATCCAAGTATGAGTTCAATGGAGACCAATCCCTCTATTTCTGGGGAAGGTCTGGATAATCCTTGGGAAATACCTCAAAGTATTGCTAGATGATGGGGACATTTTCTATCATTATACCCTCATTTCCATCTTCTTCTTCATGAATCTAATCCATACAGATGGCTATAGGAGGTACATCTATAAAAATCTATAGTTGAGAAATTTCTCAATGATAGATAACTGTAGGATTCCCATTAAAGACTACTGAGATTTCCTTGCTTCTGCATTTGATCTTACCATTATAATTTGAGAGCCATCCCATACCTCGAATAATGTCGAATTCCATCATGGGAATGAATAATAGATTTGTATTAATATTGTTCTCACTAAATTAAATACTAGATTTTCTAAACACTGATCCTTCTTGGATAATCCCACTATGAGTCTTGACAAATAACACTACTTTTAGAAATTCATGGGTTGATTCTAAATTCTTTACAAACTTGTAGGAAATAAATAAATGAATAGTACCATAATCAAACAAAGTAATTTATATCTTTGAGAGAACAATAAGAGTACCTTCCACCACAACATTTGGAGCTTCAACATTAGCTGTCATGATAGAAACTGCATGCCCTTTCCTACTTGGCCTTTAATGAGGCTAATGGTGATTCTCCTCTACTGCCCTAAGATTTGGAAAGTGATTGGAAAAGTGCCCATGATGTCCACACTTGATCATTAGACTATAGGTAGGGAATGAACCATTTTCCCTTTGTTATAAGTCTTAGGACATTGAGGCTTCACCTCACTACGATAATTTCGTGCAATATGGCCACCTCTTCCACAATTGTAGCACTTCTCGCTCCCGATCATGTAGTTACCTGAATACTTATTCCAACATTTATTACACATGGGATGATTCAAATTCTTTCCTACCCTTAACCGATAAATCTCCTCCCTAATATTGGATCCAATGATCTATTCTTCTTATTGTATTTATGAGACCATTGTGTCTCACTGAACTCTAGTTCAACATTCATAGCACTTCGCATGATCTCCTCATAGCTATCATAGTCTTGATTGGATAGATTCTTCCATAGATGAGGTCATAGTCCACCAAAGAATCTATCAAACTTCCCATTATGATCCATTATAATTATTTAGGTGAAACAACAAAGTCTTCTTAATTTTATCTTTTATCTTCCAACAGATTCATTCTCCTTCTACTTTAGCTTGATAACTCCTTCTCCATTTTTGTTCTAATCAAATGAGGGATATAATTATTGAAGAATATCCCTATGAAATCTTAACACTCCATATCTTCAGTATCCAATCTTTGCCTTATGTTTTTAATCAGTTCCCACCACTAATTATCTTCTCCCTATAAGTGGTAAACAACTTGGGTGGCCATCTATTGTTCTGAAAACATATCACAAAAAAGATCTTTTCAATAGAGTAGATTCACTATTTATAAATCAATGGGTCGGTAGATCCACTAAACATTGGTGGTAATTGATTCATAAACAACTCAACAAAAAATTTACCTTCATGGTTAAATTTTTCTATTATCTTGATTCACGTTATTTCCCAGAACTTGAGTCAGTTGGTTAATCATTCCCATGAATGTTTCCATTCCATCTTCCATCAGAGGGTCATTATCTCATAGTCAATTGTCATCAAAATTTTCTTGGTTCCTCCTATTTCCCTCAATTTTCTAAAAGAATAAAACATTATTTAGAATATTATTTCATTTGTGAATCATTTAACTATAATAGATTTTTATGTCTTCAAATATCGTGCTAAAAAATATTATTTTTTAACAATAGTTACATTTCTCAATAAATCCTTCATAATGATCCATAAAAATATATTGATTTACAAAACATTCCCCTAGGAGTGTTAAAATAGGAGTGAAACAAAGCCCATTGTCATGCACCCATCCCCATTCTATTCTAGATCAATGTAGTGTTTTTAGGTTTTACTCTTAGATACATCTGTGCTAGTGCCACATCCAATTTTTCGTATCCAGATAGGGATTTATTTGTTCAGAAACTACATACTTAATATTTAACCAAAATAACATGAAGTTTTAAAATATTTATTCTTTTATTTAAGGTTATTCTTAATGTTTTCATATCATAATTTCCACAAATAACTAAACTATTCTTTTTTACCAACTATGGTATCCTGCCTTTTTATTATATAACATTTCATTTCATTTTACAAATAGTGGATCTTTAAAGTATAGTGTCTCGGAAAAAAGGAACATAATACATTAAAATATATAAAATTATTTTAGTAATATTTAAATTCATATTTAAGCTTTCATCCTATAAAAAATTATTACATATCATAACATAGGAACATACATCAAAGGAATGGGTGAGCATAAGGCCCAATAATTGAAAACATGGAAAACAATTTACATGTGAACTTGAGTGAATACAATAAGAACATGAGAAAATATCATAATGGAATAAGAAGAGAATATCATGAAAATAAGTACTTGAATAATATCTTGAAAAGGTGGCTACAATATCTAATTTATACATTCATGAGAATATCACAAAGGTCCATCCACAAGGTATCATAAAACATACCAAGGTTATCCAGTAAGGTATCTTGAAACTTTTAATCTCTAGAGATTAATTTCATTACCCAATGCATTGGATAAATACTAGGTCGCATCATTAATATGTATTTATTTTATTATGATCCACATATATCATAATAAAACATTTCATAAATAACCCATAGAGAATAAATTAAATGGGGTTTATATCAAAATTACAACATTTTAAAAAGTTCTTAAAACATGATCATTATGTTATTTATAACCCACATAAAGGGAATGAGGGATTTATGTACGAAAATTCCTGAATAAAATAAATATTTTTTATATCATTATAAATACCCTGAGAAATGAAAGTTGTTTGGTTATTCATATAAGGAAATTAAAAGAATTTGATGATAAAAAGAGAGGGATTTTGAGACGGAATTTCTATAGCATACTGGCTATGCAACATGGTTTTAGAAAACATTAAAAAGAGTGTAGATAGGGGTCAATATTTCATAGAATATTAGTAATATTGTTTTTTGAAAGAATAAAATGGAAATAATAACATGGTATGGAAACTTGAAAGACATACCACATAGAAGAGAACTTGAATGGAAAGAAGAGAAGTTGAGAATTTCTTTCTGAAAATTGGGCTACCTAACGGTGTTGCATAAAAAATTAAAATATCAATTGATGAGAGTATAAATGGAATCTCATAATTTGGACATAAAATATATATCAATTTGGATACATAATAATATACCCCAACATAAGAAAATGTAAATTAAAAGACATAACATAAAATAAGTCTTTACGAAAAGAGGAGGGTGAAAGGTTCCCTGACCTTGATGAGTAACATATAAAAAATTATGATTGGGACCTTTGGGACTTTAGGGCCCCTTGGGAGGACTACATTCAAGTTAAAAAGACCATATATTATTTAAGGGGTAATTTGGAATTAATATAAAGAAGGAAAGGGTTGTTATTTATATCAAAAGTGAGGGAATACTTTATTAATTTTCCAAGGACACCTCATTAGTGGTATTTGAAAAACCATGTGCTTTACCATGGTTTTGTACACTTTGGTCACTTAATATAATATTTTAATCCCAAATAGTTGATAATAATATATAATTACATATTACATCATTATGATGGCATAAAACACACCGAATACTCAAAATATTGTATATTTACTATTAACCAAAAAACAAAACATTTTATTGAAATATCATAAATTCACCCTAACATAATATCAATGTTATAAATTAAAAAATTAACACCATTTTATGAAAATAATTTTCTAAATATGCTATTTTTAATTTTTTTGTAAAATCACTATTTACCTAAAATATACTAATACTTAACTAATAATTTATGAAACATATATTTACTTATTCTATTATATCATATTACCATTCAAGATGCCTAAATAATATGTATACTTACTCAAGTGAGGTTATTATTCAAATTATCATATTACTATTCATAAGGGTAATATTATTATTCATAAATTACTCTTCACAAAATATTATGTTGATCTTATCAGACTCTAAATATCATACTGATCACAACCGTATATGTCCGTTTTTTGAAAATAATTTCAAATTATTAATTATTTAAAGTATAAAAAATATTTTAAAATTATCTTTTTTTTCAATATTCATCAATAATATGAATTTTTTAAAAATTCATCCAACATTTATTTTGACATTTAAAATTAATTTTTTAACCACAATATGAAATTAAACTTTTATTTACACAAAAGTATTACACAAAGTAACTAAGGCCTCATTACATAGAACCTTATAACACTTCCATAGGACCTAAGAGTAATTTTTGAAATGGTGATAGAATCTTGGGGAGGCTCGGTCAACATTTCTCCAGTGGTGATTTCTATAATCTTGAACTTTTCTTGAATGTGATTACGTTCATGCTTAACTTGTTGAAGCTCAACATGGGCTTCGTGGAGGGAAAATCCTAGTAATGATAACTCCTTCCCAAGCTCCAAAAGATGGGATTTTATGGTCCAAATCTACTTGATGAGGCCATAAACTTTTCTTTCTATATTAATTATCCATTATTATTTATATTTTAGACAATAATTATAACATTAAAAATTATTGTTGTTTCCAATGTACATATTGACAAATATTCATATAACGATCATAACCTAATGGTCACATATCATTTAGAATTAAATATTTTTTTATTGATTATGACATAGTAATACATACATTTTCAGAAAACAAAATATTATTCAAAAGTTTGGGTCTTTACAGGTAGTGCCCTTACAATTTTAAAACAATACTTTATGCTTGTGAATCTTTTTAGGCATGTGGTACTGTTCAAGTATCATAGTCCCATGTAGGGATATTAGCATAAAAGTGACACCCTTCTCTTAACATATGTTCATTTGAAAAGTTCATCATTGATAAAGGCATGCCTATCATATAAGTATAAGTTTTAGCTTGGTATACATTCTTAGGGCATGGTCATCCACTTAGTTGGTTGTGTGACCCTTCTGTCTTCTTCAGTTTTGGACGAATCAGTAGGATGTTAGCCTATTTTATAGTCACATAGAATAGAATGAATATGGGAAGCTTCTTTTTATATGCCATTTGATCCTGGATTCATAGGTCTAATAAGTCTATATATAGTTTCAAATGATTTTATATTATGAAAACGATTCATGGGGTACCATGCATCGATACAGACATTACCCATCGAGTTGATAAATAATGAAGAGAACCATTAGGGGTTGGTGGTAATCGTTTTATCATTGAGATATTGCACTTAAATAACATATAATCTATGAGGTAGAGTGACTTGGTTGTTAAAGGAGACATGACTCATCCTAATTCTAGTGATGATGTTGTTAAAGGGTTGGGTTTCATGACACCATCGTCCATGTTGGTTTTTCTTTTACGCCGGTTATTATGGTATGCAAGTACATTTCTTGGGAAGACTATTATGCATGAATCCAAGGTAAATATAGACTAGTGTTATTATGTGTGGTTTGTTTTCTTCTTTTTTGAATGGGAATATAATAATAGTGTGTTGGTTAAATCTATAACCTGCTATTAGGGGTTGAAAGAATTTGTGTTGTGGGATTTTTTTACCTTTTTTAGTTAATAACAACTAGGAATCTCCTAAGGTGTGGAGTATCATGTCAATATGGGTAATAAATGTCCTTACAAGTAGAATGAACACAACCAATAAGGATAATTTGATTATAGTTAATTCTGTTTTTAAATTCCCGTGAGGGTGGAAAGCTTTCAAATGATTCAGTACTTTTGAGGTAACATGAAGATGATATGGTTGGCTATTTATACAGACATTGAAAACATAAATTTTTGTGTTTGAACTTTTTAGTTATGGTTGAGAGATTTGGGGATGCCTCAAGTGGTAGAGGCATCATAGTTGGGCAATTACGATGTGTTGGTGGGTGAAATCGATCTCTTTTAAAAAGAATTTCACCAGTAGTGGTTCAATTTCTTTTCCCTCCAGTAGTTGGTTATGGTTGGTTGGTAACTATAAATAGCACTTCATCATTGTAACAAGAGTGTCTTGGGTCTCGTGGGTAATTCTTAATTTCCTATTAGTGTACTCTTTCTTTAGTGATGATCATTACCCTATCTTTTCATCATCTAAGATACACTGAGAGAGTATCAGTTATAGACCAAAATAAAATCATAAAATAACCTTCTGTTTAGATAAACAAATATCCATCATAGATTTGTGCTGAAAGCGTGAGGTTTGTTGAGTAATGGTTAGACGTAATTGATACTTTTGTTACCTATTAAGAACTCCATTTATGGAATCATAGGAACCAGTTACTTCCTTCTAATTTGAGTTCCAGACGGATGTTATTTTTGACTCGATCATTCTTCTTGATGTGTGGACATCAGGTTTATATCGACGACTTAAATATAAATGTTAGAGTATGGTTTTCTTGTAATGAGATACTTGTATATTAGTTGATGATTATATGGTTACCCAGACTACAGTTAGTATCAAAAGATATTTTTTATGGGGTAATGATCCAAGTGTTGTGGATCATGTATACATCATGTTCGCGTTGGGGAATGAAAATATAAATGGTAGTTTTGGATAGAGATTTCACTAGAAGATAGATATAGTATTTTGTGCACATCCACATAATATATATCTAGGATCATTCATCTAATGTAATGTGGTCTATCATTTGAAATGGTTTGAACTTCTAAGTTGAGTGTTTTGATGGTATATGACTCGAGATGGTTTGAATTGATATCTCTCTATGTTGCCATATGCTATCAGTGGGGAACCACTTATGGCATGTCATCAGGAAGAGGAGAGTGTTGTGTGGGTGACATGAGGATTTAATGAAAATTAGATTTGAAGTAGCTATATGAGGTCAATTTTTAATTTACCATTCATTCATGCTGAGAATTGAGACATGAGCATCGTTAAAACGCTACAGGCACGCTTAGATAGACAATTCTGATGGTGTAGACACCAAAAATCTGAATCGACCAATAAATTCTAGAACCTATTTTAGTGATAATAATAGGATATATGGTTAATGATATGATGGCATGATCAGGTATCTAGTTTTATATATTTACGTATGTTTCGCCTATATGGTATAGTTCTAAATTAGAGAATGGGTTTGAGTTTCTACGACTCATGTTCCAAATGCTTAAGGGATTCATGGAAGGTGCATTGTGTGTTGAAAATGAAACAAACCAATTGGAAAGAAACCTCATGATAAAATTAGGTTGGGTGTTAATTTAGATTTATCCCCAAGTATTCTTGGGGTCAATATGTTTTAAGGTGGGAAGATTGTAGCATCATGTTATTTTGGGCTAGATTAAATTTTTAGAGGAACATGAATTTTCAGTTTGGTTGACACTCCGAATTGAAAAAGAAGAATTAGAATGAAATTATGATAATTATAAAAATAAATATTTTTAGACTTGGTTTAAGGATTAATACATGACTCAGGTGTTCTTTTATGTTTTGGGAGTTCCAAACCCTAGAACCTCAAAATTCGGGAAAGCTGACATGGGAACACAATTTTTTTGAAACTGTGCGGCCCCTAGGGGAAACTGTTAAACCGATCTAGTGGAATTGTAGGTCTAGAATGGATTTTAATATATGTATAATATTGTCCATGATACCTTCTATATAGTTTTATATTTCAAACATATGTGATATTCATGGTTTCTACATGGTCTCCCTATCCATGTGCAGGAACCGTGTGAGCCCCCTCCTTTGGTAGTATCCCTAGCACGATTGGTGTATGGTTTGGCCAACCATACATACAAAATGATCACCTTATTAAATGGGGTTAAAGTGAACCCTTTTAAACTCAATCCTTTATTTGTTTTCTCCTCTTCTAATCCACTTACATGCACACAATATCCTCCCTTAGAGCTCTACTTATCCACCTCTATGTATGAGGAGATCTCTTTCAGGCGACCTTCATTTTGAGTGCCACTAATCACGTTGGAAGAATATTTTTAAGTCTACAACCCCTTTTTCATCCTTTATTCATTTATGTTCTAATATTATATGATATTTTTGTGTGATCTAATTCAACATATTTTCATATAGGTTGTCCATTTCTTCAATTTCTCTTTAACTGGCTCGATTCAAGCATAGGTATTGGATTATTAGGGAATTCTAAGTATGAGGTAGGTGGTCTATGGATGTTCCCCTAATGTATAGTTTATATATAAATTGTTATATTTCTATGTGTGATTTTATTTCCATTCTATGCCTCTTAATTATTAAATTAATTATTTACAACCTAATGCCCTAATTTCCATATCTGTTGTATGTTAAATTGGAATCATTAGAGGTTATAAACCTATTCTATTAACCACCCTTAAGGGTGAGTCCCTTGAATTAATTTATTTAAATAATTGTTTTATAATAAAACCCCTCATTGTGGTGGATTTTTTTATATAATGTAATGAGTTGATCAATTGGAATGTGTTAGGGTGAATCCCTCCATTACATTAACTAATAGTGACTGAACCACCGCATTAGGGGTTGACACCATCTCTTATTAAATTAATTTGATGAGTCCTTTGGGGTAGGTTTGTTATCATGGCCTATAGCACTTGTTTGTATGGTGTTTTAATCTAGGTAGGGTCCACCTAGCCTTAATACTTTTATCCTATGCTCAGTATTCTTTAATATTGGATAGGCCACATAATGAATTAAATGACATGTCATGGGAATGACCCTCATTTAGTGTCCTGGAAAATGGTAATGTGTCATTATTAAGTACATTTATTTATTAATAATTAATTTGAAATGGAAAATGGGCATTGACCTCTTAGTGTATACTTGTCTAGTGGTGTGGAATGTTTAAGTACATGGTCCACTTTAATTATTTATACTTTAATTATGATGAGGTATTCTATGGACATGAAATTTCTCTTTATTAAAAAGATAATTGAATAAATGTACCATGAACTCCATGAGTGATACTGATGTTAATCATTAAAATACACCTTATAAGGACTCATAGGCTATTAAGAATTTTTTATTCCTTGAGTTCTACTTGGGATACCTTTCCTAAAATGACAAGGATGGGTTCATGTGTTGCTTGATTTATAGTACGCTAGAAGAAATACATAGCATGCCTTGTATGGGTTCATCATGTAGATTTGTAGACCTCCTTATGAGTGATACTAGTTCTATAGGGGAGATAATTTGGATGTTATTAGTGTCTAGATGGTTATACTAGGCCATGAGTGATACTCGGTCCCCTGTCATAGATACTAGGGACAGACTCAGAGGTTTTCTATTGTCTTGACACCATTCTGAGAGTGATACTTGAGATTCCACATATGGATCTCCTTGGATGGGATATTATGGTTTTGTGAATTTATAATTCCCCCAGAGTGATATTTAGGATTCCTTTTTTGTGATCACCTTGTATAAGATCATGGTTATTCTTCATAAGTTTCAACGACAATATTAATAACAATTATTGATTACACATAACTCTTTCCTCGGGATGCATCTACAATTCCATATAACAAGAATGGGTTTAGTCTATTATTGATGCTTGGTTTACGATGACCCATTATTAATCTTGTACAATATATATATATATATGTTTACCTATTTGTAGAGACATTCCAACTTAGTCCGAAGTAGTATGGTCAGCCAGATTTCCTTTAGAAACTTGAGCTGACATTTTTACTTTTATTTATTTACTAATTTATTTTACATACCTTTACACTGCTGTATTTTATATTCCTGGGCTAGATTATTATTTATATACCATTGGTGGTGTCCTACGGAGTATATATTACACCCTTCTTGGGCCTCCATTTCATTGGGATACTCAAACAGGCCTCGTGTCCATTGGTCATAGGATGATTGTTTGTGTTATGCATTGTACATGTGATCTTGGGAGCACAGAACATGGATAGTAATTAGGATTATGATGGATATCTCCCTTGGGGACTTTTATTATTTTCTTTGTTAATTTATTTTATTTTCATTCGTTCTTTGTGTTTTCTTATTCATATTTTGTAGCATTGCATGGATATGGATGCATAGTTGTATATTATTTGTTCTGGCCATTTTTGTTATGTTATTATATTTCTATTCTCCCTGTTTTTATTTATCTATACTACTTCCAATGATGGATGATTTATTACTCATATGATATAACATTATGGTACTCTGATCAAGAGGGTAGAATATCCACATTGTACTATCATTAGACACTCACTTCTAGTCAGTTTCCTCTGGTGTATGAGGAGGCACGATTGAAGCCATTTTGCGACCGATCCCATTGTAGGTTTAGTAGTTAGTCAGGTCGGGATGTCACACAGTGTGAGGTAGTTGAATCCTTTGTTCGGTAACCAGACTGTCACAAACACAATTATCTCTAATTATTAATTTTCATTCCTTTAGTAAAAAAATATACATAACTAGCTTTGGATATTCACCATTCTTCTTTATCAAATACATTTGTGCTACATGAAAAGATAAAATAGTTACATTACTTCCTAATAAATAAGAATTATTTTTTAAAAATAAAAAATATTATTAAAAAACTATTTCTCAATAGTTGTATAATATATCTGAGCTATGTTCTAGAGTCTATGAATCATAGGCTATAAATTCTGAGTGTCCATCAATATTCTAGGAAATCACATCTACAACCACTCTATTTGAAGTGTCAAATAATATATTAAATGGGTAACTCCAATTTGGTGTAGTGATTATAGGGTAATTTCCAATAACTCTTTCAACATGTCCAAGGATTTTTTACATGGATCATCAATATTAATGTTAGTTTTCATATTGAGTAGGTTAGTTATGGGTTAATAAATTTTTATAAATTCTTTAATTAACCTTTTATAAAATCCAATAATACCGACGAATAATCTAACATGTCTCATAGTGGTTGGGTATAGAAGAGTATATATGACACCAACACAATCCTTATCGACTTAAATTCAATCCTTAGAAATTATGTTTCAAAAAGCATTTCCTTTTTCCATCATAAAAGAGAACTTGTAAAAATTTAAAATAAAATTTTTAACAATAAAATTATGAAAACCTTTTCCATGATTTCCATAAGATTTTGAATAATTTTTCTATACATAGTGAAGACATTGATAAATACATGAAATTATTTTCCAATCAAGTCAATGAATATATTTACCAAAAATCCCTAAAAGGTACCTAGATCACTGTACATATTGAAAGGAATCCTTTGGAAGGAAAATGTAACCAAGGGAAATGTGAAGGTAGTATTTATTTGGTCTTCCAAAGAAATCGTAATATAAAAATACTTAGAAAATCCATCAAGTAATAAATAATGTCCCTTCCTGGATAGTATCTATAACATTTGGTCCACAAGGGTATGAAAAATAGTCTTCTCTAGTTACATGATTTAGTATCATATAATCTATTCATAATCTCCAGCTATTCCAAATTCTTGTCATTTCTAACTCATTTTTATCATTTTTCAAAACTGTGTACATATTTTTCTTTAGAAATATTTTAATGGAACTTCTATATAGGGAGTCTCAGATGGGGTAAAATTTTCCATCTCATAACTGTTTTAATAATACCTTCTTCACTACTTCCAAAAGGGTAGGGATGAGATTTATTTGGGGTCATGTTACAGATATGGAGTAATTTTCATGAAAAACTATATAATTTTTTTTGGTAGGGATAATATCTGGAATGTATCATAGTGTGAAGACTATGGCCTTGTCATTTTTTTAGAATATATATCTTTTTGTGTTCTTGGATAAATTATAAATTATTTGAAATTATGACCGGAAGTTTCTCATTTTCATTTAAAAAAAACATATTTCATGTTTGATTGAAGAAACATATGTTATATTTCATGGGGTTTTTCAAAATATTAATTTAGTTCATAATTTTCCATGATAGAAACCTACACATACAAGGTAGAATTTTTAGTATCAGGTTTTAGTAATCCATAAAAATAAATTTTTATCAATTTCTTAAAAAAAATTCATACTAAAAACTATTTTTAGATTAAGATCATTTTCAAAAATAGATTCATCAAGAAGATCTAGTTTCATCAAATCTTATCCCAATTCCTTTATGTTATCAAAAATTTAAATTTCCTCCCTAAAAGAATAAGGCAAACCAAAATGTATTAATGAAAAACATATTTCTCTCCATGTGGGTATTCCATTGAGTAAAGGATGTTATAATTCATTGTTTTATAACCAAAGTTCAGGGATAGAGTTGTTACATTTACATTTATCATTTTTATCATTATTGAGGAAAGAACTTATTAGAATGATAGGAGAGTGACATTTACCATTTCCTTTTTCCATGTTGGGAATTTATAAGTCAAAAGGGAATTGATATCCTTATAAACTTACAAAGATATCTATAAGAACACCAACTAGGTAGGTAGTCTCTTTATTTGTGAGTTTAACAACAACATTGTTATTTTTGGTCTCTCCCATAAATAGATAAGAATAAATTTATAAGGTCATTACATTAATTTATTCTCATAAATTACATGATGAACTAGATAAATTAATCTAAACAATAGTTCACTGGATAGAAAAGATACCTAGATCTTAGAATTTATATGGTATTTTTGGGGTTAAATTTTTAGAATAATTTTTCGCTAAACATACCTATTAAATAACTTGAAATATCCTACTCCTGGTGCACCTGAATTTGATGATTTTTCATACCCTATAATTAGAAAGATAACCTCTTATAAAGGGATATTAGTCTATACTTTTTGGAACACCTTCATGTTTTCTTTTTGTAATGATTCATAAATATTTCTCTTGAGTTCTTGAATCCTTATTAGGAAGGGAGGTTAGGATTGAAGTGGAATTTTAAGTATATATTTCCCCTTTTTATTCAATGGGGGTTCCTTCATAGGTTCCTCTTAATATTCTCTCTAAGAGATAGATTATTCAGGTGCATGTTACAATTGACTCCTAGATTCAATATCTATGGGTACTCCTTCACTACTTCATAAGTCCTTATCACTTATTAATGTAATAGAACTAAAATTAAATTTGTGGTTAGGAATTAGTTGAGTAGGAATATTACTCAATCCTATATTCAATATGTTTTTGAGGGTGGTAATGAGATGGATGAACTTCCATTTTAATTCATTTAATACTGATCCATGAGTTGTTTTATTAGTTTGTTGACTGTTTTGAGACTCTATCACATGTACCAACTTGTCCTTTATTGAATACTCTCAATATTTTCATTGATAGTTACATGTGTTTGATTTCAAACATTATCTTTGGATGATGGTGGATGGAGAGTAGTTTTAGAAGGATGTAATAAAGATTACTAGAATGGTTACATTGAGAATTTTGTCTCTCCACTTCAATCTCATTGGTGTAAATTCTTCTAAATCCATAGTTTCCACATCATTGGTTCTTGAACTACTTCTAGTATATGGGCCTGTAATGTTTTCCCCTTGAACATGAGGGAATATATCAGCGAAGTGATCCTAAGAATAAAAAAGTAGGTAGATATGATGTGGTGTAGTGGATGATGTATCCCACACCTTATTCACATCTAGATATTTCACAAGGAATGTTATTTCTTCAACCTTTTTTAAAATAAAGGTGAGTTGGAATTTTTTACATCGTGGAATCATCTTGTTGTAGTTTTAGTATTTAATTTTTGAGAATTTTGTGAGATCCTTTCAATCAGTTATCTAACTTAAAAAGGTGAATTATCAATCATATCTTCTCCTAAAGAGGTGTTTAGCAGGTTCTTCTCATAGTCCATCAATCCTTGGTAAAATAAAACCATGAACTGATGTTCTTATTATGTCCAGCGTGTGGAGGGTCCAATAAATTTCATAAAACATTACCAAAACTCATAGGTTGTTTCTCTAAAATTTTATTTGATTCTATGTGCTTTTTCTGTAGTTGATCACTCTATAAACCAGGTAATTTAAGGAAGACCCTCTATATCTCATCCCGCTAGATGACTTCTTTAGGATGTGTGTTATAGAGAAACTATTTAGTTTCTCATTAAAGAGATAAGGGGAAAACCACCCATAAAATATAATCCTTATTGATTATTCTAGTTTTGAATCCATTTAATACTTATTTAAATGATCTCCAATGCCGTTTGAGATAATCACATCATAAACCATGAAATTAAAAGAAATTCTATCATTGTAGTTTTAATTTTACAATCATGTTTATCATTAAATTTCAATTTGAATTTATTAAATTTGAAATTAGGTGCATACATTTCTCTCAAAGTCCTATTCAATTGAAAAATATTTTCTTCTTTATTTTAATTAACTAATGTAACTCTGGTGTAGAACGTGATGAGGAAGGTGAGTTAGCTAATGGAATGGTGAAAAAATATCTTTCCTCTTGTTGAATTATTTTTAGAGTTCAATGGATTATAATCACATTTCTCTCAACCTCAATATTAAAATAAAAAAGGTTAGAATAATTGGATATGAACATTCATAAAATAATTTGAAACAAAATGTCAACACAATGACTAGAATCCTCAAAAATGGTGCCAGGTTTGATGAGTAGACTATGAGGGGGATCCTAACAAAATTATTTTTAACTAGAATAAATTTAATAATAGTGGAATCATGTTTTATCCAATAAAGAATGTGATTTAGATGTATTATGATTTTTGGGTGGGTTTAACGCGTTAAAATAGTTTGTGAGATTGAGATGTATTTTGTTTATATTAAATTATAAAATAATCTGGCCAAAATAAAATATAAAACTATGTTTCTCATTGAATAATTATATCTTTGTTTACTCTCCATTTTTATCCCCAATAAAGTGAAACCTCTCTTGATCAACTTACTACTATTATTTCAGTCTGAATAAAGGAGTATAATAATCATTGTATCTATATTTATTACCTGTTATAGGGATTAAAAATCATTAAATACATCCAGTTAATGAAAATAATTACTATCACATCAATGAAGATATTAAAAGTGGCATGTGTGTTCAAATTATATGAAGAAGAAGAATGACTTCAAAATTCATAGAGGTACGAAAATATCTTATCGACAAATAAATTTGAACAAATCATGAGATTAATAGAATAGAACATCGATTAAAACATTGAATTATTTAACATGGATGTAAGGAGAATAAAATTGTCTCAACCACAAATATATTAGAGTTACATCATTATAGAATTAATGGTTTTACAAAAAATTAAAGGAAATAAAAAAAAATATTCAATAGTATCTCTAGTTTGATGATCATAGAAGCCATCCTTTTCAATAGTGAATAGTTTCTCTTCTAATATAAAATAATTTAATTACTCACATCCTTCTCCCCATGTGATTAACCTAATTTTTTATTTTTCCAAAATTAGTTCCAGTACATTTGAAAATATTTCTAAATTTTAGTGTCAATTATAATTGAATTATTATTCTAATTATTGTAATTTATCTAACTTGAGGGATGTGATGGTTTAGATGGGTAAAAATAATTTTCATTCCTCCCAATATCAATCTCAGTTATTCATGAGGAGTTTAATATACTGGTAGGGGAGATAATATTTTATTGTAGGATGAGATTCTTTGTAGGATTTTGGTCTCGTCTTGAACTTGGGATTGGGTTTCACCACATCTCTACCAACAAACATTTCTATAATCTAATTGAATCTAAAAAAATAACTAGGATAGAATAGTGAGGCTAGAAACTCTTTCTTCATGTGATGTATAGGTAAGAAACATATGAAATCATCTTTATCTTAGATGGGTTTCACTAAAAAAACTCAGGTTTTCATCAATCCAAACTTTGTTATTTCTTCAAAATAAGGTCTCAAAATTTCTAATTTTGGTGTGGTGGATCAAGAATTTTTTTTATCGTGGATTGAGAAAACTACCTTCATGGAGTCATATAACCAAGTATACATTGTGTGACCTATAACAGATTGGAAACCAGTTAATCCAAGATTTTGGAGGTTCTGGTCATCTTCAAACAACTCCTATATAAGAAATAAAACATAACTAGTGATCAATTATTCATCCCATGTGTTGAATTCATCAATGATATTCATGTATCAATGGTTTCTTAGGAGTACATAAAGATCATGGTTTTATTTATTTGTTAGTTCTTTTACATGATCATGATTTCCCCATCCTCAGTTCTTTATTCATGTTTTTTTGTCAATCTAGAATGGTGACACTATGATCCAATCAAACCAGTTTCGGATCATATTCTACCTCACCACTTAGATTAATCTAGAGCATGATAAAAAAATATTAATTTAATTATAATAGCATTAAATTATCAGTTCCTCATAACATAGGATCATAATACATCGTAGCATCATCTCCTTAAGTTATTATTTTTTAAATGAAAAACTCTTAATCATATTGGTCCTTTGGATTTGTGGGAGCTGAAGGATATGACATTAGGTCCACTGGTGAAGCTCGTTGTGGGTTTAAGTGCATATTAGTTTCAGGTTAAGAGGGTACACACATCTTTGAAGGGAATGATAGATCTTGTGTTTCATTATTTTAATATAAATTATTATTTCCAGTCATGGCCGTCATATTATTTATAGAGGGATACAAATTGAGTTTGGTGGTCTTATAGTGGCATTGTTGTGGTAACATGAGGGTTCCCAAGGAGCTTTCAGTGGACTGGGTGTGAGGAGGTTCACAGTAGATTGGATTGCAGTCAGCTGAAGATGAGGGAAAGGTCACACGAATTTCCATGCCTTGGTATCTTATAAATGTTTTTATGATATCTTGGATGTATAGGTGTATTCACATGGAAATTGATTAGGAAGGTGGAACGATACCATCAAAATGAGGTCAATGGTCACTTGACTGACTTTGAGTGAAATGTGTGTGGTACATCGAATTTTTTTCTCTTACGGTTAGTTGGTATTTCTCTTGAGGTCGATTGAAGAATTTATCTACGATCACTTATTCCTTCATCATGTGTTCTTTATATTAATAATGTCCATGAAGTGAAACATAGTAGGTTGAACTATGTAATTTTTATGTGGTCATAATCACCTGGAATTTTCAATATGTGGTGTGTATATTAACTTATCGACCTGCATACGGTTAAAATGACGCTTTATAATCTTTTTTGAATATATAAAATTAAAAGAAAATCAAAATTATTGTTTTTATACCATAAAATTGAAGTTAAATTCTATAATTCCAAATTTAATTAAAAATAAAGTTATGGTATTCAATTAATTAAATAAAATTTAGATTCATAGTTTTTAAAAATTCAATATAAAAAGTGAGTCAAAAAATTAAAGATAAAATACAGACACTATGACAAGTCTAATTTCAAAATTCTAGAAAATATAATTAAATGGGAAAATTTTAAATCATTTAAAATAATTATTAAAACTATTTCCCAAATTAATTCTAGAGTTAACCAAATAAAAAAATAAAAAATCATGGATGATAATCCTTTTCTCAGTTGAACTGAATTACAATAAAATTAATTTTTGGTCGTCCAAAATCTAAAAAATATATATAAAAATAAATGTTAAATCCACTACTCATTTATAGATAATATTTCCATAAAGTTCACAAAATCATATCAATTACTTGGGTTTTGAATTAATCACAGGATAAAATTTAATGATATATAAAAAAATGTAATTATCTTCTCACGTTAATCTGTAATCATAATAATTAGTAAATAAAACTTAACCATTCCACATATTCCACTAGGATAAGAAAAAGTTATCTCGTAGTTAAGAATATAACTGAAATATATGATATAAAAACCAAACTATTTTTCCAAATAAAAAAATTAATTGGAATATTTGATCAATTAATTCCACCCAGTCAACAAACCCAATACCACATCATAACACACATACGCGCTCACACACGTATGTACCGAACTAGGAGTTGTCCAAACTCCCAAGAAGAAACTCATCCTTCCAGTCAAGTCATCACATTACCATGATTCTAAGGTGATATTATCTACCACTACCCCCTTGTCTGAATCTAATAAAGAATTTTCCAATGAAATATTATCTATGAAATTCCAATTTATGGCAAGGTATCATGCACATTAATTTATTAAAAATAAAATAATATTTTAATCATTTAATCAAACAACATTCATGTGTCAAACTAAAATGAAAATTTAAAGTCAAGGATATAAAAGGAGTTTTTTTTAAAACATTCCAAACCCAAATTTCCAATTCAACCAAAACTGTGTTTTCAATAAATAAAACAATTTAATGTTTATTTTAAAAATACAAGAAAAAATTTATTAAAGGCAGTTCTTTCCAATTCTAGAATTATTATAGAAACATGAGGGAAAAATTTCCTCACACAGATTATGATTTCACAAAATATTACAGTGATCTTGAATGATCTATTTTTTCCCTCATTTCCCATAAAAATATGATGATATCAGCCTCTTGATTGATGAAAACATAAAAAAATTCATAGATAGAGCATTTGGTTCTAGAGGAATAGAATGAGAACAAGTGATGATTGAAATTTGAGGGAATGATTAAAATAGTATGGACCAGACACAATTTATGAAATGATAGAGATATTCTCATCATGAATAATTGGGATTTCATATACCTAAAAATTAATTTCACCTCAACTTTAAAATATGAAAACTCTTTCAGACTATCAATTAAACATCATTCAATGAACATCATCAGACAGTATCCTAATGAATCATCCCAAAAAACTATTAATTCCCACGATGAAAATCATGAAATATTCCTAGAAAACCATTCACATTCTGAATAACCATTAACAATGTGAAATAGATTGTATAGCTATATTCTAGATTTTGAGAAACTATCTTCCCCAAAATAATTCAAATGCATAACCATTATTCTCCAAATATACAAGAAAAATTTTAAAAAATACATAACTAAAACCCAGGGTTCTAAATTAGAGGTCTACATATTCCTAGTACCTTAAATAGTAAAATTTAATATTTTTTTGGCCATTCCTCTTGATCAATCATGGACTATAAAACTCTCTAAAAATTTTAAGATTTGTATTATTAGTGAATTTAATTTCATATAGAGTCATATATGAATTTATCCTTATTAAAAACATTTTAGGAAGGATTTCACCTATTGTTGTATACCAAATATATAAATAACGTGATGTTTCATTCTTAGTTAGCATGCTTTTTTCCATATCAAAAAGGCTCATGTTCTTCAATTTCACTAATACATTTAGGTTTAGAGTGTATGGTCCACTAAAATCATACCTTATATCATATTTTTCGAGATATTCTATGAATTTTGTATTGGAATATTCAATTACATAATTGGATCTTAACTTTTCTAAATAATATATGGTTTTTTCTCAGTTAGTCTCCTAAAACTTTTAAACATTTCCAAATATAGAGATTTACTAGACATAAATATGATGTTTTTCATTATAGTAATTGAATGGAGGAAATTGATGAATTTATTATCTTATTTGTTTTGTCTTATTATTCTTAGGCCCAAAAACATATGAGTTTACCAAATCCAATGACATTTAGGCTTGGATTTCAATCCTTTATCACATTTACAGACAACATTAAACTTTTCAAAAAAAATTTATATAATTTTTTTGTTACTTTTAAATAATGTAATTTTTCTCACAATCTCATCTTTTATAAACTTTCTCATGATCCTGTTTTCATGATGAAAAGGTTTTATATTCCATAAATTATTTTCATATTTCATGCTGTTATGACAATAAATTTTACCTTATACGACCTATAATAAATTTTTATTTATTCTTATACCTCTTGAAAAAATAGTCAATATTTCAACAATTTCACAAAAGATCATTATTCATAAATATAATTCCATTTCCATCATTCATAAGTTGTGACACAGTCACCATGTTTTTTTCAAACCATCAAAAAATTAAAAATTATAGTAATTTTGTTATTTTTTCTAATATTTATTTCTCTATAACCATTGATATTTAATGATATATCAGTATATAAGTTAATATCTACACCTTAATACTATTAAATATTCTTAAAACTATGTAAATAACCATTCATGGGAGTTGATCAATTACTCTTTACAATCCATCTATTATCACATTGGCATGTCTTGGAGGAAACTGGGACAACTTATTTTTGATAATTTTATTGTTTCTAATCATGATTATTATGTGATCTAAAATTCATATTTAATTGAGATATAATAATAATAATCCAATTATCCATAATTTAAAATTCTTAATCACACTATACAAAAACATCCTTCAGTTTCTTTAACCTATTCTTCATCTCATATTTATTCTAAAATCATTGATAAGTTTTGTTGGTAATTTGTTATTGTGATCTCCCCATAGGCCCATGAGACCGTATTTGTCCCGATAGATACATATTGTACCATAATTCATAATATCTATGGAAAAAATACCATAACACCGAAGATAACCCTAAAATTTTATTCTTTGTCCAATTATCTTCTACATTATGAGTTATTTCCCAATTTGTTTAGGCCTTCAATGCGATGATTTCCCCAAGATCTTTCATTTGAATCTTACTTAGGATGTTGGGGTTGAAAATGATATTTTTTTTCAAAAACATCTCATTGAAGATGTGATAAATTTTCAACTTCTCTTCAATCCTATCAAATAGAAGAACAATTTATATTTTTATGGATTCATTCACAAAAGTAATTCTCCTTAGTGATGTTTCCTTGATAGATACACCTTTATATCAAATCCTTTGTGAACCAAGATATATCGGTCTTTTGTTAGACACTCATCCAACTATTTTACTGAATTTATTTTCTTTATAGATAACTTGGAAAATTCAAAAACATTATGATTCATTTATAATAACTAAATAAGAATTTATTCATATACTTTTCAACTAAAACAATATTCATATTTATATTTTATTTCTCTTCTCCTATAAGAATCTTATTAGATGTTATATAAAAAATAACCTATTTTCTATAAGAATTTTCAAGCTTCAACCACTCAAGTTCTTTGACCATATCAACTTCATCAATCTAGACTTTTTTTCCATCAACATGTTTTCCTTTGTTATGTGAATTATCATCAGTTAGACTTATAATTTCATTTAGGTACATATTGATCTCAATTATTATAGTGCATTGTTTGGAATATTCAACATATTTAGTCATAAAATACTTCTAAATTTGAGTATTATTCATCAAAGACGTGATTTATTCATCTTACTAAGCCACCAGAACATGATGATTCGTCTCTTTATAATATTCCCCATCACTTCCCCTCTCTACACTTTCAAAACTATATTATTCAAGATAAATAAATTTCCTTTTAAAAATTTTTATGGATAATTATTCATCTCTTTGGATTGGGAACGATTTATTCTGAAATATTCTCTTTTATTGATGTATAAATTTGTTTATTCACCATATTCATCAACATGAAAATTAAATTTTCATTCCAAAATAACTTTTGAGGAAAAATGGGAAAACCAAAACCGTTCCACATTATGGGCCATTAAACACAGTAAGAATTGAAATAGTCATTAAAAAAAGACTAAAATTTTTGGAGTCACATACCTTGTATAGACTCTAGTAAAGATATTGTACCATCATATTCGGGTTATCTTGGATTATATATTCAAGATGGTTAGCCATATTTTCCAATGTTTGGATGCATTCCTCCTCATTGAAGTTGCATGCTATAATTTGTATTTCTTATCCAACTTAATTGTTCCTTGTCAACACTGACACATAATTCTCTTGATAAGATTCTACCCAACTCATCCTTCGAGTCCTTGAGCTTTATTGGCTTGAAATTAATTTATTCATTAGAATATAGAAAAAGTAAGAGATGTTTTCCTTTTCCTTTTTCATCCTCTTAATCTTTATCCCCCTCCACCTTTCCATCTATGCCAACCAACATTTTTTATGATAACCAATATTCTCATTTTTCCTTCCATTTTGTAGGGATGCAATTGCCTTGTTTTTCTAATATTGGGATGATGTTCTACCTTCCTTCTCATTGGTTTGGCTTGTAGATCATATTTACATGGGCTTTAGTAGGTGGGAATTGTCTATCATACCTTTAGTTCTCTCCCTTTAACCATAATACATCCCCCACATATCGATTCCACTTCTATTCCTTTTACATCCCTAGGTTATGAATTTATTTATCACATGTTAACTTTACACTGTCTAATGATATTTGACTATCTATCCCAACAGCATAATAAACCTCAGATAAAACTTAGTCCCTTATGGTATTTTCAACTTGTGTAGGTGGAAGCATATAATTTGCTTTTGGATATCATATTCCTGTGTTGGCCATGATGAAATTTCCAAATATAGATCCCTTGGATTCTGACCTAACCCTTACTCAACGATCCCCTCAAAATGGTTGCCCAAATTTACACTCAGACTATATTGACATGGGATTCTTCTGTTTACTAATCCCTCATTTCCCACCTATGGGACTAGAAGGGATCTCTCCTAATCCTTATATCCTGGTGAATCAACCATGAATACTTCTTGAATCAGATCCTAATGAGTGGAATCATGTACCTATAATATTCCTTGTGCTACAAGCTTCTAGTTTCACCTTTTTGGTCTACCCTCACAAGGATCCTTGACCTGAGCAGAAGCACCAGTTGGATCCACTACCTTTACAAGGGTTCTTTAAAACTTATCAAAAATGAATTCATCAAGGTATATATAATAAAGTGTTTAAATCCAGGAATCAAACATATCTAAATTAATTCCCATGAGTTTCTTCACCATTGTGGGTTATTCAAGTTTTTTTCCATATCCATTGATAGTACTGACTATCATGTTCACTTCAGAAAAAAACTATTCGATGGATTCATCTTCCTGTGATCCAACATATTTAAACTAACTTATACTAAGATATAACCTCATTTATTTATCTGTTTATCTCCCTCATAAATGCTATGAATTTTAATCCAAATTTATTTTTTATTGTTACATTTGAATACATTAGTGAGAATTTTCTCAAATAATGATGACAACCATCAATTCTATGTTTTCCCATCACTGAAAACATTAATCTTATCTTATTAAGACCATATAGTAGTAAATTTTGTAACTATAAAACCTTGAAGAAAATACTCAAGAAAATTATGTCTAATATAGTATAGTTATAATACCATTATTTTTTTTACATTTTTGAAATCATTTTTTATCAAAGGTATAGATAATTTTTTTCGACTATCCATGAAAATAATAAATTAGATATCTTAAAGAGTAATCCATGAATTTGATACTAGTTATTAGGATCACATGATTGAATGAGGAACACTGATATGGGGTGGAGGGTGGTGAATTAGTGATAACAACCACTTCTTCTATACATATAATAACTCTCACTACACTTAAGCATTGATTTCCTAAACTCATTCAATGTAGAATGAAAATAATGTGAAAATGGATTTAATGAATTTTATACCCAATGAGTATGACTGAATAATTGATATATAGGGGTTGTTTACCCCCACATATGTGGTTGATCTATTGTTATCAAGAAAAACCAAGGGAATTGGAATGACCACTAGTACATAAACTATTTTAACGTCACATTTTTTTACTTCGGGTTTTTAGAATTGACATGAAAATATATGAAAATCAAATTCTCATGTTGGTTATTATATAACCGATGTAAAAATACATTTTCTCTGATTTTTCATGTCCTTTATATAAGCACTAACGTGAAAAATCAAATTTTGTGACTTTTTCACATCAGTTATTTAATAACTGATGTTAAAAGGAAATTTTAAGGTATTTTTTTCAATAACCAACATGAAAAATGTTTATAAATATGTATTTAATTTTCCAAGATTCAATTTTACTAGTCTTGAAACTCCAAAAGAGTTACTGGTTAAAGGTTACGGCCATTGGAAGTTGATCATCTATAAACTAAGTCTTAGGGAAGGCCAACATATGATGACCATAACTTTTGATCCATAACATTGTTTGAGCTCCAAGACTAGTCAAATTGAATTTTGGAAAATTAAATATATGTTTGTAAGAATTTTTCATGTCATTTATTAAAGAACCCATGTGAAAAATTCCTTTTAACATAGTTTATTAAAAAACCGACGTGAAAAAGTCATGAAAAATGTTTTTTCAAGTCAATTATTATATAACTAATGTGAAAAACTAGAAAAAAAATTAATATATTTTCATGATCGTTATCATAAAACCAACGTGAAATATAATTTTAATGTATCCCCAATGCGTAATTTCATTTTTTTACATTGAGACATCAAAATTTTCAAATTCCGCATAAAATTTTTTAATACCGTGTTTTATTTTCCCATATAAATTATGTTATTTCATTATACACATATAATAATTTAAAGATAATTTCATTTTACCATCATCGTCCCACCGACTCGACTAATTTGATCTTCAATGTAAATCCACTATTTATTCTTTATGTGATCTCATTAAGGTATTTTTAATTATTTATCCATGATTTATGTTTTTTATGATTAGTTTTCTTAATTGATATACCATTTTATGATCATTACTTTCATCCATTGTCTTTCCACTAACTTGACTCGTTTGATATTCATTGTGGATACACTATTTCTTCTTTACATGATCCTCATCAAGGTATTTGTAATTATTTTCCCTTGATTTATGTTTTTATGAGTATTTTTCTGAATTGATATTCCATTTAATGATCCTTATATTATTATAATTATGAATAATGATTTGTATCATGGTAAAACTAAAAATCATCCTTCATATTCTAAAATTCCTTCTGAGATGAAGCAACGGTTGGCACATTCGTTCTTTCTTTTAATGAAATATATCAAACTTCTGATGGTTATAATAATTGATCTGTAACTCATTTTGAGCTCTATAACCCAACAAGTTCAAGCTTAAGAAATTATCTACAATATTGTAAAAAACATTTACAACAGTTTTTGTAAGAAATATGGTCTCTCACATAGGTTTTTAAAAACTTGAGGTGAAAACCCATAAGAAATTACATTTTTAATACTAGTTAATAAATAACCAACTTTAAAATCATATTTATAAGATCGTTTAGAAATATTTATCTCAAAATCATCATTAAAAAGCTAAAAAATAGACGTAAGAAAGTTTTTTTGTACTAGTTTACCTTATACCCTTAACAATGATGATAATAACTAGTTCTTTTAAGCACCAACTTACTATAATTAAATAATAAATAAAATCTTCTGTGAGAATGATCACCCAGAAAATCTTGAGTACCTATAGGTATACATGGATCTAACATTTTTCTTTATTGAAAAAAAATATTTAGTTGGATCTATTATTATTCAACTATCCTCTCTTATATAAAAATCACTTCTGGAAATTCCACTCATCCCTAATTTTCTTACTCATAATTTCATCACTTAACATCTTATAATTTTTCATGAGAATCTTACTGTGATGACCCAAAATTTTATCAATTGAAATTAAATTTTTATAATTATGTTATATAGTATAAATCACATAAAATAACTTACAGAAAACAATAAACACTTTATAAATGATGAATGAATGAATAATAGGTATTTATAGAAATTAAGGAACTTAAACCAATTCTATAGTAACAGGACCTTTGGAATAGTAATATAACCTTTATGAAAATTAATATGACTAATAGAATAGTAGACTCACATATGAAAGTATAAATAAAATTTTGGAATGTTTTATGTAGTAATTTGATAAAATTATATTATTGTATTAGTAAATAAACATTTTATAATTTATTAATTAATTATTGATATTTTTATAAATGATAAATATTTATTTTTTTATTTTATAATTAATATAACGATTTAAAAGAAAATTTATGTTCCTCAAATATATTACAAAATTAATATCTTTCTATTTTATAATTATAATATAATTTTATGAGACCTTAATTAATTTTTCATAGTGTTATAAAATGAATTATAATTTTATCATCGGTATTTTCTATGTAAATTATACTTTTAATTAAAAATTAAATTTACACAATTTGGAAAATTATTTTCATAAAATAATATTAATTTTTTAATTATACTCAACAAAAAATGGCTACTGTGAATTTTTGGTATTTTTCTAAATTACTTGAATTTTTTTGTTGAATAGTAAAATATCGTAATTTACAATATAGATTCATTATATGTTAAATAAAAATTTTCTTGAGTAATTGATGATATAATAAGAATAATATCAAAATTACCTCCATTATTTTAATATATTTAGTGATAATTATCAATTTATTCATTTGTATGAAGAAAAATAATATACTGATGAATAAAATAACGAGAAAACACCTCTCTCCTCCACTATAAATACCACCTCCCACCACCCCTTCTCCTCATGCATATAAATCCTTGAATCTTGTCCAAATTATGCCAAAACAACATCCCATGTCACTTCCCCACATCTAGGAGCCTTTAGTCTCATTAAAAGACCAAACTCTTGTTCCTTAAGGAGGTTCTCAAGGATATGAATTAAAGTCGTAAATATATATTTCTTTTATTTTAATTTCTTTTCAAGTTATTTTATTTTACTATTCTATCCTCGCCTACCCTCATCCAAGATTCATGATAAATATAATATATTATATATATATGAATTTTATTATGATTATGGGATAAATCATCATCAATTCTCTTCCCTCTAATTTTTTTCTAAAAATTAAAACATCATATGTGATGCGTTGATTTATCGCATTCAAGGATGACAATTTTTAAATTCCCATAACCACCTTAAAATATAGTCATAAAACCATTATAATGGTTGAAATATATTTTAATTTTTTTTATAACCTATTTTATGTTTTTGAAAAAACATATATAGATAATAGAAATAAATAAAACAAACATAATTTGGACGACAAAAAAACAGCCAAAATAACCTAAATGATTATCACAAATGTCCTATCTAATTATTCATCCTCACCCTAGCTAACCAAATGAATGATATAAAAATGTAATCTTCTAGATTTTTATTAATAAAATATAACTTCAATTCTATATATCTATTAAAAATTTACATGATCTTTCATACATTCATTCAAGTAAACCAAACATGAAAACCAAGGAAATGAACACTATCACACCATAACATATGTGTTTAATTTATTTCATTATTTTTCTGCCTTAAAATATTTTTTTTGGGGTTCAGGTTGAGTCCCAGATGATATTTTTGATATTAGTTTAAAAAATGCACTTTTTGAGTCGACATCATTGGGTACATGAGCGTAGCACATTTTAGAAACCCTGCACGGCTCCGCCTTGATAACTGCGCGACCGTATGTTGTCAAAAAATAAAAATAAATAAATTTTTTAATTAAGACAAACATTAATGGTTGTCATTTATTATTTTTTGTTGTTTTTAATGATTTTATTATCATTAAAATAAATTAATACTTTTATTATTATTATTATTATTACTAGATTCATTACTATTTAGTTATTAGAAGTTTAATTATAAATATATATATATATACACATTTAGTTGTTATTTATTATCCCTTTTTCTTTTTTAGGGTTTACCCACACTTCTCCCCTACATTGGGAATGATATTTCTCCCCTATAGAATCACCTCTTCCCTCGGTTTGGATCCCCCTATAATGCCTCAGCGCCATGATTTCCTCCTCCACTATAGTGATGAACCACGCCCCGGACATCAGCATCCCTACCTCTCAGTGCGCAGAATCTGGTTCCCTTTTCCCTTGTCATGTGTGAGCAGGCCAACCCCCTCAGGCTGATACTATTTATCTAAGTGTGACAAGCCTCTACCCCCCCTTTCCCAGCTATCTGTAGCCTCAGATGACCCACTTCCCACTGCATGGATCCCCCGTGGCCTTCTCATCCAGTGGACATCTCCTGTTCCAGAGTCGACCCGACATTGACCCTCCTGCCTAGCACACACTAGCGACATAGCTCCACCCCGACCGACCAGCTTCCGGTCACGATTCCATCCCCGTGTGACCTCCCTGCTTCATTTGACCGACCCTCAGCTCTTTCGGCTAGCATGAAACCTCCCTGCTCGGTGCTCAGCAGCCCCAACCGGCGCACCCACTCCTTCTAGATAGATTCCATCCGGCGACCGCTTGCGATGGCTTCCCTCGGGCGCGCGCAGCCCCTGCTAGCATGTTCCCAACCATCGAATTCCTTTTAGGTGTGCACAACCCCTCTGGTATACCCTCCTCCCTTGGGGTTGTGTCTTTTTATTTAGTTTTTTAAGGTTTTTATCCACATAGGTCTATCTTCGTAGGTTAGGGGTTTTCAATCCCGCGTGAATCATTTCCAAACATGCATTTTTTTCATCACGCCACTTTCTGAGGTAGGTTCCCATTGCAATACCTTTTAGAATTTAAGTTCCATCTATTTGTTTCTGTTCATTCCCTAAATATGTTATATTTTTTATTTTTTAACTTCTGGTTAATTTATTTATTATGAAAATTGATAGTTCAATTATGATTTTTTTAAAAATGAGGTCATTTTATTAAATTTGGGCACACTATTTGTTTAATTAAACGTGTCATTAGTTTTGCACCAGGTTTTTGACTCTTAGAACCTGATTTAGAAATTTAAATAAGTTGGTGGGATGTAATTTGTTTTTGAATCCTTGTTGAGTGTTAATTAGAAATTGTTTTGATAAACATTGTATGCACCGCTGATAAATGGCCTGATTGACATTTTTATAAAGAATGTTTCGTTTCATTGTTTTTTGGTGTGTTTACACCCCATTATAAAAAGTTCATGTGTATGTTGATTAATATTTTTTAATAGTGTTTTTAAATGGTTTAAAATTAAAAGGAAGAGTAGTTGTGGATTTAAACTAGACTGATGTGAAATGGTGATCTTGGGTTTCTTTAAATTGTTCCATGTAGTATTATGATTAAAAGAAGTGTGAAATTGGATTTTTTAGTGGTTTGACATGTAATGATGGCTGTACCCAATTTTTGTTTACGTTCTAAGTGAAATGGAAAATTTTTCATTTGAATTAATCAAAGTATTGGAAGTGTTTGAAATGTTATTTTGGGGGTCCATTTTTTTGGATTTTCAGTGTGGGTTTTGGTTTTTTAAATAAATGGGTGTAGAGTATTAGGTTATTTTGAAATGTGTTGTTGATAAATGGCTATTTGACACTTTTATAAACATGTTTGTTCAATAGGATATGCAATTTGAATATTTCGAGAGAATATATTAATGCTTTGGTTTGGATATGATGTGTTTTCCCTCTTTATAAAATGTGGATTTTATGTTAATGATAAATGTCAGTTTATTAAAAAGAAATGGTTTAAGGCCCGTTTTTTAACCTTGTAAAAAATGGTGAAATTGTTAATTATGAAAACCTCCTGTGTATATTTCTCATGCCATGATTATATGTATATAATGGATGGGATTCCCTTAATAAGAAATCCTTGTGATCCATTATAAGGGGGCCTCAGATTGGGTTCTTTATGTTGTTTTGATTAATGGAATGAGATCGGTCCTTGGAGTGACTTCGAGTGATGCCTATTGTGCTTTATTATTATATATATACTATGATTGGATGATCGGATGGCATTAGTTGGCCCACCCCATTTTTAAATACATGAGACATATAAACATGGCATATTGAGAGAATATTCTGAGAATTATTTCCACACCGGAAGGTTATGGTACTAACCAATGGCCCATAGTAGGCGGATATATTTAGATTCATTTCTATGAGATTTCCCCTCGGCCTTCCTGAGAAAAGATGGCCAAGAATTTTGAGCGCTTTGATTTCATCATGTGGGACATGTCAGCGAGGATGAGGTCTGATGTATTTGTGTATTATGGATTATTCTTGATCTCCTAGGTTCACCTATGTCTACACGTTCTTATTTCTTAAAGTGTTTAATGTGTTACTTGTATGTATATTTTCTTTCCATTTCCCTTATATTGAAACTACTTTAGCGGTTTCATGTGTAATGTTTTTACTAGACTATGATGTGTGGGTTTAATGTGGCTTATGAAAAACCATTTTCAAAGAAAAGTGTTTTATCATTTTTATGAAAAATTGATAATGTAAACATCACTCTCCCTTTGAAAATTCTAATGTATCACTAAAATATTGACTTAATTTTTTTGAGAAAAGAGTGGGCTAAGTGACTTATACATTGTTTTTGAGTAACATGTTGAAAAAATTACTTCTATAAATTGTAGTTCAAACATGAAAAAGGATGCTTCTTTTATTTTAACATAAGTTCTTTGGGAATAGATATCAGGTCAGCCTACTGAGTTTTAATAATCACGTATATGATTATTTTCTGTTTTTAGTTCTTGTGCAGGAAGCAGTATGGGTATGCTCACCTTGGGCGATGTTTGATTGTTGAGTAAGGGAGTGACCCGTGGGGTCACATGGAGATAGTGTTTTCCCATTCGGTTATTTTTTATTTCATTTAGTTCATGTTTAGTCATTTTTTTGGATTATTTATTCTACGCTACCCTATATTATTTCCTCTGATTTTATTTATTTGTATTGGGAAAAATCATTCCCATCATCTCTGTCAATGACCTAGTGCTTTTCACCAGTCTGGTAGGATTGGGAACACCTCTTGAGCCTTGTCATGGATCGGCTTGGGTGATCAGCTCAGGGTCAACCCGGGTTGGTTCATGATAAAATGGAATCAGAGAAAGTTTTCTCTTAGATGACCTTGCCTTTTAGAGCAACATTTTTTATTTGGGATGTCAAGGTAGATGGAGTAGGATTTTCGGGACTCGATGGGTCGGTGCTGGAAGAGTGTCGTGAACTATTACTCGTTCTGATTCTCAAGTTTCCATACGATGTACAGTTTAATTAGATTCTTTGGGTTTTTTATGGATTTCTTTGTGATTGGGATATGATAACAGGAGTTGGGATAATAGTCTTCATGAGCCCACATAGCTTGTAAAGCCATGTGGATCTAGGGGCATGGTCTTAAAGGGTTCTCTGTGTCGGTGATGTGTTTGGCATATGGCCTCCAACCATATGGTCAAGTCACTCACCAACACTAGTTCTCTGTTTGAGTTATTTTGTGTCTCATCTGACTTCTAAAAGTTGTTTGAATAAGAAAAATACATTTTTGAAAAAAAATGATCATTTTAAATGACATGTTTAATTTGTGGATTGTTTTAAAATAAATTGGGTGAATGATTTGTTTTTGGAAAAAAATGTTTTTCTGTTTTTTCCTTGGTGTTCCTATGGGTGATCACATGCACAGTGGTATGTTGGAATATGAATGGATGTATGGTATGGTGGATGGATACCCGAGGTGGCACAAAAACATTCATTTGAGTGAGACTCTATAGAATACCAATGGAAAGGGTTTAACCCACCAAGTTTGTTTTAAATTAAATATGTTTTCAAAATGAATGTTTTGATGTTATGATTAATTTTTTTAGAGATTTTCAACTTGAGGTGTTTGATTTTGAGGATTTTATTTATTGAGTTGGCCCTGATTGGGTTCTTGAATTCTCTTATCCAGTAGTTTCCTCCTTGAATCATCTATGGTAGATGGTAATAAGATTGATCAACCTATGTATTTTATGCTTGAGTTTCGAAAGAAAGATCAACCTCTATTTTATGGTGATGCATACCCTCAAATAGTGGAGGAGTGAATGTGAATGATCGAATGGGACTTTAACCTCGTTGAGTTTCCAGAGTCATTGAAGGTCAAGTTTGCAACCTTAATTCATGAAGGTTCACTATGGATGTGGTAGAAATTTGTGTCTCATAACAAGCCTCCTTAAGAAATTACATGGTAGTATTTTAAGGCTTTGTTCATTCTTATGTATTTCTATGAGAAAGAAAATGTGAGAAAGGGGATGGAGATGTGTTATCTACAGTAGGGTGATCGATCAGTGTTGCAGTTTTACCTGTACTTTGTAGAGATAGTCCCTTATGATTTAGGGTATTCTATAGATGACTCGATAAAGGATTGACGTTTTGAGGTGGGCCTCCGTCTCGATCTACAATCGAAGGTATCATCATCAAACCTAACTTCATTTGCTAATGTGGTGAGAGAACATTTTCATATCGATGTTGTGACTGCATGAGTGCTCGATGTAGTCCTCCCTCCTTGAATCCCTGTTAGTAGTGGTGAAGATTCTAGAAAGGAGATGACCATGCAATTGAAAGTGGATGGAGAAATATGTGGCATAAAAAGTCCTCAAGATCTATCATCAACCTCTTAGAAGGGGGAGATCCTCATGTGTTATTAGTGAGGACAACTAGGTTGTAATAGGCCGTTATGCCCAAGTACCCCTAAGCCCTATGATGCTTGTGGATATTACAGTGACTCACAATGATTCTGTCAAGGCACATCTTGAAAGCGTCATGGAGGAAGTTCTTAGAGGTGACGTGATATTGGTTTTTTTTAAGTTTTGTGTGTATGTTTACTTCTAGTGTAAGGGATCTCTTATTGTTGTAGTGTACTAATGGTGTTTTGGGTTTTGAAATGGATGGTAATGTAATGGGTATTTTGATGAACTCCAGTTTTCAATTCCCACAAGGTGTATATTTCAAAATTTTATCCTTTCATCTATCAAATCAAAATATGTATGTTCCATATTAGGATTATCAGAACCTGACTATGAGGTAAGAGATTATTCATTCATAAGAGCTCCAGCCAAAAGGGATCAATGTTAGTCTGGTGTGTAATCAGGAACCCCAAGAAAAATTTTAAAGAGTTTGGTTAAGGTTGTGCCTCTATCATGAGGTGTGATAGTTTTAGCATTTCTGTTGCGGTTTCTCTATCGTTGTAAATTCTCTCTGGATGCAATAAGCATTATGGACTTATCCATCCCTAAGTGATGAGTCGTGAGTAGTTTTTCATCATTGTTTGATTGATCTAATCATTGAGAACTCCCTCCCTTCCCATGGGGTGAGGGTTTTGGGTTCTTATAGAGTTTTTGGTTCATCTCTTATCCCTTTTAGACACGATTAAGTTGTTTAAATGTTATTGTTGTGATTATTTTAGTTAGAGTAAGTCATGGTTCATATCTAAGTTTGATTTTTTTGGCCATGTATAGGTCGGTTTTTAAAGGTGGGGAGACCCACCATCTCATTTGGTTTTTTCTTAAGTCATTATCAGATGCATGTTGAGTTCTTATGGTGGGGAGTCTGTTCTGGCCTCCCCTCTACTGGTGATCTGTTTTGGGAAATGAGATTAAGTCTCGTTAGTATCTGATGGAATTTCCTTGGGTTAAAAGGATATATCATGTTTATGTGGAATCTGTAGGTGTTGATCGATCAAATTGATGGTGTTGTCGATTTCTAGGGGCGGAAAGAGTTATGGTGGGGATAATTTTTACACCTCAACCCATGTGTTTAATTTATTTAATTATTGTTTCCTTTAAATATTTTTGTTAGGGTTCAGGTCGATTCCTAAATGAGATTTTTGAGCTTATGTTAAAAAAATGATAATTTTGATTCGATATCGTTGGGAACACGAGCAGAGCGTGTTTTTAAAACCCCACGTGGCTTTGCCCAGGTAACTGCGTGACCATCCGTTCTCGGAAAATAAAAAAAATAAATTTTTTAATTTAGATAAACATCAATAGTTGTCATTTATTATTTTTATTGTTGTTAAAGATTTTATTATCATTAAAATAATTTATAACTTTTATTATTGTTATTATTATTATTGGATTCATTTCTATTTAGTTATTAGAAGTTTAATTATATATATATATATATAAACTATTAGTTGTATTTTATTATCCATTTATTTATGGTTTACCCGCACTTCACCCCTCCCTGCATGTGGCACGAGATTTCTCCCTTGTAGTGCTACCTATTTCCCTCGGTTCGGCTCCCCCAACAGCACCCTACCGCCTCCTTTTCCTACTCCTCTACAGTGACGAGCCCCGCCATGGACCTCGGCCTCCCTCCCTCTCAGCACGCAACAGTCAGAGCCCTTTTTCCTTTTGGAAAAATAAGGGAAGGTTAAAATCAACACTAATCCTATAGTGCAATGTTTTAGTTCCAATGAACATTGGAATTATTTGAACCATTTCCCTAAGAGAAGGGTTGTTGGATGTAATCAACCAAAAAACATTCTAGGAAGGAAGGGAATATGATATCACTACGACTGAGTTGGAGCCAAAAAATGATGTGGTGATAGGTACAATGGTTATTCACTCAAGAATGGAGAATAAAACATTGGATTCCGGTTTTATGCATTCTTTCATATCTTGCATGTTTAGTAGAACTATTCAAACGCCACCTCTAAATTTAGATGTTGAGTTATCTTTGAGACAGAAAATTGGGAAATTATTCCATAAAATGTACATAAATCCTCATCAATTAATTTTTATGGAATAAACCTCCCAAATAATCTGGTCTTACTTCCATTTGAAGAGTTTGATTATATATTGGGCATGGATTAGCTATCTTTATATAAATCCAACATCAATAGTCGGGGAAAATAGATCACTCTTCATATCCCAAAGCATCCATCAATTCTATACAAGTGTTAAGGGTAGGATTAATCTCATTTTAAATCACCAACTCAGTTGTGGATATTCTTTCTTTTTGACCAAAAATATATAGCTCAAATTGTTGAGACAATGGATATAATCATCCTAGAAGAGATTCCCATTGTGACGGACTACACTGATGCGTTTCCCGAAGAGTTTTATGGTCATCCTCCTTATTTATAGGTTGAGTTATCATTTTAAATTCTTCCAAGAGAATTGAATATATCATAGACAACTTATATAATGACCACTATCTAGTTGGGGGAACTGAATAATAAGTTATAGGAGAATCTATAATGGGGTTTTATATGCCCGAGTACTTCATCATGGGGTTTACCAGTCCTCTTTGTTAAGAAAAAGGATATATCAATGCACCTCTATATGGATTATTTTGAGCTCAATAAAATCACATTATAGAATAAGTATCCCATTCCACATATAGACGACTTTTTCAATCAACTACATGGGGACATGTATTTCTCTAAGGTGGAACTTCAGTCGGCATATCATCAAGTAAAGGTAAAGAAGGGAGATATTCCCAAGACCTCCTTTCAAACAAGGTATATACACTATGAGTTCATAGTGATTACATTAAGACTCTCTAATGCTCTAGAAATTTTCATAGATTTAATTAATAGAGTCTTTAGATATTATCTTGAAACATTTATGGTGGTATTTATTGAAGATATTCTGATATACTCCAAGGGAAAGGAGGGACATGATGAGTATTTTAATACTGTTATAATGAATTTGTGAATGAAAAAACTATATCAAATTTATAGTAAATGTGGGTTCCAGATAGAGGAGGTATCATTCTTGGTGAATGTAATCAATAGAAATGACATATATGTGGACCCTTCTAAGACATATACACCCAAATAGTGGACCATGCCAACATATGTAAACGAGATCCATTGTTTCCTTGGTTTTTAGGGGTATTACTACTGATTTGTGAAGAAAATATCATGATTTTCAAACCCAATAAACAAAATTACTCATAAGGGAGAAAAGTTTTTATTGACCAGGGAATGTGAAGACTACTTTAAAGAGCTGAAAAAGAGGCTTATCACTGCACCAGTTCTCACACTACCAACAAGTGGGGAAATCTTTGAGGTATAAAATGAGATTCAATTAAAGTATTAGGATGTATACTAATTCAAAATCATAATGTGACACCCAATTCATCAAGGTAATTTTAAATCCATGAGAAAAACAATCCCACACATGATATGGAGTTGGTGGATGTTATCTTTGCATTGAAAATATGGCGGAATTATCTATATGGGAAGAAGTGTGAGATATATACGGATCATAATATCCTAAAATATATATTCAAATATAAGGATCTTAATATTATTCTATTAAGATGTTTAGTGCTAATTATAGATTAATAATTCTTAATCCACTACTATCCTGGTAAAGAAAATATGGTGGCATGTAATCTATGTAGAAATGATCCTGCACCTTTTTTGATGATGAGAATAGAAAAGGATCCAATATTTTTAGATTTTCGAAGTATGGAAATGGTAATAATTTGGAATTATCATCATAAATACTTTCTCAAATGATTAATCAACCATCCCTTATTAATGAATTTGAGGATACTTAAATAAATGATGTGGAAAATCAAAAAAACGGATGAAGTTATTAGAGATGGGAAATCATTAGAGTTCCAAATGGATTAAGATGGATTCATGAGATTTGGATCACAAATATGTTTACCATCCAATTCAGAGGTAAATAAAGAGCTTTTGAATGACACACAAAGATCAGACTTATCTATTCACCAAATGTGCACACAGATGTATTGTGATCTCAGAGAAAGCTATTGGTGGGACAATATGAAGAAAGAAGATTGATAAATATACATCAATATCACTGTAATGTCAGCAATTGAATGTTAAATTGAAAATTTCTAAAGGGAATATGCCTCCATTATACATGCCAACATCGAAGTGGGAGAGAATTACCATGGACTTCTCCACTAGGCATCCAATTAAATCTTGAGGGAATAATGTTATATGGGTCATTATGGATCATCATAAAAATAAAAATACCTTTATATCAATTTGACTGGATTTATCACCTGATCAAATTTCCCAGATATACATCAATGAAGTGGTGAGGGTACATGGATGAACATTGTAGATTTTATCTAATTGGCATAAAAGATTCACTTCTATGTTCTCAAAAAGTCACCAACATGCTCTAAACAGTGAGTTGAACTTAAGTATAGCCTATCATCCTTAAGTTGTTGGCCAATCTGAGTGGACTATTCAGAAACTAGAAGACATGTTGAGAGTATATTATATTGACTTCAAAGGAGGATATAACCTACATATTCCTCTGGTCGAGTTCTCTTACAACAAATGCTTCCACTTGAGCATCTAAATGGATCCATATGAAGAAATGTATGGGAAATGATGAAGAACAATAGAATGTTGGGGTGAATTCGATGAACGTAAGTTTCTAGGACCCAAAATGGTTAATGAAATGGTGGAAAAGGTGAAAATCACTCAGCAGTACATCAAGGAATATCAATGTTGATAGAAGATATATGAAGACAATCATAATCAAGACCAGAACTTTATGGATATATATATTGTATTACTCCGCATTCCACTATAGAAGAGTGAAATGAGATTATGGAAGAAAGGAAATCTAAGTCCCAGTATCCTTGAACACTTTGATATTCTTGATCTTATTGGTGTTTTGGCTTATCGAATAGCACATCCACTTTCCTTGTATCAAGTACATGATGTATTTCACACATCCCTCTTAAGGAAGTATATACCAGATCTCTCACATGTATTTAATTTAGAGGTGGTATATGTGGAAAATGATCTCCCTTGTGAGGAGAAGCTTGTGAAGACCATATACTATATAGATAAATTTCAATGCAACATGACCACTCAGTAGTAAAAAATACTATGGCAGAACCACAAGTACAAAGATGAAACTTCGGAATAGGATGAAGCAATAAAATATAATTACCTCACATTTTTCCCTTAGTTTGTATAAAGAATTTTGAAGGGTGAAATTTCATAAGGGGGGAAGAATGTAATGACCCAAAATTTTATCAATGGAAATTCCTTTATTATAAATATGATATATAATATAAATCACATAAAATAACTTATAGAAAACAATAAATAATTTTTAAGTGTATAATTAATGAAGTAAGAGGAACTTACAGAAATTATGGATCTTAAACCAATGGAATCATAACATGAACATTGGAATAGTAATATGACCCTTAGGAATTATAATCTTGCAAATAGAATAGTAAATTTTCCTATGAAAGTATAAATAAAATTTTGGCATCTTATAAGTAGTAAGATGATATAATTATATCATAGTATCAGTTAATAAATATTTTAAAAACTAATAATTATTTATTGATATTTTTATAAGACATAAATGTTTATTTAAATTTTTTCATTAATATACTGATTTAAAAAAATTTCTTTTCGTAAAATATATTCATAAATTAATATTTATTTTTTATTAAAATTTTTAAGATAATTTTATGATACCTTAATTAATTTTTCAATCTGTTATAAAATCAACTCTAAATTTAAATTTGGTATTTTTTAATTAAATGATGATTTTTAAAAAAAACATGAATTTATCATATATATAGAAAAAAAATTCATAAAAATAGTTAATTTTTTAATTATACATGTCAAAAAATGGTTAGGGTGAAATTTTTGGATTTTTATAAAATACTTGATTTTTTTTTGAATAGTTTAATACTGTAACTTACAATATATATACATTATAAGTTAAATACACTATTCCTTGAGTATTTGATGATGTAATAACAATAATCATGAACTATCATTAATTAGTTTAATATATTTATTGATAATTATCAATCTATTCTTAGTCTTGTGAAAAATAATAAACTAATGAATACAATAATGTTAAAACGCCCTTCTCCTCAACTATAAATACCACCCCTCACCACCCCATCTCCTCACACCTCTAAAGCCCTGAAACCTGTCCAAATTATTCCCAAAAAACATCTAAAGTATATCCCCCATGTCTAAGATCCTTTTTTCATTTAAATACCAAACTCTAGTGCCTTAAGGAGGTTCTCATGGAGAAAAATTAAAGAGGTAAAAACCTATTTCTTTTCTTTTAATTTCATTTCAAGTTCTTTTCTTTTATTATTATATCCTAACCTCCCCAAATCAATGTTTAATGATAACTATAGTATCTTATATATATTTTAATGTTATTATTATAATGGAATAACCCATCATCAAATCACTTTCACACTCTTTTTGTTCTAAAAATTAAAATATCGTCTGTGATGTGTTGACTTATTGCATTCATGGATTATGGGTATTCGATTTACATAAAATCCTTCAATAATGGTCATAAAAAATTATAATGAATGAAAAATATTGTAAAATTTATTTTATAACCTATTTTATGTTATGGAACTAATATATATAAATAATATTAATTAATAAAACAAAATTAGTTTGTGATGATAGAAAAACAGCCAAAATAACCTAAATGATTATCACCAACATCTTATGTAATTATTCAATTTCACCCCCAAAATAACCAAATTACATATATAACCATTTAATATTTTTTATTTCCATTAATAACATATAACTTTAAATTTGTATATCTATTCCCATTTTAAATGATCTTTCATACATTTATACAGGTGAACCAATCATTAAAACCAAGGAAATGAACACCCCTATATGATGAAATTTAATCTTAAAACTCTTCAAAAAGAACATAAATAAATTTAATAAAAAGATAATAAATTAAATAAATTTAGAGAATTTAATTAATTAATTAATTTATAAATTTAATTTTGTTATCCAGAATATTAAGGTCAAGTGAAGAACACTTTCTAACATAAGATAAGGGATTATTTCTGAAACTCCATTTTTCATTTGGTTCATCTTTTTCAGGGATATACATTTTTTTTAGAAGTTTCACATCTCTATTCTTCAATGATAAGAAAGCCCAATTAAAGGAAACTTCCCCATTTATTACCATTTTCAAGTGCAATCCATAATCTATTTTAAGACAACATTATTTTTCTATAATCACTAATTTTATTATGAAAAAATATCTTGGTTTATTTATGGTATTATGAAAATAAATCTTCATTTTATTCTATAAACACTTTTTATTATCTCCACAAACCGCACTGAAATGTTTCATTTCTAATGTCTCTTAAAGACCTGTTTTAGTTGTTCTCAATTCGTGTTGATATCATTTATCATTATATATTCATATTTTAACTTATTAATATACATTAAAGATTTAAATAAATTATTCCTTGAATAATTTTATGATACACCCATTTGATATGCCCTATTACCTGATTATGATACCCATTTATTTCTATGGTTAACCCTTATGTTTATGATTGATTACTTTTGTATGATTGTTTATGTGGAAAAAATATACATGAAAATGTTATTATTTTTTCACCCATATATTTATCCAATTCATTTTTTAATTTTTAATCTCTTGATATTTCATGTGCATTGGTTTTTGTGGTTTACCTTGACTCATTGTCCTTCAAGAGCAGTGAGTATTGATTCATGATTACATAATGTTTTATGTTGCTGCAAAATTATTATTATTCCTTGATTACATGATCCCATATTCTATATGTTTATTCATGTTCCATTTATTCTTGTTTCACCATGTTATCCCTTATAACCCACGTGTTATGCTTTATTCTTATGATTATTCCCATACAGGGCTTTTATAGCTCATCTATTTTGTTCATATGTTCCACAGGTTATCCTATAAAGATGTTATCTCTCAATGGAATTTAAGAGTTACTTATGAATGATTAAATAGATATGTTTTATTATATTTCCATGTTTTCAATTTTATGTACCTATTCATCCTAAGATACTAGAATTTACGATCCTTAGCTTGTAATTTGACTATTAATTATTGTGAAAGTCATGTAATAATATGTGTAAAAGGAAAGGTCCATTATACTTAGATATCAATACCAAAACATTTAGTGAAAAATATCCACTAATTTGGTGCTAAAAATCCATTAAACAATTGTGAACTAATTTCTTATCTATTTGGAAAATCCTCTATTTTTAAAATTTCTGTAAATCTCGAATCCCCCTCATCATTTATTGAGGCATATGATTTAAATGAGACTCGCATAAACAATTAGATACTTAAGAGATATATTAAATATATTATAGCATGATTAACCTAAATTAAACGTAAAATACGTACATCTTCATGTTCTCTAAAAATGTCTTCAAATGTGTTTCAGTATGAGTGACAACTTCACAGTGCAAGAATTATTCCATAAAAACCTGATCTATAAAAAAACATAATAGGGAACATATTGCAATGTTGTATTTTTACCATAGAATTATGCATCAAGGGTGACCAATTTCATTGTGGTGTGAACTTATTAGACCACAAAATCCATAGTAGTAGTGATACCTCTATTATTATGTGATCAATCTATTTTAGAATAATCTAATCCAACATTACAATATCGAGTGTCATGAAATTTTCAATATGTTTGTATTATTGCATGGAATCCCCCCACAATTCATATTTTATTATATTTTATATCATATTATGATGTGAAATTATTCTTCATGATAAATCAACTAAAAAAACTCAAATTATATTTTTTCTTACGTATGAGAGTTATGGAGTGGTCTCCCTTACTGATGTGCGAAGTGTTTTGGAACATTATTACATAAATAGGATTAACATAGATCATGGTGTGTTAATTGTTTTGGAAAATTTTTATACATATTTTATTGACATCATTCAAAGCATGTTCTATTCATTTTCAATGTGGGTTTGGATTCATAAAAAAATAACTACCCAACTTAATCAGTCAACTCTAAACACCATGATCTACCAAAAAAATCTTCAAAATCCCTAGTATACATATTCATCATAAATAGTTTTGAAACTCATCACTAGTATAGGAAAAATACAAAATCCCTATCATCCAAGGGATTAATACAATTGAGAGAAAATCACAACTCCCCCATTTTCAATTCAATTCATGGGAGCCTTATCCAAACTCTAAAACTCATCATCACACCCTAATCATCAAGGGAATTTCAGTGTCTCCTCAGGGACCTTAAAAAGTGTTCATTTCTTGAATATCATTAGTAAATAATTATAGGATGATTAATAGTATCATAAATATCTTGTCTATCGTATAAATATTGAGTAATTTCATATATCCTTTGAGGAAAATATATTCTGTTCAAGCAACAACCAATTTATAACTCATTTCCTTTATTACTAAAAATATAAATATTATTGTAGTTTTTATAGGTGGAATAAGAATATTATCAATTGAAAATTATGTAAATGAGTTCAAATTTATCTGATTAATCCTATCATTATTCAAAATTGATAAAAAATGAAGAATGTGTGCAGTGGAATAAGATCCAATATATACAAAGGAAAAATCACCCACATGAAGAGTTGAATCATATAAAAATATGATTTTCCATGCCCTTTTTTATCTTAGTTATAGATATGTTGGTTACGAATAAAATAATAAAGGGGTATAATTTTTTTCTTTAACCAATATCAATGATTAACCAAGAGGAAAGTATCCTCAAATGAAGTGGTATGGATGAATGAAAGGATTTAGAATGTGAACCTCTTTATCCTGAGTGTAATAAAATCTAATCACCACATGAATTATCTAGTAGTCTTTAATGATTGCCCTAGACTAATGGTCCATGAATAATTATTAATAAAAACATGGGGTATAACATTCAGAGTCCAACACAAGGCCTACCCCTATGGGAATGGTAATTTTATTTTGAAAAAATATTATATAGAAGGAATTACATAAACATGACCATTTCACATTTATTTAGAGTGAAATTTTTAATAGGTAAAATTCTATTGAATATTTTCAATGATAAAGAGACCAAATCATTTGAAAATGTACAACTGAATATTTACATGATTTTGATGCAGTGTTTCTTGAAGAGAGGGTTGAAATTGGACATGTTCTAGCATAAAAAGATTAGAGATTCTAATAGATCCAACATATATTATTCAAATTAATTACCATGTCTATCAAATCCACACCCACAAAACACCGGGACCAAATACGACTTTGAAAAATGGGTGATCCCTACAATAGTTTTTCACATTCGATCCAAAGATTATTTTTACCTGATCTTTTCATTCCACCCCATAATTATGATAAATCTCAAATAATTTTGACATGGAAAGGAAAAAAAATATAACAAATATATGTAGATAGAACAATTTAATTTTTTGAGTGATTTGAAAAAGTTGAAAATATTTATTAAAATATATCAAATCAATGCATTGACAATGACCTTATTTGGTTCAAATAATAAAATGTATGAATATGATGATTACAATAAAAAAATTTCAACAAATACAGATTACTTTGAAATATAAATTTGATTCCAAAAAATAAACACAAATTTTTAGGAATAAATTACACTAACACATGTAACAATAAATAATCATGAACAACTTTTAATATTGAAAATATTGACATTTTAGTTAAAAAATAATTTCACTATAATATTTATAATCAAGTATATTATCAAAAATGGATCACATCATTTTATTTCATCTAACTACATCTCATTATAATTCATTATTTTAATAATGTAAAAAATATATTAGTAGTTTAATTTATTTAAATATCATTAAAATGAATACGATTAAAATTTTATTTTCTTAAAAGTGCCATAAAATTATAATACCCTAGCCACCATACTTGAGATTGTCCTAATACCCAACATAATCAATATATAAATGGAATGTAAAAAACAAGTGAGATTTCATGCATGAATTTACATATTTGTTTCTTAAATAAAATATGATTCACTAACAATAAGTTATACATTTGAAAATTATAATCAAAATAAATTTATTAATATTTTAAAATAAGTTGGGGTACCTATTTGAATTCCTGAAGAAAAAAAACTATATCTTTATACTTGGTATTATATACACCATTACATTATAGTGGCCTCAACGTGGACTACCAAATACATTGGATGGAACTAGAAAAATAATATCATGACTACCGATGAAGGGGAAACTATATCCAAAGTTAAAGCTTCAAGAAATGTACAAGAAAATTCTTATTCTTCGAGAACTTTTAATATAAATCCTAAAAATATTATTTGATTATTTTTAGATAAATATAACTAGATAATTCTTGATGTATGGTAAGAATTTTCTTACACTATGAGAGAATAAATTTGAATTTTTTCCAATATAAATTCAATCTAAAAATGGAATTAAAAGTGTAGAGAGCTCAAATATAAGAGGTAAAACTATTCATAGATTAAAAAAGTATAACCATTCAAAAGATGTCAGTTGATCAAAATCAATAGGAATAGTTTTAAATTTTTATAAATGAATCTATACACATTACAAGAAACTATCTATGCATTGAAGATGACATTAAAAAAATCTGAAATGGAATGGTAGTGTTGAAATCCTAAATATAATTAGTCAGAATATAATAAATGAATTAGTTTATGATATAATGTGTTATACCCAAATTAAAAAAAACATTAATATGGTTAATAATATAATGTGATCTTATATAACAAAAAAATATAAGAAATCATGGATATAATCATTTTCATTTCATAACTATATCATAAAATAATGAGAATCTTAAAACATGTTAAGTGAATATGTGAATAAAAAATAAACAGAATAGTTTTAGGTATGTTATGTAATTTGGGAATTCATTTACATTTTGGAGAGTTTTTATGTAGATTACAAAAGGTTTTCTCACCCTTATCAGTGGAAAACTAAATAATTATTTATACATATTATTAGGTAAAACTTATTTTCGGATACATGGGAACAAAAAATAGCGAGAAAAATCACAAAAATATAACAACCCCATAGGTAGGATGATTAATTATATATTATAAATGTTTAAGAGTAAGTTTCCTAACTCAAGGTTCTCCAAATAATTTTTGGAAAAAATTTCATTTTTAGTTGTTCATTTAATCAATAAATGAGCATTCTCTTCCATAATACTTAAAACCTCTCAAGAAATATAATATACATTACCTTCCTATGATTAATTTAGGGTTTGTGGGAACTAAGGGACCTTAGGTGCATCTTTATAAGTTATCCTATAGTTGTAAAAGGGTGAAAATTAAGAGTAGAAAAACTAAATTTTCATAAATACATTATTATTAGGGATGAAATCATTGATGAATCTTGGGTTTATAAGAAAAACAAAATAAAATCCAAATCAAATTTAAATTTCACTAAAATAGGATGTATAGGTTGAGGTGGGGGGAAAAACTTGTAAAATAGAACCTAAAAAATTATGTTAGTGAAGATATAAATATTTATTGGTAGTATCATAATAATATATTGTGAGTGGTCAAGATCATAATCAAACTTCTTATTAGGTATGGGAATTTAGAAACTATAGAATTTTCTTTTAGTGTTCCTGAGGAAATAAAAAATGATGAACCCAACACTCACTAAAAAAGTTGTTAGGAGTAAAAAATATGGTAAATGGATTTATAGATTTCAAGAAGAAATTAAATCAATTTATAAAAATGAAACTAATACATTTTTCATTCAACCATCTTGTATTTTCTTAATATCCTGCATGTGAATTTTATAGAGATAAATATTTTTGATTGGATATTCTTATATCCAAAAGTTGAAGATACCTACTATGGGTATTTTATTATTTGAAAGAATTAAATAAAACCTATAAAACTCCTCCTCAAGAAGTTTTTACCTAGCTTCGATATATAATAAAATAAAACAAAGTAAAAAACTCTCAACACCCCCTATAAATTGGACATTCATATATTTATTATATAAAAGTGAAAAGATTCATTGTTTGGATCCATCATCTCCATCCCATACACCTCATCATAGAATTATTAATGATGAAATATAACTAATTTATGTTAATAGGTTATTTTAATTAACCAGTTCATGAATATATTGGATGAAATGGGGAGTGATTTCTATCTTTAATAGGGCTAGGTGAAATGACAACAGATTAGCAAACCCAAGAAGGTCAGGTAGAGTGGATCCCACCTTATAGACCTAATAAATCTGGTTAGAACAAGACCCATTATATAGACGTAAACACGTAGGAAGAAAAGTAACCATCTTGGAAACTTAATTGATCTAAATAAATGAGTTCCCACCATGTTGAACTGAATAATTGAATAAAATAACACCCATATTGTGCACCCAAATGCTTGAGTGGAATAATACTGATCATGAAAACCTAAAAAGGTCAGTTTTAATGGAGTCCATCATGTGAAAACAAATGATAGACCACCCATTATGAAAACCTAAATGTTCATGTGTAAAATATTCCAAATTGTAGAACCAAACTCTCTGGTTGAAGAATGATCATCTAGCAGAATAAATATTGACAGGTGGATGAACACCCATCTTGTGTACCAAAATAGATATATGGAATGTTGGATGACATGTATACCCAAAAACCTAGGTAGAACATCATTATTCTTTAAGACTCAATATGGTTAAATGAAATGATGCTTGTCAAGTAGACCAAGTAGATTATGTATGTGAAGACAACTCTAGAACATAAATTAAAACATTTTCGATCAACACCATTAAATAAATACCTGATCACTAGTCTTGTGTAGTAGTATGAAGTATTTAAGAGACACAAAAAAGGAATATAATTCCTATTATATTGGTAAAGATGTTGGGTGGTAGTGAAAATGACCATAAGAGATTGGATTTTTTATGGAGAGTTATATCTAAATTTGAGTATGTGTTGTAAGTAGTACGCACAAGGGGATGGGTGATGATAAATAAGTGTTAAGGTATATGATTTGTGCACTTATAAAGTGATTTTCATGCATGAATAATTATTCATGCACTAGTAATGTCCTGTGAGTAATGTACTTTCAAGGGTGGGATGCCTAGAGAGTTAAGGGAGTTACGACTAGGGTGAATGTTATCCACAATGAGGATGATGTCAGGAAGTTCCCCCAACACTTATAGAGAACAACTGCGCAGTGAAAAAAGGTACACACAACAATAGGACTATCATATGCTTCACTGTGATCCACTCTATGGTAGATACAATAGTTTGGGGGTGATAATGGGAGATTACTCCTGAAGGTAGGGTTATGTAGGACTAACTAAATGGACCAAAACCAATCGAACCAAGATAAATTAAATTATAAAAATTAGGTATAAATAGATTAATTGGTTCAAGCCAGTTGTTAGATATTGTAAAATTCAGTTTTTCATTTCGATTCAGTTTTGGAAACATTATATTTCCTTAATTGAAACCAAGAAATTTAATGATGTATATAAATCATTATTAAAAGTGGTATTGAAGATTATTTTTATGGTCAAAGTTGAATATAGCATAAAGAATAATTATTTTCTAATTATAATGAAATTATATGAACATATGTGATGTTTATGTAAATATAAGTCATCAACACACATTGGAAGTCAACCCCCCAATTATTATACTTCGTGAAGTCTCTTTAATTTTGTTGGATTGATTCTATATTTCACTAATTTTTTAATTTAAATAATAAATAGATCATATTTTTATGAAAACAGTTTTTCTAGAAGGTATGTATACTTTAAATATTGTCTTAAACTCCTTCATTTGACCTTATTGAAGTGACTGATGAGGTTATGAGGGTTATGAGGGTATCTGATTCTTGTACAGAGCCCGATGGCATAGATTTTGGAGAAAATGGCTAGGCCTCATGGTTAATAGAAACCATGATGACCATGAAGCATAGTTTGGTTAAACCATGTAGGGTGTTTCAGTCCATAAAAGAGGGTCACGTGGTATGGACAAACCGTGAGACCCAGGACACATGGCTATATTACTTGTTATGGACTTAAGGAAATGTTTTTTTTCATGGGATGTTCATGGTTAGTGAAACTATGTGCCTATACCATGTAAGGGGTTTCATGGGGTAATGTTGGGTGCATGGTTGGCGCATGGTTTGTCCAACCATGTAGTCAAACTATGTAACCCTTTAAAATAGAATAAATGACCATTTTCCCTCAATTTATTTAAATTTTATATCCCATCTTTTTCTTTCTTTTCTCTAGTGGAAAAAAACTGTTTCCTCACACATTGAGATGTCTCTATCAAGAATTAACCTAGGATTTGTGATATATATCTCATCCTGACTTCGATCGAGCCACTATTTCTCTTGTTGGCTTCATACCCATAATCTCTATATTCCTCTTGTTCCTTTTTCATTTATCTTTCTACTGATAAAGTTATTATTGTGTGAGTTCATATTTTTCATGTAATTTTTCTATTTTCTCGATTTCTTCAATCGTTTCCTGAATTATAGACCAAAAAAAGATAATGAGTTGACTATAAGGTTGAGGTCGGTGGTCTGGTGATTTTCCCTCTTAGTATTGGTTTTTATATACATTTCATTATGGTTCCCACTAGATTTTTTGTGCATCAGTAATTAAATGTATTTTTTCTCAAAAAAAATTGGTTGGATTATCCTATATGACCCCTGAGAATCATTTAGAAATCATTAGATGTTAAGGTCCATGAATTAAACCTCCATTAGGTTGTGTTCCTAAAATGGATAAAACCACCGTTGGTGGCCTAGGATTCGATTCACCATTTATGGTGTGTTCTTTTACCCCTATCTTATGATATTTTAATTGAATTGAGCAGCATGTGAAATGAATTAATTAAAAGTGGGAATGGAAGACTGTGTCCCTATGAATTTGGACATTATACTTTCTCCTTTAGGGTTGATATGTTCTTAAAATTAAAATGACCAAATTAGATGAATAAGAGAATTCATGGGATTCTAGGCCTTTTAAGCCTATGATATGATATGATCAACCTTATATGGTTATTTAAATTATTATAAAATGCGATGGACAATTGAATTAAATGTGAAATTAAATTTTATGGTTATTATTTAGACCCATTACCATTAATATTACCTTTTTGAAAGTGAGAAATGATTTATGACTTCAGATACTATGGAAAAAACATTGGGATTAATTAATTAAATTATTGTAATGAAATAATTGTTATGAACTCCGGGTGACCTGTGGGTTCAGATATGACGCCATTGATGAACTCACTTGGAAGATGAGTTATATATTCCATGAGTGATACTTTGAATCCCTTTGTGGACTACCATGGAAAAACATAGAAGGATGATCAATATTATAATATGATCGATACTTGGAATACCTATGTGGACATAAAAAAGTGGACTTAGAGGAAAGATTATTATATTGACCATGAGTGACAATTGATTTCCCATAATGGACCACCAAGGATGAACTTAGAGGGAGGTGACATTACACCATACCAATAGTAATACCAGGGTTCTTATGAGGAAGTCCATGGATAGAAATGGAAGGTGATAGGTTCTTGTTATTCCTAGAGTGATATATGGGTTCTAAATTCAGAACAACAAAGGTGAGATTAGGTTTATTTTGAATTGAATAATAAAATGATTATATGGTGTGTCTTTTAAGCCAATATAAAGTGTTATAATTGGTTGGAGGCTTAGTTTTATGATGTAATTATTATACATGTCTTGCTCAGATATGAGTTATAGGGGATGCTAGGTTCTAAAATAGTTCCCAAGACATTATTAATGATTGAATCATGACTTAATTCTTCCTTATACATATTCTGGATGAGGCTGGAGTAGGTAGGTGAGTACGAGTGTTCCATAGGAGCCCAAACCACTGTGGGTTTTTCATTAACACATTTGATTTCCATATTTTACTATTGTCTACAACTATTTATAATATATTCACACTATGGATTGAATTAGACACCATTAGTTATGGCCCACTGAGTTTATCTCACACCCTGATCACACCACCTTTTGGTACCTTGATAGGCATCATGAATAATGGGAGGTACAAGGGAAAGTGACCTACCATAGACACTTGATTACCATTATAGGATGTTCTATAAAGGAATAGGGTAGATAATATGATCTAGATGATATTAAAGATATCCTAGGGGTTTTTGGTCATTTTTTATAGCATGTTGTATATTCCTAATCCCCTGAACCCATGTATTTCCTTTTTTATTTAGCATCATTGATCATAATTTTGTATATTAAATTTATGTATGTGAATACTTAGTTATTTATAGTTTGTATGTTTATTATTCAACTATTCATTTATCTTTATGATACCTCTATTGATTGATATGATTATACCAATGTTATAAACAATGATCATGAGTGTATATTCTCCCCACTGTACCACCATGGACCCCTGGGGAAAGTTGGTAGCCTCTTTTATGTTGGGAGGCATGATTGAGGTCATAGGGCCAACCGAGTTTGCTTACTATTAAGTGAACCCGGTTTGGGGTGTCAAAAAGTGGTATTCGAGTTTTCATTTTATTTTCATTACTTACTAATTAAGATGGTATAAATAACAAATAATATGTTTCTTGATGTAGTCATGATCCTCTTCCTGGGAGTAGCTATCCCATGAATAAGGAAAATCGAAATTGAATGGGATGGGACATATTGTTCTTGATTGTTGTTATTATAGTTTTCTTGATTTCACCGTTGGTTGATGCACTTGATGTTTTATTTTCCTCATTTATTTTTATTATTACCCTTGTTCAATCAGAAAAGGAGTTATTACATCATGCGTCAACATAGACACTTCATAATTTATATGTCAAGAATATTAAATTCCATGTTCATATTACTGCATGCATTTCATATAACATGTTTTGGTGCCTTAATTACAATGTCAAAGAATTAGTGATAACATTTAATGTAGGGACTTTATAAATAATGGATCAGATTAAATGGATTCTATAGTTTAATTTATAATGTTTATAAGAAATTATAAATTAGAAATGATTAATAATTTAATTCAACCATAGTAATGAATTTCTACGTACATGAGTACTAACTTAAATGAAATTTAATTATTAAATGAAACGGTCACCATTAAACAGGGATTCAGATTAATATTTAATTAGTGTTTTCCTGTATTACTATATATTGAAACTATGTATACAAGGACCTTTGATTTATAGTAGAGAACATAACCTTAAACTGGCCTTATTAGTGGTAATTAAGGAGAATATATTTATTTTCCTATTATATTTATATTTCCAATACCTAGCTTTAGAAATAGGGAATGGGGTATGACTTGTATATCAGAAGCCTTATACCTATCATATTCATATGTCTATGTTTCTAGCAGTTATCAAATATTTTATTGAGGTGTTTTTTTGGAATTTCTAGGGACATTACAATATGATGACCTCATGTTGTAGACCAGGAGGGTGGAAGGAACCATGCTTCAAAGGTGGTGGGACCCAGTTCACCTATAGAACCTATAGTAGTACCTCTTGTAGCACCTCTAGTTATACATGATATGTGCATTTATTCCTAGTTTCTAGAGGTTTTACTACACTTTATAAGGACTGTTCAGAGAGCCTTATAACCTACCCTGACAAAGGTAGAGTTGATGCATGCGATTCAGTAGTAGAATCCAACCACATTGTTAGGAGATAGAAATCCAAAAACTATAGAGTCATGGATAGAGGCATTGTTTTCGATTTTCAAGCATCTTGAGAAACCTCCCAAGAGCTGGGTGAAGCTCAATACATATATTCTATGAGATTCTAATGAGATATAGTGGGATGATATTACCCATACAAATCATCATTGGGATATCTCCTAGAGGTATTTTCAGATAACCGTCTATGATTATTTCTATCCCGAGACATCGAGGGTAGAAATTTCCAGAGATTTTATGCACTTGGATTTGGGATCATTATCATCATCATTATTTATTTTTTATTCAAAGAAATATGATAACTAAAATGATAGAAAAAACCAGAATACAGGGCTAAGGAGGCCTGAAATAGTGCATTCTGAGGACATCCCCTATTACAAGATTCTCCCCCTTAGTCCTCATGATGTTCATGGTAGGGAATCATGTGATGGTATATCCTTGGTTTGATAGGGATTCAAGATGGTCCACAACCTTGTTTCCATCACTCGCAATTTGAAGAACATTTATATTTTTATTGAGAAGGCTTCTGAACTTTCTAACAATATATAAGATCAACCATTGGATAGTGCATGTGACATTAAGAGTGTCATGTAAAATTATAGTGTCTAATTACACTTATGTGAGAAATATATTCCTTTGATAGAATAAACTTAAACCAGTGAGAATATATTTTCCTTTATCCTAATTTGAGGATGGTCAAAATTATGAAATCTTATAATAGGTGAATTCCTATCATCCAACTACTGTATTTGGGATACTGAATTAGACACATATCGCTAAGTGTAACATGAGAAAGTCTTGGGGTACAATACAAGTAGATTTATCACTAATATCTAGAACTATGTTAACCAAAAATAGGATGTTTTGTTTGGACCTTCTATGTTGGGATACTAGTAGATAGGAAACGTACTCAGGTATCCAGGTGAGGTGCCATCGGTATAGTAAACTAGGATATACTAAACCACAGTGTACCAGGGACCCAGTCGAGTGTTGGTCTTGTAGAAAAATGGGTCATATATAATGTTTTTTAGATATTTTCTCTAGTATCTAATGAGAGAGAAGATGCATCAACTCCATATTCAATATTGGGATATTCTTTTATCATTTGATGGGGATCTAGAGTATAGCTAGTGGATTAGTCCAAGGTGATGTTCGACGTCTGACTAGAAAGATAACAAACATACAATTCTAGAATAGCATACCTACTAAAAGTTTCTAGGGTAATCTCGTTGTTATGGATCGGGAAAAATTTTTGTAGGGAAAGCAATACATGAAGATTAGAGTGTCGTGCCTTCTAGAGTGAGAGGTATTATCTTTATTTCCTCAACATTAATATCTACTTTTCTCCATAAAGGTGCTTCTCATTACATCATATATGTTCTTATTGTGGAGATACTTGGGATCAATGGTTAGTTTTTCTACTGTGTTATGAAACTTGATACTCAGTTGGGGATTCAATTAGAGATTGTACGCTAGTGTAAGGAGTAGTCCCTTGAGATAGGTGGGTGTCGATTTGTTTGGGATTCCTTTTTTCCTTAAAATGTCAGGATTCAAAATCATTCTAGGGATGGACTGATTGGTTCCCTATCATGATTAAATTGAAATCTATCACCAAAGGGTGACTTTAACATCACTACATGGTGGGGTTTTTATTCACAAGGTTGAATGGTATGTCCAACTGATCTGAACTGGATCCAATCATCATGGGTTGGGTGGGATGAAAAATAAGATTGCTATATTATATCTAGATGATCAAGTAATGCATCAGGTACATTTCCCTTTAGTGGTAGATTGTTTCATGTAAGTTTTCCCATACAAGTTTTCAATACTATCTCTGAAGATAAAAGAAGGGGTTTCCATCGAGCTAGTGCCAATAGAAGTTTCAGTATCCATTCCACTTTATAGGATATACAATATTGATTTGCAAGAGCTTAATAGGTATCTAGATTATGTTGAAGATAAGGGTTTTATATGACCTAGTAATTCACCACGGGGTTCACCAAAAAATTTCTTCTAGAATTTTAATGGTACCCACATGATTTTCATGGATTACCATTAGTTAAACCTTCATATAGATAAGAACTGGTATCCATTACCTCAAATTTTTGATCACTTTGACCATATCTAAAGAGATATGGGTTTATGTATTATTGATATAAGATTAGGTTATCATTTTGTGTGTATTAGACCATCAGATATACCATGTACGGAATTCCATAATAGATATATATTTCATGAGTATTTGGTCTTGTTTTTCAGTCTCGTGAACACACACCCAGTTTATATGGAACCGATGAATCGGGTTTTACATCTATGTATGGATTCATTTTTGATGGTATTCATAATTGATATATTGGTGTATTCTCACACTCAACATGACCATGAAAAATATATTTATATCATAAAGAATACACTAAGAGGGCATAAATTATATACTAATCTCACAAAGTTGAACTTTTGGCTGGATAAATGTCACTTCCTAGGTCATATATTTTCATAGACAAGAGTATTAGTTAACCTAGAGAAGGTGAGAGATGTAGTTTCTTGGGAGAATCCAAATAATGTCTTTGATATTTGGATTTTATGGGGGATATATGTCTATTAAATGCAATTCATTGAAGAATTAACTTTCCTAGAAGAACCTCTTATGGTCTTGACTAAGAAGGGTGTGAAGTTCATCTGGTCATAAGTGTACAAGATACCCATACTAGAGATGAAAGGGAGAAAAAATTTAGTGGTGATCTTAATTCTACTAGAGTCGAGCTGGAACTATACAATTTATTGTGATGCATTAATCATCATTCTAGGAGAGGATCTGATGTAGTAGGAGAGAGTCATGGAGTATGGGTCCCATCTTTTGAGGCCACACAAGCTGAACTACATGATGTACGAACTCCAATTAGTTATCATTTTTCATTACATCCATTGTGGGAGGAATTATTTATCGAGGAATATTTTGTGGTGTATACAAAAAAAACTCAATATCATATTTATGCTTCATAAAATTAATATCAAGGAATTAAGGTGGGTTAAACAACTTCATTACAATGACTTAGATCTTGACTATATTATTGGAAATGGAAATGTAATTACCAACACATCGAGAGAGAGGACTTGTAAACATGTGGTTTGTGAGGCCATTAGGGGGTGACAACTTATGGAAATAATTTTTGATATGCAGATAAATGTTCAAGACCTTACTGAACAATCTGTACATACATTATTACCAAGGACCTCTTCACTTCTAGAGAGAGAGAAGATGAGGCACCTGTCAAATTTCGAGGGAATAGTCATACAAGAGAGCATTGTATGTGATGACTCGTGACATGGAAAGACTGTTACTATGGATGAGATATTGTGTATCCAAGGATGTGTTTATTTTCTTACAAGAATATCATATGAGTTTAAGTGTGATTTCTAGGCCCTTATATGTGTAGTACATCATAGTATTACAAAAAAATTTCATGACTTATGCCTCAAATACTGGTGAATTTGGATGAAAAGGTAGATAACTGGGTTTGTTACATAGTGTTCCACCTATCAGTAGGAGAAGGAAAAACAACAACCAATTGTCGGTATTTTATAGACATTACTTATTCCTGAGTAGAAATAGGATGAAATAACCACAAATTTTGTAAGAGGATTGCCTCGATCACCTTGAGGCAGTGCTTTCGTATGGGTTATCATAGATAGGTTGATAAATGTAACCATTTTTTTCCTATATTGGAGTATTTTTCAATGGATGATCTCGGTAGGCTCTACATTTTTGATATAATACTCTTCTATGGAGTTCCTCATTCAGTCATTTCAGAAAGATATGCTCTCTTCACATCTTGGTTCCCGAAGATGTTACATAAGGCCTTGGGTTCATAGGTACTACTAAGTAAAACCCATCACCCATGGACTGATGGTGAGTCTGAGAATACAGTTTAGATTTTAGAGAACATAATCAGCTCACATTTCATATATTTTTGAGGTTCTTAGGAGAAAAAATTACCTCTCACCATTTTTTATTACAATAATATCTTTTAGGAGACCATAAAGATGGTTCCTTATGAGGTCCTGTATAGTATTCTGTGCCTTTCACCCCCGTCAAAGATAGAGGCTAGAGAGGAAGTGCAATAGGGTCCTCATCTCATATAGGAGACTTTAGATCAGGTTCATATTGTTAGGAATCCAATGCATTTAACTAAGTCATGGAAGAATTCATAAGTCGACCATCACCATCAACCATTAGAGTTCAAGGTGTGAAGTTTGGTTTTCTTAGGATTTTAACCTGGATATGGGAATATATAGATTCATAATCAAAGGAAGATATACCTCATTGTATTAGGCCATTTGGGATTCTAGAGAGTGTCTGAATGGTAGCCTATCAGTTTCAGTTGCCTCAGAGGTACTAGTCCTTGGACAACATCTTCAATGTATCTAATCATTGTTGATATAATTCTAATCCATTTCATATTCTTAATCCTGAGAAGGTTGATTTTGAGGGTGATGTGTGATTTGAGTAGTACCCTACCCATATTATTGATTGAGGGATAAAGGTCCTCTGAGGTTCATCAGTTCCTCTGTTATGTGTGTTATGGAAATACGATCATGTGCGGGATGAGACTTGGGATTGGGAGGCTGAAGTACATGCCCAGTGGTAAGAGTTATTCAAAGGTGATGCCTTACCACCATTTGAAGGGAAAATTGGGGACATGTTTCTTTAAGGGGGAATATTGTATGAAACCAGAATTTTTACATTGTATGTATCCTATAAATTTTGTCCTAAACACTAGTTTTTATCCTTATGAAATTTCCTAATGTGGTTATGAGGATTATAAGGGTTTCAAAAGATTTTATAGAGCCTGAAGTCCCTAATTTTGGATAACATATCTGGGCCACATGGAAAGTATAAACTGTGCCTCTTAGTCATCAATGTTTGGTCAAACCATGTGGGGTGTTTCAGTGCACAATAGTGGGCTGGATGGTTTGGTCTAAACTTGTGCCCGAGGCCTTATGGCCATGACACTCATCTGAGAGTTTAGGCAGAGGACATTTCATGGGATATTCATGATTAGTAAATCCATGCACCTAACTTGTGTGAGGAGTGTCATGGGGCAGTGTTGGACGCATGATTGGTGCATGGTTTTTCTAATATTGTTGAAACTGTACAACCCCATAAAATGGAGGAAACACACATTTTCCCATCTATTTTATTAAATTGTATAACCCTTATTTTTTTCATCTTCTCTCTAGTGGATTGTATCCCCAACCACTCACGTTGAGAGCTCTCCTTGAAGACTAAACCTATGATTTGTTATTTCTCTCTCATATGGACTCTAATCAAGTTGTTGTCAGCCTCCATGGTTTCATACCAGTAATATCCCTACTCCTCTCGTGACTTTAATCATTTATCTTGATATTGATTAAGTTATTTAGTGGAGATATCATGTTAACCCTTTTCATGGAATTTGTCTATTTTCTTAATTTCTACTATTTTAGCACATATTAGACTCCGGTAATGTCATTAGGTTTCATATACTATGATGAAGTAGGTGGTATTTGGATTTTCCCTCAATGTCTTGGAGTTTATATATATGTAGTTATATCATGCACTGGATTTTACAATCATCACTTATTATAGGTGTAAATTATTAAAAGCATTAGTCTTAGCATATATAACCATTGAGAACTATTTAATAATCATTAAAGCCTAAGGAACTTGAATTGTAACATCCCTTAGGGTGTGTTGCTAAAAATTATAAAACCACCATGGGTGGCCTATGTTTTGATTTAGATTTTACGGTGTGTTCTTTTGACCCTATCTTCTCAAATTTTAAATGAATTTAGTTATATGTAAAATAAATTAAATAAAATAGGTAAAGGAAAACCATATCCCTTTGATTTTTTCTATTATTATTGATTGCTTAGGCTTAATATGCTCTTAAAATTAAAATACCCAATTTAGATGAATGAGAGACTTCATGGGATTTTAGGCCTAATAAGCCTATGATATGATTTGACCCAACATATGATGTGAGTTAAATTGTTATTAAATGTGATGGATAGTTTAATTAAATTAGTAATTAAATGGTACAGTTAGTCTTTAGGGCCCTGAAAATTCGTATTTCCATTCCAAGAGTGAGAAATGGGTTCCGACTCAGAATCCTATAAACCTACTCTTTGAATTTCATTTTTTAAAAGACTATAATTAAATGATTGTTTTTCTTAGTCTGTGACACATTGGTTCTCATATGATTCCATGGACTGAATCACTTGAAAACTGAATTATGTATTCTATGAGTGATACTTGGAATCCCTATATAGACTACCAAGCATAGAATTAGATGTATAATCATTATTATGCCATGGGTGATACTTGGACTCCCTATATGGACAATGAAGGATGGACTCAGATGGAAGATTATTAGATATGTCATGAGGGACACATGGGAACCCATGATGTATAATTAAAGATAAACTCAGAGGGAAGTGACATTACACTACACCTTCAGTGATACTAGGGTTCTTATTAGGAATTCCTAGGATGTTCATGTAAGTTGATTGCTTTATGTTATGTCTGGAGAAATACCTGATTTCCAAATTATGAACACCAAGGAAAATTTCAAGATTATTTCTAGTTGAATAATAAAATTATTAAACGAAGACAAATAAAAATATTGGTTTTGTTCCGATCCTTGATTTAATATTAGAATTATTATACATTTCCTATTCATATATTAGTTATGAGGGATGCTTCGGCTATGATCTTGGATATGAGATTTTATTAAAAATTAAATCATGGCTAATTGATTACATAGATATATTACTTTTGGGATGAAGTAAGTAGGATAGGATGGGTGATCTATGGGAACCCATACCTATATGGTTTATTTATTACCACACTCCATTTTTATGTTTTAGAATTTTCTGCACACGGTTTATTATATATTCACCAACTTTATTTTATTAGACATCATTGGTGATGGCCAATTGAGTTTATATCACACCATGTTTTATCCTCCATTTGGTAATAATATAAAAATCATGGATTTAGGTAGGGCGAAGGGTAAGGAACTTCCATGGATGCATGATTACTTGGATAGGATAATGTAAATGGGAAGAGAACTGATCATATCATCAAGATACTGTTTTATATATCCTTGGGTATTTATTTCATTTTTTTTTGTATCATGTTGTGTATTCCTGGTCCCCTAATCCCCCTATATCTCCATTTTGTATAGCATGCCATTATAATGATATTGTATATTTAATTAATGGATGATACTACTTGGTTAATTATATGATGGAGGTTTATTATTCATATATTTAGTTATCTTTATCCTATTTCTATTGATTGATATGATTATACCATTGTTATATAGTATGATCATGATGGTGTATTCTCTCCACTATTCCCCCATGAAGCCTCACTGCTAGTCAGAATCCTCTGGCATACGGGGAGGTGTGTTTGAGGTCATGTTTTCAACCAGGTTTGGTTAATATTTAGTGAATTAGGTCTGGGATGTCAAACTATTTTGAGAGTTCTTCTCTCAATTGTTTAATTTTACATGATCTTCAGTTATCAAAAAAACTCTTAGTTATGTATGTTTTTGGTTTTAGCCATTATTTTATGAATTACTGCATTATCATGTAGTTTTTTTCATTTTCCTAAAATAGATCTAAAATATTTGTAATCGATATAAACTGACTGGTTCAATTTATTTTACTAATAGACTAATCATTGGTCAATTTTGGTTTTCACTTAAGATATTTTTTTAAAATCAATCGGTTGAAACTGGTTTACATAACTTATTTAAACTGATTTTTCACACACATTCCCAAATATGGGGGGGGGGGTTTGTGGATATTGGGGGGGACACACAATGGAATTCATGGTATTAAAGGGAGGCATGTATTGCTATAGTGAATCGCAAGATGTAGCTGGGTGGTAAGAGTATTAGTTTTCAGAGGCATGCCGGGCTAGAATGATCAGGGGGCCGGTGCCAACTTTTGATATCCTCCTAGTATTTTTAATCAAAAAAGGAAATATATATTGTTAAAATTTATGAAACCTACTCCAATACCATGTTACAATGGATGTTCACATATCAAAATTCCCAAGATACTCGTATTGGGAGACGTGGCATTTATTTATAGTGAATAATTACGAGTACCTTTCGGATTTGAGATAGAAAATCAGAAAACCACTAACATGGAAATTAGAATACATGATGAAATAATACATAAATCTGGTTCAATAGCTGAATGGTTTTTAAAATGGGAAAATATTTTCTATAATTAACTTTTTCTCATGTTTTTAAAAATTAATCTATAATTCTATTTCTCTATTTTACTATTACTAGGGATATTTTGATTGTTTCATTGGAAATAACAATGTAAATTTATATTGTATGTAAACATGAAACTCATGGCAAGATTACAGGGAAGAGGAATCAATAAGATGAACAAGGGAAACCTAGAAATGAAAATACCTCTTAGTTGAAGATTTCAATATTCATTTGCGTTGAGTTTGATTGATTCCTCATAATAATAACAAATGGGTTCTCTCTTATGATGTTATCTTGAAGCCTCAAGAATCACCAAATGTTTTAGAATGAACTTGATTATCTAAATGGTTTGGTAAAACCTCTAACCCAAAGGTAAAGGAGGAATTAAGAAACCATGAGGCCATTTTATCCAAGAGAATGAACTTGTCTTCTCAAAAAATGAGGACTCTAAAATCCATTTAAATAGATCTCTACCATTAAATAATAAATCCTATCAGAATCCAAATGTTTGGAAATGGTTAATCATTTTTTTAACTCGATTTTAAAAAATAACCTTATCTATTAATCTAGTTTATAAACTCTTTTAAAATAAATTATATATTTCCACATCATATCATGATATTTTAATTACTGAAGGAATATTATAATCATATTGGGAGTCTATTTAAGTGATATCATATATCATTCTATGAAAGAACCTCAACATGGTAACTTCTACAACATGAAAATACTGGACATGATGTGAATATTTTCACCATGTCATGGTCTATGATTTAATGTAATGAATAACAAAATCTCCCACATACACTAAAGATTCACATACCTTATAAAAAACTTCACAACTCTTTTTATATCAGTATGAACTACATTAGACATGATTATAATTATCTATCTAATAATTTAAAGAAAAACTTTGTCCCAAAAATTAATACTTATTCAGGACTATATGTGTGAACCTTCGGGCCTTTTCAGTATTGAAAAAACATTATTTCTCTAATACATAATTATAAGAATAGAAAAGTATCTAGGAAAATGTAAATATTACTTAGGCTACAAAATGGGTCTAGAATGATCTTGATTGAACTGAATCATATCTCCATATAAAAATAACCAATACATGATGTATCTCTATTCATTATTTTCATGCTTACATAATACATTTGTCTTGGACATTGAGTAATAAATAGATATAGAACATGTAATTATAGTTTAATCAAAATCATACATTCATGATTCACCAAAATAGACTGACCAATATGAATGAATACATCTCTTTCATTCATCCTTGTATTTGATAACATCACATCATACTCAACTAAGAATGTCCATGAATTTCCTTAGTATAAATGTATCATGGGCCCAAATGTCATATTTTCAAAAAAGAGGAAAAATCCTTAATTGGTCAAACTTAACTAACGACTTGATCAAAAAAATAATCAGTCACACCATAATTAGCACAACCGTAAGGCTTATGTATGAAAGGAATCAAAGTATGAAGGTTCCCATGATGAGTATCAAGTAAAACTTAGGTTATGTGGATTCATATTATGTATAAACCCATTAATATATCATTGACCATATTTTATTACATGGGATACAATTTCAAAAATCATTCAAGATAATAAGTCTCTATATATTATCTAATTAGTCTACTGTGAATCAAATACAAGACTTATAAATATAAAAATATTAGTAATTAATCATAACCCATAATAATCCATATCGATCAACTATTAGAAATAAATCAATGTCTTAAGTTAAGGGGATATTATTAGTACACTATTCATGTAATATCTGAAACACATATAAATGAATGATGAATATAAGATTCCTTTATTAGAAACCAATGATACATTTTAGAAAAATTACATTAAATCTCTCATGTAACCAATATCATGAGATTCAATATGACCCTCTTGATTTCTCATTGTTAATGGTTTTGTGAATAGACATACTATTGGCCCATAGGAGACTATTAGCCACCATCTCTAGTATTAATAGTTTTAATAATCACAAATCATGTCAATTCCTATTAATAATTTATAAGCATTTCAATCATGACTATTTGAGTTTCAATATGTGAAATTATGTTTATCTATGATCTTATATAAATTCAGTACATAATGTTAATATATATTTTGTAAGACATTCCAATAAAAAAATATTTTCTAAGTATAACAGACTGACATCGACAGAAGAGATGAGATGCCGATAGTTCAACGGAGTCCCTGATAGATGACCTACTAACACAGATGACCTACCGATAGATGACCTGCCAATGCAAATGACCAACCGAAAGATGATATACCGATGTAGATTATCTACCAATGAAGATGACCTACTGATGTAGATTCCCTATCGTCAGTTCAAATGACCTACTAGTACATGGTGCAACCGACAGAAGAACTCACCAATAGTAAAAACGAGTCACCGATGCATGGAATAAAAAACACAATGACACACCAATGGAATGAGTCGATGACATAAGTATATAACGATTAAGGAATCCCTGGTAGACTGTTTAAAATTTCATTAATTTAAAATTACTTCTAACGGTCATATTTTGAGTTTTTTAATGCGCCTGGTTAATTTAATGCTTTTCTACATACATCATAATTGAGTCTTTCAGAAATACGAGGTATGGTATCTACCTCAAACATAAACATTTTTGGCATAAAAATAATATATAAACAATTAATAGTGCATGTAATGGAGACACATGCGCTGACACGCATACACATGAAGATACGAAAAGACCCCCACGAGAAACACACATAATGAAGAACACAAGAAGAATTTTTCATTACTGGTTGTTGTGAACTAGAGAACTAATGTTATTTAATGTTCCATCATCTCTACAGCATCCAAATAAACAAAATGAGGATAACATATCACCCACCTTGAAGATAGAACACTGTGCTTCACGAAACACTATTTTATGTGGATGTTTCCAAAATAGGACTCGAGCTTGATCTCTGATATGTCATAGAGTCTATAGTGGAATTGGATAAGTCTATGAGCATATCTAATACCTTTTTAATATATTCTACTATATTGTGTACTATTTTTCTATGCTTTAGAGCAGTGTGTGTGTCTATAATAAAAACACACACATTCTCTTACACTAAACTGGAGGATAGTTGATATCCTCATATAACTGTCTTCTTAGAATTGTTTATCCCACAAAGAACTAATGAAAAGGTCATGTGTGACCTAGTTGTGTTTCTTCACATATAGAACTATTGTATAGGTCTTGTGACCTTGACAGTCTGTGTACTATTGTGTTTACCATGATCTAGGGTGTGGATCAAAATATTTATTTATATATATTTCTTAGTGGCAGGTGATCACCAACTAGAGATGACTAAGTCTAATATTAAGATTCATCTTATGGTTTTATATACACTGTTTTGGTCAATTTGGTATTTCTAAGGTTTAAATCATAGTTTAGAAACCTAAATTTTACATTAATATTTAGTCTTGGATTGTAGTTATAACTATTATTATTTATTATAGTAGTTTAAAAAATTTTATCAATATCTCACATTGTTATAACTGAGAATTAATCAATGTTCTGAGAAACTATTTGAAGAGTCAAGCAATTATAATTTCACAACATTGGTCAACTGTCCGGTTTTTTTTTAAATTAGGGGAATATATTTAATAAACATTTTAACATAAATTTACATAGGAACTCAATTCACCCCCTTCTGGAGTGTCCCACTATGACCAACATTTGGTATCAAAGGTTGATTGTAAGTTGCTGTTTCCAAAATTTTAAATATGTTTTAAAAATATTTTTCTACTGTGATTTTAGTTATATTTTAAAGATATATAAATTTCTGTTAGTTTTAAATTTATAGTTCTTTAAAAGCCTATTTATTCAATATGGATAATAGATTGGATGGTGATGATTCCAACATACCTCCATTCTTTAATGGAACGAATTGTGCACAATCGAAAATTAAAATGAAAATGCACCTATAAAGTATGGGTTTCGAGATTTTGTTTTGAATTATAGATGAACATAAGATTCATGATACTGCTAGAAATACTTGGTATGGACCAAAAAAATACATCGATAAAAAATAATTGTATGTCCAGAAATTCCCTATATTGTTCGTTAGGTGATGAATAGTTTAATTGAATTTCTACATGTAAAACTGCCCAGGAAAATTGGCACACTTTATCTGTTTCACATGAAGGGGCCTCCAATGACAATGAAATGAGACTTAACACATATTATATTAAATATGATAACTTTAAAATGAAGCCTCATGAACCTATTTCATACATGTATCTCAAGTTTAATGAAATTATGAGTACTATGATCTCTCTGGGAAGGGATGTTACAACCAATGTGAAAATCTTGAGAATACTTAGATGCTTACTAGATAGATGGAGAGGAACTTCTATATCAATTAGAGAATATTTTAAATTTTATATGCTACCAGTAAAGGACATGATAGGAATGTTGATGATGTACGAGGAAGAACTAAAAATCAAAAAAGAAGAGGATGATGAACCTAAAATAAAATATGTTGCTTTCAAATATACTACCACCAAGAAGGAGGAAAAAGTACAAGATGAAACGAAAAGTCCAAGTGATGAATAATCATCAGTAGACAATGATTAAGAGATGACTAAAATAGCCATAAGATTTAAGAAATTTTATAGAAAAAATAAATTCATTAAAAAAACCCAACTACCAAGGTAAGTATTATCACAAGGGAAACTAGAAAAAGAATATGGAGAAAGGTGATAATTTAAGTGAAATAATCTATTATGAATGCAAGATAAAGGGACATGTAATGGCTGACTATCCCAAGCTAAAGTACAAGAATATTTATGATGATAAGAACCTATATTATAAAAAGTCAATGAAGGCAACTTAGAGTTCTTATAAGGACATTTCAAGTAACTCACAATCCCTTCATGACGAAAAATATAATAAATAAAATATGTGTTTTATGATAAACACATATAAGGTAACATTAAACTCTTATATAAAGATTTATTATTATTCTAGAGATGAATGTGATTAGGAAAATATGAAAAATGAGGAAAAATTTTAATATTGAAAAATTCTAGAAGAAACATGTAATGATTTAAAAGTTAAATAAAATTATTTAAATAAAAATAAAGTTTTGACTACCACATTTAAATATTAACTTGCTATAGAAAAAGAGAAAAATTCTCAACTGCTTAAGGAGAAAAATGAACTTAAATTGTCAAATGCGCAATTGAAAATGGATCTAGATAGATTTAAGAATGGTAATGACATATTAGTTCATATTATTGGTAAAAAAGTATCTCATATGTATACTATTCGAATAGGATACTATCCCGAAATGAAAACTATGACAAAAAATCATTTCGTATCAATATCGGGAAAATCTAGTTCTCAAAATTTTTCTTTAAATTACAGCTATGAAACATCTTCCACTATTTCATGTTTTTCTTGACCAAATAAAGTTTATTTTTTAAAATAAATTACATAATGATTATAGGAAACACATGAAGCAAGTAATGGTTCCCAAATCTCTTATTGCTACTACTACTGGACACAAACAAATTTGGGTACCAAAAAATTTTCTTGTATACTATGTTTTGTAGAAAAACTATTTGAACAATTCTAATAAAATATTATGGTACCTGGATAATCGATGTTAAATAAACATGATATGGTATTACTTATTCTATAAGGACTCTATAAATATTTATGGTGGTCATGTAACCTTTGGTAATAATTCTAATGGAAAAAATCAATCGCCTTGGCCAGATTGGTAACTCTAATTCAGTTTAATTTTCTGGTGTACTTCTTGTTGATGGATTAAAATACAATCTATGTAGTATCTATAAGTTAAGTGATGATGGTTTTAATTTTAAATTTCAAAATGATGCATCCAATATGTTTAACTCTTAAAATAATTTAGTATTTTATGCTCTTAGAAGTTAAAATGTTTATGCTGCTAACATAGATTCCTTAATTTTGCAAAATTCTTCCTTCTTGTGTGATTTTCAAAAATAATCTTGGCTTTAGGATATGAGATAAGGACACTTATATGTACACTCAATTAGAAATATTACTAGAAAATGCATAGTCAAGTATCTACATGAACTTGTGTTTTTGAATGACAAAGTATCCAATCCTTGTCCAATGGGTAAGCAACACAGAATCCCTTTCAAACCAAAGAAATAAGTTTTAACTTCTCAACATCCTAAGTTGGTTCACATGGATTTTTTGGAACTTCTAGAGTATCATGTCTAAGTGGGAATAATTATGTATATATTCTTGTATATAACTACTCTATATATACTCGAACCTTCTTCTTGTCTCACAAAAGTGAATCTTTATCTCATTTACCCGATTATTCTATCACTGTATAAAATATTAGTGTTATGAGAATTAAAACCCAGAGAAGTGATCATGGACTTGATTTTAAAATCCATGAGTTTGAATCATTTTTCTCACAAAATGGCTATAGTCAAAACTTCTCTGCACCTTGGACACCACAACAAAATGGAGTTTTAGAAAGAAAAAATAGAACCCTGCGAGAATTTTATAGAACCATGCTTAGTGAGTATGAACTTACTATATACTTTTGGGATGAAGCTATCAATACAACATTCAATATAATCAATAGTGTCTTGATTAGAAAAAAACTTAAAAGAACTCCCTATTAATTGTGGAACAATAGAGAACCCAAGGTTAACTACTTCAATGTTTTTGGTTTCAAAGTCTATATTCTTAACACTAAGTATAATATGAATAATTTTTCCTCCAATAGTGATGGAGGAATTTTCCTAGGTTATTCAATTTCTAGTAAAGACTATATTGTCTTCAATAACATAACCAAATGTGTTGAAGAATATGTATATGTGGAGTTTGATGAAATAGATCTACATGAGCCAAAAACCTCTCTAGAGAATATTGAGGATGATATTTCAAATCTAGATATCAATACTAAATATTCTGACCATCCTTTGATGAAATTTGTTAAAAAATATTATTCTGGAAATTCTCCAGATTCTAGTCAAGATGAACATGAACCTATTTATGATCTTTAAGTGACTATCCCTTTGTTTTCTTGAATTTTTAGAACTCACAAGAACCATCCATTAGATGATATTGTTGGGGATTTAGAAAAAGAAACATAGACTAGGGGTTCACTAGGAATGTTGGCCGAACATCAAGATTTTCTGTCATAACTTGAACCTAAGAACATCAATGATGCTATCAATGATTAATTTTGGTGATGGTTATGAAATAGGAGTTAAATTTTATTGAAACAAACAAATTTTGGAAACTTGTAGATATACCCAATGATACCTCGACTATAGGAACTAAATGTGTGTTTAGGAATAAAGTAGATAAAGCTGGTAACATAGTTAGAAACAAAGTAAGATTGGTTGTACAAGGTTATAATCAAGAAGAAGGAACTGACTATGAGGAAACCTTTACACATGTAGCATGAAATGAGGCCAGAATCTTGTTTTCCTATGCATCACATCGAGATTTCATAGATTATCAAATGGATGTCAAGAGTGAATTCATAAATGGGTATATAGTTGAAGATGTATTTGTTGAACAACCACCTAGTTTTACAAATCCCTACTTTCAAAATCATGTTTTAGAATTAACAAAATATTTAAATGGTTTAATTCAAGCTCCAATATCTTGGTATGATAGGCTCATCACTTTTCTTTTTTCTTGATATTTTAAAAAAGTATAGCTGATCTTAATTTATTTATGAAAAGAATTTCCAATGATCTTTTAGTAGTTAAAATTTATGTAGATGATATTATTTTTGGATCTTCTAAAATTTATTTATGTGTTGATTTTTCAAAGATGATGAAAAGTTAATTTGAAATGAGTTTAATGGGTGACCTAAAATTATTTTTTGGATTTCAAATATTTCAAAATAATGACGGTATTGTTTTGAATCAATTTAAATATACTAAGGATATTTTAGAAAGATTTCCCTTTAAAATAAATAATTGTAGTGACACTCCAATGAGTACCACTTGTAAGTTGTACCTTGATGAAGATGGTAAATTTGTTGATCAAACCACTTATAGAGGAATGATTGGGATTTTAATCTACTTAACAACTAGTAGACCATACATTTTGTTTAGTGTGTGTGCATGTGTGCATATTTTTAGTAAAACCCAAAATAATTTCATCTTCTTGCTATTAAAAGGATTTTTAAATACCTCAAACATACTTCCAACTTAGGACTATTTTATCCCATAGAATAACCATTTGATTTTGTGAGTTATTCATATTATGAGTTTGGTGGCTGTAAGCTAAATAGAAAAAGCACCTCTATAACATATCACCTTTTGGGAAAGTCTCTAGTTTCATGATATAGTAAGAAAAAAAATTATATTGCATTATCTACTACCTAAGCTAAATATATATCTACTAGTAATTTTTGTGCACAAATTTCTTGGATGAAACCCAGATTACATGATTATAGATATCAATTCAGACATGTCCCTTTAAATTATGATAACACAAGTGATATTAATATTTGTTTGAATCCTGTTTCACATTGTAGAAAAAACACATTGATATAAGCAATCAGTTTTTGAGAGACCATTATCAAAAGGGTGATATTAATTTAGATTTCATTGGAACATAACATCATCTTGATGAAATTTTTACTAAGATATTGAACATTGAAAGAATAAAATACATTAGTCTTAAGTTAGGAATGATCAATCTATAGGACCTTGTGTTTCTATTCCATTCATTATTTTAATTGAATATTTAATAATAAAACTAATAGTATGAAGCTGACAGTGTCATGCTAACCCTGATAACTTTGTCACACCGACACAATTGTCATGTCGATACTGATAACATTGTCACACCACCACAATTATCATGTTGACACCAACAACTTTTCAACCCGACACCATTAGTGTTATGAAAAATCATTCATGCTGACACCAATGAATCACTGTTTTTATCCGTATCTTCTTTTCACCAAAATGACACTATTTCATTGATTTTGTTGAACCATGTTCACTATTTCATGATTTTTTTATTTCTAAATCACTAAATGATATAAGTTTGAATCAATCCACTCTACATCTTTACCCCTACACTCACTTAGCCATTTCTCTCTCCACCCCAGAACATTTGCCTTCTGACCTCCAGAATGAAATATTGGAATGGTGTGTGTGTAGAGAGATCTTGATGGTGGTGAGTCTCATTCAACTAATAAAAATAATTGTTAATTCATAAAATCTTCTAGACTTGTGAATCCTGTTCAGGAAAACCATGTTGTAACTCCAAAAAAGTGATTCTTGTAGAATAGCTATTGGAAAGAAAATCTTTGCTGCTCAAGGTACTACAAGATCAGGGATGCCTTGAGTGGTTCTCAAATATTGAAATAGACTTTTACCAGAAGCTAGTTAATGAATTTTATATAAATATGGAATTCCTACTTGAAAAAAGTCATGTTTCATGGTTCCAGCCCATAGTTAAAGGGAATCGAATCTCATTCTCTTCAATAAAATTTGCCGAATGTCTTAATGTTCATCCTGAAGGTGTATTTGATTATTTTCAAGGCACCTCTCCACCTGAGAGTGTTATTTTATACATTGAGACAACTCTGAAGGAGCTGACTAAAATTGATGATCACATTAGTCTCATTGCTATAGATTTAAGTATAGAATTTAGGATATCGTTCTTGTTTATTCAAAATAAGATATATCCCATGAAAGAGAAATTTTCCTCTATGAGGTGTCATGATGTCTACTTGGTTTATCTTCTAGGAAAATGGATCAAGGAAAATTTTTGTAGATACCTTGCGGTGAACTTGATTTAAATGACCAAACCTTCCTAAAAACCCAATTCCCTGTTTTATCCAAGGATGATCTCAACTATGTTGAATGATAAAGGTTGTGTTAATGAGGGGGAAGAAGTTGTTTCTGAGTGTAGTGGGATCTGCCTCAGTAAGCCAATCTTTATGAGTATTAAGATAAATAATAACCCATGAAAGAGAGAATTGGTTGGAGATAAATATAAGATTTATGATAAGTTCAATCCAGTGGACCATCCAACTAGGCCAAAGAATATGGATGATCCTAGTTTAGGACCAAATGTGGATGTTGTTTACTCTTCAGAAGAAGAAGAACAAGAAGAGCCTACGACTCTAGTTAGATATCAAGGGACACCTATCGATGATAAGAGTGATAATAAAAACACTGAACCTCGCAATGGTTTTTCTTTTGGACATCCTACTCCTCTACATTCCTTAACCTCTTATAACATGACAGTTGAAGAATATGGAGATGAGTTGACTGAAGTCTTAGTCAGTGTTGAATATGATAGTAGATCCAGTGGATCTGATGAAGAAGAAGAAGAAGGTAGTGAATATAATTAAAGTTGCAGTGGTAGTAAAGAGGAATAAGGTGAAGTTGATTCTAATAAAAATGGAAATGAAGAGAATATGTCTGGACATGATGATGATGAATGTAGTGAGATTGATGATGACTAGAATAAGAATTATAATGGTGAGTATTTTTAAATGATTGAAGCTGTGGATCATGCACAATTGGAATAACATATTGAAGTTGTTGTTGAAGTAAGAGAAAATGCTGAAGTCCGCGATGAAGTGGAAGATCAAAATTTTCTTCTCACTCAGTTAGAATATGAAATAAAGAGACTTCATGCTGAAGATGAGAAACTAGTGAGGAGATCTCAAATTGAGGGGGAGCCTCAAGAAAGGGGAGATCAAGGAGGTGAATATCATCAACATGGAAGAGTAAGAATTGACACTCTCACTCTTCTGGATGATGATGTAATGGTTTAATGGGAAAGAAATCCTGGGTATATAGCACTAGTTTTAGATATGAAGACCCAGATGATGAAGTATATTTTCCTATTTCAAGATAATCAGTGGATGATACTCTTCTGACTGACTCTGTCACTAAAGATTATTTTGAAAGGTTTAAAGAAGAAGTTTGTTAAGATATTAGTGTATCAATTAAATATCGTATGGTACCTGAGATTCACATAGCTGGAAGAGAAAACATGGTGTAGAGTGATGAATTAAACTCTCTTAGATCTTTAGTAGAAGAAAGGAGGCAGTTAGGGAAAGAAGTTTATGTTCCATGTGAGACAGTGGGTATAAGTGAGGCTGATGCAACCAATGATTCAAGGAATTTGATTGAGGAGATTCAACCCAACTTAATTACAACTGTTGAGAATCTTTTTCAAGAACTACTATGTTATGGAAGGAAATGATTGGGATTTCTTATACAATAAATAATTTGACCTCAGAGTACAAGGGTTGTGTGGAGGATCTTCTTAAGGACTAGCAGTCTTATACCTTAGTTCCTACTGATATTCCATCTACATGTAGTCTTACATAATAGATATTGGATATTAAGGAAGTTCACGATGTTTTTAAGTAAGAGATTCAACCTCTCCTTTATGCTTCTAGTTTGGCCAAAATTGAAGTGATTGAGAAGAATATTGACCATGTTCAGGATATGGTCAGACTCTATTCCAAAAATGACGAGACTACAAATTATCATATCACGGAAAAAGTTGACTACTATTTCCAGAAGATCATTAACAATCATCAGTTTACCAGTCTATTCAATTATTTGGCAGAGAACACGTATTTTCCTCCAATGACCAGATATTTTAAAGATAAACTAAAAAAGTTGAAACACCTCACTCCTCTTTTGTAAAACTTCCGGTAGAATAAGGATGACTTTGAGAAATCCATTAAGTATAGTGGCGATATTATTAAGAATTTCATCATGCTGTTAAATCCACACCTTAATGTACAAAGTGAAGATATTTTAGTTCCTGATGATGCAACTCTTCAACCTACTATATAAGTTCCTCCTCCTTGAATGTCATTTTCTAATGCCTTGCCTCAAATTCACGCAGTGATTCAAGAAGATATTGAACGTCCTATGTTGTCACAACACAAACCATTTCTTATATATAATGTTCTATAAGTATTAAAAAATTTCATCAGACCCTCCAATTTCGAAGCCACCACATACTGGTCCCTCCACTGATCTCTCTAAGAAAGGGAAGGAACCTCTTCATCCTGAGCCGTAGTGTGGATCATTCTCTGATAGGGCTGTTTTGTTGACTTTTATTATTTTTGTAGGAATATTTGTAACACATTGTGGTTTATTGAATAACAGAACATTGTGTTCTTGTATTTCATATATTTATCTTGTATTATTCATTGATACTTCTTATTTTTTTCTTACACTCCAATGGGGGGGAATAGTTTTAGCTCCGCTTGTACATTTTGATAATTCCAAAAGGGGGAGAATAGTTTGGAATTACCACTAAAATTTACTTTACCTATAAAACTTATCTATACATTATGAACATTATATATATAATATGAAAAACCATAAATATTGGGAGATGATAAGTTGAATGATTTCATTCCACATAATATTATTGTACCAAAAAATTCCATGATTTGTGATCATCAAAAGGGGGGAGATTGTTGGTCCATAGGAGACAGTTGGCCACCCTCTCTAGTATTAATTGTTTCAATAATCAAAAATCATGTCAATTCCTATTAATCATGTCTAAACTTTTCAACCGTGATTATTTATGTTTAAATATATGAAATTATGTCTATCTTTGATCTTATATAAATTTAGTTCATTTTTTATATATATATGTTGTAAGACAGTCCAAGAAAAAATATTTTCTATGTATAACAGACTGACACTGATAGAAGAGATATGATGCTGATAGTTCATCTGAGTCACATACAGATGACCTACCGATATAGATTACCTACTAATAGATGACCTATCAAGGAAGATGAACTACTAACATATGACCTACCGATGTAGATGACCTATTAACGCAGATGACCTACCATCTGTTCGAATGACCTTTCAATGCATGGTGTTACCGATGAAAGGACTCACCGACAGTTAAAACGGGTCACGGACACATGGAAAGTCCAACAGAATGACACACCAATGGAATGAGGCAATGAAAGAAGGAGATACCGATCGAGGACTCACCTATAGACTGTTTGAAATTTCATTCATTTAAAATTACTTCTAAGATTCATATTTTTAGTACTTTAATGTGCCTGATTAATTTAATGCTATTCTATAAACATCTTAAATGAGACTATCAAAAATATAAGTTTATGTATCTACGTCAAACATGCACATTTTTAGGATAAGAAGAATATATATACAATGAATAGTGCATGAAATGGAGAAACAAGAATACACACACATACACAAGAAGATACAAACTGAACCCCATGAGAAACACACAAAAAGAAGAACATATGAGGAAATTTTCATTCATGATTTATATGAACCAGAGAACTACTTTTCATCAAAGTTCCATCATCTCTACATCATCCAACTAATCAAAAGGAGAATAATATCTCACCCTTCTAGAAGATAGAACACAGTGCTTCATGACATTCAGTTTTCATTGTCTGTTTTCATAAGAGGACTTGAGCTTCAACTTTGATATTTCAGAGAGTCCGGAGATGAATTGGATAACACTAAAAGCATATATAATCCCTTATTAATATATTTTGTTCTATTGTGTATTATTTTACTAAAGTATCTAGACGTGTGTGTGTCTGTACTAAAAACACTCACTGTCTCTTGCAATAAACTGGAGGATACTAGATATCCTCAAACAATTATCTTCTTAAACATGTCTATCCCACATAGAATTGTGGAAGAGGTCCTGCGTGACATGGTGGTTTTTGTTCCCATGTTGAACTGTGGTAGAGGTCTTGTGACCTAGAAAGTCTATGTACCGTTGTGTTAACCCAAATCTAGGGTGTACATAAAAATATTTAATTATATTGATTGCATGTTGATAAGTGATCACCAAGTGGAGAGGACTAAGTCTCTGCTTGAGACTGAATGCCTTGTTTTATATCTTTTGTGTTTTTCAGTTTAGTCTTTCTCTGTTTTAACTCGTATATCAAAAAAATAAATTTTACATTGATAGTTAGTCTTAGATAGAAGTTATAATTGATTTTCCTTATTAGAGTACTTTTAAAAGTTTTATAAATATCTCATATTGTTATAATTGAGAATTAATAAATATTCTGAGAATCTATTTGAACAGTCAAGCTATAATAATTTTACTACCTTCATTTACTGGAATGTTTTGTTTTAAATTGGGGTAATCTCATTAATAAACCTTTTAACTGAAATTTTTATAAGAACTCAATTCAACCCTCCTCTTGAGTGTCCTAACCCAACCAAAACCTTATATATTCTCTTTTATAGCCACTCAATAGATACTTAATATCCCATCATAATGATATCTTGAATTAGGTTGTTTTTTAGAATGATTTTTTTGGTTTTTCATTAAAATGATCTTTCAATATATATATATTTTTATATAAACTCTCAATTGATCCCTTAATACAATGAACACACTAATTTAAATGATGATCATATTGATTTAAACAAATTCCTCTACAATATCACATGTGTCTAATATCCAGAAATTCAACATGACCCTCATTCTTCTTTTCTTTGTTAATATTTTTGTAAAAAAATCAATCATTTTCAGTTATATAATCACCAAAATAATATTTACATCACCCCTCTCAATGATCATTGAATGAGATGGTATTTATGAATGATTAGTTTGTTCCTTTGGTGAGATTATGGTTCCTTGGTCTGTAAAATAACTCCATTATTTTTAATATAAACCTCAATTGTTCCCTCAATGATAGGAACCACTACAATATTATTAATGAAATCCTAGATCGAAATTTTTTTTTCATAGGATATTATGCTGTGATGTACTATTCATATTTCATTGATTCTTCTTTGGTTTCATTTTTGGAAGTCTTACAACATATATCTCAACAATTGTGAAAAAAACATTATTGTTTTCTGATATAATCATTATCAAATTAGAAACTAACATTAGTATAACCCCTTATATTATACTCACCCTCACATCTAAATACCAAGAGCATATATTTTTCCACATGTACTTTAGGATATTATTGGTGGAAATATAGTGACTCTCAATAAGACTAGACTACTATCAATTTTTATGTTCAAAATGTGAGTGACTTTGGGTTGAGTATATAACATGAGATACATGATAGATTATATAGAATTAGAATAAAAAATCTTATCCATACTTTATAACTATAAAGAAATATTATAAATTTCCTAATATGTTTTCCACAAATCATTGATAAATAAGGGGTTATCAATTTTTATGTTCAAAACGCGAGTGACTTTGCGACGGGATCCCGTTGCTGAAAACGCTGTCGCAACTACACTTATTTGCGACGGACCCGTCGCTAAAGCCTTTTTTTTCGACGGTCATTCTCCCCGTCGCAAATAGTATTCCGTATTTTTGTAAAAAACTTTTAAAATAGTTTTTGCGACGGGACCCGTCGCAAATACCTTTTGCGACGGTACCGTCGCAAAAACTATTTTTTAAAAAAAATAAAAAAACTATTAATAATACTAGTATTTGTGACGGGCATAGTATCCCGTCGCAAATACTATTTTTATTAAAAAAAATAAAAAACTATTAATAATACTAGTATTTGCGACGGGCATAGTATCCCGTCGCAAATACTATAAAAAAATAAAAAAATAAATTATTAATAAATTATTTTAATTAATATAATAATAGAATTATAATTCACAAATAAAAATAATAAATTATTAATAAATTATTTTAATTAATATGATAATAATAGAATTATAATTAAAAAATAAAAAATAACAGAATATTAATAAATGATTTAATTAATATAATAATATTAGAATTATAATTCATAAATAAAAAAATATTAATAAGTTATTTTAATTAATATAAAAATAATAGAATTATTTTACATTCAAATATTAAAATAATTCAAGTGTTACAAAAAATATAATTAAATTATAATATTATAAAATTTTAATATATATATAAAATTTAATATTATAAAATATAAATAATATTATTATTCATATTAATATTGTTATTTAAAAATATAATATTATTAATATTTTATAATGAGACAGAAACTACGAATAGAAAAAAAAATATTCTGATTTCACAAATTTTATAACATAAATACAATCTCTAATCTGAAGGAGGGGGGAGGTGGGGGATCTGCAGATGGTGGTGGAGAAAACTCCATCCCTAAATCATGAGTGAGTCGGCGCATGTACTCCATCTGCTCCTGATGCTGCTGCTGCCACCGACTCGCCTGCTCCTCGTACAGCTGCTGCTGGCGTCGACGCTCCTCCTCATGCTGCTGACGCATCTGCTCCTGCTCCTGTCGGAGACTCTCTATCTGTGCAGTCTGAGATCGCAACTGATCCTCATACTGTGTAGTAGAAGAAGATGCACGAGATCCTCTCGAGCTGGACGCCGACATCGCAGCACTGCCATAATAATCTCCGGGAGTCAGTCGAGAGCCGATACCAACTACCCGGCCCTTCTCGAAGGCATACTGGGTGGCCTGCATCCATGCCGCTTCATCAAACTAACGGGCAGTGGTCTGATCTGATGACTCGGCCTGACTCTCAGGACGGGCCTGTGATGCTGCGGCCTCATATGACTCCTATAGTTTCAATTTAAAATTAAAATTGTGAATATATTATATGCAGTTAATTTTTAAACTTGAAAACAAATAATACTGACCACGATGTGATGCTGACGATCACCTCTGAGCTCCCCAGTAGCAGGATCACTATACATCCTCCGATATACGTCGTACTCTGTAATATCGGGGTGCTCGACAGCCTATAAGAATAAAAAATAAACTGTTAATATTTACAATTATATAAAATATTTATAAATAATGTACATACCAGATACTGTCTATGAGTACTGAAAGAACGACTCCCAGCTCGATGAGTCACCTCCTGTCTCCCCCGATTCTGCCTCCCCACCGATGATCTCCTCTGAAAGGCACCACTCAACCAGTGCGCACATAATCCATCCCATACATGGGATGAAATGTACTCTGGTTGGTGTGCTCTACATGACTCCTCAAAATCTGACACTCCTGCTTTCTTCATCGCAGCTATTCTTAAATTGTGCAAAAACTGACGAAGGAGATCACGCATGGCCACCTCCCATGCCTCGTGGATGGCGTCACGCATGGTATCCTCGATCGGATACCATAAACCCTACAAATAAATCAAAATATCAAGTTAGAAATGAAATAATTTTCAAAATAAAAATTATTTATTTACGTACGTACCAACCAATGGCCGAACATGGCCTGCTGCACATCAATGGGAATCTGCTCCCATGTGGTCCACGGCTGAGAGAAATAGTTGCGCAAAATAGCGCTGCCCTGTCCGACTGCTACATGCAGAAAACTGAAAAATAATAAACATTTATTATGTGAATAGATTAATGAAATCTTAGTCAAATACACAGGTTATCACACAGGTTATCACACCTCCGGGTGCGCGGATCAAACCCAAGACGTGGACGTCGCTCGGGGACGGGGTCAGGAATTATCAATCGTGCAAGACCGCGCCCCCTCCGCGTACTCCCTGGAGCGCCTGCAGGCTGAGGGTCATCTGCCAGCAACTCATCCGCATCGAAAGGCAGGTCAGCATCCGCCAACTCACGAAATGTGGCCTCGTCCATCGGAAATAGAAAATGTTAATGTTAGCAAATAATTTATAATTACTATTATATATACATATATACATATTATGATTGTATATAAATACCTGGAATACTATCAGTGTTCATCTTCATCATCATCTTCATATATGTCAACGTCATCTTCATATTCCTCCTCAACATCATCGATATCCATTCGAGTTACAGTTGCTTCATCTCTTACCATTTCAAATTCATATGTGACATCATTAACATCATCGTCATCACCGACTCTTAAATGTGGGGTGTCGTCATCGATACTCATGTCTCTTTGTAAAAAAGATTGATTTTGAGTACTCTCTTGAAAAACTTCAATTCTTTGCACATCAGTGAAAGCACATTCACTTTGACTAAACTGATTGTCTCGAATTTTGATTTTTATTACACTCCACCAATCAGTCAATTCTCTCGATGTTGCACAGTACTTCTCGTAATAAACTTGATATGCCTGTTGAGATAATAAGAATGGTTCATTTACTGCTAGAACACTTTTACATTTAATATCGATGATTCCATGAGTCGGATGAACACGCACGCCTCTCTCTGTATCCAACCACCGACATTTGAACATGGTTATGTAATGTTGTCCAAGATAACAGAGTTCAATGATTTCATCAAGTATGCCATAAAAGTCAACTTCATTTTCTCTATGATGAGATCCTCTCAAGCTAACTCCACTGTTCATTGTTTTTTTCGATTCCCCATATGCATGTGTGTGGAATCGAAATCCATTCACCACATATGCATTATAAGTTTTAACAAGTTAGGAAGGTGGGTTACTCAATACACACAGTCGTTTGTCAATTTTATCAGCATGTCGAGACACCTGAAAATTTGTGAAATAATTATCAATATAGTAAACTATACATTGAATGAGTTGCTAAAAGATAAAGAATTTATGTTACCAGTTTTTGAAACCACTGAGAGAAATTTTTCAGTCGACGTTCTTCGAGAGCAGCTGATATAATTTGTGGAATTTGTTTCTTGATATGATTATCATACAACCTATAAAAACCAAAGTTATTTACTGTAACATAAATGATATAATAAGTGATATAAACACTTACAGTACAACTGATGTAATCTCTTCACAGTTGAGTAGAACATACGTATGAGCTCTCTGATGTTCATCATCTGAAAGCCAGCGTTCATAAACTCCACCAAAACCAAGCTCTGACTGGTTGAAAATAGATAATTGATTGTCGATTTCATCAATATTCCTCTCGTTCCATCCCATTCGGTTGTGTTTTGAAGGATACTCAGATTCAAAATAATGGGAGCAGAAAAAAGATATTTCCTCTTGCAAATAAGCTTCTGCAATATATCCTTTAACAGATTCTTTGTTACGTACTTTTCTTTTCAATTTTTGCATGCATCTTTCAAATGGGTACATCCATCGAAACTGTACCGGACCTCCACATTTGGATTCATATGGCAAATGTAACATCAAATGTTCCATTGAGTCGAAGAAAGATGGTGGAAATATTTTTTCCAGTTTACATATAATTACAACAACATCTTTTTCAAGTTTGCCTAGAGCATCATAATCTGCCGTTGCCGCACAAATTTCCTGAAAAAAAGAGAGACATGTCAGTTATGGAATCCCAAATCACAGAATTCAAAAGACCTCTTAATCTAATGGGTAGAAGTCTCTCCATTATAACATGACAATCATGAATTTTTAATCCAGTAATATGACCATTCTTTACACATCTACCCAAATTGGAAGCACAGCCATCTGGAAGTCTCAAATCTGCAATCCACTGACAAAATAATAAACGGTTTTCTTTAGACAATGTATAAGCTACTTTTGGTTTAAGTATCCTTTATGTTCTGACATTCTCAAAGAGTTCCAATTCTGGACGCCTGCAAATTCGGTCAAGATCTAAACGTGCATTTACATTGTCTTTGCTCTTTCCTGGCGTATCCAAAACTGTATGAAACAAATTATCAAAACAGTTCTTCTCAATATGCATGACATCCAACATGTGGCGGATCAACAAATCAGACCAATATGGCAAATCCCAAAATATTCTACGTTTAATCCAATTGTGTTCTTTCCCAAATCCAGAAATTTTCTATTGGTTTATTGTGGGACCAAAAGTGATGGGAGGTAATGAAAATACAACTGATTTTAACTCCGCACCTGATAGCATTTTTGGAGGTCCATCCATTTCAACTGTTCCTTTTCTGAAATGAGATCTGTTTCTGCGAAAAGGATGATCAGCTGGAAGAAATCTGCGATGAAAGTCAAAATAACAATGTTTCTTTCCATGAATGAGCATAAATGCTTTGTTCTCTCCCATACAGTAAGGACATGATTTCTGACCATGTGTACCCCAGCCAGATAACATCCCATAAGCCGGGAAGTCACTTATTGTCCACATCAATGCTGCTCTCAGTATGAAATTCTGTTTCGTTGCAACATCGTATGTACTGACACCAGTACTCCACAATAAATTTAATTCATCAATCAATGGCTTCAAATAAACATCAATATTTTTCTTCGGATGTCCTGGAATTAGTAAAGTCAAAAAGATATATGGCTCTTTCATCAACATCCATGGAGGTAAATTGTACGGAGTTAAAAAAACAGGCCAACATGAATATTGACTACCATAAGATCCAAACGGACAGAAACCATCAGTGGAAAGGCCCAGTCGAACATTTCTAGCTTCTAAAGCAAAGGATGGATGCACTCTATCAAAATGTTTCCATGAATCACCATCGGCTGGATGATTCAAGCTTTTATCGGTTGAAATATTCTCTTTATTCCATGACATCATTGTCACTGTATTCTTAGACATGAATAAACGCTGAAGCCTGGATGTAAGCGGGAAATATCTCAACTGTTTTACAGGAATCAAACCAGACTTCCCGTGTTGTCCTTCTTTATATCTCAGTTGCCCACATGTGGGACAACTATCCAACGACTCATTTTCCCCAGAATATAAATTGCAGTCATTTAAACATGCATGAATCTTCTGACAAGTAAGTCCCAAATTTCGAACCAGCCTCTTACTTTCATAGTAATTTGCAGGTAAAACATTTCCTTCGGGTAATAGTGTTTTCAGCAAAGAAAATATCTGGTCAAAACAGGTGTTTGACATTCCGTTATCTGATTTGATAGCCATAAATTTTGCAACTGCTTCTAATTTGCTCATCTTGCAGCCAGGATATAATGCATCCTCAGCAGACTTCAACAACTCATAAAATTCAGATGGTACCAACTCAGGATTTGAAGCTATATCAGCCGGAGTTTCTGTATGTTGAAGAGATGAACCTGCAACATCATGTACAAAATCTTGAAACTGGGATGGATCCAGAATCAAGTTGGTATCACCTGCTCTGGAACTATGTTCACCGTGTTGATACCAAAAAACATAATCTGCTTGAAAACCAAAACGCAAGAGATGTTCCCCCACTTTGTCAAACGTGTCAAACGTTCTCAATGCACATTTTATACAAGGGCATTTTATTTTTCCTTCTGAAACAAATTCTGGATTTGATGCCGCAAATGATAAAAAATCTCCACACCCTCTATATATACTGGATTTAAACCAGAACCATTTGGATTTCTACGTTGATTTATCCATATGCGGTCATCTAATAATGACTGTTGACGACCTCGTTGTTCCATATTTTTCTATCAAATATAAAAGCATTACTGATTTTGAATAATTTGTTAGAAAAAACACTCAAGCAAGGATTGAATATATTGAGAATAAAGCAAAACTTGTTACAAATATTGATAATTTAAATATTATATTGGTTTTTTATTTTTTTTAATAATACTAATATAATTTTTTCATAAATATTAATTATATAATAATAACATTATTACATTATTAGTATATTTTATTATTAATATTAAAATAATATAATTTTCTATATTATATACAATTCTCCTTTCATCTGTGTGTTTAACATTCTGTCTCCACATGTAATATTGACATTCACTTTCACCTCTCCATTGGCGAGTAGGTTGATAATTTTGAAAAAGAATTCCAATATTACATGTGGAGACAGAAAACACACAGAAAAAAAGAGAATTGTATATAATATAGAAAATTATATTATTTTAATATTAATAATAAAATATAAAAATAATGTAATAATGTAATTATTCCTAATTATTACTAATGATTGGAAATTATTCATAATTATTACTAATTATTGGTAATTATTACTAATTATTGGTAATTATTACTAATTATTCCTAATTATTAGTAATTATTATTAATTATTGGTAATTATTGGTAATTATTACTAATTATTTGTAATTATTACTAATTATCGGTAATTATTACTAATTATTGTTAAATATTACTAATTATTGGTAATTATTACTAATTATTCCTAATTATTAGTAATTATTGCTAATTATTACTAAATATTGCTAATTATTACTAATTATTGCTAATTATTACTAATTATTGCTAATTATTCATAATTATTGCTAATTATTGCTAATTATTGCTAATTATTGGCAATTATTGCTAATTATTGGTAATTATTGGCAATTATTGGCAATCATTGGCAATTATTGGTAATTATTGGCAATTATTGGTAATTATTTCTAATTATTGTTAATTATTTCTAATTATTGTTAATTATTTCTAATTATTGTTAATTATTGGTAATTATTGGTAATTATTGGTAATTATTGGTAATTATTGGTAATTATTAGTAATTATTGGTAATTATTGGTAATTATTGGTAATTATTGGTAATTATTGGTAATTAATACTAATTATTACTAATTATTGGTAATTATTACTAATTATTCCTAATTATTCCTAATTATTCCTAATTAATACTAATTATTGGTAATTATTACTAATTATTGGTATTTATTACTAATTATTGGTAATTATTACTAATTATTGGTAATTATTACTAATTATTGGTAATAATTACTAATTATTGGTAATTATTACTAATTATTGGTAATTATTACTAATTATTGGTAATTATTACTAATTATTGCTAATTATTCCTAATTATTGCTAATTATTCCTAATTATTGCTAATTATTACTAATTATTGCTAATTATTATTAATTATTGCTAATTATTGGTAATTATTGCTAATTATTGGTAATTATTGCTAATTATTGGTAATTATTGCTAATTATTGGTAATTAATACTAATTATTGGTAATTAATAATAATTATTACTAATTATTGGTAATTAATACTAATTATTCCTAATTAACACTAATTATTTCTAATTAATACTAATTATTCCTAATTAATGGTAATTATTCCTAATTAATGGTAATTATTCCTAATTAATGGTAATTATTGGTAATTAATGGTAATTATTGGTAATTATTGGTAATTATTGGTAATTATTGGTAATTATTGGTAATTATTGGTAATTAATGGTAATTATTGGTAATTAATGGTAATTATTGGTAATTATTCCTAATTATTCCATTAGTACTAATTATTCCTAATTGGTACTAATTATTCCTAATTAGTACTAATTATTCCTAATTAGTACTAATTATTCCTAATTAGTACTAATTTGTACTAATTAGTACTAATTAGTACTAATTATTCCAAATTATTACTAATTATTACTAATTATTACTAATTATTACTAATTATTAATAATTATTACTAATTATTACTAATTATTACTAATTATTACTAATTATTACTAATTATTACTAATTATTACTAATTATTACTAATTATTACTAATTATTCGTAATTATTCCTAATTATTCCTAATTATTCCTAATTATTACTAATTATTACTAATTATTACTAATTATTACTAATTATTACTAATTATTACTAATTAATACTAATTATTACTAATTATTACTAATTATTATTAATTATTGGTAATTATTGATAATTATTACTAATTATTGTTAATTATTGGTAATTATTCCAAATTATTGGTAATTATTACTAATTATTGGTAATTATTACTACTTATTGATAATTATTACTAATTATTGGTAATTATTACTACTTATTGGTAATTATTACTAATTATTGGTAATTATTACTAATTATTGATAATTATTACTAATTATTACTAATTATTTGTAATTATTACTAATTATTACTAATTATTCTTAATTATTGATAATTATTGATAATTGTTCCTAATTATTAGTAACTAAATGAATAATTATCAATAATTAGAGATAATTACCAATAATTACAAATAATAACATTATAAATATATTTTATTATTAATATTAAAATAATATAATTTTCTAATTTATATACAATTCTCCTTTCATCTGTGCGTTTTCTATCTCCACATACAAATAATACATGTGAAGACAGCAAACACACATATGAAAAAAGAATTGTATATATATAAAAAATTATATTATTTTAATATTAATAATAAAATAAACTAATAATGTAATAATGTTATTATTCCTAATTATTGGTATTTATTACTAATTATTAATATTTATTCTTAATTATTAAAAATTATTACTAATTATTCCTAATTACCATTAACTATAAACAATACTAATAATTTAAATTTATTAAGTAATAAAACAATGTAAACATAATTAAATTACAACTAATTAATAATAATTGAAACTAATAAAAAATTAAAATGAACATAAATACCTTGAAAATTGATCTGCTCTAATCGTTCTTCAAAACTTTAATATCAGCTCCGGAGAAAAAAATTAAACTGGAGAAAAACTGAACTCTAGAAATATAATCTTGAGAGAAGGAGAAGATAAGGAATGAGAATGAAATGAAAAAAACGGATGGGGGTATTTATAGGTTAGATTATTTGCGACGGTGCCCGTCGCAAATACCTTAGACACCATTTATTACGGTCAACCGGTAAATAGTTATTTGCGACGGGTCCCGTCGCAAATAACCACCTGCCGACATACTATTTGCGACGGGGGAATATACCCGTCGCAAATACCTTTTACCGCCGCGGTTATTTGCGACGAGAATATTCCCCCATCGCAAATAAGTTTCCCACGATTTGGCGCGCAAACCGCGCCAGTCCTTTTGCGACGGGGAAAGCTGTCCCGTCGCAAAAGGCTACTTATTTGCGACTGGCAAATAACCCCGTCGCAAATAAGTTTTTCATGGGACTATTTGCGACGGGATTACATCCCGTCGCAAATAACCCGTCGCAAATGCCCTTTTTTCCCGTAGTGACCATACCAATATATGTGTTCTGAATTAGTCCAAGAGATCACTTTTATATATCTTTATATATTTTCATACCAAGCATGTAGGATACTCCACTCATGTCTTTCATCATGAAGAATATTCTAAACCACTCCTTTTTCAAATTTTAATGTTGGGATTTTATTTCTAATAACTAGTATTTCATCCTACTAGAATATAAAAAACTCCACAATATTCCCACTAACATGCTTGTAAACACAATAATCATCTGCATTCTTGAGGAAACCAAGAACTTTTAAAATCACACCTCTACAGAATGTAAAGTCAAGATTTTATTTCTAATAAGTAGTTTTTAATATATATTGAATATAAAAGGGAAAAAAATATTCCCACTAACATTCTTGTACACAAAATAATCATCTCCATTCTTGATGAAATAAAAATATTTTATTGCATCATCAAACTGGATATTCCGACTCCATGAAACACACTTCATTCAATAAATGGATTATTGTAAATTTCATACATTAGTAGATTCATTTAAACTTCAAACCCTTTGGTTTGTATGACATACATATCCCCAACTAAATTACCATTATATAAATAAGTTATTAAATTCGTTTGATATATGTTTTAATTATAATGACATGTAATGGTAAGAACTTTTTAATTGGGATTCATAATTTTTACTATAGTAAAGGCCTTTACTAATCAATACCATTATTTTTTTGCGACTATTTTACACCAAGATAGATTTATAGGTAGGAACTCTACCATACATGTATGTTTTCTTACAAAAAAAAAAACTTATATCCTGTGGGACTTACACAATTAGGTGCATCCAAGATTCTCCAAACATTGTTGGTGTATATTTAGTTCATCTAATATTTCAAAGAATTTAATTAGTTCTCATAATTATAAACCTTAATGGGATATCAACAGATAGTATGTTTATATTCTATAAACATTATTTGCTCTTAAATTTCTATATAAAATCCATATATCTTCATATCTTGGAAACTCCTATCGAACCTATGAGGTTCACGTGTAACATAACTTGGTTCTTCTTTTTTAAATCTTTATAGAACTAACTCAACTTATTTATCAAGAAATCATCATTTTTTATGGTCCAAAACACCTCTATTTTCCAATTTACTGCCACTGATTCTTTGGCATATATATATATATATATTCAGAGTTATGGAATATACTAGTTTTCACCACAGTCTATTTGGTCTCATCAAGATTATAGAAATAATATCTGATAGTCTCATTAGGATAAATAAAAACTAAGTATTTTTTTATTTTCGATTTCGGTTTATGTTTTTAAGTAACATACATCATATATATAATTTACAACATTCAATAATTATAAAATATATGTTTGTATGTTTTCCATTCCATATCTCATATGGTTTATTTTATGACTTCTTTAGATGGAACATGATTAATTAAGAATACATCAATTTCTAGAGCATATATCTTGACCCCGCTCCACTGATACCCCTCCTGGGATAGTAATGATGAGAGGGAGTGACCCCTAATTCCTACCTCTAATAGGCCACAGGTTGGAAACATGCATCAAGAGTATAAAACACATGATGTGAGTCATTTTCCTCAATAATCCCAGGAATATGATAGAAAAAAAACAATACACACCATGATGTAAATATAAAAAAACCGTAATCCAAAATTCATGTCACGTGATACATGTAAAAATATCCCAAATAATGTAATATGGGAAAATTACAATGGAATAAAATACATAGGGACTCTAACCTTCAATATAATGAAGTATAACTCAGTCTCTAAAACTCTCATGAAGAACAAATATGCATTTTATATAGTATGAATGAGCATAAAATGTATAGTCAGTAGGATCATACCCAAGGTCAACCATGAAAATGTGATAGAGGCATATTAATGCTATTGTGACTGCACATATGAACTAGAATTCATCTAAAATTGAAAAAATAATCTCATTCCCAACCCCAACAAGGAACACTCACCAAGTAAAATATCTAGTGAAGTAAAATATTATCAACCGAATATTGATAATATTCCCCACAACCACTTTTCCACTTGTTTTCTACTCTCTCCCACAAAAACAACAAATTCCATGTTCTTACATCCCTTATATTTTCACAAAAATCCTAAATATATGGAAGTAGGGTAACATGAACATGATGGACATCAATATCTTTCCTTCATACTACAACAAATGACCCCCACTACACATTAAATCAAATATCTCCAACAACTTATAATATGTCACCACTGGGCATCACCATAAACTGACCTATCATCACTAGTAATCACCACTAACTGAACAATCATCACTAGGAATCACTGAAAACAAAGAATCCATCACCATCATGTATCACCACTAATTGATACATAGTCTATAGGTGGAACTGCTAATTGAGAATCTATCACTACTAGGAACTACCACCAACTAATACATCATAACTATAAACCATAACTGAATATAGAGTATGGGAGACAATTTATCAATCATCCCCCCTCTTTAACTTGGTTGTTAGGAAAAAAACATGGAACCTTTTACTATTGGTAATCAATACTAAATACTCATCTCAAGTGGGGTGAATATCAAAATAAGATTAATATACAATGATAATAGTCATAAATAATCCCAACTTATGGGTTTACATTATATGGACCTAAACACGACTCACCATGATACCGTATGATCCCACGATATCTACCACAAACAAATTCCTACTTCAATAATAATATCCACTAAAAAACAATCACAAAAACCACGGATACCCTTTTTTTAATATATTAAATAATTTCTAAAATGAAAAACTACCAAAAATGTTTAATTCATTATGTTGTTAAGTTCTACATTTAATGAAAACTCATTTCTTGACACATATTGTGAATACATTAAACCATTAAATAATTATTTTAGTAGTTTGTCATTACTAAATATTGTTATTAAATTATCTTCCATTACAAACAAGTTAATCCTTACCATCCATATTCCATAACTACCAAAAAACTATAAAAATTCATTAATGTACAATAATCCACCCACATTTTAATAAAAACCATCATATCCTACGAAAAATTCAAATCAACATCCAAAACATCAGACACTGAAAACCTTAAACCAACCACTAGAAACCAACCCTCAAAATATCTCAAGACATCCAACTACAGCATCATCTCCCAACAAAATTCTCATCTGAACTATCTACAATCATCACCACACAATCCACACAAGATCCACTCAAACACATGGATAATAACTAGTACACCATCGATAAATGAAAATATATTTTTTCTTTTACAACTTTTATAATTTCTATTTAAATATGGATTTCATATTATTTCATCATATTTTTCATATTTGATTTCACATAATTTAAAAATTTACACACAATTGGTTCATCACAATATTTAAGTGTTTATCCTTCTATTTATGGTTATTCCAAATGATCAATATCACTAAGAGAATATAATTCACAACAAACACTAAAGGTACGTTACAATAGCTTTCAAGTTTCAAAGAGAGATCATGAAACACGAATAAGAAAACGGGTAAATATAAGTGATTTCATCCCATCCCCTTAATTTTTAGTCGATCTAGAACATTATCTTGTTTAGATAAATCCTTATTATTCAAATAATTGAATAAATAATCATGCTAATTTCACATAAAAAAACAAGAAGAGTGCTCATATCCCATACCTCAATCAGATGTCTGATAATCAATAAGAAATATCCAAGTGATAAATAAATGATAAATGGATCAAAATTACTCAATAAAACACAAGAAATCTAATACATTATAACCCTAACCAAGATTATAACTCTAGAAACTCAAACAAACTCCATTACACTACCATAGTCCCTCCAAATGAATGACCAAAGAGGAACAAGGAAGAAAACCAAGGGAAAAAGTGGATGAAATTGTAAGAACCCGATTTTTATTCTTGAGGTACGAGTTTCTTCTTTTCTTTTTTCATTAAGGGTTTTTGAGAAAATATGGAAAGTGGGAAAAAAATCCCAAATTTTGTGGGTACACGCCGTGTACTTTGGCTGTGTGAGATGAGTACACAGGGCGTGTCGCCATGTCCGCAATGAATAGTGTAAAAACCGACTACACGCCGTGTAGTGGGTATTTACACACTGTGTAGTCAGTCGACAGATGAATATTAAGGCGGTGGGAGTATCTGCTAGGTGAAAGACAGTACAAGCCGTGTATTTGGAAATACACATCGTGTACTCATGTCGATAGATGAACAGTTCAGCGATGGAAAAAGTAGCCGCCCGAGGAACAGTTAAATCAGAAAAGTACACGCCGTGTAGTTTGTTTTTTTCGCTTAAAATGGGAAGTAGCCTCTTATGTTCATAGAGGAAGCTTAGAATGCCTAAGGAGCTTGATAGGATGGCCAGAGCTTTGGGGATCAGTTGACCGCGCACTGAGAATTTGTTTCTACTTCTGCCGATCACGTTGAAACCGCACGGGTGAGTTGTCCATTCTCTTTCCTCTATTCTTGCCAATTATTCTTCTAAGGGAAGTTATATGAGTTTAAACGGGAATTATTTTATCACAGATCTATTTTGTTCTTGGACGATTCTGGAGGCTTCATTCATGTATACCGATCAGAGCTGATCGAGGTAGGTGGTCTGGGGTTTAAATTCCAACTGTTTTGTGTTTTGTGTACCACTGTGATACGCGCCCATGTTGGGGGTGTTGTATGGCTTAGGCCTTGTGTAATTAAATACCTAAAATTACATAGGTAGTTTTGTGAATATGTATAACTGCTGTTTGGGATCACTGCTTGGATCTAGGACCACCTCTGGGGTGCGTTCCTCTGTTTATCCATTTGGCCAGGTTACCCGAGGGTATACCGTAAAATTTAGAATGATTTAAATTTCCTTGAGAGGAATTTTAGATAATTTCTTGCTTATCTTTTGGGCTCGTCCTGGTTACTTGATCCTGAGAGAAGTGTTCTTTTTAGCCTGCAGGTGTGGTTATATTAGCCCGAGGGCATGGTGATATTTATCCTGAGGGCATAGTGATATTTAGCCTGAGGGCGTGGTTATATTAGCCTGAGGGAATGGTGATATTTAGCCTGAGGACGTGGGGATATTTAGCCTGAGGTCGTGGTTATATTAGCCTAAGGGAATGGTGATATTTAGCCTGAGGGGATGACTATATTTTCCTGAGGGCATGGTTACAACTAGCTTGAGGGCGGAGTTTTTTTAGCCTGAGGGCACGGTTCTGATTAGATCAGAATTTAATTATATTGAATTGTTAAAAAAATATTAAATGGAAATGAAAAATGTAAGTGATAATTACCTTGAGTGCTTACTGGTTTACTGCATTTTAATGTTGCACACTGTTGTGGCGGATTTTCACTGACAGTTGGGCTTGAGCCTTTGGTGGGTGCCTACTATGATTTATTTCTCACACCCTGTTTGGGGTCAGGTCTTTGGCCCCAAATAGATTACATTTCTGGAGGTATGGATAAGGGAAAGGGTCCCTATATAGGTACTTGATTTTTAGCAGAGGAGTATGAGATCATGGGACAGAGCTTAGGCTTGCGATGCAGCTGTATTTTGTTTACTCTGCTTTGTTTTGTTTGGTTGTAACTTGTACTTTGTATTGTATTGTATTGTATTGTAGTGTATCCTGTTTTGGCTATTTTTATAGAATCAGTGACATTATGCATCTTTATATATATATGACGGCCAGTTCCCTTTACATTAGTTGTCAATTTCAGTTGTATATTGTCTACTACTTCCACTGTTGTATGTTATTTTCTCCCGCTGCGCTACACTATGACAAATGAGGGAATAGTTTCCCGACAATCAGACCTAGGCCCTCACTGCTAGTTGGCAGCCTCTGGTGTTTGGGGAAATGCGTTTGAGATCATTTGACCAACTGGGTTCAGGGAACCCGTTGAATGGCACCCGAATTTGGGACGTTACAAAGTGGTATCAGAGGGGTTCTTTTATTTGACTTAATATTTGGAGCTTTAGTCAGGGATATGACAAAATTTTTATTTGGTAATAATATGTGGCTGGGAGTAGCTAACCTGTGTACAGGGAAAATCCAATTTACCTCGAATTGCAATTATCACTTGTTTTTCAATTTTACAGTGGATTTGATTTTCACCGTTGGGTGATGCACTTGTGGTGTGTTGTTATATTTTTTTTACTGGGTTCTACTTAGTTGAAACCCAATGAGATGAGGGTATTCCATCTCATGCATCATTTAGGAACATGCTAGAAATCACATGTCATGCATCCTTCCATGCCATATAGGTGCATTAGAAATTGCATGTTGTTGTGATAACTATTGTGCTAGAAATGTATGTTGTCATAATAGATGCTTTGATAAATAACTGCAATTTGATAGGGTATTTTTGTGTGAGGCCTTGGTAGAATGAACACCAAACTTTTGTTATTGAGGAGTATGGGCCCTCATTGACTGGAAATTGGTGGATCATTGGCTGTTTACCGTATTTATAACACATATAAGATGCCAATCTTTGATTCATGAGGAGTATGGGCCCTCACGGATCGGAATTTGGCACATAGGTGTTGTGTTAGTGTTTTTCTGGGTTTTGGAGTAGTTTCAGAGGCTCACTATCTAGAAAACCCAGGATACACACCGTGTAGTTCTATGATTACACGCCGTTTAAAATTCTGTTCGGGATGAAAGGAAAACTTTTTAAGTGTACGCTGTGTACCCTTAGTACACTCCGTGTAGTCTTTTCCCGTGTCATAGACAGTGTGGGCGGGGACATGGGGTAGGGAATGACTTGAGGAAAACATGTCGTGTACTGGTTGTACACGCCACATAGTTTAAACCCGGTGTCCGCCCGTGTAGTTGACAACACGAACGGTGAAACATTAAGACATTCACACCATGTTCACCTAGAACATGTCGTGTAGTCTGACCCAGGAACCAGGCCGTGTCACTAACAACACGGGTCAATGTTACCTCTTCTTGAACATGTCGTGTACCTATGGGACAAGACATTTAGTCTTGACCAGGGGAAAGACCGTGTGGACCTGGCCGTGTGGATGGGAATATGGAGTGGTGTACACACCATGTGCAGGTGTAACACGCTGTGTAGTATTAGCCGAGTAGTCGGCCGTGTCACGAATGACCCGGGCAGTTGGAAATTAAATCATACACTCCATGTAGATGTTATACACGCAGTGTAGTCTTGTTCAGAAGAGAGCCATGTGGCTAAGCTGTGTAGAAGGACCCTGGCAGGGGAGAAAGAGTCAGGTACACGACGTGTAGTTAATATACACGCCGTGTAGTCTTATTTTGAAAATCTTGAATGCCTTATTCCTCCTGTTCCCTTTTTGGTCCCCTAGTTTTCAGTCTTTGATAAAATTAAATCTAAGGCATTTTTTTGACCTTGTAGAGTCATGATGCTGAGGAGACCACCAGTTGTTCTCCAAGAGAGAGAAAATGATTATACTCCAGATATGGTAGGACATGAGCTACTAGTTGATCCTCCAGCAGTGCCATGTGTGGCGCCAACCATTATACCGGACGCAGGCGTAGAGGCACAGTTCCGTGAAGGCTTCATGCGGTTCATGAAGACTTTCCAGGGAGCACTGCAGGCCGCCACATCTATGGCAGAGCTGATGTGTATATTCCAGAAGCAGCATCTGCCGACGTTTTCAAGGGATGGCAGACCACAGGCGGCAGAGTCATGGCTGGATTCAGTATAGACTATTTTCGAGCATCTTGAGACGCCTACAGGGTGGAGGGTCAAGCTTGCTACATATATTTTGTGTGATTCCACCAAGAGGTGGTGGGATGTTACAACCCAATCAGAGCATCACAAAGACATGGCGTGGGAATATTTGCAAGAAGTCTTCTACGAATTATTCATTCAAGAGATGTTGCAGGTAGATCGAGCTCGAGAGTTTATGAATCTCCAGCAGGGTGCCATGTTAGTGACGGACTATTCTACTCACATTACCGAGATTCAGTGTTTTGCACCCGTTCTAGTGGGTGATGAGATGTTGAGGGCTAGGCGCTTTGAGGATGGTCTTTGATATGACATCTGAGCACTGATGAATGTTTTCAGGTTACCGATAGTGCATACTATTGTGAACCAGGCACTGATTACTGAGAAAAATCTGTAGGAAGCTAGTGGTGTGGGCTAGGGTGGTTTGACACCAGTTTTAGGTACTATTTATAATGGGAAGAGGAAGCGAGAGATGATTTTCTCTCACAGTGGCAGTACAATCCAGGCGATTACTATAGGTGGCCCGTTTATTTGCTACCAGTGTGGTAGAGAGGGGCACAAGAGACCTCAGTGTCCTTGATACTCAATGGAGTGCCGAACTTGCGGCATTATGGGTCAACTGCAGCGCTTTTGCGGGGCGGTTATACCAGTGGCTAGTGAGAGGGGTTCTTTGCAGAGTCCCTGTGCGGGAGAAGTACCTGAAGCTTCTGACCAGTCAAGAAACTGTGATACGTCGGGACGTACAGGCAGGGGTGGTGGTTGTGGCCGTGGTAGCCAGACACCAGGATCTCAAAGGAAGCAGGGCAGGACATCTCAGGGTAGCCAGGCTGTGTCGCAGGGCCGCGGCACTGGGCAGGCATATGCAGTGCAACCGACCCAACATGAGCAGGTTCACGAACCTTCTATTGTGAGAGGTACTATTCTAGTAGCTTCAGTTTTATCTTATACAATTTTTGATACAGGTGATACACATAGATTTATATATGTACCTGTTATAGAGATCCTTGGGATCTGTGTTTCTTCTTCTCCCGATGTCATGATGCTAGACACATTGTTGGGAACTAGAACAACTAGTGTACATCAGTGCAAGGAGTTCCCCTAGAGGTTGTTGGGTGTCACTTTCTATGGGAACTTTATGTCCTACAGATGATGAGATATGATTTCATTCTTAGGATGGACTGGTTGGTTCCCTTTCGAGCCGTTTTGGATTGCTATCCTCTCAGGGTGAGTTTCACGTCACCAGAGGACGGGGAGTTTCTATACAAAGGTGAATGGGATGTCCAGGTGAGTCGAGCTGGACCCGAGCATCAAGGGAGAGGTAGTGAGATAGCCCACATTGCGAGTTTATTTCTGGATGATCATCGGACCTGCCAGAAAGAATTTCCCTTTAGTGGTTGATTGTTTGAGGGATGTCCTCCCAGACGACTTTTCGGGTCTACCCCCAAAGCGAGAGGTGGATTTATTTATTGATCATGTACCAAGAGCAGCACCAGTGTTAATTACTCCTTATAGGATTGGTACACTAGAGATGTAGGAGCTAAAAAGAAAATTAGAGGAGTTACAGGAAAAGGGTTTCATTCGACATAGCACTTCTCCTTGAGGTTCTCTTGTCCATTTTGTGAAGAAGTCGGACGGTACCCTCAGACTTTGTGTGGATTATCGGAAGCTGAACAAGTTGATGGTTAAGAACTGATATCCCTTTCCGAGGATTGATGATCTTTTTGATCATATTAGAGGTTCACAAGTGTTCTCGAAGATTGAATTGAGATCCGGAAATCATCAGTTTTGCGTTAGACCATCGGATTTACTGCTTATAACTTTTCGGAGAAAATATGGTCTGTACGAGTTATTGGTTATGCCGTTTGGACTCATGAACGTGCCAACAGTTTTTATGGATTTGATGAATCGTGTGTTCCACCCTTATCTATATTATTTTGTGGTAGTCTTCCTGGAAGGCATCTTCGGGTACTCTCATACTTGACATGACCATGATACCTATCTTGAGATCGTATTGAGTACACTGAGAGAGCATCGACTCTATGCTAAGCTCTCAAAGTGCCACTTTTGGATGGACCAGACACACTTCCTGGGTCATATCATCTCAGAGGCAAGAGTTTCTATGGACCCAGAGAAAGTGAGAGCAGTAGTTTCTTGGGAGAATCCTAAGAATGTGTTTGAGATATGGAGTTTCATGGGGCTAGCTGGTGACTAAAAGCGCTTTTTACAGGACTTCTCCCGCTTAGTAGCACCATTGATGTGGTCAACTAAGAAGGGTGTGAAGTTTGTTTGTTCAGAATCTTGTGAGACAGCCTTTTAGGAGTTGAAGTGAAGGTTGACATCAGCACCAATCCTGATACTTCCAAATCAAGGGAAGAGATATACAATTTACCGTGATGCATCAGGTATTGTTCTGAGAGCAGTGTTGATGCAGGGTGATCGAGAAGTTGCATATGGGTCTCGACAGTTGAGACCACATGAGAGGAATTACCCAACGCATGATCTCCAGTTGGATGAAATTGTTCATGCATTGCATTGTTTGAGACATTATCTATTGGGAGAGCATTTTGTGGTTTTCACCGACCACAAAAGTCTCAAATATATCATTACCCAACGTGACATGGACTTGAGATAGCGAAGGTGGGTCGAATACCTTCAGCACTTTGATTTTGAGCTTGCCTATACATCGGGTAAGGGTAATGCAGTTGATGATGCATTGAGTATGAAGAATCAAATACAGGTAGTGTAGGAGGCCAGTGATGAGTGGAAGCTTATGACCTTGTTCTCTGAGATGCATTTGGAGGTGCATGACAATCAGGGGTAGACATATCTTTCTTCCTTAGTTGTGACCTCTACCCTTCTGGATAGAGTGAGGATAAGACAACTATCTAATTTAGAAGACCTCGTTCTACATGAGTCAGTGAAAAGTTAGGACCCTCTAACTAGATGGATGATAGGCGATGATGAGGTATTGGGTTTCCATGGATGAGTATGGGTTCAAGGGGATATACAAGAGGAGATGATGCGGGAGTTTCATGATTCAGCTTGGGTTGTTCATCCCGAAGTTTCCAAAATGTACCGTGACTTAAAACGTTAGTATTTGTGGCAGGGTATGAAATAGGAAGTAGCTGGTTTTGTTACGAGATGTACCACATGTCAGTAGGTGAAGGTGGAGCATCAGAGGCCAGCTGGACTGTTACAACAGTTACCCATCCGAGAGTGAAAATGGGATGATTTCGCGATTGATTTCGTGACTGGATTGCTGAGGTCACCTCAAGGTAATGATGTTGTGTGGGTTGTTCTGGACAGACTCACCAAGGTAGCTCACTTTTTTCCGATCAAGGAGAACTTTGGTGTTGAAAAGATCAAGATGTTTTATATATGAGAGATAGTGTGTCTTCATGTGGTCCTTCGTTCTACCGTTTCAGATAGGGACACCCATTTTATGTCTCATTTCTGATAGAGTTTTCAGAGGGAACTGGGTACATAGGTGCTTATGAGCACCGCTTACCACCCTCAGACCGACGTCCAGTCATAGCGTAAAATATAAGTGCTTGAGGACATGTTGCGCGCATGATTCTTAGACTTAGGAGGTTCTTGGGAGAAGCATATACCCCTAGTCTAGTTTGCCTATAATAATAGTTTTTAGCCAACTATCAAGATGGCCCCTTAAGAGGATTTATATGGTAGACCATGCCGATCACCTTTTTGCTGGTTAGAGGTAGGTGAGGCAGTTTTTCTTGGACCACGTCTTGAGCAGGAGACATCAGATTAGGTCCTGTTGATACAGAAGCGGATGGCTACTGTGCAGCCTTTTCAGAAATCTTATGCTGATCGTCACAGACGACCCTTGGAGTTCATTTTCGGGGATCTGGTTTTCTTGCGTGTTTCACCAAGGTTGGGACACGGGCGAATCAGGAGATAGGGTAAAATTTCACCGAGGTATGTGGGGACGTTTGATATTCTGGAGAGAGTCAGGCCAGTTTCCTATCGGTTACAATTACCACAGAGGTACCGGGCCATGCATGATGTCTTCCATGTATCTTAGCTGCGCCGTTATCATTTAGACCCATCTCACGCCATTAAGCCTGATGATGTTTAGATTCGGATTGATGCTTCCTTTGAGGAGAATCTAATTCATATCGTTGATAGGAGCACGAAGGTTCTACAAGGCCAGTCAGTTCCTCTCGTACAGGTGCGAGGTCAGCAAGTCAGAGTGTTGGATGAAACCTGGGAGCGGGAGACCGACATACGTGCTCAGTGTCCAGAGTTGTTCTGATCTTTTTCTTCACCACTGTTGGAAGGGCAATTCAGGGATGAATTGCTTTAATGGGGGAAGTTTGTAAGAACCCGATTTTTATTCTTGAGGTATGGGTTTCTTCGTTTCCTTTTTCATTTATGGTTTTTGGGAAAATAGGGAAAGTGGGGGAAAATCCCAAATTTTTTTGGTACACGCCGTGTACTTTTCCAAACACTGTGTACTTTGGCCGTGTGGGATGAGTACACAGGGTGTGTAGCCCTGTCGGTGATGAAAGGTGTAAAAACCGACTACACGCCGTGTAGTCAGTCAGAAGATGAATAGTAAGGCGGTGGGAGTAGCCTCCAGCTAAGCGACAGTACACGCCCTGTATTTGGAAATACACATCGTGTACTCATGTTGACAGATGAATAGTTTGGCGGTGGAAAAAGTAGCCACCAAAGGAATAGTTAAATGAGAAAAGTACACGCTGTGTACTTCAGAGTACACACTGTGTAGTTTGTTTTTTTCGCATAAAATGGGCATCAGCCTCCTCTGTTCACAGAGGAATCTTAGAATGCTGGAGGAGCTCGGGAGGACGGCCGGAGATTTGGGGATCAGCTGACCACGCACCACGAGTCTGTTTCCGCTTCTTCCGATCACGTTGGAACCGCACAGGTGAGTTCTCCCTTCTCCTTGCACTGTTCATACCAATTATTCCCCTACGGGAAGTTATTTTCATTTGAACGAGAATAATTTTATCCCAGATCTATGTCATTCTTGGATGATTCAGGAGGTGTCTTTCACGTATACCGATCAGAGCCTATCGAGGTAGGTGGTCTGGTGTTTAAATTCCAAGTGTCATATGTTTTGTGTACCACTATGATACGTGCCCATATTGGGGGTTTCGTATGGATGAGGCATTGGGTAATTAAATACCTATAATTTCATTGGTAGTTTAACGAATATATATAACTACTATTTGGGATCACTTCTTGGATCCAGGACCACCCCGGGGGTGCGTTCCTCTATTTAGCCGTTTAGCCTGGTTACCCGATGGTATACCGTAAAATTTAGCATGATTTAAATTTCCTTGAGAGGAATTTTAGATAATTGCTTGCTTATCTATTGGGATCGTCCCGGTTACTTGTGCCTAAGGGCGGTGTTCTTTTTAGCCTGACGACGTGGTGATATTTAGCCTGAGGGCGTGGTTATATTAGCCTTCGGGCATGGTGATATTTAGCCTGAGGGTGTGGTGATATTTATCCTGAGGGCGTGGATATATTATCCTGAGGGCATGGTGATATTTAGCATGAGGTCATGGTGATATTTTTCATGACGGTGTGGTTATATTATCCTGAGGGCATGGTGATATTTATCCTAAGGGAATAACTGTATTAGCCTGAGGGCATGGTTACAACTAGCCTGAGGGCAGAGTTTTTTTAGCCTGAGGTAATGGTTCTGATTAGCACAGAATTTAATTATATTGAATTGTTAAAAGAATATTAAATGGAAATGAAAAATTGTAGTGATAATTACCTTGAGTGATTACTTGTTTACTGCATTTTAATGTTGCACACTATTGTGGAACATTTTCACTAACAGTTGGGCACGGGCCTTTGGTGGGTGCCTTCTGGGATTTATTTCTCACACCCTATTTGGGGTCATGTCTTTGTCCCCAAACAGATTACATTTCTATAGGTATGGATAAGGTAAAGGGTCCCTATACATGTACTTGATTGTAGCAGAGGAGTAAGAGAGCATGGGACTGAGCTTAGGCTTGCGATGCTGCTGCGTTTTGTTTACTCTGCTTTGTTTCATTTGTTTGTACCTTGTACTTTGTATTGTAATGTATTGTATTGCAGTTTATCATGTTTTGGCTATTTTCATAGAATTAATGACATGCTTCATCTTTATATATATATGGTTTATAGTTCCCTTTACTTCAGTTGTACATTTCAGTTGTATATTGTCTACTACTTCCGTTGTTGTATGTTATTTATTTTTTTCCACTGCGCTACACTTTGACAAATTAGGGCATAGTTTCCCCACTATCAGACCTAGGCCCTCGCTGCTAGTCAGCATCCTCTGGCGTTTGGGGAAATACGCTTGAGGTCATGTGACCAACTGGGTTTGGGGCACCTGTTGAGTGGCACCCGGATCCAGGACATTACAGAAATAACCTTGAATTTACAATAATCTATCTCACAAGGTCATGGGTTATATCCATAAAAGAAGGGATGAAAGACCTCCAAACATCACCCAGGATCACCCAATAATTAAGAGTAAGCAATATAATGAACCATTTATAAGGGGTTTCCAAATTTATACTGAGTAGATATTTAAAGGGCCATAATCTCGCACCATAGGCTATTCCATAATACATAGGGTTAACCTAAAAAAAGTAAAAAATAGAGAGCCACATTATAATAATCTCTTGTCTAACCTCCTTTGATGATCATACAATAAATCACTCTTAGATCCTAAAAGCCCATTGTAAGGATATGAAACAACCTTTACATCATTCTATAACTACCCCAAAATTTACAGAGATATCAAAACATCCCATCAAAGCATCCAATCTATAATGCAGATCTCAATGATTTTGAATATAAAAAATATTCCCCACAAAGGTACAACCAAAAACCAATGATGGAACCACCCTCAAATTGATAGAACCACAAAACTCCACTTATCTAAGGAATTATGTCACATTTATCCCCCATGTCATAGTTAGGACCTATTCAACCCCCCAACCATCATACTAAGACACTACACTAAAATTCCAATACCATTTTAAAATGTCTTCAATTATTCCTAAACTATTTCTCCATGGAAGAAACTTATCCTCCAGCTAATATTTTAGATCAAAACACCCTTATCCTTCCTCGAGACTACTCCCAACACCACAATTACCCACAACCACACAATGTAATTGTCCAAATGGTATTTTCCATTACATTATATACCTCAAAAACAATTATCTTCTTTAATAATCAAATAAAAATACATAAAGTATGGGAAAAGTTGAATTCCTAAATAACTAACCTGTGATATGCATCTTAATAATCATGGCACTTCCAAAACACAACCACCAAATAGGAAGAATGGGGAACATAAAATAAATAAAACTAATATAAAAAATCACATATTTGGATAATATTCATCTCAAATGAGAATGAAACCACCAACCAATCAAATCCATTGAGAGTAAATAATAAATTTCACAATCAAGTAAAAAAACATAACAGAACCAAGAAAAAAACAAATCAACATACAGAGTGTGCATCTATAATTCATTTCCAAATGATCCATCTTAAAAATAACCATGGCCAAAAAATGAAAGGGAATAAAACACCCAAGAATCATCTTCTCTTGAAGATCTTAGATGTCAACTAAATGCTCTATGAATGATGCATCATCCTTGATAATTGGCTACTCTCAATCGATGGAACGTAAATCATCAGAAAGATACCAATAAATCTAGAACTCGTAGAATATATCGTTGAATTTATCCATCCATGGAGAATGTTCCAATTGATTCACCCCCTCACCATTATGCTCCAACACCTTAAAAGGCTTGATAAACTAGCAAGAGATTATACTCCCCTAACAAAACCTATGTTATCCCCAACATTTGGAATCCTTCAAGAACACATGGTCTCTAGCCTAAAACTCTAATGGAATCCACCTAAAATCAATACAATCCTTTTGGCTGTCTTGGGATACCTTCATCCAATCTCAAAATATATAGATACTCTCCATTAGACTTTGTACCACATCTGGGCTTGGGACTATGAATTCCAAAACCTTGGTCTAGTATAACAGAGATTGACAAAAGATTTCATATAATTAATGAAAAAATACATAACGATAGATGAGTGATAACTATTATGTTATGCATAATAATCTATGGTTTGGCGATTCATTGATGATTCAATAAAATCAATGATGTAATTCCATGACATATCCTTAATAATCATAATGAACCACTCCGAATTCTCATTTGTGTAAGTATGAAAATTAGTTTTATGGGGTATTTGAGAGGAAAAAATTATACAATCCTCTCCAGACCTGTGAGGTAAACTAAAGGTGATGATCGTAGATGATGGTCCTTAGAACATTGGGGCTCCCCACCACTTCATCTGCATACCACATCACCAAATAAATTACAATACTCTAATTAATTGTTTTTTGAAAAATTGATGACTTATTCATAAAAACCATGACCATCAAAATGACATCTTATCATCCAAGAGCTTAGGGTAACCTGAAAATTAAACAAATCATGATATTATATGACTTATAATCGAGGAAATTTGAGGGCTATAACAACCCACCTAGGACATCATTCTCTACCTTCACATACTGATAGACTAAACATCCATTACGGAAAAAACAGCTTTTCAAAACGGGTTAGTTGCGATGGGTGGTTGACCCATCACAAATAGTCCTTCGACAATGACTATTTGTGATGAGAATTGTATCTATTCACAAATAGTAGATATATAAGTATTTACGATGGGAATATCTTCCATTCTCAAATATCTTTGGTGCGTAGTGTGTACCAAATCATGGGAAGTCTATTTATGATAGGGATATACCCTCATCACCAATACCTTCCTGCTTTTTTTATTTGTGATGGGAGTTTACACCCTTGAAAATAATAGGTCGACAGGAATGCATTTTCAATGGATCCAATCACAAATAATTTCAGTAATTATAAGCTATTTGTGCCCAGATTTTCTCTCGTTATAAATAACTTTTCGGTCGAGGATACTTGCGATGAGACCCGTCATAAATTATTATTTTTACCGTCACTCTAATTAATAATGGAGGTACTATTTATGTCAAGGCATGTCACAAATAATATTATTTGTAATTGGAATTCCATCTCAAATACTCCCATCACAAGTGATATAATCTATATAACCCTTTATTTTTTTCCATTTCATTCTTTTCTGAACTCCTCACTCCTTCTTGGCTCTCATATTATTCTGTTTAAACATTTCGATATTTTAAATTTTATAGGGGAGCAGCATTGATGCTTTTCATCCATTAAAAGATTCTGTTTTAAGATAATTTTTTAATTTTTATATTTTTCATTTAATTTAGTTTATTTTATATTGTTAATAATTATTATTAATAAATAGTAATTAGATTTAATTATAATTAGTTAGTTTTGTTTTTCATTAATTTGTTTTATAAATATTTAGTTTTAATTTATAGTAATGTGTTTCATTAAAAGAAAATAGGTTTAATTTGCATAAAGTAATTTTAATTATTAGTAATTAGTAATAATTAGCTGTAATTATTAATAATTAAGAGTAATTAGTTATAATTAGTGGTATTTAGTTATAATTATTAGCAATGAGTAATAATTAGTAATAGTTTAGTGAAAATTAGTAATAAATTGTTATAAACTAAAAATAAAATAGTAAATTGAAATAACATACCATTCATTGACATAATATATTATAATTTCAAATTTGATATAATTTAAATTAAATTGATATAAAATAGAATAAATTATTATAAATTATGATAAATTAAATAAAATTACAAATTTTAAAAAATATTTTAATTTAGTAAAATTATTATTAATTTGTAATAATTAATAATAATTAAAAATAATTATTATTAAATAGTAATATTTAATAATAATTCATAATCATTAGTAATGATTGGTAATGATTTGTAATAATAAGTAATAATTAGTCAAGGTATATGGACCTTCAACAATTATCTTACGTACTGAGTTCAAATCTATTGTCCCTTTATCACCTCCCATTACATTTGGACAGACTATAACCCAAAATAAATAAATTTATTTGGGAAATTACAAAATTGGATAAAACAAAGCATTTTTTGTGATCTACCATATTGGTATGATTTTCTGGACATTTAAATATTGGATTTCAATCATATTGATAATAACTATTTTGATAATTTATTTTATGTAGTTTTGGACACACTTGGTAAGACCAAAGATAATGCAAAGAAATGATTAGATCCTTCCCAAATTTGCAGGTGAACAGAAGTTGAACTATTTTAAAATGATAGATAAGAAATGTTTATGAAGCCAAAAGAATCTTGTAATTATTCCAAATAAAATGGTTTATTATTTTGTTAGTGGATTTCAAATTTGAGTCTTACAAATGGTTATTTTTCTAATTTGGCTTGATATGTTAGAGGTGGTCATATCACCAAATTAAAAAGTCATGACTATCACATTATAATGTAAAGACTTGTACCTATCATATTTAGAGGATTGATGAATTATATGGTTTGGGATGCACTAAAATAAATGTCATATTATTTTCAAGGTATGTGTTAAGAGACAACAGACTAAAATGCACCAAATGTTCATTTAATTATATGTAAATTGGAAAAAATCATCCATCTAACTTTACTTGATTCAATAGAAAATTTTATATTACATTTCTGACATGAAGAAAAAATGGGGATTGCCAATAATGTTCCTATATATGTACCCATTCAAGAGATTCATGAAGAAATTGATGAAAAATGTATGTAATAGAGCATTTTTTGAAGGATCAATTATAGAAGCATATTTCTTGGTGGAAATTTATTTTTTTATGCCCTCATTATTTTCAATCTAAATATACCTCAAGACATAACATCATGGTCTATAATGATGGAAATGCTGATGATGAAGTGAATAGTCAATTATTAGTTTTTAATGTTCCCGAAAATGGCTTTGGTGGAGTTCATAAACGATTAATTTAATCTGATGAACATTACAGGGCTCATACATATCCTCTTCTCAACTTTAAAAGAATTAAAAAAAATTACTTTGAGTGATCCTATCAAATATTATATTAATTTTTTAAAGTAAATTAATATTATCTTATATGTATATTGTCTGATAGTACTATCAAGAAACAATTTTAAAAAGTTACAGTAGCTGGTCTTGAAGAATATTAGAAAAATAATTTTCCAACTTATTTTAAAAATAGATAAATTGAAATTTTTATGGTTTAGAAAATAAAATCATATTATTAATAGTTATATTGATATTTTTTTCACATTTTCAGGTATCTTAACATGCTGATAAAATTGATAATCGTTTGTGTGTATTGAGTAACCCACTATCCAAAATGGTCAAATATTATAACGGATATGTGATGAATGGTTTTTGATTTTATACATGTTCATATGTTGAATACAAAACAGTGAATAATGGAGTTTTCTTGAGAGGATCTTATCATAGAGAAAGTGAAGTTGAATTTTACGGCATGATAGAAGAAATATTTGATTTGTGTTATCTTGGAAAAATTATATAACTATGTTTAAATGTCATTGTTTGGGTACTGATATAGGCTTGCATGTTCATCTTCACTATGTAATCATTGATATTAAATATAAAATCCATCTTGCATTAAATGACCAATATTTATTTTTTCATCAATCAAATCAGATTTATTATGAAAATTAATATGCTTATTCAAGAGTGTAAAGTGATTGGTGGAGAATAATAAATAGTAAATTGCATGAATATCATTTTATCCAAGGTGAATGTGGTTATACTAAAGTGCATGAAATTGAATTTTTTAAAGAGAGTACTTCAAATACCTCTTTTATATGATGAGACATGAATATCAATGATGACACCCAAACAATTAAGAGTAGATGGTGATGATGATGTTATTGATCAATAAAATGAATTTGGAATATCAAGATATAATGATGCTTAAACACCTAAAGATACTGATGATTCTGAGAAGGAATATGGAGATATTAACACCGTCATATATAGAGATGATGATAGAGATAAAGATTGACACAATTAAATTTTGGTTATGATCATATATAATATATAAATATATATAATATTTGTTTTCAATAATTTGATGAAAATAGTAATTTTAGGTTTTAGATGGCTGAAGATTGTTTATCTGATCAATTTCATTATTTGGATGAGGCTACACTACCTGATGATGATCCTGATGCTATGTTATCTGACCCTTAAACTACTGGATATTCAGTGATGACTTAGTGGGGTAATGGTCTTGTGTGATTGATGATTCATGAACCTATTTTTGAGTAATATCCATGTATTATGTTCTCCCCATTTAATAATAATTTCCATGTTAAAATAACATTTCGGAGAATAATCGCTTTCTTTATCGTAGGTGTTTTAAATTGTTAATCTTGATAGTGTCACATATATCATGATTTAATTGATTTTATAATATAATACATTATTTATGTATCATATATATTTATAATATAAATATTCATAATAGATAAATATATGAAATGGTAAACATAGTTTATGGAGACGGTAGGTCGTACATACGCATAAACTCTGTTTCCATTTTCAAATCATGTTGAATGGAAGTGAATGAGATATACGTAAATACACACACCCACACACACAAAAACATATATATATATATATATTCCATTAGAATTATTATGTCATATATTAGATACTTATTAAATATATACATTTTTATAATCATCGTTGAATGGTAAATGTGGAAATGAATCTCATCGCGTCATGGAGATGGTAAGTCGTACATACGCCCAAGTGACGATATCATTCTATATATGGTGAAATAATATGTAAATGGATGTTATATTATGTATCCAGAATCATTAAAATGTTATATTTATTATTTAAATCAATTATACTCATTATTATATGCATCCAAATAATGACGTGTTGAATAACAAACTATACCACGACGTGGAGACGGTAAACCGTACGTACGCACGTTTTGTGACTTTGTCGTTAATAGGATGGATAGAATAATGAATATGGTTGTACCATATTTATAATAAAATAAATGTATGTAGAAGGTACTGTAGACATTATTTTGGTATGGAAACAAAAAATAATGAGGAAGTGTAAGAAGAAAAAAAGAACATTGAAAGAAGTGATGAAATAATTACCTCTTCGTTGGGTTCTTCTTTTCGATTTAAACAAACGGGCTCCATAGGAGGGATTTCTGATAAAATTAAGGACTCTAGGTTGAAGTGAGGGTATTTGGTAATATATTTGAGTAGGGTTTTTCTGAGCCAAATGGATTTGGAGGTGTTAATTTAAGATAAGGTAAAGTACCCTTTTATAAGAGAGGTGAGGGGCACTTTAGGAAGAGCTTGAAATATTATTTTATTAGAATATAATTTTTGGTTTATAAAATCTCCAAATGGATTTATTTATAGTATAAGGTGGGTATGGGTGTAACGCCCCGACCCTAGTTACCTAGAGTCGGTGCATTATTACATAACATTGGCATGATCACGAGAAAGATCAAGTCTCGAAAGACCGATTTCTTTAGTAGCCTTGGAATAACTAGATACATCCATAAATTTTTTACATTACATCATAAAAAAACATCTTGTCTTTATATCCCCTCATACTTTCCCTGCAGGTCATTCATAAATTACTTCTTCATAATCCTGGGAAAAATAAAACATTGAAAGGGGTGAGCTCAGATGCTCAGTAAGGATAACATTATAGCAGAAGCTTTCATAAATAAGCATAAACAGTTAAGGCAATTTATAACTAAAACAAAAGCCTTTTAAACTTGAACTTCAGCATAAAATGGCAAAGGTAAAATGAAATAATGCCATTTACTTACTCACATGGATATTCTACTAGTCAAATGATCACATGAAATATCAATATCCACTTTCATAATGTTGGAATGCATAATGCCAGACTATCATAACCACTTAGCCAAGGCCTCGTGCCAATACTACAAATAAGATTTTGTCAAGGCCTTGTGCCAAGACACTAGTTTGTCTCATGAGACCTACCGATGCATCGAGGAGCTATAGCGGGCTCCACCCGTCACTTATTAAGTCCAATGCATTCCTCATATGAACATGTTTAAAAATAACATAAACATTCGTATTAAAACTAGCATACGAAATGTCAATACTTTTACCACAAACCATGAATGGTATAAAAACAGCGCATCCACAGTCAAACATGACTCATTCGATACAATATGGAAGATTGTATTGTATCACATTAACCTCAATCAAGAATAATGAATGATGTTGTCATAAATGAAAATAATCATCAAAACTATTTGAGAGAATTATCCCCCTTTTCTTGAAAACATTTAAAAGTCACACTATTTGTCAAGAAGCCATTTAAAAGTAGATTTTTGAATCAAAGTGTCCCGTACCACTTTGAAACTTTTTAAAAGGAGTTTTAATTTCAAAAACTTTAATGTCCATATAAATAAATCCTTAAAACCATTTTTAAAACATGGACATTAATGAGAAAGATTTAGAAGAATAAGTCTTTAAAACATTTAAAAATGGTATTTTAGTTAGAGATTATAACCAAAAGAGTGACACTTGAATACAAATAAATGAGGTAATCAAAACTTTTTAATATCATGAGAATAAAGGAATTCATGATATACTATGTCAAAGTACATTATATACACCACATAAAAGTGATTTGGTGTATATCATCAAAGTAGTCTCAATGGAATGTAAATTGAGATGAAATCTCTCATAAAGGTTGTATCCTTAGGTTAAGGATAAATCAATGACATAATTATGTGTGAAAAATATAAATACACTAAATATGATTGGATATTCAGTGTAAAACAATCAAAGGATATTCGAACATATTCTTGTAAAAACAACACCAACGAATTGGATGTTTAACTCAACAAATGGTGAATGAGTTAAAATTACTCTTATCAAATTCATATCAATGACTTGAGAATTACCAATGAGTGATTATGTGTATCAAACTTATATCCACAGGAAGGGGAGTGGAAATTATGACATAATCAAATGAATAGTGATTCCACACATAATCATGGTGTAATATAATCAATGAAATATGCATAAAGCCAAATGAGTGGGAATTGAAATCTCAAATTCCCTTACCGATTAGGTAACATACGAAACATACACCCATGAAAGAAGTATCATACCATGATGATGTAAATACCCATAAATTAAAGTATATTACACAATGAATACAATCATGGGCAGTACACATACACCACATGCAATAATTAAGTGGTGATCAATGGAAATCCCACAAAATTAAAAGTGAGATAAGAAACCCCTTACCACGTTAATCAACTGAGTCGTATGGCCAAAAGTTAATAACAACCAAATTATTTATAGAATAACATGAATATAAAGAGAATCATGATAATATATATCAAATGGCCGTACACAATACACCACTTTCAATAATTTAGTGGCGAACAATGGAAATCTCACGGAATTGAAAGTGAGATAAGAGAATCCCTTACTTTGTACTTTTTCCTTGGTCGATGGTAGGTTTACCTCCTGTATAATGGTGAAATAATTGTTATTGAATTATAAAAGAATAGTTTACTTTAATATGATATCATATATGATCTTTTAACATTGATTTGTTAATAATATCTTAGAATTATCGTCATTTCGGGTGTTAACGGGTTCATTTTACTTTATATTCTTTGTTATGTGAGCCATATTCATTATTAATGGGATGTATATTATTCATATACAGAATGATATCAAGTCCTTAGATACTATTTTTAAATCATCAAATGATAATTATACTTGAATGGATATGATGGACAATGAATCTCATCACGTTCGTGGAGACGGTAGTCCGTACATACGCACGAGCGACAATATCATTCTTTTGATATTAAAATAATATATAATTGGATTTTATATCATATATACAGAATCATTATCATGTTATATTTATTATTTACATGAGTTACACATCATTATTATACCCATCCAAATAATAATATATTGAATAACAATTACACCACGACGTGGAGACGGTAAGTCGTACGTACACACGTATGGTGACATGTTATTCAAAGGATGGATAGAATACTGAATATGGTTGTACCATATTTATAATAACATCACAGTATATATATGATACTGGAGTTATTATTTTATAATGGAAATAACAAAGAAAGAGGAAGTGGAAGAATAAAGGAACTTGAAAAGGGGTGGGGAAAACATTACCTCTTCTTCGGGTTCTTCCTTTTGATTTGATCAAAAGGGCTCCTTAGGTTGGCTTTCTGATAAAACTAAGGCCTCTAGGTTGTAGTTAGGGAAGTTGAGATAGTATTTGGGCAGGGTTTGGCCGAACCAAAGGGCTTTGAAGGTGTGAAGAAAAGAGAAGGAGGAGTGCCCTTTTATAAGAGGGGTGAGGGGCACCTTTGGAAAAGCTAGAGATATTAGTTTATAATAAATTCATTTTCGGTTTCCAATGGCTACAAAGTTGACTATTCAAAGTTTAAGGTGGGGATGGGTCGAAAACAACTCAAACAATAGAATTTAGACAGGTTTGGGTACTTATATTAACCTTATATTTAAGTATTAACTCTAAGTTAATTAGTTTCACTTTTAAAATGTCTCTTTGTATTTTTATATTATATGGTTAATAAACTTACCATATACATACAATCGACCCCCAAGTGGTCAATTAATGATACAACTATCATGATATAAGTCTCTTGGCCGAACCTTATATTTTTAGGAATTTAATATCAATTAATAATATAATATTTGTTTTAAAAACACTTTTAGGTCAATTTTGACACTATTCAATAGTTGATTTTTTTGAAACCCATAACAGATTGATTACTTCGAACAAAGTCAATTAAATCAATACTAATATATCAAATTATCCTATAAAATTATTTTAATTCATTAAAAGTTTCATATTATATTTATTTGGGTATTTTTAATATCAATTATTTTGATTTTTCACTATTATAGTAATTACTGCATCATCATTGTGTCATAAATAAATTAAATTATTTAATGTCTAAAAAACTTAAATAAAATATAATTATGTTGGAAATATTTTTATCTTTATAAGTAATATTTATAATCTAAAATCCAACATATATAACCCTCTGTAACAATTGTTTTGTTAAAAGATATATGCTTGTGTTATTTTTGTATTTATTTTAACTTAATTAAAATAAAGTGTCATTATCACTTACAAGTGGATCCATGGGGTCCCAAAATATACCCAAAGATTCCCATGGTCGACCATGTATCAACCAATAGGGTTAAGACACGTTTTAGGGTAATTTAGTATTATTATAATATTATTTTTTAACCCTTATTTACCGGATTTACCCTTAACCATGGTAAATAAAATATTTACCGCAGTAATTATTCAAAATGTATAAAAATAAAAGTTACCTATTTACACAATTTGAACATCCGGATTCCAAATATGTAATCCATTTTTCTAAATTCAAAACACAGAAGTGGAAGAAATTAATTTAAAATTAATTCCCGCTGTCAAAACAAAAAGCGTGTTTTTAAGAGATAATAACTATCAAAAGATTGACAGTTGTTTATGTTCGGTTTAATTGTAAAATTATGTCCAATGACCAAAATTATATTAAATGGTAAAAATATATTCTAAATATACTTTAAAACAACTCAAATTCATATCTTATCACTATTAATTATTTTGATTAAAAAAGTTGTTTTTAATTAAAATTTAGTAATTTTCACTATTCATCAAAATATGAAAGTTATCCAAAAAGTACCAAAATTTCACCCTAGGCTAATTTTGATATTAAGAATCCAAAAATGAAGTCCATTTTGAGAGATAGAATTTATAAAATTTTAAAAAGTAGGTATTACTATTCATAACGGCTAGTTTGATTGGTTATGGTGTGTTAAAATCTCGAAGTTGTGTACAATGCACGCCATTGCATTATTTGAAAGGAAACATACCGAGGAAACTTGGGGTGTTACATTCTCCCCTCCTTCAATAAATTGCGTCCTCGCAATTTTTAAAATTTTTCTTGGGAATATAATGGAAAGTCCCACATCGGAAAAAGAGCCAATAAAACTATCACTTTAAAAGAAAGAAAGAGAGGTATAAGGGTCATCCAAGATAACCCATACTAGGATTCCATGTAAGAAAACATGGATATGGATGATAAACTAAGTGTCAAGTTCTGATGGAGAGGGATAGAAATCATGATCAGGAGAAATTTAACAATGAGAAAACTAAAAACTTGTGTTGGGACAAACGACCATTAGTCTCCTAGTAGGAAAGTAAACGGACAACATTTTTTTTTTAAATTACATTACATAAGGAAGAGGAATTAATTTATGATATTGACTAAGAAAATTATGAGATATACTTACATTTTAAGTAAATTTTCATTCTTTAATAAATTTCCACCACTAACTCAATTTTTTTTAAAAGATGAGTATTCAAGAAGACTTGGTCACACTGGAAGAGCTAGAATAAACTTCTATAGAATCACATGATCCATGCAGGATAAACCGTATATTTACATTGTCTTTGAAGATTAATCAAAAACAAAATGGTTAGTGAATGATCTAATGATCCCCCAAAAGGATATTCATTGAGATAAATATGCACTAATCTTAATTTCTAAAGTTAAACCAATAATACCCCAAAGTTAAATAGATACCATTCAATAACCAATTGTCCTTAAAATCCTTTAATATAATCCAAACTAATATTGAAACCCAAATCATAGAATAATTTGATTTTGTAGTCTCCCATGTTACATTGTATCTCCAAATGACATCAAATACTCCTAAAGTCCCATACTTAAAAGTAATTAACATCATCACATATTCTCTGTTATAGGTTAATAATTTCCATAAATAACCCAAATCACTATAAATCAACAATAAAAACGTAGATAAAAATCCACCATTACTCTACAAATGAAACCCCATTGTATTCTATTTTCCTTGGGCATATAGTGTTTCCAACAAAGCGAACATCTTCCAAAATAACATTTATCACTTAATCACCAAATCATTTTCCTATACCAAGGGTAATCATTTGATAAGACATAAGAACCCAAATCATCTTATTATTGATCAATAAAATCATTTAACAAAAAAAATAGTCACATTAACCAGGGACTTCACGTAGTCAAGTGGTAGGCGATAAATCCCAATCTCACTTTGGTTGTGGGTTCGATTCCCACAGCTTTGTCCGACGCGACGGGTTGTCACACGGTCTACGTGTTGTCCTTTTTCAAAAACTATATTTTATAATATTACCAAAATGAGATAAATTCCTCAAAATAACATAATTTAATCACAAATGTTATATCATACTTTGCATTTTTATCCCAAATTATAATAAATTATAATTTTCTCAAACCCCAATGATCATATAAAACCAAATGGTTATTTATAGCTATATCCACAAGAGAAGAGACAATTCTTCTTCAAATATCATTCTCACATGGCAAACTGCGGGGTTAAAAATACAAGAGAAAATTATTCCAAAGTACCCATCAACAAGGAGTGCTAATACTTTTTGTGTTTTTCTCCAACCATTTATTTCCACATATCTTCTTCTTTGACCAAGAAAATATCCTATAGAATAGGACATTCACTCGGGTAATGGCCAGGTCCCCTACATTTACGGCAAATGACTGTAAATGGACTCTTGGGACCATTTTTATCTTCTTCCATAGTACTCTTCATTTTTCTTCGGCAATTCTTCACTTTATGTCCTTCCTTCCCGCACATAAAACATTTCGTTGTCCCATTGAGACAGTTTCCTGGGTGTCTCTTTCCACATTTCCCGCATGATAGAAATTGAGGTTTCTTTTCTCCATGGTCTCCATTGCTGGAGATCTTATCATTTATCACATTTCTCTTCCTTGTTGAGTCTGGGAGTTGGTTAATATATATGTTGTTGATCATATTTTTGGAAAACTGATTTGGCATAAAGACGATATCTTTTACGCCTATCAACATTCCATTTTGTTTCTCATTTCCACCACCGTTCCCACCTTGTACATCATTCTCAAAGTCACTATGACTTCCTTGGAATCCAACCATTGACTAAAACCAGAAAGCATTGTGTGAGTAATAGTAGTCGTAAAATCATTTAGAGATTAAAATGTCACCATATTCTCAATTTGAAACATATTAGGATTAACCAAGGTCATTTACTCTCATCTTATGTATATATTACTTAAATCGGTTTGTAAAGAAAATGTAAATTATCCTAAGCATTTCCCCCGGGAGTGTCGTAACCAAGAGTGCAGCAAGGCCCGTTGTCGTGCACCAGTTCCCGTTCGAGTCTAGCTCAAAGCGGTGTTTTCGGGTTTTACCCCTAGGTACATCTGTGCCAGAGCCACCTCTACCTGCTCGTATCCAGACAGGGATGTATTGCTCGGAAAACTCACAAAATCTCTACAATACCAAAATTCTCGGAAGTTCTTTTATACTAATCCTCAAAGTTCATCTTAGGTCTACGTGCTCTAATCAGAGTTTATCTAAATCTAGCTTCCAAGGTTTGTACTAAACTTCCTCTGATACCAACTATAACGCCCCGAACCTAGTTACCTAGAGTCGGTGCATTATTACATAACATTGGAATGATCACGAGAAAGATCAAGTCTCGAAAGACCGATTAGTTTAGTAGCCTTGGAATAACTAGATACATCCATAATTTTTTTACATTACATCATAAAAAAAACATCTTGTCTTCATATCCCCTCATACTATCCCTACAGGTCATTCATAAATTACTTCTTCATAATCCTGGGAAAAATAATACATTGAAAGGGGTGAGCTTAGATGCTCAGTAAGGATAACATTATAGCAGAAGCTTTCATAAATAAGCATAAACACTTAAGGCAATTTATAACTAAAACAAAAGCCTTTTAAACTTGAACTTCAGCATAAAATGGCAAAGGTAAAATGAAATAATTCCATTTACTTACTCACATGGATATTCTACTAGTCGAATGATCACATGCAATATCAATATCCACTTTCATAATGTTGGAATGCATAATGCCAGACTATCATAACCACTTAGCCAAGGCCTCGTGCCAAGACTACAAATAAGATTTTGTCAAGGCCTTGTGCCAAGACACTAGTTTGTCTCATGAGACCTATGGATGCATCGAGGAGCTATAGCGGGCTCCACCCATCACTTATTAAGTCCAATGCATTCCTCATATGAACATGTTTAAAAATAACATAAACATTCGTATTAAAACTAGCATATGAAATGTCAATACTTTTACCACAAACCATGAATGGTATAAAAATAGCGCATCCACAGTCAAACATGACTCATTAGATACAATATAGAAGATTGTATTGTATCACATTAACCTCAATCAAGAATAATGAATGATGTTGTCATAAATGAAAATAATCATCAAAACTATTTGAGAGAATTATCCCCCTTTTCTTGAAAACATTTAAAAGTCACACTATTTGTCAAGAAGCCATTTAAAAGTAGATTTTTGAATCAAAGTGTCCCATACCACTTTGAAACTTTTTAAAAGGAGTTTTAATTTCAAAAACATTAATGTCCATATAAATAAATCCTTAAAACCATTTTTAAAACATGGACATTAATGAGCAAGATTTAGAAGAATAAGTCTTTAAAACATTTAAAAATGGTATTTTAGTTAGAGATTCTAACCAAAAGAGCGACACTTGAATACAAATAACTGAGGTAATCAAAACTTTGTAATATCATGAGAATAAAGGAATTCATGATATACTATGTCAAAGTACATTATATACACCACATAAAAGTGATTTGGTGTATATCATCAAAGAAGTCTCAATGGAATGTAAATTGAGATGAAATCTCTCATAAAGGTTGTATCCTTAGGTTAAGGATAAATCAATGACATAATTATGTGTGAAAAATATAAATACACTAAATATGATTGGATATTCAGTGTAAAACAATCAAAGGATATTCACACATATTCTTGTAAAAACAACACCAACGAATTGGATGTTTAACTCAACAAATGGTGAATGAGTTAAAATTACTCTTATCAAATTCATATCAATGACTTGAGAATTACCAATGAGTGATTATGTGTATCAAACTTATATCCACAGGAAGGTGAGTGGAAATTATGACACAATCAAATGAATAGTGATACCACACATAATCATGGAGTAATATAATCAATGAAATATGCGTAAAGCCAAATGAGTGGGAATTGAAATATCAAATTCCCTTACCGATTAGGTAACATACGAAACATACACCCATGAAAGAAGTATCATACCATGATGATGTAAATACCCATAAATTAAAGTATATTACACAATTAATACAATCATGGGCAGTACACATACACCACATGCAATAATTAAGTGGTGATCAATGGAAATCCCACGAAATTAAAAGTGAGATGAGAAACCCCTTACCACGTTAATCAAATGAGTCGTATGGCCAAAAGTTAATAACCACCAAATGATTTACAGAATAACATGAATATAAAGAGAATCATGATAATATATATCAAATGGCCGTACACAATACACCACTTTCAATAATTTAGTGGCGAACAATGGAAATCTCACGGAATTGAAAGTGAGATAAGAGAATCCCTTACTTTGTACTTTTTCCTTGGTCGATGGTAGGTTTACCTCCTGTATAATGGTGAAATAATTGTTATTGAATTATACAAGAATCATTTACTTTAATATGATATCATATATGATCTTTTAACATTGATTTGTTAATAATATCTTAGAATTATCGTCATTTCGGGTGTTAACGGGTTCATTTTACTTTATATTCTTTGTTATGTGAGCCATATTCGTTATTAATGGGATGTATATTATTCATATCCAGAATGATATCAAGTCCTTAGATACTATTTTTAAATCATCAAATGATAATTATACTTGAATGGATATGATGGACAGTGAATCTCATCGCGTTCGTGGAGACGGTAGTCCGTACATACGCACGAGCGACAATATCATTCTTTTGATATTAAAATAATATATAATTGGATTTTATATCATATATACAGAATCATTATCATGTTATATTTATTATTTACATGAGTTACACATCATTATTATACCCATCCAAATAATAATATATTGAATAACAATTACACAACGACGTGGAGACGGTAAGCCGTACGTACGCACGTATGGTGACATGTTATTCAAAGGATGGATAGAATACTGAATATGGTTGTACCATATTTATAATAACATCACAGTATATATATGATACTGGAGTTATTATTATATAATGGAAATAACAAAGAAAGAGGAATTGGAAGAAGAAAGGAACTTGAAAAGGGGTGGTGAAAACATTACCTCTTCTTCGGGTTCTTCCTTTTGATTTGATCAAAAGGGCTCCTTAGGTTGGCTTTCTGATAAAACTAAGGCCTCTAGGTTTTAGTTAGGGAAGTTGAGATAGTATTTGGGCAGGGTTTGGCCGAACCAAAGGGCTTTGAAGGTGTGAAGAAATGAGAAGGAGGAGTGCCCTTTTATAAGAGGGGTGAGGGGCACCTTTGGAAAAGCTAGAGATATTAGTTTATAATAAATTCATATTCGGTTTCCAATGGCTCCAAAGTTTACTATTCAATGGTTAAGGTGAGTATGGGTCGAAAACAACTCAACCAATAGAATTTACACAGGTTTGGGTACTTATATTAACCTTATCTTTAAGTATTAACTCTAAGTTAATTAGTTTCACTTTTACAATGTCTCTTTGTATTTTTATATTATATGGTTAATAAACATACCATATATATACAATCGACCCCCAAGTGGTCCATTAATGATACACCTATCATGATATAAGTCTCCTGGCCGAAACTTAGATTTTTAGGAATTTAATATCAATTAATAATATAATATTTGTTTTAAAAACTCTTTTATGTCAATTTTGACACTATTCAACAGTTGATTTTTGTGAAACCCATAACAGATTGATTACTTCGAACAAAGTCAATTAAATCAATACTAATATATCATATTATCCTAGAAAATTATTTTAATTCATTAAAAGTTTCATATTATATTTATTTGGGTATTTTTAATATCAATTATTTTGATTTTTCACTATTATAGTAATTACTGCATCATCATTGTGTCATTAATAAATTAAATTATTTAGTGCCTAAAATATATAAATAAAATATAATTATGTAGGAAATCTTTTTATCTTTCTAAGGTATATTTATAATCTAAAATCCAACATATATAACCCTCTGTAACAATTGTTTTGTTAAAAGATATATGCTTGTGTTATTTTTGTATTTATTTTAACTTAATTAAAATAAAGTTTCATTATCACTTACAAGTGGATCCATGGGGTCCCAAAATATACCCAAAGATTCCCATGGTCGACCATGTATCATCCAATAGGGTTAAGACACGTTTTAGGGTAATTTAGTATTATTATAATATTATTTTTTAACCCTTATTTACCGGATTTACCCTTAACCATGGTAAATAAAATATTTACCGCAGTAATTATTCAAAATGTCTAAAAATAAAAGTTACCTATTTACACAATTTGAACATCCTGATTCTAAATATGGAATCCATTTTTCTAAATTCAAAACACAGAAGTGGCAGAAATTAATTTAAAATTAATTCCCGCTGTCAAAACAAAAAGCGTGTTTTTAAGAGATAATAACTATCAAAAGATTGACACTTGTTTATGTTCGGTTTAATTGTAAAATTATGTCCAATGACCAAAATTATATTAAATGGTAAAAATATATTCTAAATATACTTTAAAACAACTCAAATTCATATCTTATCACTATTAATTATTTTGATTAAAAAAGTTGTTTTTAATTAAAATTTAGTAATTTTCACTATTCATCAAAATATGAAAGTTATCCAAAAATTACCAAAATTTCACCCTAGGCTAATTTCGATATTAAAAATCCAAAAATGAAGTCCATTTTGAGATATAGAATTTATAAAATTTCAAAAAGTAGGTATTACTATTCATAACGACTAGTTTGATTGGTTATGGTGTGTTAAAATCTCGAAGTTGTGTACAATGCACGCCATTGCATTATTCGAAAGGAAACATGCCGAGGAAACATGGGGTGTTAAAATGGGTCTAAATAATCTCAACCAATAGATTTTATAACTGTGTAGGTAACCATATTAAACTTATCGTTTAGATTTAACTGTTAGTTAAATAGTTTAACTTTTATCATGTCTTCCTGTATTCTTACTGTATATGGTTAATAAACGTACAATAAAATGCCAAAAGAACCTCCAATGGTTCATTAATGATATATCTAACATTATATAGGTAATTTTAACTAATAATAGATTTTTAGGAATATTATATCATTTAATACTATAATATTTTTTTTAAAAACTCATTTTTGTCAATTTTGACACTATTTAGTATTTGGTTTTTATGAAAGCCATAAAAACGTGATAACTTCAAAAACAATACATTTAATCAACCATAACATGTCATATTAGCCTATAAAATTATTTTATGGCATCAAAACATTCAAATTATATTTATTTTAATATTTATAATATCATTTATTTGATTACTTCACTATGAAAGAAAATATTGTATCATTATTGTGTCATAAATAAATATATTTATATTATGTATAAAAATTATAAATAAAATATAATTATGTATGAAATATATTTGTATTTCAAATTACTATTTTTAGTCAAAAAATCACTTATTTAACCCCATATAAAAATTGTATTACTAAAAGATATATTTTTATCCTACATTTTCCTTACCTTTAAAATAATTTTTATAAAGTTTCATTCTCACATACAAGTGGCTCCATGGGGTCCAAAATTCCACCCAAGGTTGCCCATGGTTATACATGTATCATAAAATAGCGTTTGGAAATGTGTTAGAGTAATTTATTTTTATAATAATATATATGTTGTTTACCATTATTTACCTGATTTACCCTTTAACCGTGGAAAATAAAATATTTACTAAAGTTACTATTCATAATGTCTGAAAAAAAAGTTGCTGATTTAAAAAATTTAGGACATTGATTACAAATATGGAATCCATTTTGTCAAATTAACAACACAAAAGTTTCAGAAATTAATTTCAAATTAAATCCCCTTATCAAAACCAAAAAGCGGGTTTTTAAAAAGTAAAAACCATCAAAAGATTGACATGTGTTCATGTCCAATTAAAAAATGAAATTACTTCCATTGACCAAAATTGGATTAAATGGTAAAAATATAATCTAATTATACTTTAAAACCACTAAAATCTATAATTTAACAATATAAATCATTTTGAATAAAAAAAATTCAATTAAAATTTTGTATGTTTTCACTGTTCATCGAAATCTGAATGTTATCAGAAAAGTACCAAAAATTTATACAAACTAAATTATTATGTGCTTATTATAAATAAGAATTTAATTTCATCAAATTGAATATATAAATGTGTAAATATTGGATTTAAAAAGGGCTCGCCATTAAAAGGCATAAAAAACTGCATTTTTAAAAAAATGCTTCTTCTATCTATAAAATTGAATTTTTCTTTATACTATGACTAATAAACACAATAGATGAATTTTAAAATTATATCGGATATATAAAATTCAAAATGTGGTCTGTACTATTCAGAAATTCTTTTTTAAACGGCTAGTTTGATAGGTCGTGGTGGGCTTGAACTCATTGTTGTGTACATCACACACTATTGAATTATTTAAAAAATGAAGCATACTGTGGATGTTTGGGGTATCACATTATCCCATCCTTCAATAAATTGTTTCCTTGAAATTTAATTTCAGTATTGAGAACTAGGGGTTTGAAATTCCAAAATATCTTATTTGAAATCCCACATCAAAAAATGGATCAACGATGCCTCTATTTTAAAATAATGGAAGGTAAGTATGATGGTTACTGGAAGTAACACATACTAGGGTTACATGTATGAATACATGGATAAGGAAGACAAAAAAACCATCAAGTTAGGATGGATAGTGATACATTATATTATTATGAGAAATTTAACAATCAGAAAGCTATGAATCTACGATAATCTGAGGGACCATTTGATCCATCGCAAAAGATGGTGCTAGAAAATTATTTTTATTTTTATAATCATTTTCCTAGTGTTGTAGAATTAGTTTAATTCATAGACTACGAACACAAGGAAGCATACTTAATTTATATGTTGTGTTTCATCCTCTACCACAATCTCATATTTTTTTTAAAAGATAAAACTCAAAAATATTCTATTTATCTCAATTGTATATGGTTCCAAATATAAACATATACAATTTAAATGAAGAAAATCATTTTATAATAACTAGGGAATTCCATTACGTCAGTGGTAGGTGATAAATCCTTGTTGTACTTCGGTTGTGTGTTTGATTCCCGCATCTTTGTCTGATGCGACGAGTTATCACCAGACCTACAGGTTGGAATTTTTCTAAAACTATAGTATTATAACATTACAAAAACAATATTAAGAAATTTTTTAAACATAAACAATACATTCCCAATTTCAACTTAATCTATTCCAGCCTTTAGATTTATCCAAAATACTTATATCCAATCTCTATCAAAAAGGTCTCTAAATTTCCAAAAATCAATTATAACATCATATTCCCAAAAAAATATAATGTTACTCTTATTGTCACATAATGATTATATGATTACCTTAATAATATTATAACTATAATGAAAATTGAAAATACTACAGTGAAATCCTTATATTTATCAAAATCTTCTTATATCCAGAATATAAATCATGAGTCCAAAAACACAAATACCTTAATTATTACACTTCAACTATAGTTACAACATAATCTTAAACATGATCCATTTTTTTATGAGCTATATTTCCTTGACTTGTTGGAAAATAGTTTTCACAAAGTCTCATATATTTTCAATTAAAAAATAGAAAATATTCTTTCTATCCATTACAATCATGAGTATGGTGACCTTTTTATCCACATAAGTAAGAAAATATCAATCCTTTTAGGGAAGCACCAAGTTGTTTCTTCCAGAATTATCCCATAAGGGTAAATCATTATTTCACTTTTTCACTTTATCTGTTTCTTGCTCTATCATTCTATTCATATCTTTCTTTACATTAATCTTATAAGACATAGAGAATTAATTTTCTATCTTGATATCATATGGGACTATATCATTATATGATGAGATATATTGTGAGACTAAAGCTCGTCAGAGGAAATGTTTTAACCCATCAAAGAATCGATCAATATTACTTCTTGGGTTACACATGTAGTCTGTAGAAATCCTTTCTAACCTTGTGGAGTTGTCCTCATACTTTGAAACATTCTCATCCTTTTTTTTCTTCAAGTGTATTAATTTTCTTTCTATAGCAGCTCGCTATTCACAAGGAAAGTATTTCTCTAGAAATGGTTCTTTAAACTCCCTATGTTACACATTTCCACTTCTCCAACCACCTTTGTGTTTTTAATTAATTACCACCATTGATTTTCATCTCCTAAGAGACGATATGCTACCAAGTCAACCTTTTACCTTTCATTATTTCCCAGAGCATGAAATATTTACTCTAAAAATCTTATCCACTACTCAGCTACAAAAGGATTTGTGGTCCCATTGAATGGTTGAGGTTGTTGTCTCATGAAGCAGTGTATCATTGATTCTCTGTGTTCTGGATTAGGATATTCCATACGAGTAAGGATATTATTCATAACCTGAGTTAGATTTCCCAAAATGGCTATAAGATGTTTAGAACAAGTTTTGTCACCAACTCCACTATCATTATCTTGAATAGGAGGGAAATCCATACATGGATTACGTGCGTTAATACGATTTCCATTTCTTCTATGAGGGTCCATTTCTAAACAATGTCATTCACAAGATTAGGCTATTCATCATAATGCATAATTCCAAACTAATAAAATACATAACATAAATTAAAAAATTTAGTCATATCTAACCCATAATAATATATATGGTTTCTTTGAGGACATATTTACTCATAATTCTATTATAATGGTTGGTAAATAAAATATGAATTATCCTAAGCATATCCCTCAGGAGTGTCAACCCAAGTGCGTAGTAAGACCCTTTGTCATGTACCAGGATACCCCTGTTAAAGACCAAAACTCATTGTCAGAGTTTTCACTCCTAGGTCCATCTGTACCAGAACCACGTCCACTTGTAGTATCCAAACAAGGATTCATTTCTTTTAAAACCCAAATAATATCTATTTGAAAATTATAGGATTCTCCTAAATACTTATCCTCAAATTCTATCATAGGGATATGAACCCTAATCGTAGTTTTCTAAGTCAATTTACAAGGTTATTTCTAAAATTACTCTAATACCAAATGTAATTCCCTAACCCCAAAAGCCCAGATCCAATGCATTATTTTAATACATTGGAATAATTACAAGGAATGATGTCCCGAAGGACCGGTCAGTTCAGCAGTCTTGGAAAATAGATTACATACATGAACGTTACGTTACACATTCAAACATAGAACAAAATATAAATAATCCTTTGATAATGCAATTATTCCCATAACTTAACCCTTCTTATCAATCATAATACACTTATTTGAATCCTGGAAAAATAAAACATAAGAAATGGGTGAGCTCAGATGCTTAGTAAGGGTAAATAATTTAGCAAAATCTATAAACAGTTAAGGAAATATGTATAATAAAAACAACATCCTTTTAAACCTTAACATGAACATAATATGGAAAAAATAAATAAAACATTACCATATAATCATGCACATGGATATTCTACTCGTCGAATAATCAAATGTAATAACTAATTTAATAACGATGGAATACATAATGTCGGACATCATAACCACATAGTCAAGGCCTCATGCCAAGACTACAAATAAACTTTTTGTCAAGTGTTGGTGCCAAGACACTAATTTTTCTCATGAGATATACCAATGAATCGAGGGGCCATATCAGGCCCTACCCATCACTTACTAAGTCCAATGCATTCCTCATATTAAAGGGGTGAAACACAACATAAACATTCGTATTAAAACAAGCATAAAAAATGTAAATCCTTTTACCGTAAACCATGATTGGTATAAAAATAGACCATTCATAGTCAAAAATATCATACCTCATTCAATACAGTATAGAACATTGTATTATAATAAATAAACCTCAAAAATGAATAATATCCAGTAGAGGGTGTTGACATAGTTGAAAATGATCAGTGAAACTCTTTGAGAGAAATATCTATTTTTCATGAAATAATTTAAAAGTAATATAATTTAGAAATGAAATCATTTAAAATTTATTTTTGAATCAAAGTGTCTCATACCACATTGAATCTTATAAACATAATTACCATTTTAAAACATTATTGTCAATATAAATAAATCCTTAAAACCATTTTGAAAACATAGAAATTAATGATAATGTTTTAGAAGAATAAATATTTAAACCATTTAAAATGTTGTTTTAGTTAAATAGTCCCTTAAAAAGAATCATATTGAAAACTATTTTATTAAACATGGAAATTGATAATAAATATGTCCCAGTAAAAACATACACATAAACAATTTCTGATAATAAGGAGATTGAGGAATTAACCCTCACCTTGTATGTTCTTTTGGTTGAGGGTACAATTAACCTCCTATATAATGACCATAGTATGTTATTAAATTAATCCAGACTCATATTAATATTTATGATATCATACATGATTCATTTTTGACTTTATACTACCAATTTTAATAATAATTTCTATGTTAAAATAACATTTCTGGTAATGATCGTTTTCTTTATCATACGTGTTTTAACTTGTTATTCTTGATAGTATCACTTATATAATGATTTAATTTATTACAGAATACAAAAAATTATTTATGTATCATATATATTCAAAATATAAATATGTATAATAGATAGATATCTGAAATGGAAAACACCGTTTATGGAGACAGTTGGCCGTATGTACGCGTAAATGTTTTTACCGTTTTCATATCGAATTGAACCGAAGTAACTGAATGAGATACATAAATATATATATATATATTCAATTATAATTATTATGTAATATATTACATACTTATTAAATATATATATATATATATTTTATAATCATCATTGAATGGTGAACATGGAAATGAATCTCATCGTGTCGTGGAGACGGTAAGTCGTACGTACACCTGAGCGACAATATCATTCTATTGATGGTGAAAGAATATGTAATTGGATGATATATTATATGTAAAAAAATAATTAAAATGTTATATATATTATTTAAATCAATTATACCCATTATTACACCCTTATAAATAATGATGTGTTGAATAACAAACTACACCATGACGTGGAGACAGTAAGCCGTACGTACGCACGTATAGTGACTTTCTCAGTTACAAGATGGATAGAATAATGAATATTGTAGTGCCATATTTATAATTACATCACAGTAACATCATAGTATGTAGAAGGTACTGGAGTAAATATTTATTTATGGAAACAACAAAGAAAGAGGAAGTGGGAGAAGAAAAGAACCTTCAAAGAGGTGATGAAATAATTATCTATTCTTCCGGTTCTTCTTTTCTATTTGAACAAAAGGGATCCTTTGGTTGTATTTATGATCAAAGTAAGGAATATAGGTTGAATTTAGGGTAGTTGTTAGGAGATTTGGGAAGGGGTTAGCCGATCCAAATGATTTTGGAGGTGTGAATTTAAGAGAAGGGGAAGTACCCTTCTATAAGAGAGGTGAGGGGCACTTTAGGAAGAGCTTGAAATATTAATTTATTATAAAATAATTTTCAGTTTATAATAGCCCCAAATAAATATATATCTAGACTACTGTGGGTATGGTTCTAGATACTCTAAACTAATAGCTTTTAGACAAGTTTATGTCACCATATTATCCTTATCTTGTAGATTTAACTCTTAGTTAAATTGTTTAACTTTTACCATGTCTTCTGGTATTCTTACACTATATTGTTAATAAACATATTATAAATTGACAAAAGAAACTAATGTGGTTCATTAATTATATGTATAAAATTATTAATAAACTTTGGCGGAATCTTAGAAAATTAGGAATATTATATCATTTAATAACATAGTATTGTTTTAAAAACACATTTAGGTCAATTTGGACGCTATTTAGTATTTGGTTTTCTGAAAGCCATAACAATTTGATAACTTTGAAAAAAATACATTAAATCAAACATAACATGTCATATTCACCTATAAAATTATTTTATGGAATCACAACATTCAAATTATATTTATACTAACATTTATAATATCATTTATTTGATTCTATCATTAATAAGAAAAATAATGCATCATTATTGTGTGAAAAATAATTTTTCTTAATTTATGTCTAAAAATTATAAATAAAATATCTTGATGTAGTAAATATTTTTATATTTATAATTATTATTTATAGTTTAAATTATCCATTATAAAACCCCATATAAATGTTTTTTTACTAAACGATAAATTTTTATCATACATTTTCCTTAACATTAAATTAAATTTTATAAAGTGTCATTTTCACTTACAAGTGGCTCTGTGGGGTCCCAAAATGAACCCAATGATTCCCATGGCCAGACATGTATCATAAAATAGGGTTAGGACACATGTTTGGGTAATTTAATACTATTATAATACTATTATATTTTTACTCTTATTATCAGATTTACCCTTTAACCGTGTTAAAAAAATATTTACTGAAGTTACTATTCATAATGTCTAAAAATAAAAGATACCTATTTACACAATTTGAACATCCTAATTCCAAATATGTAATAAATTTTTTCAAATTCAAAACATAGAAGTTGAAGAAATTAATTTAATATTAATTTATATTGTCAAAATAAAAAATTGGGTTTTTAAAATGTAAAAACTATGAAAATTTTGACATGTGTTTATGTCTAATTAAAAATTGAAATTACTTCCAATGAAAAAAATTGGATTAAATCATAAAAATATAATATAATTGAACATTAAAAAAATAAAATGTATAATTTAACACTAAAAATTATTTTTATTAAAAAAGATGTTCTTAATTAAAATTTATTATTTTTTCACTATTCATACAAATATGAAAGTTATCATAAAAGTACCAAAAATTTATCCCAACTAATGTTTTATTTCTAAATTATAAATAAGAATTTAATTTCATAAAATTGAATATATAAAAGTTTCGAATATTGGATTTAAAAAGGGTTCTTTATTAAAAGGTGGAAAAATGCATTTTTTTTGAAAAATATATCTTTTATCTGAAAAATTAATTTTTTCCTTATATTGTGTCTAATAAACACAATATATGAATGTTAAAATTATATGGGATATATAAAATTCAAAATGTGGTTAATACTATTCATTACAGCTTTTTAAAAGGCTAGTGTGATAGGTTGTGGTGCGCTTGAACTCGGTGTTTCGTACATAACACGTTATAAAATAATTTAAAAGTGAATATTATTATGGAAGCTTGGGTAATTAAATTCTGGTATTAATAAAATACCATTCCAAGGGTCCTAAAGAATGTATCTATAGGAGGCCAATCGAATAAGAGATAATTATCTTACACATCCTCGTTCAATTAATTTATTATCTAAACTCAAATAAATATATGGTATTCATCAAAAAATAATAAATTAATTATCCTAAGTATAATAAAATATTATTATTAATAAGTAACAACCCTTATTATCCTTGTTTTTCAACAAATGGGATGTAAATGTATCATTTGTGCGCACGTGTGGACTACTTCCTCCACGTAGTAATGTTATTGATTTTCCAATGAAGATATCATGGATGGTTATTATGATGGGTTTAATATTTATATATGATATTTTTTTAATTATTATTATTATTATCTAATAATAATATCAATTCTACCTTCTTACCTTCTTATCCATTAGAAAAAAACAACATTGGCTATTCGTATGCATGGAATACCATCTCTACAAGGTGATGTGACTTGTTTATCATTTCCGCTTTACTTGGATGGTAAGAAGAATATATTTTATCTATAAATTTTTTTGTAATGATATAATTATGTTTATATAATGGTAAAATAATACCATTATTTATTTCCTTCTTTTAATTATAATATATAAACAACATTCATGCATATGTAAGGCCTACCGTCCCCATAAATGGTGTAAATCATTTATCTATCTCTACATTTTTATGTATGATTATAAATATTAATATAATGAATATATAGTATATTTATATAATTAATTATATTCTAGATATTATTTAACAATGATCAAATTTCAAGGATCAGAACTTCCGAACCAAATTTCTCCAGAAAGAACAAACAGTTAACACCTCGAAACGACATTTTTGATATGGAATTATTAATAAAAGGTTTTTGAAATGTTATAAGATGATAATATATAATTTTATAAGTAATAAAATTACTCTAGTACATAATTATAATAAATTTTAATTTATTATAGATGATATTATAGGACGTTCGTGTCAATTCAAAGATGTGATAAAAGATTTAATCTCACTTTATTTCTATGAGACACATACCGTATTCACCACCTGTTTCTTTTATGTAACATATATACATTCCTTGAATTTATTTTAGTATTTATATCATTAAAATTATTATTATATAAATATCCATATAATTTTCTTTAATTCATTGTTTTTTATTCAATTGTTACCGTTGCGGTAAGTATTTTATGTTACAATCTCACTGTTTACCAATATTATTTATGATTAAATTCACAATGATGTAATTTCATGATACACATCTCAAAAATATCAATAAATATTTTATACTACTATTGTTCCATAAATTTTTATTTAAAATCATAATTTTCCACTCTTTGGTACATAATATTTTTAGGAATGTATTTTCAAGAAAAAAACCATTATTTCCTCTTTGACTGGGAATTTTTTATTCAATGTCCTTGTTTCATTTAAAATGTTTTCAAGAATTTTTTTAATATAATACTATTACTGTTTACTATTATTTTAAAAAAAATTTACTTCATAAAAAATATATTAAAAATGAATAATTTTTTCATTTTCAGAATGAGGCACTTTTGACTTTCTACCAAAATGATAATGGAATTTTTTTAAAAATATATAAAATTAATAGAATTTCATACTATCAAAATTTCAAAATTACATGAAGATTAATTTAAAATCTTTCATGCTTAATTTGAAAGAAATTTTTTTGCGTAATATTTGGATAATTATCTATTTTAAATAAGCATTTTCGAAAGGAAAATGTTATTTTCTAACAGAAATATTACATAGATCTTTTAAATAAAATTTTAATTTATGATAAATTTTTTGATGCTACTTATACAATACTAGGGATATGATCCAAGAATAATATCCTTATTATTTATATAAATATTTTATGAATTTTATAAAGATATTTTTATGAAACTTGTTTATTTCCATGCATTATATTAAGGTGAAATTTTTGTGAAACATATTTACTTTACATGAGTTATGATAAATGATCAATGATTTATGATCACATGGAATGCATATGAATGGATTTTGATTATTTGATTGGTGGGATAAAATTATACAACCCCCTAATTCATTGAGTAAATATGAATATCTCATGAGATAATAAGTATTTAGAGGGGGAGTGGACCCTATTCATTAATGGGCTTCATCCACTATGACAGTCTTGGGAGCGAAACATTACCAAGGATATGATAGAATGTGTAGTGAAACTAATCCACTATGATAGAATTTGTAGTGATCATTGTCTAAGGAAATAATTGTTTATTATTATGTATATTCCAGAAACATTGGTCTTATGCCAATGTAATGATCTCATGGCTTCTATTATTTGATTATATTATGATTCTTGTCTTATTAACTGCCAAGATTAATACCGCGACTCATGATTATGATCTATGATATATTAGTTATGGATTAAAAATGTTAATCTCATGTTCTCATACCCTTATGGTTATGTTTTTCTTAAATGATGATTGAGATCTCCCTTCTTTATTATTATTGAGCATATGATCTCACCCTTCTGTATTGGTCATTTCCCCAAGTTACTGAGGATGATTTTAAATATGATATGTCTATTATGGGTGTTGGTTCAGTCGATCTAGGAAGTAGATGATTTATATCACTTATGAATAATTTCTTCATGTATCCATGTTTCCAAATATAGTAGTGTAGATCATAATGTTTTGTATTAAATATTCATCTAATAAGATATAATATTTATATATGAAAAGTATGGGTCACTATATTTGGTATCAAAGGAAGGTTTAGTTACCTTTGGAAACTAAGATGAGAAAAATTTAGTGATAACTACAAATATAATCCTATGTGTATGAGAACATTCCATGTTATGTTAAAGAAATGAATGTGTTTTTCCTAGAAATAAATTTATTTTTAGATAATAAAATTGTATGTGGTTTTATAAAAATGAATTTAGGTTTAATAAATCTATAAAGTGTTATTTTAGTATATCTAGAAAATCAATTATGGGAATGATGAGTTTTCCCTTACTTCACACCGATTTTACATTCCTAGGGGATATACCTTGGTTAACTCACATTTTCATTATAAACCATTATAAAGGATTTGAAGTGATGATGACTATGAATGAGTTAGGTTAAACTTATGGTTCCATTGATTTAAAATAAGGTTTCATGATTTTGACATCCTGGGAATGATTTTTCAAGATTGGACTCTTTGATTAATGATGATTCATGGTCATGCCAACCATTTTGGTTTTAGTAATGGATTGAAGATGAAATGATAAACGTGAGGTTGTTATATGAATGATGAAATATTTTATCACCATATATGATCATTGTTATTTAAATTCTTTAATATCAGGAAAATTATAAGGAAATGTTAATTCATATCTTCTATGATTAAATTCAAAAATAGTAGTGAAAAATAATAATTCTATCACATATTTTGTCAATGATTCTTATCTTATCAAATTTTAAGGGAATGTGTTTCCTATAAATCTCATTATTCTCTATCTAGTTTAATTTTGATGTTATTTTTTTGAATGTATTTGTTTTCCTTATATAAATCCTACATGAATTTCTTGGAAGGGAAGTCATATTTGATATTTTTAACCAACATATGATCTCCAATCTGTGGGATGAAAAATATGATCTTCTAATAGAAATAAATATCATTTTTTGATTCATGTTCACTATTAAATAGGGGTATTTACCTCAAATGGTTAGGGAGAATCTCAACCATGAATATATTCATATAATTTGGTAGTTTGTTAATGTATTTATAGAAGAGTAACACAATCTTCCGCCAAATCATGATGTTCGATTCTCAATAGAACTTACACCAAGTTATAAGCCTAGTTAAAAAAACTCCTTATATAATGAATGCAATTGAGTTATAGGAATTGATGAATAAACTCTAGGGTAATATTGATAAGGGATTCATTTTGATAAGTTCATCACCATGGGGTTCACCTATTCATTTTGTTAAGAGGAAATATAGATCAATGTGAGTCTATATTGTTTATCAGGAACATAAAAGATAAAAATACAAAATCTGTTTCATCTACCTCATATTGATTATTTTTTCAATAAATTTTGAGGAAATCAGATATTTTTTTTGATTTATTTTTTATAATGATGTTATAATTTGAGGGTTAAAAGTGAAGACACCCCCTAGATAAACTTCCATATCAGTTATGGAAACTATTTATTATATTGATGAAATTTGGACTAACTAATTCATCAAATATCATGATGGATTTATTAAATAGTGTATAAATATATTACTTAAGACACTATAAAAGGATAATTTATATGAAAGATTTACGAAATTTAAATTTTCGATTTAGAAAATGTCATTTCTGGGTTATATAATATCAAGAGAGGGTATGTTGTTGAATCCACCAATGATTGATGATACTGAATGTTGTACTAGACTAACCACTGTAACTCTTATCTATAGTTTTCATGGGTTGGATGTATTTTATCGATGTTTTTTAGATAACTTATCATGGATTTCTAATCCACTAACCAGGTTAACTCAAAAGGGATCCAAGTTTATTTGGGTAGATGAATGTGATGAAAATTTCAAGTGCTAAAGAGATGGTTAGTCAACATACTTATGATTATAGTACAATATAGTGGAGAGGTGTTATGATATTTAGTAATGAATTGAAGATGGGACCAGGATGAATCTTTATGAAAAAATAAAGGCTTATAACATATTCCTCCTTAAAATTGATGGTTCATGAGACAAATTAACAAACTCATGATTCGGATTGAGATGCAATATTATATGAATTAAATATATCTTGGAATTATATTTACCGTAAAATGTGTGACATATACACCAATCATTAAAATTTGAAGTAAATATTCCCTCAAAAAGAGTCTCATATACACTTGAGAAGATGGTTGGAGTTGATTAGTGACTATGACTGCTCACTACATTAACACATTGTGAAAGTGAACATGGTATAAAATGCTTAAGTGAAATGGATCATGATATCTTATCCTTGTTGAGGGTCACAAAATTTAAAATATCAATTAATTTTCAATGGATGGATCTAGAAATATTAAAAAAATGTGAGAAATATTATCTTTCCCAAATTAGTATTCAACCTTATATCCATGTAAAGATTAATGAGGCGTAGAACGGTGATGTAGAGTTGTAACAGAATATAAAAAAATTTCCTAATTTCTACCATGATTGTAATATAATGTTAATATTATGGAAATGTGAATATTTCCCATTCATAGAATATTTGAAGAGGGAGTTGATGGATTAATATCATTGCACACAGTTCATAATTCTTTATTCATATAAGAAATATAAAGATATATAGATATCTAAACGAGTAATTTAGGAGAGATAACACGAAAAGTTATATTAATGAGTATATATCACGGTGCATAGAATTTAAACAAGTTAATGATGAGAGAAAAATGACCACGGGGATGTCACCACCATCACCCATACTAAAGTTGATGTGAAAAAACAACACCTTAGATTTCATTCATCAAACTCCCCAAAACATATAAAGGCCATAATGCTATTTGGGTTGTAGTCGATATCCTTATGAATTAAGTACACATAATTTATATTAGATAAGATTCATACATTGATCATATTTATAGATTATATATTAATGAAGTGTAAGGTTTCTTAAAGTACCACATTTAACTAAATCTGATCGAGAAACGATGTTTATTTGAGTATTCTAGTGAGATTTTCAGAATGCTTTTGATTTAGAGTTGTGTCTCAATATTTCATATCATTATAAGGTATATGGTATGTCTAAGAGAACTATTCAAACCATGGAGGATATGTTGAGATCAATGGATGTCAATTTTGGTTGCGATCAACACCCTCCTCTAGTCAAGTTTGTTTATAATATTATCATTCAATCAAGCTTTTATAATGATCCTTATGAAGCCATATATGGAATGATCTATAAAACTCTAATGTTATGTGATGGAGATGGATAAATAAAGATGTTATGACTTGAGATAGCTGAGGAAATGTCTGAAAAATTAAGACAAACTTAGCAGCACATCAAGGAAGCTCATAATCGATAGAAAAGCTATAATGAATGTAGAAATATATAATTTGATGTTAGTGAGAAGGTATTCCTATGAATTTACTCATGTTATAAGGTTATTATATTTTTAAATAATACAATTTTGATCCATAGGTAGATTCTCCCCTTATATATTGTTAATCGAGTAGGGATATTTCTTTCACATGATACATCCACCAAAACTCTCTCAAGTTCATGATGTGTTCTCTGTATCTATCTTGAAGAAGTAAAAAAATAATATTTCCCATATACTTAACATAGATATTGTACCTTTAGGCAGGATAATTATTATGAAGAAAAAATAATAAAAATCTTGTATCATAGATATAATGTGCTAAACAATAAGACTATTAAACTCATTAATGTTCTTTAGAGGAATAAAAAATATGAAGAAGCAACATGGGAACCTAAGGATGTGATTTAATAGAGATAACCTCATTTTTATTTTTCAGTGTGATGTAATTTTTAGGGTAAATTCAATTTAATTTTGGCATAATGTGACACCCCAATTTTTAGTGATATATTTCTCAACAAATAAATTTAATTTCATTGATTTCCTGTGATACACACAAACTTGAGTCTAAATTTACTGTAATATAATGTAATAATATAACCTAGCCATTAATTTGGTGAATTGAATACAGATAAACAAAATTTTAAAATTATTTATAATAGTTTTATATACATAAAATATATTTCTAAATAAGTACTCAATTTTTAGTAAAGTCTTAATATTCTTTAAAAATACATTTTCCCTTAAATGGTTTTTAATTTTTTGAGAAAAAAATATAATTAATTTTTTCCATTTTTATAGAATTTATTTGATAAAGTTAACTTCATTTTTTAAATCAAAATTTCAAAATTATCTTAGAGTGAAATTTGACTAATTTTCTAAAAGGTTTTATTTTTCAATGAATAGTGAAAATTACAAGTATTCACTAAAAACATTATTTTTGTTTCAAGTATTTAAATGTTTAATTTTGTTTTAAAATGATTAAAAATCAATATATGTTCATTTATATAATGAATAATACAATTATTTTCATTATAAACAATTTTATGTTAGATTTTGGTATAAAGGATTTGTATACTTACAAAGGATTTTTTCTAGGAAACTACTTTTCATCGAGATTAATATGATTGATTTTAAATTTAATTTATCCAAATCATTGAATTTAATTTAATAATATAGATTAAATATTTCTAATGATGATTTATGAATATTTTAATTACGACACCTTCATTATTGGTCATAATAGACAATAAAAATATTGAAATATATCACTGTGGTTATGGGTAAAACATGTTTATCGGTGGTTAAACCAATAGATAAGGTTAATTTTAAAAATTAAACTTTTATAAATCCTATTTTATGTATATATTTGACCTCACCAATTATAAATTATAATCACATTCTATTTGGAAGTATTTGGATAGAGTATTTCATTATTATAAAATAATGTTTTATGAAATTGCGGGTATGTCCTCTCCCTAACATACAAAAGGGAAGATATACTTTATCTTATTTAAATCAATTTGATCCTTATATATTGAAAAAATGATACCAAATTCTCATTAAAAATTTCCTTTAAATTATTTATATGTTCTTTTCTTTTTAAAATACCATTCCAAGGGTCCTTAAGAGAGGATCTAAAGGTGGCCAAATAAAGAAGAGGAAACCATCATACCTGACATATTCCAATTTATTTAGAATTATACCTCCTAAAAATATATTATATTCATCATAAAATAATAACTTTAGTGTCCTAAATTTTATAAAATTTTATTATGATTATGGAACCAACTTTATTCACAATATTTTCTATCAAGTGGCATACCAAAGTATCGATTGTGTGTACAAGTGGACTACCGCCTCCATGGAGTGATCCAATTCATTTTAAATCTCCATATTTCATAGATGGTTATTATTATGGGTTTAAAATTTATATGATATTTATTAAATAATTTTTCTTATATAATTATAATATCATATATTCCTTCTTACTTTCCCATCTGTTTTAAAATGATAATGATGCTCGTGCGTACATCTAGAGTACCACCTCTATGAAGTGATGTGGTTCATTTTTCATTTATTAGTTACATAGATGGCAATAAAATGGATTTAATATATATATATATATATATATATATGTTATAAATGACATAATTATTTTTATTTATTTATATAATAATATCCACCTTTCTTTCCGTATTTTCATTTGAATATGAAATCACCAGTCATTCATATATACGAACTACCATATCTATGAATGGTCTAAATCATTATTCTATATCTAAATTTTATAGAAGATTATAAATATGTATATAATAAATATATATGTTATTTGACCCATGAATTATATTTTATATTTTATTGAATCATGATCATGTTAAAAATAATAGAAACAGAGAACTCAAATTCTCATGAAAAACAAAACAGTTAACTCTATGAAACATCAATTTTAATAAGGAATTATTTAAAAATGCATGTTGAAAAGATTTAATTAGATAATATATGATATCATTATTATTTAAATGACTCTAGAATATAATTATTATAAATTTAAATTTATTATAAATTATTTTTTATAGCATTTGAAGTAATTCAGACTTGATGTAAGCGATTTTCATCTAACTTTTATTTATTTGAATAACATACCATATGTATCATTTGTTTCTTTTATGTGGTATGTATAATTCCCATTAATTTCTTTTAGGATTATTATCATGAAAATTATGGTGATTTATAAATATCCATCTATGTTTATATCATTCCAGGGGCTTATGATTCAAAAGTTTCTATAGTTGTAAGTGTTTTAAGTTACATTCTCATTATTGTTCAAGATTGTTTATGATTAAATTTATGATTATGAAATTTCATGATATAACTAAAAATAATATTAATAATTTTATTATATTCATGTTATTAATTTACATGTCAAGTAATATTACTATTCTCATCTCTTTGTAACATAATATTATTGAGAAAATGTTCTTAAAAAACAGAATTTATTTCCTCTTTGGCTAAGAATATATTTCTTCCATGTCCATGTTTTCTTGAAAATGTTTTAAAGAATATTTCTAATATTATCCTACTATTACTTAAATTAATATTTAACCATGATATAATTTACAAAAAAAGGGTTTAAAATGAATATTTTAATCATTTTACAAACAAGATATTTTTGAATTTTTAACAAAAATGTGAAACAAATCACAGTTTTATCAAACACAACATGAATATAATTTCCCAACATTATGAATAATCAAGGATTTAAATCTTATATTAAAAGTCTGAAAGGTTCCTCTGGAAGTAATTTTCCCCCTTAATATTAAGGGCATTTCTTGATTTTAAATAAGAGTTTTAAAAATGAAAAATGTAATTTACTCAGGAAGTAATCCAAACATCTTTTAATGAAAAATTTCAGTTACGATTACATCCATTTATCTTACTTATGATTTATTATGTATATGATCACAGGATACCAAATTCATTATTTTACACGATTGTTTATGATTATGAGGATGATATGTTTAAGAAACCATTTTATCTTCCATGGGTTATGTTATGTTGAAATATTGAAATGATTATGGAAAAAAGATTATTTCCATGAGTTATGATATATAATTAATAATTAATGTTTTTTGAACACATATGAATGGATTATTATTATGTAACAGGTGGGCCTAGAATTATATATCCAATTAATGTGTTGGGTAAATATGGATATATTATGATTTAATAAAGACTAGAATGGGGAGTGAACTCAGTTTAGTAAGGGACTCTATCAACTATGATAGTCTTTGGAGTGAAGCTTGAAAAAGGATATGAATGAATGGAGAGTGATTCCAATCTACTATGATAGTATTTCAATTGATCCTTGACTAAGAAAATTATTTTCTATATATTTGTTTATTCTACAAACTTATGTATTATTCTAATTTTATAATCTATGGGATCATGTTGTTTGATTCTTTTATGATTCATTTCTTATAAAATTATAAGATTTAATCCATGAATCAAGTTATAATCTTTGATGTGATATGTATGGTTTAAAAGTATTAAGCTCATATTCTCATCCCCTTATGTTAATGTTAATATTGTGTAATCATTTTTATCTCCCTTATTTAATTTTGGTGAGAATATGAGCTCACCATTTGTTATGTTTCCATTCACTAGATTATAATGAATTGTTTTAATCATGAAATGTATAATATGTCACGACCCGTCATCGGGGCCTGTGCCGTGACTACCCCAAGCCCGCCTTCCATAGGCCAGGGGCTGGCGACTAGCACCAAGGCGAAAATCCCGGTAAAAAGGGAAGGCATTTCCTTTGTAAAGTAAACAAGCACCACAGAGTAAGCAAGCGGAAAAGTAAACACTAAGTAAAAACAGAGTACAAATGAAGTGCGGAAAAGTAAATGGGCCAGTATACAAACCCATCTGAAAGTAAAGTAAAACTCGAAAGGGAAAACAGCAACTGTAAAGTAAAAGCCGCTACACCGAGCTGTCCACTGGAAATCCCACCTGAGGGGTGGGTACAGATAGCTCCAATGCTCCTCGGGTCCCGCCGTCCGCTCCGAGCACGTCTCGCCCAGTGGTCCACCTCCAGGTACTGACTCGTCGTGTAGTCCACCTCCGGGTACTGACTCGTCGTGTAGTCCACCTCCGGGTACCGTCCAGTCCTCGAACACTCGGCCTCCATCAGCACTGCCTGTCGTCTGCAACCAACACAACGAGGTGCGGGCATAGCCCGTGCAGGGGTGAGTATAACGATACTCAGTAGGGACCCCGAGACCCTCAGGGTCTCTCTAAAACCAACAAGGATAACCACAAAGAAGATCTTAAGAGATAACCTCTACTTAGATATATTCCCATACATATACCTAAGTTATCAAGTAACCCATCTCAATCATGAGGCAAACACAAGGTCAAAAGTCTCAGCTCAAACCAGGATTTTCATCATCGAAACCATAACTGCTGAAAAGCTCCGTCTCTAGAGTGTACAGTGGTCCTGTCACAACTCCGAGGTACTGCCCACTAACTTAAGACTGCTGTAGTACTCCACCTATCGAGTAATGCGGGCCATCCGCTACAACCAAGTGCTCCCATGTGCCGCTACAACCGAGCGCACCTCTGTTATGGGTCTGCCGCTACAACCAAGTGCTCCCATGTGCCGCTACAACCAAGCGCACCTCTGTCGTGGGTCTGCCGCTACAACCATGCGCTCCCATGTGCCGCTACAACAAAGCGCACCTCTGTCGTGGGTCTGCCGCTACAACCAAGCACTCCCATTTGCCGCTACAACCAAGCGCACCACTGTCGTGGGTCTGCCGCTACAACCAAGCGCTCCCATGTTCCGCTACAACCAAGCGCACCTCTGTCGTGGGTCTGCCGCTACAACCAAGCGCTCCCATGTGCCGCTACAACCAAGCGCACAACTGTCGTGGGTCTGCCGCTACAACCAAGCGCTCCCATGTGCCGCTACAACCAAGCGCACCTCTGTCGTGGGTCTGCCGCTACAACCCAGCGCTCCCATGTGCCGCTACAACCAAGCGCACCTCTGTCACACACTGAGTCGTTCAATCAGCAGTCGTCGAATCTCAGTCAGCTACACGGTCTCCGTGCTCCGCCCGCTCGTCTCCGGGAGGGTCCGCTCCACGAGCTACTGGTCGATACTCCAAGTATCACAAAGTCCCGCAAGGAAGTATCTCGAAGGACCACCTCGTCATAGGGGTCTCAACGCAACAGACGGCGCGTCAATCGGACGCCCGGTCTGTGAGTTATTAGCCTTTTCGTCCCAGGGGCCCGGTTGGTTTCGTGAGCGAACCAATCCGGCCGTAACTCAAATATACCACGAACACTCACAGGGTATACTCATAGGGACCTTTTTTCAACGTGATCACCAATGCCGCTGACGGTTCGTCAAACGGACGTCTGGTCTGAAAGATATCAGCTTTTCCATTCCAGGGGCCCGGTTGGATTTCAGTGCGTTCCAACCCGGCCACTATCCATCTGCATCCAAAACTCAGGCGGAGGATACCAAAAGTTCCGTCTCATCAAGAGGAACTCAACGCAATAGACGGCGCGTCAATCGGACGCCTGGTCTGAGAGTTATTGGCTTTTTCGTCCCAGGACCCCGGTTGGTTTTTAAGGCAAAACCAACCCGACCGTACTCCACTTGCGTCCAAACCTCAGGCGGAGTGAGCCAAAAGATCCGTCTCACTAAGAGGAAACTAACAAAGCTGACGGCACGTCAATCGGACGTCTGTAGCTCAAGATATGAGCGTTTCCGCTCCGAGGGCCCGGTTGGTTTCGTGTACGAACCAACCCGGCTGAACCCAAAGTATTCCGAAACTTTGAGTGCGATAAACCGAAACGACCGACTCGCTCCAAGGATTGTGTTGCCACTGACGGCGAGTCGTTTGGAGGCCCGTAGCTTAAGTTACGGGCGTTTGAACGAAAGTCGTCCGAAGACGGGGGGGTCCGGGCCCGGGCCGACCCGGTTGGCCCGGCCAGGGCCGGTCCGGCTCGGCTCGGCCGAGCGGCCTAGCGGCCGACGCGGGGGAAAGCCGCCGCCACGCGTGACACCCCTGCGGCACCCGCGGGGTGTCGGCCAGAGAGCCGGACGCGCCGTGTGACAACCCCGCGACACCCGCGGGGTGCCGCCCTGGACACCCGCGGGGTGCCACGGGACAACCCCACGGCACCCGCGGGGTGTCGCACTGGACACCCACGGCACCCGTGGGGGGTCGCGCTGGACACCTGCGGGGCGCCGCCGCGCCGGCGACCCGCGCCGCCGCCGGCTTCCGCGGGCCGCCGGAGTCGCTCCGGTGGCCCGTTTTCCATCCCGTCTGCGCCGTTGTTCCTCCCGGGTTCCGTTCTTTACTGCGGGATCATCAAACACCCGTTGCGGCACATTCCGTCGTCGCCCGCCAAATCCGCAAAACATGAAGAACGGCGGAGGGTTGCCGGGCCGTGCTCGTTTGACCCGCACCCTCCGCGTTAGATAAAAACAATGGGAGAAATTGATCAACACATGAATCGACAATTTTAATAAAATAAAATTGTTCTTTTGAAACCGGCTTTTAAGTTTTTAAAGAACGTTCACGGGAATATAAAGAGGGGTATTCCAAAATTATAAAATCCCTACCTCGTTGATCGTCGCGCGCGGGCGTTCTTCGCGGAATGGCTCGTCGCAGAAGAGGGGGATCGTCGCGTCGTCGCGGAAGAGGATTCGTAGACGAAGACGGATGTTGTCCGAGGTGGAACGGCATCTCCCTTCCTTTGATGTGGAAAGAAGAACGAGGGATGGCGCGTCGTCGTTCTTCGGAAGAAGGACGTGACGACGTTCTTCGTCGGAGACCGATTCGTTCTTCACGTTCTTCATCGTTGAAGAAGATGTTCTTCTTCAAGCCTCCCAAATCCTCCCAACGTGACAAGACTCAAAAAAATAAAATAACCCCAAGTCTTATTTTATTAACACAAGATAAGAAATTGAATTTCAAAAGAAAAGAAATGATCAATTAATCTCAAAGAATTAATTGTAACAAATTAACAGCCCAATTAAATGGGGCGTTTCTTAACCAGAAAAAGGCACGGTTGACTTCTTTTAATAGTGGGGGGGGGGGGGGTGCGGGTGCGTTACTTAAGAAGAAAAGAAACGGTGGGGCTCGTGCGGGCCCCACCTCACAAATATCCTACCAAGGGGGTAGGATATTCTTGGATAGCACCCTATCCAGTTCAACTCAGTTCAAGCCGGCTTTAAGTGGCATCAAGTGGCTTCCAAGCGGCTTAAGTGAAATAAAATAAAGTTGTCGCAAAATTATTTTATTTCTTAACTTTAAGCCCAAAAATTAAAAACCACACCCGAGCAAACGCAACTCCGGAAGAGGCGTTTCTAAGCGAATACCGGCGCTGCGATTTCATCGGTGCCCTCAGAATTCGATTCCGGGCACCGGTTCAAAAGATAGAAAAACCCGCTCGTCCGTTCATTGAACGTACCAGAGCCAAACTTCGTAAAATGATTTCGGGCACACCGGGCCTCGGAATTAGGCGCCGTCAGAAACTGCGTTCTTGTAAAATTACAAAGAAATTTAAGAAAAAAATTTCCTTGAAATTTATGGGTCTTTACATAATAAGGGTGATCCTTTTGAATAACTTAGTGAGAGATGATATTGATATCTTATGAACTGGTTGTTTTATATATCTAACTTCCCAAAGTCACTAAACCTATAAAATTATCGAATAGATCGTAATGTTATGTATTGAAGATTCATCTAGTATGGTGTAATATTTATTTATGAAAAAAATGGTTCAATATAGAAAATCACCTTGTTGAACCACAAATAGTACAGAAACCACCACAAAATTTAATATTACTTTTTTAGCGAACAGCCCCAAAGCACCACAAGGTGACAAACTAGGCTAGATAAATCCTTTTAAAACAAATAATTGATATATATTCTGAACTCATTAATCTCTATGGGTGTCATACGATAAGGGACCATCAAAATCATACATGATCCCAACTATAAATCGATCCCAAATCCATCATTACATTGCAGGGTAGATCGATATCATTGTTAGGGATTAAGTGTAAAAAATAATCAACAAATCTGGGATCCTCCACTATCTAGACTTCCACTAAAAACTCTTCCAACTAATATAAGAGAGGATTCACATTCATTCCAATCATCTGATATTTTTTCCAACCAATGAAAACCTCTTGTTGGCCCTATGTATCAGAAAAATTCATTCTAATCTAGATTCTATCAATAACTTCATGATCCAAATATTACCATCCTAGGATAAGGATGAAACATTTTGGTTGTATCTGAAATAATAATAATTTTACCAAAAAATTATGCTACTCCGTCATCATTATACATGATAAACACACATAAAATATCCTTTTCAACCCTCCATCTGGCATGGACAACACCAAGGGAAATATAAGCATCTCTTCCTTCAGTCCCAATTTGTGGAACAAGGTGGGTGAAATGAAGGAGTGTAAATTCAAGAATAAAATAAGGTATAAAATAAGGTAGATAATCAAATTATCATACCTTGAAAAACCTTTGAACCTTCCAGGACTCTCACCTCCATAACATACATTTATACATGTCTATCTTCTCTTCCTTTATAAAAACTTATGTATTTTAAATGATATTTATTTCTTGATTATATATGGTTTATATTATATAATATTTTATACATAAAAAATATAAATGGACCAAAAAACCCTTTTCTTTTTAATAAAGGTCATTACATTTTTTAGCTAAAAAACCAATGAAAATTCCACATAGTATAATTGGACAAAAATATAAATCAGAAATGAAAAATGTGAAAATATAGATCACCCCAATATTCTATAATCATCACCCCCACAATCAATACTATTTAAAATAAAGAAAATACTAGTAATATAATCAACATATTAGAAAAGGAAAATATAACCTTAAGAAGAATTATATTGAGTATTGAGTGAAATTATAAAGTGGTATTTATAGGATCAATGTTCCTATTAAAATAGTAATACGACCATTGGTTGATATAATCATTATTCTATTTATCCTTTTGGAACTACAACCATTGGTAATAACTTTAATGTTATAATTAGTGTTTATAGGAAGTCATGAAAAAATATAATTGATTTAGAAAAGAGAAATGATGGCCTCAACCAGTAGAGTCATTCCATTTGAAGCCCATTTTTCAGAACTTGTGAGGCTGCTAGCATCATTTGGGTTCACCCTTTATGAATCCAAAGCATATTTTCAATAATTGAGGCTTGAAAAAAATTCACCTATGGAGAATTTAATGTTGTGGGAGATTCTTACTCTATTAATGGTATCCAATCTACCCCATGAAAATACAACCATCACACACCATAACCTTAGGGAATACATATGTGTAATAATGGGATACGTGACCCGGATATAGTTACATAATTTGTAATTTCCTTTATATAAATAAAATTATTATTCTAAAGATTCCATTTTAAAAATAATTTTTTTAATAAAATATATGTTTATGTAAGGACAATTTGATGAATTTATAGTTGGAAAAAAATAAAACACAGTTTTATTTCGAGAAAATATATACACTTTTATTATAAACTCAAATATTATGAATAATATTTAACTTAGTGAAATAGTATTTTAAAAAACACTAACTTAAATCAAAATGATAAAATAATTTTATAATATCCTAGGTAATTTTTATAAGTGTCATAAATTTAACAGTATCATCAAAACAACTATTTTTCAATAAATAATTATTTTTATATTTAAAACTAACAATTATCCTATTTATAGAAATATTTTGATAAAATAAATATTATATTTTAAATATTCTCTTCAAAATTACGCTAGGATGATGTTTTGAGTACTTTCTAAAATACTTTATTTTTCAATGAATACTGAAAATATAGTTTTGGGATTTTGGTATATTTTATTAAATCTTATTTTTTAATAATGATGCAATAATTAATTAAACACAATCCACAACATTAAATATGTTATTTTGTTAATATTAACTATTTAATATCTCTTAGTAAATTTTAAAACCTATAAGTGTCTTACTAATGTCTAAAATGGAAAATTTTATTTTTTAAACTATATTTTTTAGAAAAACTCCTTTTACATGTTCGAAGAAGTATTAAAAATGGTGTTCAGTTCTAAAGGATTAAAGTATTATAAAATAAGATTCAAATCTCCAAAACTGTGAGTAAAATCCATGGGTAATCCAATTCCTTTTCATCTTATAGAATCATGATTTCTAAGACCTATATTTGGAAATTATTAATCAATTCATATACTTTTACTATAAATACCCACCAATTTCACCTTTAAATTCAATTCCAATACATCCTCCATGATTGTATCACCATTTTTACTAACAAAATGTGCCCAAGAAGTGTGCTTAATCCCCCAAGGTTACAACCTCTTGATTTTGGAGCAACATCTCAAGGTAAGGGAATTATCATCATCTTCTATTCCAGTCAATTAATTATTTTTTTATACATATTTTAAAGGTAATTTATCTTTTCTATCATATTCTTTGGACTATAACCTTACCACTAAAATAATTTTTTATCTATGTGACAACTTTATTCTCACTCATTTTATCCTTTTCTAAATTTGAGTTGTATACTTGTCATGCTGTCGAATTAAATTCTCAAATTTTTCTCTTTTAATTTTTTATATATTATGAATACCCAAACTATTTATTTATCTATGGGTATTCACATAAGTGTTTATATAATTTTTTTTCATTGGAATTTTTTATATAAAAAACTCACATTCTATTTACATGGGTTCTAAATAATGTTATGGTCACACATTTATATACTTATATACTAAATGATTTTATATGAAACCCATACTTTATTCTCCTCAGGTTATTAAAAATTTAATTTATTATGATAAATGTTTATCACTTGATATTAATAAATATTAATGGTGTAATTTGATAGATATCCAATGAATTGGGCAATTAATTTAATATTTAGAGATGATATGTTTTACGATATGATGGTGAATAACTTTGGTAACATTCATTTATGACACATTGGTGATAAACCATGGTGATATGCTTATGACTGGATCATTTTTATATTGTAGCCACATTTCCATATTAAGACTCATGTAATATATATTATTATATGCATCATGGTCTCTTTAATATGCATCATGGTCTCTTTATCATGCCATATTGTAATGCATCAAGTTCTATTTTTATGTTCCTCAAGTGCACTTTCTCATTTCATATTTTTATGTCTCTTGTTCTTACTGATATGCTTCATGATCACATGATAAATGTATCCCTTAATTAATCCCTTACCATGTTTCATATAGAACCCATTCCTTTAATTTATTCCCCATGATATGATATTCTCTAAATGTAACTTAAGGTGAACCCATGATAAATCCTTTCAAGTGGATTAGAAGAATATTTTATTTTTTCTTGTATTATGTTATGAATTTCTATGAAACAAAACTTTAATAGATACTGTGTTTCAATAAATGTAATGAAATGATTATGTATTAAAAACAAGGGATTTAATAGTTGTCATGAGAGGATGATTAATTTGTATGTGTAAAGTCATTGGTTTTTCCATTTAAGTCTTTAGAATATTTTTAGGAATATTTTCAGAAAAAGGCACTGAGATGGTGCATGATTCTGAAGCCCTGTGATCTCAGAATTAATTTTATAAAAATATAAAATATATTTTATATTATGCGTGCATTTTTTTCTTGAAAATTTTGGATAACTAAAAAAATGTGTTACAATGAAAATCTATAACCACATTTGAATTTATAGTGTGATGTTTCCTTATATGTGACATAAAGTTGGTCGGTGCAAAAATTTTGGATGAGGTAGACGTTGGCGAGTGCATTGAATTAATTAATTAATTTAATTAATTTATGTAATAACCATAACAAAAATAAATAAAAAAGGGGCTCAGATGTGAAATATGAGACAACCATTGATTCCAAAATGTGGGGTTTACCCAAGGTGTGACATATCCTTGCACTACATTGGTTGTTTGATTTGAGTGCCAATGTCAAAAAAAATAATTAAATAAATTGAAATGTTTATTTAATTGTATTATTAAAGATCCCATCCTAAAAATTTGATATAAATGTGTCATTATAAAAATGCACTATGGTAAGTCACATAACCCTAATTGGTCTTTGAGAGAAGTGGTATGAATCTTCATTGGTGGATTGAGATCGTACGATGAACGGTGATCTGATCGAGGTGAATTGACAGACATCAGACACAACCGATCTCTTTCAAGGCTGGTAGATCCGTTCTTCACCAAGGATTGATCCATAATCATTACAAGACTCATAATTTTTGGTTTTCTCACATATGACTAAAATATTTGTCTTGATCATATCTATTTTCATGGATCTTCATTTAAATGAACCATTACATGATCCCATGTATCAAAATAAATTATCTTTTCAATTTATTTCTCATCAATTCCATGGTTCTCAACCTGGTTTCTCCAATATGAAATCATTGGCCAACAATACTTGGAAAATGATATTTATCAAAAAAATTATTGGTTGTTTTACCTCCATATATCTTTGTGTTATTCATCATTGGTCTACAAGTTCAAAATTCGACAATGTCGGGGCGAGTTCCAGTGTGATCAAACCCCTGTAATCATTGCAGTAGCATGAAGAACACACAGATTTATGGTTTTGTGGATTGATTGACAAACCAAAGAGATGGTGTTTTTTGAATTGATTAGTTTAGTATTTCAGTCACATGTTTGTGATAATAGGTAGTTCGAGATTGATTTGGGATCCTTGCTTTCCTGGTTGGTAGGTGGCGATGATGTGCAATGTTATGAGATCAGTTTTGAGAAGATCACGTGTGTAAATTCTCATGGTGGAGGCTGCTCAGTGTGGATGTGATAGTGATCAGATATTGTCGACACCTTTGACATTAATATTAATAATATTTATATTTTTAATGTTGACTAGTTAATATAATTAAATGAGGATATGTTATTATTATTATTTTCAATAATAATAATAATGTTGGCCTAATCCATTTGATGATGGAGTGTGCATTAGACATGGGGTGAAAATATGAGAAATTAATACCCTCTAATGAATAAATATTGAATTAATTAGAAAAAAATAATTAATGTAATTATTTATATTTTATAATGATAATAATTATATTATTTTTATGGAAGAGGGTTTAAATGCATAAGGAAAATGATTGTATGGGTTCCATGGTGGTGCGAGTGCAACTTTGTTTTGGGAGGGGGAATTAAATTCTCTTTTCCATTATGTTATATATAATAATATGAATAATGAATTCATTAAAATTATAACATAATAAATGAAACACATGAAGAGTGGGGTTATTCTCTCTATATGGATGCCCCCAATGTGAGGCCTTGTATTATATAATTATTTAAAAACTAATAATAATAAAAATATAAAATATTATTATTATTTAACATTATTGTAAAAACCTTAATTTGGATGGAATTCCTTCCTATGGTGTTGGATTGAAGATCCTTCACCAGAATGATGACCCTAACACTATGTCTGTCATTTCAAGACCAGTCTTGAATATTTAAGCTGGGGTTATGAATCGAGTTAATGGAGCACCCAATACTAAAAATAATATTATAATTATTATGGAATCTAGTATTTGACATATATTACTCATATAGTGTTGTATTGGAAAACTATTAGAGTCATCATGACCATGATGTTCAGAAAAATATTTCAATATCTATATATCGTGTTTAATTCAGATTCATGGATTTGGCCCATGACACACCTTTCAAGCATGATGTGGTGAAATGCATTTTTTTCACTGGGCATCTAATTTGGGAAAGTAAATATCCTATCTTGGGTGTTTTTCCATGAGGATCGCAGTTGTGTGATCTATTTGGATATTTGGGTCCATTTATATAGGCATATCAATGGAATTACATTTTTTTCCCTTCAGACTGATGATGATCGTCATGGATTTATCACCATTTCTGCCGAGACGTGTCATCTAGTACACTTACATGCCGTGTAGTACTACATGGCCAATAATCCATGTGATATATCCATGTGGGTCCTTTACATGGTGTACACTCCTTTATGAATCTTCAACCTTTTGTATCTCCTTTGTTTTGACTAAGATATTAGCCCATGAGTAGCCTATAGATAGTGTTTTTCTACATAGAACGTGATGGTTGCCTCTATAATGAATTTTCAAATACAATGCCATATATTCTTGGTGGTACACTATTCTAGGTGATGCTCGATGAAGAGAGTGATAAATATGTATCACATGAGTCTATTCGTGTGGAACCCACCAGCCGGGATGGGCATGGGTCCTCGATAACCTAGAGAGGCACCCTCCCACTGGGTAGTGCATGGGTCCTAAAACATATGAGAGGAACCCTCTATCCATACTGGGCATGGGTCTCCGATGAACTAGTGTATCACACTCCTACGGTTCAGGTTAGGGGCTCTCAACCTCTTGGGTGTTACCCATTATTAGGGCTGGGAAATGGTCCTATATGACATAGAGTGGACCCCACCTGCAGGTCTGGGCATGGGTCCTTGACCTCTTGAATGGAACTCTCATATTGAAAGGGAATTGGTGGGAAATGAACTGGAGTGGAGCCCTCCATCATGTATAAGCTTGGGTCCTTGACATTATGAGGGGAACCCTCCTGTGGGGCAGGGTATGAGTCCTTGGTGTCTTAGAGTGGAACCCGACAACCGGGATGGGAATGGGTCCTAATCCATCCAAGTGGAACCCTAATATTATACCATGGAATGTGTCCTCTACCTATATATTGATTCAGCTTAACTATGTGTTATAGTGAAGAGGCATGGCTTGAATTGAATTTTTTTTACTGGGTAGTCATGCAAGATGTTGGACATCATTATTGTAAGTTTGGAACTATTGGGGACTCTTTTCTTGGGCTGGGTTATGAGACATAGATCCTATTACTCTCTTGTATTGGAGTATTTTTTATGAGAATATATATATATATATATATATATGTATCCATATCCTTGGATTTAGTTACTCTTTTACTATGGGTTGTGATGACATGTGGGTTATGCCACATTATTTTTGTGTTTAGTTTCTTGTGGTTAGATAAGGTTACTCCCATGATATGGGTGGAAAAGACTCGATGTGTAGTCCATCTACACACCATTCTCATCCCCTTATGTATAAATGAGGTTACTCTTTCTTTATCTTGCTTTTGGTTGAGATGCATCCTATTAAATGTTAACTATCTACTATCTCTATATTCCTATTTTATCCTTTACTATTACCCTTTAACTTTCAGAGAGTCCTACTAGGTATGTATATACTCACCCATGAATGGTATTATTCCATACTCTTTATGTCTTATAAAGACGATGGATAGGTCAGTGGTGATTATAAAGGATCTTAGGGATACTTGGTGACTTCGACCACATATGGTGGTCTTATCTTGGATATTAGGAGTTGGGATCTCTCAACACTTTTACATTATGTTCCAATTTTTCCTATTTAAGACATCATTCTAGTTGGGAAATATGTTACGAGTTTTTACACGAATCGTTATTCCCCTAGTATTTTTCATATTTTAAATTTAATCATCTTCACTTTTTCATCAAGATGATTGTGCCTGTGTGCAGGTACATATGAAAAGGCCTCCAGGTGTTAGTTATTCCTTTGACACTGGTCACCAGCCCATGGCTTATATAGGAGTTCATGGGGGTAGTTTTGGTTTGAGCCCTACTGGGTTGGGTTATGAAAGATTGGTATCAAAGGTGGTCATTACTTAGGATGGTTTTTGGAGATTCCCCTTATGTGGATGTGGTTGGGATATATGGATATAAATTCAAAGTGTCTCGAGTGCAACTCTCAGGGACAAGGAACCCATTGTTAGTGAGGGAAGCTGACGTATCAATTAATCAGGACTCTGACTACCTGCTTGTCGACTCGTTATACTGAGACATTGGTTAAAGGTAACATTGGTACATGCACCATATCAGATTGATTATTTCACTATCATTCATGAGTTAGATCCATATATATATATATATATATATATTCTCATTTACCATGGTACGTCTTGATAACTTTTGAGTAGTCATGGTGAATACTTCTATCTTGGTTACCAATTTAGGATCTTGATGATGATCCAATGAGTGATGAGGCCTCAATTTAAGGACCATCATGCAATGTCCTCCCTTCATAAGGGAATGAAGTAGCACACCCACCTATCAAGAAACAGATTTTACCAGCATAACAGAATAAGGATATGCATAGGCTTAGCGCACTCCGTGATTTGTAGAACTAAAGGACACTGATGTTCCAGGATGAGTCAGATCCTTAGACAGTAGAGGAATATCTTATGTTAGTGATCGTAGTTTTTATACTTGTGTGGATCCTAACCAATCGAATAGTTTAACTCGTAACCAGTTCTATTCATAGAGAAACAATTGGTTTTGGTGGTAATAGAAGATGGTGCACCCATACTAATTGCGTATTGACGGTTCCATAGAATGATATCACATAGGTTTCTTTTTTATCTACTCTCCCTTATCAAGTGATTGAGGACAAGAAAAATCCTATGGTTTGGATATCCCTCTTGGATATGACCTATTTTTTATGGTGTTCTTCATGGAGATACCTCTATAAAATGAAATTGGGAATTAGCAGAGCCCTGTGTCCATGATGTTTTAGATGGATTCAAACAATCTAGAAATAGAGACACATACCCCATAAAAATTCGCTCTTGTGGCGCGATCTAAAACTGTGTGGGCGAGATAGTGCCACCCAAAATAGTATTGTATGGAGGTGTGGTGGATTTGTTCCCTTAGATTGTGTGTTTGTAGTCCTTCTTATGCATCAAGGTGTCAGATAAGGCCATAGTTTAGAAAAGAAGGTGGAAAAGGGAAATGATGAGATTTTGGAAGAAGGGGATTCTAACTACAAAGATGGAGTGTGGTTTAGGGTATGACCTATGTCTCCAATACTCCACCTGCATTTGTTAGTCTATGAGGCCACATTTACTTATAAATATCCCTTTCTTGAGACCTAGAAATATCAGTGGATGCCTTTTTTCATGAACCATGTTCTAGAGGACCCTCTAGAGAGGATCATTGATCACCTATTTTTGTTGATGGTGTGACCAAACTCAAAGATGAGAGAGAGAGAGAGAGATATCCTCACAATTAATCATCTCATAGTATTAGTGGGACACTAAATTTTTTCCCTCAACATGATATAGTCATATATTATACATGATCATATGATTTCTACTTATGAGTGTTATAGCGCTTTGGGTTTAGGGGATGTGGTTTTCCTCCATTCATATGTGTCATCCTTGAGAAGGGTAGAATGAGATCATTCACATGAGTGTATATCTAATTTACCTATTGGATAGTATTACCCATGTCGTAGTGGATGTTGTGAGATCTCATATTTCAGAAACAATGTTGAGGGTTAATTATGTCTTTTTGGAGGACATTCTAGATTTAGCTCCCAATAGTGAGATGGACATCTGCATAGACTTTCACTAGGGATGAACTGATGTTTGGGGTATCTCATCGGACGATCCTATGTGGATGTGAAATCTTGTGGCAAGATTGGAGGAGTCTCCTGAGAGGGAGATTCATAAGACCTAATGTGTTTCCCAGAGCAGTCTGGTGTCATTCACCTAAGAGGTGAATGAGAGGTGAGGTTAGGTGGGGATAAGTTTCACATGAACCAGGTGGTGTGAGAAAGAGTATCCACCCACAAGAATCATTTAGTTATTCAAATAGTTTATTCACATGAATTGGTTCTCAGAGTTCGACCACAAGAGGGGTTATCACTAGAACTAGGTTCGATAAGTGGATGTACCGATTGTAGATTCCATGATCCCCTCTGGTTTCTTGAGTTTTAAGTGATATCCTTTATTCTGTTGAATTCCATAGTAGTGTTTTAGAGTATTATGATCCAGATACTTAAACTTTATTAGATCATTATATGGTAGTCTTTTATGATTGAACCCTCATGTATTTAACATTAGTGTTGAAGCATGTGAGACATATGAAGATGATTATAAACATACTCTGAGGGTTCAAGTCAAGTGATAGCTCTCAGGGGGTCAGTTCAAATTTGAAGGTCCACTTCTCAATAGATTTTTTTTCAGGATTGAGATTGATAGTAAACCCTAAAGATGTTGAGGTGGTGTGAACATGGAGACCAACCAAGGCATGGCCATGGAAGGAGATGATCACAGTGAGGTTTTTCATCTACTTCTGTAGTGTGAGGTGATGGAGTTTATGACCTCTATTCCGATAGACAAGGTTCTCGGTTTTCTCCACATGTCACATCTGAGGAGGTATGCACATGAATCGTTGTATGATACCAACCATGGTAAGTGGGTTCGTGAATGTGGAGATTCCTTTTTCAAGGAGCTAGGGGAACTAAGAACAGGTAGAGAAAGGCCTTTCATGGGAAGTGTTTTCCTTGGGTGTGTGATTGTTGTGGACACATTAATCCATCCCGAGAGCACGTGGGAGTGGTAGATCCGAATATTGGTTATGTGTTACCACTATCCCCATTATATTTTTTCTTTTCTAGGATTAAATGATTTGATGAAGGGAGTAATTTAGAGGCTCTGGTTTTTTCGGGTAAGAATTTGAGAAATTACAAGGAATATTTTGGGGGTTATGCATTATTTAAGAGGGATATTCCAACATCTGGTGAGCACGAAATTAATTTTATAAAAATATGAAATATAATTTATATTACACATGTGCAGTTTTCTGAAAAAAATGGAATAACCACCAAATATAGCATCAGATCAAAAATCTAAGACCATTGTTGATTCTAAACTGTAGGTTTTAACATTAAAGTGACTTAATGTTGGTCGGCATGGGATGTTAATATGGGGCATAAATTAGTGGGTTCATTGGATAAATTAATTAATATAAATAATTTATTTAATAAACCTAATACAAATATCTAAAAAACAGGGCCTCAGATGAGAAATTTGATACCACTATTGACTCTAAAATGTGGGGTTTCCCTATGCATAACCTAACTTTAGTAAGAGTTGGGTGTTTGGATTGAGAATATACATGGGTGAAATAATTAAATAAATCATAATATATATTTAATTATTTTATTAAAGACTACAAACTAAAAAATCTCTATAAATGGGTCATTATGAAATTTCTACATGGTTATTCACATAAACTTGTGATTTTTTTGAGAGAATATCTGATGATCTTCATTGGTGGACTGAGACTGTATGACAACCGGAGATCAGATCAAGGTAAATCAATAGGAAATAGATGCAACATATAACCTTCATCACGAGAGGATGCATTCTTTATAAATGATATATCCATAATAGATGTAGGACTCTTCATTTTTGGTTTCTCCTATAATGATTAAAATATTGATCATGATCAAATCTATTTTATTTGATTTTCAAATAAATGAACCTTCACATGAGCCTGTGTATCAAAATAATTTATCCTTTCAAATTTTTCACATCTATGTTATGTTTCTCACCTCTGGTTCCCCATTATGAAAAGATTTTCCAAGAAAACATGTCCAGTGATATGTATTGACTTTGTTATCTGTTCTCTTAACCAACTGCTATGTGTAATATTAATCATTGGACAATAAGGTCACAATTCGACATTATCGGTCTAGGATTTAGTATTATACAACCCTTATATTCTTTGTAGTAGCATGAAAGACACACAGATTGATAATTTGAGGATGGATTGATAAATATGTGGGATTGTGTGGATTAGTTCAGTTTTGTGGGAGTGGGTTCTCAATCAAAGGTGGTTTAGGATTAGTTCAGTGATCCCCATTTTCCCAGTTGGGACTTGGTGACAATGTGCAGTGTGATGGGATCAGTTTAGAGTGGAGGCTGTGCATAGAGATTCACGGTAGAGGCTACTCGGGGAGGATGTGAGGGTGATCGGACATGGTCAACGCAGCGGGTGTTAATAATAATAATAATAATAATAATAATAATAATAATAATAATAATAATAATAATGGTGATGTGTTAAAAAAATTAAATTTGGATTTTTATTTTTATAATTCTAAATAATAATAATTTTGGCCTAACCCAATTAATGATGGGGAACATACTAGACATGGGCTTCCAAGATGAGAAATATATAATACATAAATTATTTATATTTTATAATAATAATACATTATTCATTATTATGGAAGAGGGGTTAAGAGTTTAAGGAAGATCAAAGCATGCGATCCTTGGTGGTTCTAGAGCAGCTGGTTTGAGGAGGAGAAATTATGTTACACTTTTCATTACATTAATGATAATAATATAAATAAGAATTTATCAAAATGATAAAAGAAGAAATGGTACACTTGAAGAGTGTTCTGATGAACTCAATGTGGAAGCCCCCAACGTGAGGAATTTCATTGTATAAGGTTAGAAAATGATAATTATAATAATATAAATTATTATTATTATTTTACATTGTGTCAAACCCTGAATTCAACATCAGTTTCTTCATACAGTATTAGATTGATAAATAAACAGTGGGGATGTGAACCTAAATTTGATTTTTTCATTTTAAGAGCAATGTTGGATATTTAATTTAGGTGGGTATCTTGAGTCCACAGAGCACCAAATAATAATAATAATAATATGGAATCTATTATTTGACATATCTTCTTCATAAAATGTCATATTGACAAACCAAAAACAAAATATTGACCCTAAAATTGAGGTGGATGTTTCATGACCAATACTAAGAATTTAATTTGGATTATATGAAAGTGAATAGCCTATCCCAAGTATTTTTTTTGAGGATCATAATAGTGTGATCCATTTGGCGATATGGGGATGTTTGTAGATGAATATTAGTGAAATTATTTTCACCCATTATACTGATGATGAGTCTCATGCGTTCTTCAGGCTTTTGGACAAACATGTTATGTAGTACCGTTACAGGTCATATAGTAATAAATGGACTGAAATCCATGTGATGGGAAGAAATGAATAGTTATTAGAGTCTGTCCACATATGGTATGGGTCCCTTACATGTCATGTACTTTTTTTATGAATCGTCAACATCTCATATCTCAATCACATGGACTTGTATTTTAGCCCATGAGTAGCCTATCCTAAGATTTGTTTTTGTAAAAAAACATGATGGTGACCCCCCATAGTGACTTTTTAGATATGATGTAAGATTTTACAGTCATGAAACTTATTTAGGAGATTCTCAAATATGGAAATGATTAGGAAGGATCACCATTGTCTATTCGAGTGCCACTCTCTAGCCGGGCTAGGTATGAGACCACGATGACCTATAGTGTAACCCTCTTTCGAAGAAGGGAATGGTTCCTAAAATATCCAAGTTAAAACCCTTCAACTGGGCTGGTCATGGGTCCTCGATGCCCTAGAATGGAACCCTATTGTGGGATAGGTCATGGGTCCTCAACCTTGTTAGTGGCTCCCTCCACCTGGTCTGAGAATGAGTCTCTAATGACCTAAAGTGGAAACCTCCAGCTGGGTTGGGCATGAGTCCTAGACCTCCTGAGTTTTACCCTATTACGGGACATGGAATGTTTCCTCAAGGACCTAGAGTTACACCCTCCATCCTGGTTGGGAATGGGTTGTAACGCCCCGACCCTAGTTACCTAGAGTCGGTGAATTATTACATAACATTGGCATGATCACGAGAAAGATCAAGTCTCAAAAGACCGATTAGTTTAGTAGCCTTGGAATAACTAGATACATCCATAATTTTTTTACATTACATCATAAAAAAAACATCTTGTCTTCATATCCCCTCATACTATCCCTGCAGGTCATTCATAAATTACTTCTTCATAATCCTGGGAAAAATAAAACATTGAAAGGGGTGAGCTCAGATGCTCAGTAAGGATAACATTATAGCAGAAGCTTTCATAAATAAGCATAAACACTTAAGGCAATTTATAACTAAAACAAAAGCCTTTTAAACTTGAACTTCAGCATAAAATGGCAAAGGTAAAATGAAATAATGACATTTAATTACTCACATGGATATTCTACTAGTCGAATGATCACATGAAATATAAATATCCACTTTCATAATGTTGGAATGCATAATGCCAGACTATCATAACCACTTAGCCAAGGCCTCGTGCCAAGACTACAAATAAGATTTTGTCAAGGCCTTGTGCCAAGACACTAGTTTGTCTCATGAGACCTACCGATGCATCGAGGAGCTATAGCGGGCTCCACCCGTCACTTATTAAGTCCAATGCATTCCTCATATGAACATGTTTAAATATAACATAAACATTCGTATTAAAACTAGCATACGAAATGTCAATACTTTTACCACAAAGCATGAATGGTATAAAAACAACGCATCCACAGTCAAACATGACTCATTCGATACAATATGAAAGATTGTATTGTATCACATTAACCTCAATCAAGAATAATGAATGATGTTTTCATAAATGAAAATAATCATCAAAACTATTTGAGAGAATTATCCCCCTTTTCTTGAAAACATTTAAAAGTCACACTATTTGTCAAGAAGCCATTTAAAAGTAGATTTTTGAATCAAAGTGTCCCATACCACTTTGAAACTTTTTAAAGGAGTTTTAATTTCAAAAACTTTAATGTCCATATAAATAAATCCTTAAAACCATTTTTAAAACATGGACATTAATGAGCAAGATTTAGAAGAATAAGTCTTTAAAACATTTAAAAATGGTATTTTAGTTAGAGATTCTAACCAAAAGAGCTAAACTTGAATACAAATAACTGAGGTAATCAAAACTTTGTAATATCATGAGAATAAAGGAATTCATGATATACTATGTCAAAGTACATTATATACACCACATAAAAGTGATTTGGTGTATATCATCAAAGAAGTCTCAATGGAATGTAAATTGAGAAGAAATCTCTCATAAAGGTTGTATCCTTAGGTTAAGGATAAATCAATGACATAATTATGTGTGACAAATATAAATACACTAAATATGATTGGATATTCAGTGTAAAACAATCAAAGTATATTCACACATATTCTTGTAAAAACAACACCAACGAATTGGATGTTTAACTCAACAAATGGTGAATGAGTTAAAATTACTCTTATCAAATTCATATCAATGACTTGAGAATTACCAATGAGTGATTATGTGTATCAAACATATATCCATAGGAAGGGGAGTGGAAATTATGACATAATCAAATGAATAGTGATTCCACAAATAATCATGGAGTAATATAATCAATGAAATATGCGTAAAGCCAAATGAGTGGGAATTGAAATCTCAAATTCCCTTACCGATTAGGTAACATACGAAACATACACCCATGAAAGAATTATCATACCATGATGATGTAAATACCCATAAATTAAATTATATTACACAATGAATACAATCATGGGCTGTACACATACACCACATGCAATAATTAAGTGGTGATCAATGGAAATCTCACGAAATTAAAAGTGAGATAAGAAACCCCTTACCACGTTAATCAACTGAGTTGTATGGCCAAAAGTTAATAACCACCAAATGATTTACAGAATAACATGAATATAAATAGAATCAGGAATATATATCAAATGGCAGTACAAAATACACCACTTTCAATACTTTAGTGGTGAAAAATGGAAATCTCACGGAATTGAAAGTGAGATAAGAAAATCCCTTACCACGTTAATCAACTGAGTCGTATGGCAAAAAGTTAATAACCACCAAATTATTTACAGAATAACATGAATATAAATATAATAATGAATATATATCAAATGTCAGTACACAATACACCACTTTCAATAATTTATTGGCGAAAAATGGAAATCTCACGGAATTGAAAGTGAGATAAGAAAATCCCTTACTTTGTACTTTTTCCTTGGTCGATGGTAGGTTTACCTCCTGTATAATGGTGAAATAACTGTTATTGAATTATACAAGAATCATTTACTTTAATATGATATCATATATGATCTTTTAACATTGATTTGTTAATAATATCTTAGAATTATCGTCATTTCGGGTGTTAACGGGTTCATTTTACTTTATATTCATTGTTATGTGAGCCATATTCTTTATTAATGGGATGTATATTATTCATATCCAGAATTATATCAAGTCCTTAGATACTATTTTTAAATCATCAAATGATAATTATACTTGAATGGATATGATGGACAATGAATCTCATCGCGTTCGTGGAGACGGTAGTCCGTACATACGCACGAGCGACAATATCATTCTTTTGATATTAAAATAATATATAATTGGATTTTATATCATATATACAGAATCATTATCATGTTATATTTATTATTTACATGAGTTACACATCATTATTATTCCCATCCAAATAATAATATATTGAATAACAATTACACCACGACGTGAAGACGATAAGCCGTACGTACGCACGTATGGTGACATGTTATTCAGAGGATGGATAGAATACTGAATATGGTTGTACCATATTTATAATAACATCACAGTATATATATGATACTGGAGTTATTATTTTATAATGGAAATAACAAAGAAAGAGGAAGTGGAAGAAGAAAGGAACTTGAAAAGGGGTGGTGAAAACATTACCTCTTCTTCGGGTTCTTCCTTTTGATTTGATCAAAAGGGCTCCTTAGGTTGGCTTTCTGGTAAAACTAAGGCCTCTAGGTTGTAGTTAGGGAAGTTGAGATAGTATTTGGGCAGGGTTTGGCCGAACCAAATTGCTTTGAAGGTGTGAAGAAATGAGAAGGAGGAGTTCCCTTTTATAAGAGGGGTGAGGGGCACCTTTGGAAAAGCTAGATATATTAGTTTATAATAAATTCATATTCGGTTTCCAATGGTTCCAAAGTTGACTATTAAAAGGTTAAGGTGGGGATGGTTCGAAAACAACTCAACCAATAGAATTTAGACAGGTTTGGGTACTTATATTAACCTTATATTTAAGTATTAACTCTAAGTTAATTTGTTTCACTTTTACAATGTCTCTTTGTATTTTTATATTATATGGTTAATAAACTTACCATATACATACAATAGACACCCAAGTAGTCCATTAATGATACCCCTATCATGATATAAGTATCTTGGCCGAACCTTAGATTTTTAGGAATTTAATATCAATTAATAATATAATATTTGTTTTAAAAACTCTTTTATGTCAATTTTGACACTATTCAATAGTTGATTTTTGTGAAACCCATAATAGATTTATTACTTAGAACAAAGTCCATTAAATCAATACTAATATATCATATTATCCTATAAAATTATTTTAATTCATTAAAAGTTTCATATTATATTTATTTGGGTATTTTTAATATCAATTATTTTGATTTTTCACTATTATAGTAATTACTGCATCATCATTGTGTCATAAATAAATTAAATTATTTAATGTATAAAAAATATAAATAAATTATAATTATGTAGGAAATCTTTTTATCTTTCTAAGGAATATTTATAATCTAAAATCCAACATATATAACCCTCTGTAACAATTGTTTTTTTAAAAGATATATGCTTGTGTTATTTTCGTATTTATTTTAACTTAATTAAAATAAAGTGTCATTATCACTTACAAGTGGATCCATGGGGTCCCAAAATATACCCAATGATTCCCATGGTCGACCATGTATCAACCAATAGGGTTAAGAAACGTTTTAGGATAATTTAGTATTATTATAATATTATTTTTTAACCCTTATTTACTGGATTTACCCTTAACCATGGTAAATAAAATATTTACCGCAGTAATTATTCAAAATGTCTAAAAATAAAATTTACCTATTTACACAATTTGAACATCCTGATTCCAAATATGGAATCCATTTTTCTAAATTCAAAACACAGAAGTGGCAGAAATTAATTTAAAATTAATTCCCGCTATCAAAACAAAAAGCGTGTTTTTAAGAGATAATAACTATGAAAAGATTGACACTTGTTTATGTTCGGTTTAATTGTAAAATTATGTCCAATGACTAAAATTATATTAAATGGTAAAAATATATTCTAAATATACTTTAAAACAACTCAAATTCATATCTTATCACTATTAGTTATTTTGATTAAAAAAGTTTTTTTTAATTAAAATTTAGTAATTTTCACTATTCATCAAAATATGAAAGTTATCCAAAAAGTACCAAAATTTCACCCTAGGATAATTTCTATATTACGAATCCAAAAATGAAGTCCATTTTGAGATATAGAATATATAAAATTTCAAAAAGTAGGTATTACTATTCATAACGGCTAGTTTGATTGGTTATGGTGTGTTAAAATCTCGAAGTTGTGTACAATGCACGCCATTGCATTATTCGAAAGGAAACATACCGAGGAAACTTGGGGTGTTACATTCTCCCCTCCTTCAATAAATTGCGTCCTCGCAATTTTTAAAATTTTTCTTGGGAATATATTGGAAAGTCCCACATCGGAAAAAGAGCCAATAAAACTATCACTTTAAAAGAAAGAAAGAGAGGTATAAGGGTCATCCAAGATAACCCATACTAGGATTCCATGTAAGAAAACATGGATATGGATGATAAACTAAGTGTCAAGTTCTGATGGAGAGGGATAGAAATCATGATCAGGAGAAAGTTAACAATGAGAAAACCAAAAACTTGTGTTGGGACAAACGACCATTAGTCTCCTAGTAGGAAAGTAAACAGACAACATTTTTTTTAAAATTACATTACATAAGGAAGATGAATTCATTTATGATATTGACTAAGAACATTATGAGATATACTTACATTTTAAGTAAATTTTCATTCTTTAATAAATTTCCACCACTAACCCAATTTTTTTTTAAACGATGAGTATTCAAGAAGACTTGGTCACACTGGAAGAGCTAGAATAAACTTCTATAGAATCACATGATCCATGCAGGATAAACCATATATTTACATTGTCTTTGAAGATTAATCAAAACCAAAATGGTTAGTGAATGATATAATGATCCCCCAAAAGGATATTCATTGAGATAAATATGCAATAATATTAATTTCTAAAGTTAAACCAACAATACCCCAAAGTTAAATAGATACCATTCAATAACCAATTGTCCTTAAAATCCTTTAATATAATCCAAACTAATATTGAAACCCAAATCATAGAAGAATTTGATTATGTAGTCTCCCATGTTACATTGTATCTCCAAATGACATCAAATACTCTTAAAGTCACATACTTAAAAGTAATTAACATCATCACATATTCTCTGTTATAGGTTAATAATTTCAATAAATAACCCAAATCACTATAAATCAACAATAAAAACGTAGATAAAAATCCACCATTACTCTAAAAATGAAACCCCATTGTATTCTATTTTCCTTGGGCATATAGTGTTTCCAACAAAGCGAACATCTTCCAAAATAACATTTATCACTTAATCACCAAATCACTTTCCTATACCATGGGTATTCATTTGATAAGACATAAGAACCCAAATCATCTTATTATTGATCAATAAAATCATTTAACAAAAAAAATAGTCACATTAACCAGGGACTTCACGTAGTCCAGTGGTAGGCGATAAATCCCAATCGCACTTTGGTTGTGGGTTCGATTCCCACAGCTTTGTCCGACGCGATGGGTTGTCACACGGTCTACGTGTTGTCCTTTTTCAAAAACTATATTTTATAATATTACCAAAATGAGATAAATTCCTCAAAATAACATAATTTAATCACAAATGTTATATCATACTTTGCATTTTTATCCCAAATTATAATAACTTATAATTTTCTCAAACCCCAATGATCATATAAAACCAAATGGTTATTTATACCTATATCCACAAGAGAAGAGACAATTCTTCTTCAAATATCATTCTCACATGGCAAACTGCGGGGTTAAAAATACAAGAGAAAATTATTCCAAATTACCCATCAACAAGGAGTGCTAATACTTTTTAAGTTTTTCTCCAACCATTTATTTCCACATATCTTCTTCTTTGACCAAGAAAATATCCTATAGAATAGGACATTCACTCGGGTAATGGCCAGGTCCCCTACATTTACGGCAAATGACTGTAAATGGACTCTTGGGACCATTTTTATCTTCTTCCATAGTACTCTTCATTTTTCTTTGGCAGTTCTTCACATTATGTCCTTCCTTCCCGCACGTAAAACATTTCATTGTCCCATTGAGACACTTTCCTGGGTGTCTCTTTCCACATTTCCTGCATGATAGAAATTGAGGTTTCTTTTCTCCATGGTCTCCATTGCTGGAGATCTTATCATTTATCACCTTTCTCTTCCATGTTGAGTCTGGGAGTTGGTTAATATATATGTTGTTGATCATATTTTTGGAAAACTGATTTGGCATAAAGACTATATCTTTTACGCCTATCAACATTCCATTTTGTTTCTCATTTCCACCACCGTTCCCACCTTGTACATCATTCTCAAAGTCATTATGACTTCCTTGGAATCCAGCCATTGACTAAAACCAGAAAGCATTGTGTGAGTAATAGTAGTCGTAAAATCATTTAGAGATTAAAATGTCACCATATTCTCAATTTGAAACATATTAGGATTAACCAAGGTCATTTACTCTCATCTTATGTATATATTACTTAAATCGGTTTGTAAAGAAAATGTAAATTATCCTAAGCATATCCCCCGGGAGTGTCGTAACCAAGAGTGCAGCAAGGCCCATTTTCGTGCACCAGTTCCCGTTCGAGTCTAGCTCAAAGCGGCGCTTTCGGGTTTTACCCCTAGGTACATCTGTGCCAGAGCCACCTCTACCTGCTCGTATCCAGACAGGGATGTATTGCTCGAAAAACTCACAAAATCTCTACAATAACAAAATTCTCGGAAGTTCTTTTATACTAATCCTCAAAGTTCATCTTAGGTCTACGTGCTTTAATCAGAGTTTATCTAAATATAGCTTCCAAGGTTTGTACTAAACTTCCTCTGATACCAACTGTAACACCCCGACCCTAGTTACCTAGAGTCGGTGCATTATTACATAACATTGGCATGATCACGAGAAAGATCATGTCTCGAAAGACCGATTAGTTTAGTAGCCTTGGAATAACTAGATATATCCATAATTTTTTTACATTACATCATAAAAAAAACATCTTGTCTTCATATCCCCTCATACTATCCCTGCAGGTCATTCATAAATTACTTCTTCATAATCCTGGGAAAAATAAAACATTGAAAGGGGTGAGCTCAGATGCTCAGTAAGGATAACATTATAGCAGAAGCTTTCATAAATAATCATAAACACTTAAGGCAATTTATAACTAAAACAAAAGCCTTTTAAACTTGAACTTCAGCATAAAATGGAAAAGGTAAAATGAAATAATGCCATTTACTTACTCACATGGATATTCTACTAGTCGAATGATCACATGCAATATCAATATCCACTTTCATAATGCTGGAATGCCTAATGCCAGACTATCATAACCACTTAGCCAAGGCCTCGTGCCAAGACTACAAATAAGATTTTGTCAAGGCCTTGTGCCGAGACACTAGTTTGTCTCATGAGACCTACCGATGCATCGAGGAGTTATAGAGGGCTCCACCCGTCACTTATTAAGTCCAATTCATTCCTCATATGAACATGTTTAAAAATAACATAAACATTCGTATTAAAACTAGCATACGAAAAGTCAATACTTTTACCACAAACCATGAATGGTATAAAAACAGCGCATCCACAGTCAAACATGACTCATTCGATACAATATGAAAGATTGTATTGTATCACATTAACCTCAATCAAGAATAATGAATGATGTTGTCATAAATGAAAATAATCATCAAAACTATTTGAGAGAATTATCCCCCTTTTCTTGAAAACATTTAAAAGTCACACTATTTGTCAAGAAGCCATTTAAAAGTAGATTTTTGAATCAAAGTGTCCCATACCACTTTGAAACATTTAAAAGGAGTTTTAATTTCAAAAACTTTAATGTCCATATAAATAATTCCTTAAAACCATTTTTAAAACATGGACATTAATGAGCAAGATTTAGAAGAATAAGTCTTTAAAACATTTAAAAATGGTATTTTAGTTAGAGATTCTAACCAAAAGAGCGACACTTGAATACAAATAACTGAGGTAATCAAAACTTTGTAATATAATGAGAATAAAGGAATTCATGATATACTATGTCAAAGTACATTATATACACCACATAAAAGTGATTTGGTGTATATCATCAAAGAAGTCTCAATGGAATGTAAATTGAGATGAAATCTCTCATAAATGTTGTATCCTTAGGTTAAGGATAAATCAATGACATAATTATGTGTGAAAAATATAAATACACTAAATATGATTGGATATTCAGTGTAAAACAATCAAAGGATATTCACACATATTCTTTTAAAAACAACACCAACGAATTGGATGTTTAACTCAACAAATGGTGAATGAGTTAAAATTACTCTTATAAAATTCATATCAATGACTTGAGAATTACCAATGAGTGATTATGTGTATAAAACTTATATCCACAGGAAGGGGAGTGGAAATTATGACATAATCAAATGAATAGTGATTCCACACAGAATCATGGAGTAATATAATCAATGAAATATGCGTAAAGCCAAATGAGTGGGAATTGAAATCTCAAATTCCCTTACCGATTAGGTAACATACGAAACATACACCCATGAAAGAATTATCATACCATGATGATGTAAATACCCATAAATTAAAGTATATTACACAATGAATACAATCATTGGCTATACACATACACCACATGCAATAATTAAGTGGTGATCAATGGAAATATCATGAAATTAAAAGTGAGATAAGAAACCCCTTACCACGTTAATCAACTGAGTCATATGGAAAAAAGTTAATAACCATCAAATTATTTACAGAATAACATGAATATAAAGATAATCATGAATATATATCAAATGGCAGTACACAATACACCACTTTCAATAATTTAGTGGTGAAAAATGGAAATCTCACGGAATTGAAAGTGAGATAAGAAAATCCCTTACCACGTTAATCAACTGAGTCGTATGGCCAAAAGTTAATAACCACCAAATGATTTACATAATAACAGGAATATAAATAGAATCATGAATATATATCAAATGGCAGTACACAATACACCACTTTCAATAATTTAGTGGCGAAAAATGGAAATCTCACGGAATTGAAAGTGAGATAAGAAAATCCCTTACTTTGTACTTTTTCCTTGGTTGATGGTAGGTTTACCTCCTGTATAATGGTGAAATAATTGTTATTGAATTATACAAGAATCATTGACTTTAATATGATATCATATATGATCTTTTAACATTTATTTGTTAATAATATCTTAGAATTATCGTCATTTCGGGTGTTAACGGGTTCATTTTACTTTATATTCTTTGTTATGTGAGCCATATTCATTATTAATGGGATGTATATTATTCATATCCAGAATGATATCAAGTCCTTAGATACTATTTTTAAATCATCAAATGATAATTATACTTGAATGGATATGATGGACAATGAATCTCATCGCGTTCGTGGAGACGGTAGTCCGTACATACGCACGAGCGACAATATCATTCTTTTGATATTAAAATAATATATAATTGGATTTTATATCATATATACAGAATCATTATCATGTTATATTTATTATTTACATGAGTTACACATCATTATTATACGCATCCAAATAATAATATATTGAATAACAAATACACCACGACGTGGAGACAGTAAGCCGTACATACGCACGTATGGTGACATGTTATTCAAAGGATGGATAGAATACTGAATATGGTTGTACCATATTTATAATAACATCAAAGTATATATATGATACTGGAGTTATTATTTTATAATGGAAATAACAAAGAAAGAGGAAGTGGAAGAAGAAAGGAACTTGAAAAGGGGTGGTGAAAACATTACCTCTTCTTCGGGTTCTTCCTTTTGATTTGATCAAAAGGGCTCCTTAGGATGGCTTTATGATAAAACTAAGGCCTCTAGGTTGTAGTTAGGGAAGTTTAGATAGTATTTGGGCAGGGTTTGGCCGAACCAAAGGGCTTTGAAGGTGTGAAGAAATGAGAAGGAGGAGTGCCCTTTTATAAGAGGGGTGAGGGGCACCTTTGGAAAAGCTAGAGATATTAGTTTATAATAAATTTATATTCGGTTTCCAATGGCTCCAAAGTTTACTATTCAAAGGTTAAGGTGGGGATGGGTCGAAAACAACTCAACCAATAGAATTTAGACAGGTTTGGGTACTTATATTAACCTTATCTTTAAGTATTAACTCTAAGTTAATTAGTTTCACTTTTACAATGTCTAATTGTATTTTTATATTATATGGTTAATAAACTTACCATATACATACAATAGACCCCCAAGTGGTCCATTGATGATAAAAATATCATGATATAAGTCTCTTGGCCGAACCTTAGATTTTTAGGAATTTAATATCAATTAATAATATAATATTTGTTTTAAAAACTCTTTTATGTCAATTTTGACACTATTCAATAGTTGATTTTTGTGAAACCCATAACAGATTGATTACTTCGAAAAAAGTAAATTAAATCAATACTAATATATCATATTATCCTAGAAAATTATTTTAATTCATAAAAAGTTTCATATTATATTTATTTGGGTATTTTTAATATCAATTATTTTGATTTTTCACTATTATAGTAATTACTGCATCATCATTGTGTCATAAATAAATTAAATTATTTAATGTCTAAAAAATATAAATAAAATATCATTATGTAGGAAATCTTTTTATCTTTCTAAGGAATATTTATAATCTAAAATAGAACATATATAACCCTCTGTAACAATTGTTTTGTTAAAAGATATATGCTTGTGTTATTTTTGTATTTATTTTAACATCATTAAAATAAAGTGTCATTATCACTTACAAGTGGATCCATGGGGTCCCAAAATATACCCAAAGATTTAAATGGTCGACCATGTATCAAAAAATAGGGTTAAGACACGTTTTAGGGTAATTTAGTATTATTATAATATTATTTTTTAACCCTTATTTACCGGATTTACCCTTAACCATGGTAAATAAAATATTTACCGCAGTAATTATTCAAAATGTCTAAAAATAAAAGTTACCTATTTACACAATTTGAACATCCTGATTCCAAATATGGAATCCATTTTTCTAAATTCAAAACACATAAGTGGCAGAAATTAATTTAAAATTAATTCCTACTGTAAAAACAAAAAGCGTGTTTTTAAGAGATAATAACTATCAAAAGATTGACACTTGTTTATGTTCGGTTTAATTGTAAAATTATGTACAATGACCAAAATTATATTAAATGGTAAAAATATATTCTAAATATACTTTAAAACAACTCAAATTTATATCTTATCACTATTAATTATTTTGATTAAAAAAGTTGTTTTTAATTAAAATTTAGTAATTTTCACTATTCATCAAAATATGAAAGTTATCCAAAAAGTACCAAAATTTTACCCTAGGATAATTTCGATATTACGAATCCAAAAATGAAGTCCATTTTGAGAGATAGAATTTATAAAATTTCAAAAAGTAGGTATATCTATTCATAACAGCTAGTTTGATTGGTTATGGTGTGTTAAAATCTCGAAGTTGTGTACAATGCACGCCATTGCATTATTCGAAAGGAAACATACCGAGGAAACTTGGGGTGTTACATGGGTCCTCAACCCTCTGAGTTTCACCCTCCCGTGGGGTCAAGCATGTGTCCTCGATGACTTATATTGGAAGCCTCCAGCTCCCTGGGCATGGGTCCACGTCTGTCAGAGTGGCACCCACCTATTGTACAAGGGAATGGTTCCTCTACCAAGATATGTTTCACCCATGACTATGTGAGTTATTTAAAAGGAGTTTCTTGACATGGATGTTTCTTTTCTAGCATGAAATATGAGGTGTGAAACATCATTGCATGACTTTTGGAACAGTTGGAGGTTCTTTTATTAGGATGGGATTTGATATGGATATAACCTTACACCCTCATTTTGGATTCTTTTTTATAAGAATATATATATATATCTTTATCCATACCTTTTAATTTGGTTACTATCCTTTCATTGTATGTAAACACATGTGGGGCATGCCATGTGATTTTCATGTTTAGATTCTTGTGGTTGGATGATGTTACTCTAATGCCATGGGTATGAAAGACTTGATGTGTATTCCATCTACCAACCATTTTGAACCCCTAATGTTTAGATGAGGTTAATCACTCTTTCTATTGCTTTGGGTTAAGTTGGATCTTTTTCACAACTCACTATCTAATGTATTTCTATTCCTATCATACCTCTTATTTCTCCCCTATAGATTTTGGGGCATCCATGTGGGTATTTATATACTCACCCACTCATGGTCCATTCCTTCACATCTCATGTATTATTTATATAAAAGATAAGTTAATGGTAATTATAGAGGATATTAGGGATACATGGTTCCTTGGACCGCTTATGGTGGTTGAGGCTTAGAGATGAGGAGAGGGTCTCTCTGAAAACATTTACTTTAATTTTATGTTTTTTCATTTTGGGTCATATTTCATGTTTGGAATATATTTTTACCATTTTTTACATTCAAAAATACAATATTGTACACTTTTACTGTTTATATGTTTTATATTCATGGTTATTCCCCTAGTATTTTTCATCATTTACATTTATTTCTCTACAGTTTTTCATTGAGATAGTTGTGTGTGTGTACAAGTACACAAGAAAATGAATCACCATGTTAGTTCTGCCATAGAAGCTACTTTACATCCCCTATTACTATGGAGGTGGGCTAGGGGTAGTTGCGGCTTGAGCCCCGCTGATTCAGGTTGTGAAATATTGTGGACATTAGAATTTCTAAACATTATTTAGATCCCTTGGGATCAGTCTAAATATAAGATAACATCTTGGATTTTTTGTGAAGTATTAAGTGAGCGGTTTATCAAAAATGAATTCATTTTCTAGATAACACAATTGGATGTGGCATTGTAATATATGTGACTTTGGGTAAAAACACTGAAAACATAATAATAAGTGAGAATAGATCACGAATTGGTGCACAATAATGGGCCTTGCTACACACTTGGTTTGAGTCCATAGGGGGATATGATTAGTTAATCAAAATATTTTTATGAACCATTATAAAGGATATATAGAAAATTTAATTTTTTATTAGAGGATATTTGTAAATAAATTATTCAACCATGATGTTTTGAGACATTAAATCTATTTAGAATTAAAATATTACTAAAAGTAACATGCTTTTTAAAAAGGTTTTCTTTGGTTAAAAAAATGGATAAAAATAAGTGGAATCACATAAATGATGAGTGTAATAGATAATTCACTGAAAACCATCCTAATATGAAGGATTTTTGAATGGAAAACTTCATGATGATGATGAATCACTATCTCAAGTTATGTATAGTCACATGAATCAAGTTAAGCAAACATATTTACTATGAAGGAACGTATTTTCATTGAGTCCTTGATGTATAAACGAACACCTTATTTTTTTTTGATATACCAATCAATTGATTTCAAAAAAATATATTACCTCAATAGAAAAGGTATTTTATACACTCCACTATTTAGGGAAAGATAATGTCACCCTATAAGTATACCACATAGAAGGTGAAGCTGATATGTTGTGGACAGTAATTAGAATCCTGAATCCAAGAAAGGAGATTGATTCTATAGATTTGGAAGTGTCTAGGGAAATGTTTTTCAATAAATATTTTCTCCATTTGATGAAATAATTGTGATGGACTAAAAGAATATAATATATAAGGAAAATTAATCACTGGAAATTTAAGAAATGAAATTTAAAATACTTTTTTGATACACCTTTATCTTTGTTATAAATCAACGAGAAAGTTTGATAGATTCATCAGTGGACTGAGACCCTTTCTACATATGAATTTTAAAAATTGACATTATGAAAACTATTAAAAAATACTACAAAGTTTTATAAAGGTTGAATTGGAGTTTATAGAGATGCAATGGTCTCATAGGTATAATAAAAATAATAGATCCATAAAGAGAAACATGGGAAATAATTTTTATCACGAAATAGTAGGAAAAAAATTGAATCTTCCATTGTGTAATAAATATGGGAATAAGAATTTAGGGAATTTTATTCTAGGATGTAAAATGTTATACAAGTGAAAAAGAGAAGAGAATATAGCTCAAAACTATTATGGTGAGGTGAAACCTTTACTTATGAACAATAATGAGAAAGGGACGTTGGTGTAGGCCTAACCTAAAGTTCAATGCTTCAAGTGTGGAAAACCTAGGAACTTTTCCAATAAATTTACAAATAAAGAGATAAAGGAGGGAAACCACCATCAACCTCAACATAGGATAACGTAGAGGTCAAAAATTTTCTATCAAGATGGAGAATTATAGAATCCAAATGATGTGTTGGTAGGTACAATAGTTGTTCTCTCAAAGATTGAATATTTTTTTGATTCTATTTATAGGAATTCCTTTATTTCATCCATGTTTATAGTGAATATAGAATCAATCCTAGAGATTCTAGAAGAATGTTTATCAATAAATACTCATGGTTGGATAGTCCAAGCATCAATAGTGTATTGAAACCCTAGAATTAAATTTTGTGAGTATAATATCATCGCAAATATAGTATTAATTACCATGGTGAAATTTAAAACTGTACTAGGGATATACTGGGTCTCAAAGTATAGTGCTATGATAAAATACTGGAACAAGTATATTTAAATATTCTTGAAGTGAAAGCCTATAGATATTTTCAATGAATATATATCCTGAAATGATATTTATTTTGATGAACATCCCATATCTTTATTTATGGAGACGATCAATGAAGAGGGAGAAGGAAATGAATATATAAGGATATAAAATGTCCCCATTATTTTGGAATACATCGAAACATTTCCTAAAAAGTTACCTAGACCTCCGCTAAAAAGAGAGGAAGAGTTATCATTTGAACTCATACCTATATCAAAGACGATATCAAATACCCTGTATAGAAAGGAAAAAGTGATGTTAGAGAAATTAAAGAATGGACTTCGGGATATTTTGGGTAAGGGATTAATCCAACCAATTGTGTCTCCTTAGGGAGCACCTATTATATTTGTAAGGAATAAGGATGGGTCAATGGGGATATAAATTGATTATATATAACTTATTGGGATCACAGTGAAGAACATGTACCCTCTCCCAAGGATTGATGATTTATTTAACCAGCATCGCGTGGCTCAATTATTCTCCATGATTAACCTCCAATATGGGTGTCATAATTTAGGGTGAATAAATAAGTTATTCCAAAGACTACCTTCTAAATGAGATATAGAAATTATGAATTTCGTGTGATTCCCTTCAGCTTGAATAATTCACCTTCTATTTTATGGATTTGATGAATAGATTATTTAGGAAATAACATGATAAATTATTGGTAGTTTTAGTTGATTATATTTTGATATATTAAAAAATTATCAAGGATCAAGAGGATCATCTAATGGTTATATTGAAAAATATGATGAAGGAGAATCCATTTGCATAATTCAAAAAATGTGAATTCTAGTTACAACAAATTAAACTCTTTGGGAACATTGTAACCATTGAAGGAAACATATTTTAACCTACCAGGAAAAAGGTTGCAAAGAAGTTTCCTCATCCTAAAACAGTAACAGTGATTCATAGATTCCTTGGTTTACAAGAATATTATAGGATGCATTTATAAATTTTTTCATGACTTTCTAATACACTAACCAGTTTAACAAGAAATTTATTTGAATTCATCTTGAAAAAGGAGTGTGAAGAAATTTCCCATGAACTGAAGAATATTTAGCTTACTACACATTTATTAACTCTACCATCTACCAAATAAGAATATTTTATTTATAGTGATGAATCTTTGAAATGTCTTGGGTGAATCCTCATAAAAAATGACAAGGTATTTTCTTATGATTCTCGACAGTTAAATCCTCGTGAGAAGAATTATCCAACGCATAACTAGGAGTTAGAGGTAGTAATTATTTATCTTATGAAAGAGAGGAACAATCATTATAGGGAGAAATGGAATATATACATAGAACAATAGTGTTTGAAGTATATATTCATGAAAAAGGAATTGAACATGGGATAAAAGAGATGGTTGTAGCTTCTTAAATACTATGACTTTTCAATTAATTATCACCCTGGGAGAGTAAAAAAGGAACTGATTAATTATGTACAAAATACCATATAGTTCTAGAAATAATTAAGATTCATGGAGATCCACTGATCAATGACCAAGTAAGGTTTGACCATGGAATCATAAGGTAAATGTCATCATCAATCCTATCACAACTGGTATTCCAACCATCAATAATTGATAAAATCAAGAGAGTTCAAAGGGAAGATCCTTTGATATAAAATAAGATATTGGCTATGTATAATTGGGAGTTTCCTATGTTTATTGTTGATCAATAACATATAAAAAAGTTTTTTATGAGGATATGTGTCTCCTCTATCTCGAAGATAATGAAGGATATGATGGAGGAAGATCATAGCTCTAAATTCATTATACATCATAGAATAACTAAAATGTTTAGCGACATTCTTGATCATTATTTATGGGAGAATATGAAAAGGGTTATTTCTAACTACACTACAAGGTTATTGGTGTGTCAATATGTGAAGGAGTTAAAACTTCTTATAGGGGTATTTCAACCACTACCTATACAATAATTAATGTGGGAAAATATCATTATGTACTTATTCACTTGTCTCTATAGAATATCTAATGAATATAATGTAATATGGGTGTTGGTGGATTTACTCACCAAGACATCCATTTTATATCCATTCTGGAAGATTTCTCTCTTGATCAACATTCCTACATATAGGTAAACGAAGTGGTGAGGCTTCATGGGAATCTAATTTAAATCATTTAAATCATGATCCAAGGTTCACATCTAAAATCTAGATAATTCTTCAATATTACTTTAATAATGAATTTCATTTCACCAGGTACTATCGCTGTCAAACCGGTGCTCAATATGAAAGTACTATTCAAATACTTGAAGACACAATGAGAACATATTCTATGGAATTTAATGGTCGATGAGATTAGTTCTCTCATTAGTTGAGTTATATTAAAACAACAAATTCGAATAGATTATTATAATGTAACCCTATTAATCAATATATTGGAAGAGATGTAGAAATCTTAATTATTGGGATGATGTTGCGGGGAGAAAGCTACTTGGGCATAATCTTGTAAATGAGATGACAGAAAAGGTTCATTCCAACCAACAACATATAAATGTTTCTTAGAGTCAGTAGAAGAGCTATATTGAAAACCATTAAAGGTATTTCAAGTAATGTTGGAGAAATTTTTTTCCTTTGAATATCACCATGGAAGAGAGTAATGCAATTTGGAAAGAAAAGGAATCTTATCCCTAGGTACATTACCCATTTTAAATTATCAATCACATAGAAGTAATGGAATATTATCTAGAACTTCCATGCAATATAGATCAGGTTAATGATGTATTACATATATCACTCTTGAGTAAGTACATACCTGATCCCTCATGTTTAATGAACCTGGAGACGATATAAATATAAAATGGCATATCTTATGATGAGTAATTGGTGAAGATATTGGAATATAAAGGGAAATTTATATGAAATAAGAAAAATTACATTTAAAGGTATTATAGAGTAACCATAAGTATTAATATATGACATGGGAACCTAATGAAACAATTGAATAAAATTATCGTCACCTATTTTCAACTAAGAATATGAGTTGAAATTTCATGGATGAAATTTATAAAAGGGGAAAGAATGTAAAAACCCATGATTCATAAATGATATTTGTTTCTTGAATAAATGTGTGTTATATTATTATAATATACACTAAAAAATTAAAGTGGAACAAAAAAACATTTTCTCATTCATAAATATCTTTTCATTAGTCAGCTACGAAAGTAATGAAAATTACAAACATTACAATTGAAAAAAAATATTAAATAAAAAACTAAAGTTGAAAAATATGGATCACCCTAATATTCTAGAATCATCACCCACATCCAACACTATATAAATGAAATATCATATTAATAAAAAAAATCTGATCTTTCAAAATGAAAATATAACTTTAGGAGAAATCGTAGTGAATATTGAGTGAAATAATGAATTGGTATTTATTGGGAGAAATGTGACTATTGGAATAGTAATATGAATGTTGGTCAGTATAATCATTGGTCTATTTGACCACTAATAACTCTACTAATTTTTAATAATTTAACCATTATAATTAGTGTTAAAAAGTTTTATGGAAAAATGATAATTTATGTATGATGGAGAAATGATGACATCAACCAGTAGAGTCATACCATTTGAAGCCCATTTTTTAAAACATAGGGGGGAGTTAGCACCACGGGGGTACACCCTTTACCAATCCAAATATGAGCTTCAATATTTGAGGCTTGAAATAAATCACAACATGTGAAATTCATGTTAGTAGAGATTACCATTTGGTCAATGTTAGCCATTCCACCCCCTGAAACTACCACCATCACACACCTTACCCTTAAGATGTACACAAGTGTAATAAGGGATTATGTGTTTAGGAATTATTTACATAAAGTGTAATTTACTTTTTTATAGATTAAAACGTTTATTCCATAAATCCCATTTTTAATAATTTTTTAAATAAAATAAATGTTTAATAAGATAAAATTTGATAAATTTATTAATTGACACAAATAAAACATAATTGTATTTTTAGAAAATATATACACTTTTATAATAAACTGAGGTATTGTGAATAATATTTTTTCATTGAAATAATATTTTTAAAAATACTTTTTTGATTAGAGATGATAAAATTATTTTATAATGTATTAGGAAATTTTTATAATTGTGAGAAATTTGACTGTCTTTAAATAAACTATTTTTCAAAAAATAAAATGGTTATTTTTAAAAGATAAAATTATTATATTTATTAAATAATTTTGAAAAAATAAATATTATATTTTAAATTAGTATGCTTAAATTAGTTTATGGTGATTTTTTGATAATTTTATAAAATACCATATTTTTCAGTGAATAATACAAAAAACATTTTTGGAATTTTGTTTTTATGACATTATATTTATTTCATAATGATGTAATGATTAATTAAACACAATCTATGAACTAAAATATTTCATTTTTAAATATTAATTATTTTAATAGCTTTTAATCTATTTCAAAATCTAGAAGTGACTTTCCAAAGTCTAAATTTGAAATTTTGATTTTAAAAACAATATTGGTGGAAAATAAAACTTCCACATCCAAAGAAGTATAAAAAAATGTTGTTCAGTTATAAGGGATTAAAATATCTTAATATTTGATTCGTAAATAAAAAAAAATCTTAAAAAACACCTGGGTAATCTAGCAGTTTTATATTTTCCCCAACCTATATCTCCAAGACCAATATTTGGAATTTTTTAGAAAATTACACCAATTTTTATATAAATACCTGCCCGTTTTCCCCTTCACTCTTAATCCATCCTGTATGAATTTATATCCAATTTCACTCCCATGGAGTCCCCTAGGCATCTTTAATCCCCAAAGGATCCATTTTCATGATTAAGGGGGAACTATTCATGGTAATGGAATTCTCATCATTTTCTTTTCCAATCAAGTAAATATTTTTGTATATGTCTTTTAAAAGGTATGTTACATTGCTTTCCTATTATTATTGTAACGCCCCGACCCCAGCTACCCAGAGTCAGTGCATTACTTCGTAACATTGGCATGATCACAAGAAAGATCAAATCTCGAAAGACCGATTGGTTTAGTAGCCTTGGAAACACTAGATATATTCATAAAGTTTTACATTACATTTCAAAGTGAAAAACTACTACAACAACAAAGTCTTCATATCCACACTATTAACCCCTCATAATATCCCTGCCAGTCAATCATAATTTACTTCTTCACTACCTGGGAAAAATAAAACATAGAAAAGGGGTGAGCTCAAATGCCCAGTAAGGATAACAATATAGCGGAACATTCAAAATAAGCATAAACATTTAAGGCAATGAATTACTAAAACAAAAGCCTTTTATACATGAACTTCAACATAGTATGGCAAAAGTAAAATGAAATAATTCCATTTACTTATTCACATGGATATTCTACTAATTGAATAATCACAAGCAAAATCAATAACCACTTTCATAATGTTGGAATGCATAATGCCAGACTATCATAACCACATAGCCAAGGCCTCGTGCCAAGACTACAAATAAGATTTTGTCAAGGCCTTGTGCCAAGACACTAGTTTGTCTCATGAGACCTACCGATGCATCGAGGAGCTATAGAGGGCTCCACCCGTCACTTATTAAGTCCAATGCATTCCCATATGAAAAGGTTTAAACATAACATAAACATTCGTATTAAAACTAGCATACGAAATGTCAATAATTTCACCATAAACTATGAATGGTATAAAAATAGCACATCCATAGTCAAACATATCACAAAACCTTCAATACAATATAGAAGTTTTGTATCAAAATAAATCAACTTCAAATAATCTTAAAATCCGTCAAAGGATGTTGACATAGATGAAATCAAAATTCTTTTTAAAGAAATATCTCCTTTTATTTTGAAATCATTTAAGATCCATATAAAATAAAACATTTTCTTTGAAAATATTCTTATAAGCTTCTACGTAAAGCTTTTAAGATTTTATAACGGCGTAAAATTACCGCACCCGCCGTATAAGTTAAAAAAACATTCTTACCTCAATTCTGTCGAAAAGGTTAAAAAGGACCTTGTTTTGAAAACGACAGAAAGATTCCTTTATAAACCTCTTATAAAAAGTCAAACAAGGGTATAAATGACTTTAACCCATATTCTTGTAAATAGTAAAAATGTTTTGAAATACATTTTTAAGAAACATGGATGTGGATGATAAAGATATCCCAGTAGATTATTACGTATAAACAACCTCGGATAATGAAGAGATTGGGAAATAAACCCTTAACATGTACTTTTCCTTGGTTGGGGTAGGTTAACCTCCTGTATAATGGTGAATTAATTGTTATTAAATTATAAAAGAATCATATACATTAATATGATATCATATATGATCTTTTAATATTGATTTGATAATATCTTAGTATTATCGTCGTTTCGTGTGTTAACTTACTCATTTTCTTTTATATGTTTTGTTACATAAGTCATGTTTGTTGTATCTTATTCATATCCAGAATTATATAAAGTCCTTAAACATCATTTTTAAATCATTAAATGATAATTATACTTGAATGGATACGATGGAGAATGAATCTCATCGCGTTCGTGGAGACGGTAGTCCGTACGTACGCACGGACGCTACTTCCATTTAATTTTTATTTTAAAGGAATCGAATCCAAATGATACATAGGTATATTACTATTCCAGTATAATATAATATTTTATATATGTTACTTAAGTTCATTAACACCATCCTTTATACATTCCATGTGTGGTATGAACGAGTCATATCATTTTAAGGGGGCGGTAGTCCGCACTTCCTCAAATGAAATTATCGTATGTATATACAACATGAAACGAATAATGGTATGAAATAAAATGGAATTACAGAAGCTTATATATAAAATATATATCATTAATATCATATTTAATTACAGTTCCATCATAATGGCCACCATGAGAGGCGGTAAGATGTATTTTAACAATCATTGTTTCGTGAGGCGTTAGTTTGCCATCCACAGAAACATTATGTTCATCATCCATTAGATGGATTTGTGTGTATGTGTAGTTTGAATCCTTCTTATAACAACATCCTAGTATATTGAGGATACTGGTGTTGTTACAAAATAAAGGAAATAAAAAGAGTTTGGGGGTTGGAGAAGCAAAATAAATGAAAATAATTTAAGAGAAATCGTTACCTTTAATTTAGGTAACTCCCTTTGGTTGGAACCAAAGGACTTCTTGAAATGCTTTCTGCCTAAGGTTAAGCTTCAAGTAGGAGGAGAGGGATGTGGGGAGATTAGTTGGGCAGAGTTTGGACCAGCCAAGTGGCTTGAGAGGTGTGAGGAATGAGTAGAAGTAGTCTCCTTTTATAAGGGAGAGGAGGGGCTCTTTAGGAAAGTGTGAAAGTATTACATTATAATATATTTGTATTCGGTTTATAATGGTCCAAAAATCATTGAGGTTGAAGATAAGATGACTCATATTCTAAATAACATCAACCAATAAGAATTGGACAGGTTTTAGATAATATTGTAATCATTATAATCTTATTTATTTAAATGATTTATTAATGAGGTAAACATTGCATCATTATTGTGTCATTAATAATTTAAATTATTTGATGTCTAAAAATTATAAATAAAATATCATTACGTATTAAATCTCTTTATCTTTCTAATGAATATTTATAATCGAAAATCCAACATTTATAACCCTATGTAAAAATTGTTCTTCTAAAAGATGTAAGCTTATGCCATTTTTATTTTTATTTTAACTTTATTAATATAATGTGTCATTATAACTTACAAGTGGATCCATGGGGTCCCAAAACAGACCCAAAGATGCCCATGGTCGACCATGTATCAACCAATAGGGTTAAGACACGTTTTAGGGTAATTTAGTATTATTATAATATTATTTTTTTAACCCTTATTTACCGGATTTACCCTTTAACCATGGTAAATAAAATATTTACCGCAGTAATTATTCAAAATGTGTAAAAATAAAAGTTACCTATTTACATAATTTGGACATCCTGATTCCAAATATGGAATCCATTTTCCTAAATTCAAAACACAGAAGTGGCAGAAATTAATTTAAAATTAATTCCCGCTGTCAAAACAAAAAGCGTGTTTTTAAGAGGTAATAACTATCAAAAGATTGACACTTGTTTATGTTCGGTTTAATTGTAAAATTATGTTCAATGACTAACATTATATTAAATGGTAAAAATATATTCTAAATATACTTTAAAACCACTCAAATTCACAATTTATCACTATTAATTATTTTGATTAAAAAGTTGTTTTTAATTAAAATTTAGTAATTTTCACTATTCATCAAAATATGAAAGTTATCCGAAATGTACCAAAATTTCACCCTAGGCTAATTTTGATATTCCGAATCCAAAAATGAAGTCCATTTTCAAATATAAAATATATATAATTTCAAAAAGTAGGTATTAGTATTCACAACGGCTAGTTTAATTAGTTGTGGTGTGTGTTAGAACTCGAGGTTGTGTACAACACACGCTATCGCATTATTCGAAGGGAAACGTACCGTGGAAGCTTGGGGTGTTACATTCTCCCCTCCTTCAAATAATTGCGTCCTCGAAATTTCTAGAATACTTATTACATGAAAAGACTCGGGTGGTTCTTCATCATAAGTTCCTCGGGTTCCCACGTTGCCTCTTCCATCTTATGGTTTCTCCACAAAACTTTTACCAGACGCGTCGTCCGGTTTCTCAGTACTTGTTCTCTTGTATCAAGAATCCTGATGGGCTCTTCACAATAGGAAAGATCAGGTTCCAGTTCTAATTCCTCATAGGTGAGTACATGTGTTGGGTCAGGCATGTATTTTCTCAACAGAGATACGTGGAACACATCGTGAACTTTGGAGAGACTTGGCGGCATTGCCAATCGGTAAGCTACAGCCCCAATTCGTTCTAGAATTTCGAAAGGTCCGATGTACCTGGGACTCAATTTACCTTTCTTTCCAAAACGTATGACTCCCTTCCATGGAGATACCTTTAGGAAAACATGATCACCGACCTGAAATTCCAAATCCTTCCTTCGATTATCGGCATAGCTCTTCTGCCTACTTTGAGCTGCTTTGATGTGATTTTGGATTACCTTCACCTTTTCCACCGTTTCCTCCACCAGTTCTGGGCCTACAAGTTTTCTTTCACCAACGTCATCCCAACAAGTTGGTGTACGACATCTCTTTCCGTATAACGCTTCATATGGTGCCATCTGAATACTCGAATGGAAGCTATTGTTATAGGAAAATTCTACTAGTGGTAAATATTGATCCCACATACCCTGAAAATCAAGTCAGCAAGATCTCAACATGTCTTCTAAGGTCTGAATAGTCCGTTCTGATTGTCCGTCTGTCTGAGGGTGGTAAGCAGTGCTCAAATGAAGTTCAGTATCCAGGGATTTCTGAAGACTTTTCCAAAATCTTGAAGTAAAACGGGGATCACGATCAGAAACAATCGATAGGGGAACTCCATGAAGTCTCACAACTTCATTAATGTATAGTCTTGCTAGACGTTCCAGGGGTAGATCTTCTCTTATAGCAAGAAAATGTGCTGACTTGGTAAGACGATCAACAATAACCCATATTGCATCGTTCCTTCTAAGAGTCTTTGGTAGCCCCATGACAAAGTCCATCGCAATATTGTCCCATTTCCACTCTGGTATGGGAAGAGGTTGCATGACTCCTCCAGGCTGTTGCCTTCCAGCTTTCACTTGTTGAAAAACCATACATCTTGACACAAAATCAGCAATCTCCCTCTTCATGTTGTCCCACCAAAAATGTTCCTTCAAATCTCTATACATTTTGGTGCTCCCAGGGTGTATAGGGAAATTGGAACTATGAGCGTCATCCAGCAATTCCCTTTTTAGATCAGGTATATTGGGAACACAAAGTCTCTTCCCGAATTTCAAAATTCCATCTTCATACACAAAGTCTCTCAATCTCCCATCATTCACAGCTTTAATCTTCTTCTGAAATTCTTCATCATCGGTCTGGGAACTCTTAATCCTTTCTAGTAAAGATGGTTTGGCAACCATTTGAAAAATCATTGATGTTTCACCTTCCCTGGTTATTCCCATGTCCATCTTCTCTAGATCCATGAAAATTGGATCCCTTTCAATTCTCATCATGTTCAGAACTCCATGGTCTTTTCTGCTCAAAGCATCTTCTACTTTGTTTGCTTTCCCCGGGTGGTAGTGTATCGTGCAATCATAATCCTTGAGTAATTCAAGCCATCTCCTTTGCCTCATGTTGAGTTCTTTTTGTGAGAAAATATACTTCAGACTCTTGTGATCAGTATAAATATCGCATTTTCCACCATAGAGGTAGTGCCTCCATATCTTTAAAGCAAAGATCACAACTGCTAACTCAAGATCATGAGTAGAATAGTTTTGTTCATGAATTTTCAACTGTCGTGATGAATAGGCAATAACTCTATCATTCTGCATAAAGACACAACCAAGTCCTTTCATTGATTCATCACTATAAATAACGAACCCATCATTCCCCGATGGTAGAGTCAATATAGGAGCATTGACTAATCTTCTCTTCAGTTCTTCGAAACATTCTTCACACTCTTTTGTCCAAACAAATTTAACCCCTTTACGTGTGAGCTTCGTTAATGGGTTAGCCAATCAGGCAAAATTCTGGACGAAACGTCGATAATAACCTGCCAAGCCAATAAAACTACGTACCTCAGTTATACTCGTAGGTGCTGGACATTCTTGGATTGCTTTGGTCTTAGAAGGATCAACAGAGATTCCATCTTTAGAGACAATATGTCCAAGAAAAGAAATCTCCTGAAGCCAGAATTCACACTTGCTAAACTTTCCATATAATTCATGCCTCCTCAGAGTCTTCAAGATAATGCGCAAGTGATTTTCATGATCTTCATAGGTTTTGGAGTATACCAAGATATAATCAATAAATACCACCACAAATTCATCGAGATACTCCTTGAAAACTCTATTCATCAGATCCATGAATACAGAGGGTGCATTAGTCAATCCAAACGGCATTACAGTAAACTCGTAATGCCCGTACCTGGTTCGAAATGATGTCTTCGGAATGTCTTCCTTCTTTACACACAACTGATGGTATCCAGATCGAAGGTCAATCTTTGAAAAGTATTGAGCTCCATGCAGTTGGTCAAATAAATCATCAATACGAGGTAGGGGATACTTGTTCTTTATCGTTATAGCATTTATCTCCCTGTGGTCGATACATAACCTCATAGATCCATCTTTCTTTTTAACAAAAAGAACAGGGGCTCCCCATGGAGAAACACTAGGGAGAATAAATCCCTTATTACCCAAATCCTCTAGTTGTTTCTTTAGTTCGACTAACTCTACATTGGCCATTCTATAAGGGGTCTTCGATATAGGCCTTGATCCAGGAATCAAATCAATGGAAAACTCAACTTCTCGTTCTGGAGGATGTCCAGGTAAATCTTCTGGAAATACATCTACAAATTCTTTCACAACAGGTACATCCTCTATTTGAACATTACTTTCCTCACCGACAGTTATTTCATTCTCTTCCTCCCCAATAATTGAATTAAGTTGAGCTACTGGGGGTGGATCTAAATAAGAATTAGGTGGTGACGATTCTGCTCTAAAAATAAGGTGTTCCTTATCATTATCATCAAGAATCGTAACCTCTTTCTTCTTACAATAAATCTTCGCATCATAGTCCGAAAGCCAGTCCATACTGAGGATTATATCAAACTCAATCATAGGTATGACGATGAGATCAGCAGATAAAGAAAATTTATGTGCTCTAATGGGGACTGATTCACAAAACTTTGTTGCAACGATACTTCCCTTAGGAGTTTTGACTGACAACTCCCTTATTAAATCAAATTGGAAATATCTAATTTTCTTAGAAAACTGTGAAGATATGAAACAATGCGATGATCCTGAATCAAATAATGCATTTGCTAAACTTGAGGAAACCATTAAATTACCTGCCACCACGTCTTTCGGAGCTTCTACCTCAGCAGTAGTGATAGCATAAGCCTGGCCTTGATCCCTTGGCCTTTTCTGAGGTAAGTTCTCCTGACGCTTAGGACATGCATTTGCATAATGCCCCATCTCCCTGCAATTGTAGCACTGAACGTTGGTAGCTTCCTTCTTCCCCTTGCAATCTTGAGCTTGGTGGCCTTTTTCACCACACTTGTAACAGACTCCCATTCCCTTCAGGCAAGCACCGGGGTGTTTCTTCCCGCATTTACCACAAGATGGATATTCAACCTTTCCCTTCTTCCCCTTATTTCCATTCCCAGATTGATCAGCATGTCTCTTCTTCTCTTGCTTCGCTTTAAAGTCATAAGACTTAGAGAATTCCTTTTCGGTCTTGATAGCACATGAGACAATGTCTTCGTACGATGAAAAGGATTGTGAGACTAATGCTCGACGGAGAAATGGTTTTAACCCATCAAAGAAATGATCAATCTTACTTCTTGGGTTGCGTATATAATCTCCAGCATACCTCGCTAACCTTGTAAAGTTAGCCTCATACTTTGTGACATTATCATCCTCCTTTTGTCTCAGACTTAGAAATTGCCTTTCCATATCCGCTCGATGGTCGCGAGGGAAGTATTTTTCTAAAAACAGATCTTTGAACTCCCTCCATTCCATATTTGATACTTCATCATCTTCCTTCATGTTTTGAATCAATGACCACCATTGATCAGCATCTCCAGTGAGGCGGTAAACTGACATGATAACTTTTTCCCTTTCACTGCTCCCCAAAGCCTGAAATATTTTCTCTAGGGAAAATATCCATTGCTCAGCTACTAATGGATTTGTATTCCCGTTGAAAGTTGGTGGTTTTTGCCTCATGAATCGATCTAACATTGATCCTCCATGCTGCGGATCAGGGTGCTCCATACGGGTAAGGTTATTATTCATAACCTGAGTATGTTGTCCCAGTATGGTGATTAGCTGATCGGCACCAGTTGCATCACCAGCCCCACTATAATTATCTTGAGCAGGAGGGAAATCCCTACATGGAGTGCGTGCATTGATACGGTTTCCATTTCTTCCACTAGGCGCCATTTCTAAACAATGGTATAAACTAGATCAGTTTATGAATCAAAATACATAATCCCATACTTATAAAACACTTAACATAAATTAAACTATTTATGGATATAATCCATAATCATAAAAATGTTTTCTTTGAGGAAGTATATACTCATAAACCCTTCATAATGATTTGTAAAGAAAATGAGAGTTATCCTAAGCATATCCCCCGGGAGTGTCGTAACCAAGAGTGCAGCAAGGCCCGTTGTCGTGCACCAGTTCCCGTTCGAGTCTAGCTCAAAGCGGTGTTTTCAGGTTTTACCCCTAGGTACATCTGTGCCAGAGCCGCCTCTACCTGCTCGTATCCAGACAGGGATGTATTGCTCGGAAAACTCACAAAATATCTACAATACCAAAATTCTAGGAAGTTCTTCTATACTAATCCTCAAAGTTCATCTTAGGTCTACGTGCTCTAATCAGAGTTTATCTAAATCTAGCTTCCAAGGTTTCTACTAAACTTCCTCTGATACCAACTGTAACGCCCCGACCCCAGCTACCCAGAGTCGGTGCATTACTTCGTAACATTGGCATGATCACAAGAAAGATCAAATCTCGAAAGACCGATTGGTTTAGTAGCCTTGGAAACACTAGATATATTCATAAAGTTTTACATTACATTTCAAAGTGAAAAACTACTACAACAACAAAGTATTCATATCCACACTATTAACCCCTCATAATATCCCTGCAAGTCAATCATAATTTACTTCTTCACTACCTGGGAAAAATAAAACATAGAAAAGGGGTGAGCTCAAATGCCCAGTAAGGATAACAATATAGCGGAACATTCAAAATAAGCATAAACATTTAAGACAATGAATTACTAAAACAAAAGCCTTTTATACATGAACTTCAACATAGTATGGCAAAAGTAAAATGAAATAATGCCATTTACTTATTCACATGGATATTCTACTAATCGAATAATCACATGCAAAATCAATAACCACTTTCATAATGTTGGAATGCATAATGCCAGACTATCATAACCACATAGCCAAGGCCTCGTGCCAAGACTACAAATAAGATTTTTTCAAGGCCTTGTGCCAAGACACTAGTTTGTCTCATGAGACCTACCGATGCATCGAGGAGCTATAGCGGGCTCCACCCGTCACTTATTAAGTCCAATGCATTCCCATATGAAAAGGTTTAAACATAACATAAACATTCGTATTAAAACTAGCATACGAAATGTCAATAATTTCACCATAAACTATGAATGGTATAAAAATAGCACATCCATAGTCAAACATATCACAAAACCTTCAATACAATATAGAAGTTTTGTATCAAAATAAATCAACTTCAAATAATCTTAAAATCCGTCAAAGGATGTTGACATAGATGAAATCAAAATTCTTTTTAAAGAAATATCTCCTTTTATTTTGAAATCATTTAAGATCAATATAAAATTAAACATTTTCTTTGAAAATATTCTTATAAGCTTCTAAGTAAAGCTTTGAAGATTTTATAACGGCGTAAAATTACCGCACCCGCCGTATAAGTTAAAAAAACATTCTTACCTCAATTCTGTCGAAAAGGTTAAAATGGACCTTGTTTTGAAAACGACGGAAAGATTCCTTTATAAACCTCTTATAAAAAGTCAAACAAGGTTATAAATGACTTTAACCCATATTCTTGTAAATAGTAAAAATGTTTTGAAATACATTTTTAAGAAACATGGATGTGGATGATAAAGATATCTCAGTAGATTATTACGTATAAACAACCTCGGATAATGAAGAGATTGGGAAATAAACCCTTACCTTGTACTTTTCCTTGGTTGGGGTAGGTTAACCTCCTGTATAATGGTGAAATAATTGTTATTAAATTATAAAAGAATCATATACATTAATATGATATCATATATGATCTTTTAATATTGATTTGATAATATCTTAGTATTATCGTCGTTTCGTGTGTTAACTTACTCATTTTCTTTTATATGTTTTGTTACATAAGTCATGTTTGTTGTATCTTATTCATATACAGAATGATATCAAGTCCTTAAACATCATTTTTAAATCATTAAATGATAATTATACTTGAATGGATACGATGGAGAATGAATCTCATCGCGTTCGTGGAGACGGTAGTCCGTACGTACGCACGAACGCTACTTCCATTTAATTTTTATTTTAAAAGAATCGAATCCAAATGATACATAGGTATATTACTATTTCAGTATAATATAATATTTTATATATGTTACTTAAGTTCATTAACACCATCCTTTATACGTTCCATGTGTGGTATGAACGAGTCATATCATTTTAAGGGGGCGGTAGTCCGCACTTCCTCAAATGAAATTATCGTATGTATATACAACATGAAACGAATAATGGTATGAAATAAAATGGAATTACAGAAGCTTATATATAAAATATATATCATTAATATCATATTTAATTACAGTTCCATCATAATGGCCACCATGAGAGGCGGTAAGATGTATTTGAACAATCATCGTTTCGTGAGGCGTTAGTTTGCCATCCACAGAAACATTATGTTCATCATCCATTAGATGTAGTTGTGTGTATGTGTAGTTTGAATCCTTCTTATAACAACATCCTAGTATATTGAGGATACTTGTGTTGTTACAAAATAAAGGAAATAAAAAGAGTTTGGGGGTTGGAGAAGCAAAATAAATGAAAATAATTTAAGAGAAATCGTTACCTTTAATTTAGGTAACTCCCTTTGGTTGGAACCAAAGGACTTCTTGAAATGCTTTCTGCCTAAGGGTAAGCTTCAAGGTGGAGGAGAGGGATGTGGGGAGCTTAGTTGGGCAGAGTTTGGACGAGCCAAGTGGCTTGAGAGGTGTGAGGAATGAGTAGAAGTGGTCTCCTTTTATAAGGGAGAGGAGGGGCTCTTTAGGAAAGTGTGAAAGTATTACTTTATAATATATTTGTATTCGGTTTATAATGGTCCAAAAATCATTTAGGTCAAAGATAAGATGACTCATATTCTAAATAACATCAACCAATAAGAATTGGACAGGTTTTAGATAATATTTTAATCATTATAATCTTATTTATTTAAATGATTTATTAATGAGGTAAACATTGCATCATTATTGTGTCATTAATAATTTAAATTATTTGATGTCTAAAAATTATAAATAAAATATCATTATGTAGGAAATCTCTTTATCTTTCTAATTAATATTTATAATCGAAAATCCAACATGTATAACCCTATGTAAAAATTGTTCTTCTAAAAGATGTAAGCTTATGCCATTTTTATTTTTATTTTAACTTTATTAATATAATGTGTCATTATCACTTACAAGTGGATCCATGGGGTCCCAAAACAGACCCAATGATGCCCATGGTCGACCATGTATCAACCAATAGGGTTAAGACACGTTTTAGGGTAATTTAGTATTATTATAATATTATTTGTTTAACCCTTATTTACCGGATTAACCCTTTAACCATGGTAAATAAAATATTTACCGCAGTAATTATTCAAAATGTGTAAAAATAAAAGTTACCTATTTACATAATTTGGACATCCTGATTCCAAATATGGAATCCATTTTCCTAAATTCAAAACACAGAAGTGGCAGAAATTAATTTAAAATTAATTCCTGCTGTCAAAACAAAAAGCGTGTTTTTAAAAGGTAATAACTATCAAAAGATTGACACTTGTTTATGTTCGGTTTAATTGTAAAATTATGTCCAATGACTAAAATTATATTAAATGGTAAAAATATATTCTAAATATACTTTAAAACCACTCAAATTCACAATTTATCACTATTAATTATTTTGATTAAAAAAGTTGTTTTTAATTAAAATTTAGTAATTTTCACTATTCATCAAAATATGAAAGTTATCCGAAATGTACCAAAATTTCACCCTAGGATAATTTTGATATTCCGAATCCAAAAATGAAGTCCATTTTCAAATATAAAATATATATAATTTCAAAAAGTAGGTATTAGTATTCACAACGGCTAGTTTAATTAGTTGTGGTGTGTGTTAGAACTCGAGGTTGCGTACAACACACGCTATCGCATTATTCGAAGGGAAACGTACCGTGGAAGCTTGGGGTGTTACAATTATGATAATACCCTAACTTCTAAAATAATGTTTTATCAATGGGATACCTTCATTCTACATAATTTACCCTTTTCAAAAACCATGATTTATACCCATCATACTTTCGAATTTACTTCACAAATTTTCTCTTTTACATAATAAATTCTTATACTGTGAATACCAAAACCCATTTCTTTATCCACGAGTATTCAATTAGATGTTAATTTAATTTTTTAATTTTTTTATTTACATAAAAATATGACATTCCATTTCCATGGGTTAAAAATGATGTCATGATCAAGCCTCTAAGAACTTACACACTCAAAGGTTTTAAATAAAAATTGTACATTATTCTCCTCACATTAGTCAAAACATGATTTATTATGATCAATGTGGCTCACATGATATTCTAACATATGAAGGATATGCCCTGATAATGATATAATGCATTGGGTAAGGAAATTAATCTATATATATGACATGTTTTATGATACCTTGGTGAATAACCTTTGAAATTTTCTTTTACGACACCTTAGTGATAAACTATGGTGATATCCTGATGAATGCCTCATTTTTATATAGTATCCAAATTTCCATGTAATGAATCATGTAGTTTTTATTATGATATTCTTCATGTTCTCCTACTCATAATATATTTTTATGTGTAATGTTCTTATTGAAATTCCTAAATTTCACATTCAATTTCCATATTGTTATGCCTCATGTTCTTATGGATATGCCACATGATCACATATTTATTGTCTCCCTTTATTTTTCCATTATTGGGATTTATTCTCACCCCTTTCCTTTGATGTATGTCCTCAGGATATGAGATACAATAACAGTAACATAGAGTGAAGCCATGAAAAATTCTTTTAAGTGGATTAGAAGAATGTTTTTTGTTTTCAAGAATTATGTTATTAATTTGAACGAAACCAAATATTAAAATATCCTTTATTTCATTCCATTTAATAAGAATATTATGTAATAAAATGGTTGGATTACATAATATCACTAATATTTAAATTTACATCCATATTATGATTTCGGTCCTTAAGGATGAGAACTATCAAAGGAATGACCCTTACCATCTCTATCTCCCCTAATTGGGGTAAAATAATGTTGAACCATGTATTATAAAAATGATGTCGGCCTATGATATTGATATAATCTTGGGGGAGTATGATGAATATATATCTATAAAAAAAACCTAACATCCAATTCTATATTAACTACCATGATATGTTAGACCTTCAAATTGATTGTGTTCATGACCTCCATAGGTATAACATAAAAATTAGGATCCCTTGGAAGATATGTGATAATATTTTGTTCTAAAATGAAACAAAATAGATTACTAATATTGACTCCCTATTGGTCAAGACCTCGATTAATTTTAAATCCTTAATCCCCTTAATAAATATCTCCTCCTCGAGGAACTCTATTGACCCCCTCTTCTAGGAAATCCTACCAGTGAATGCATTCCATCAATCAATTATATTTTTTTACACCACTATGCATATCAGAAATGTAAATGGGGCGACATCAATCACAATCAATTGATACATTACCTCTAAACTATTTATTCTTGGGACTCCCAATTAGGGAAAAAATCTTTATAAAATAGAATAATCATTTTTAAGTTGACCCCAAGCTACCACATGGTCACGATCCCTTACTGAATGGAGAAAACCTCTTGTCTATTCAATTCCTTCATCATCGACGATAATATTTTCTCATGGGTTTGCTAATAATTATAAGAAATTGTGATTCAATTTGGGTGATTGTGGGCCAACTCAAAAATTCATCCCACTTAATTTTAATCCATGAATCAAATATGGTGGATGAATGAGAATAGCTGCATATTTTATAAGTGGTAAAATTTCATGGAATATCTATTTCGATAATATTGGACCAATATCCTCAATTTAACTCTTAGTTTTAGAGATATCCTCTTTAATATTTGGGTACCTAATTGACAACGATAATATTATACCTTCCTTAAAAGGATTGGCTATTAGAAAAAAATGATTCAGATACTAGAAGACATGCTCAGATCTTGTGTTATGGTTTTTTTGTCCAATGGGATGATTTTTCTCTATTAGTAAAATTTTTATATAACAAGAGTTATCAAGAAATAATATATATGTAACCATTAAAGTAATTTTATGACCATCCATGAAAATCTCAACACTTTTTGATATAAATTGGGGAATCATTTCTTAGTTGACCTATCATTATTCATGAAATGATTGAGAATAATTAGATGATCAAGAAACATATGGTTTCATCACAAAATCAAAAAAACTCTTATGTGGATGATCATCGCCATCCATTTTCCTTTATGGTGGGAGATCAAAAATCCTTGAAACTCTCTCTAAGGCTAGGACAACATAGATTGGGTACATAAAGAAAGTTATCTCCTTGGTATATTATACCTTTTGAGATACTTGGATGAATTGGTGATATTACTTATTAGTGGGATTTTATAACATGGTTTAGTTTGTTCTATATTATTTTTCATGTATATCAACTAAGGACATACCATCATGATCTTTTCCATGTGATTTTATGAGGCCTTTCAGTTCTTGAACAAAATGATTCATTTTTTCATGCACTGATTCATATCATAGACAAAAAAGATAAATTATTTCATGTAAAACATATTATTTTAGATTAGGTATTTTGGAAACATGGTGAAAATCACGGGGAGACATAGGAATGCGATAAAGAGATATTAGATCAATGATAATAACTCTTAAAAATCAGAAAAATTATTTATATTTCTATGGAAGGAAAGACTAAGAATGTGGAAAATGTTGCAACACTAGTTTGAGGGAATTAGTATTTTCTGGTGTTGTTTTGAGCTATGGATTGATTGGGTATAGTTTTAGGGTTCTTTTATTTGGTTTTGAAATGTCTCATATTGATTTATGGGGGTTTATAGTTTAATCATAGTTTGGGGAAGCCATGTACATTTTCTAAAGAACTTTATGAAGAGGGGGGGGGGGTTACTAGGAAGGCACGTGGATTAGAAAAACTATGCAGCCAAATTTTTAAACACAAAATTTTATGGATAGTGGAGACATGCGACATTGGTGATTTGTTTTTCAAAAAATGTGTCTTAACTATATGATGTAATTAATTAAATCAAAAAATTATATTTTAACCCAAATATTTTCCAATAAATTCTCATTATTTCTTCTATATCCAAGGATCCTTACCCTAATCATTTTGATAGTTTATTTTTGGGAATCTCTTCCCTAAAAACCCTGATTTCAATAGGTCTAAGTACTTGGGATCTAGGGTATTGAAATTGTGATCCCATAACTCTCCTAACTCTTAATTCCATTTCAGATCCACTAATTTTACTTTTAATAGAACCATAGATTAAAATTTCTATTTACAAATCTATTAGATTAGTAACATTTTCAAAAATTCCTTTTAGGATTCATTGAAGGGATAAGAAATGGTGTCCAAAAATGTTTGATCATGACTTGATTCATCATGTTAAATGAGATCTCTTGTGAGATAGGTGGATCCTTTATTTCTCTTCACTCATTCTAGAATAGGATGGCTTAGATTTATAAATACTTTCTTTATTTAATGAAAACCATTTATGATTTCTTATTAGAGAAAACCATTTGTTTTTAAACCTCAAGAAAAATATATTTTTAAGCTTTTTTTGGAAAAACCCCGTTGGTCTCTTGAATTAAATTGTATACCTTGAATTAATGCTTGTAATATGTTTTATTAAACGAAAGAAAGAAATTTTAACCATACAAAAATATTTTTAGAATAAAAACTTGATATATACAGAATTTTGTGTGTTTATTTTCATTGGATGGGGCCTTTTTGATTCATAATTATTACCTAATGTGACATAAGACACAAAGATTATTATCACGATTGACCATCTTGGTGGATTATTTATTTATCACTCATGATTTTTGGGACTATCATTGCTTTAATGCATATGTGAGAATGTGCAATTGGTATATCGATGGGAATAAATTGATAAATTATATCATCCTCTTATGTTTAATTGAATATAATTGGTAAATAACTTTGGAGTTCCTCTCTTTTATTTTATTTATAATTTGACATTCGATCTCACATTTTATTTTTCTAGTGGATGAGTTGGTATGTCTCTAGGGGATTACCTACTGGGTTTTCACCTACACCCTTAAGATACACCTTAATGTGTACACACACATTATTTATCAATAAATAGGTAATGTAAAAGTACATTTTTCTCTACTGAAGAATTTAGATTGTACATCATCAGAATGGTTTTTAGAGATTGGTGATGTTTATGGGGAGTTGATTGAGTGATTCCACATTGGTGTTGATGTATTAGGATAACTTTTCATTTTGGGATGGGTGTGTGCTCATTTTTTACTACTATGAGGATGTTTATTTATTGGATTTGGGTTGCATTGTTTATATTTCACGCATCATATTTTATAGGTGTGGTTATTATTATTATTATTATTATTATTATTATTATTATTTTGATAAGTTTCACTTGTTTAAATGGAAAAACACTCCCAATGATTTAGTAGTCCCTTGGAATTTATTTCCAGCCTTTGGTGTTTAGGGTATTTCACATATAGTTAGTGGAACCTGATAACATTCTATTATAATAATAAGTGATGGGATGTTACAAAAAAACTATATTCAAGTATGATTGGAGATGAAAAAACATGGATAGGTAAATATTAGACCTCTTTATTTTCTATCAGGTTTGAAAATATTTTTTATCTTATTTTCTATTATATATGTTAAAGGAAAAATGATTTTTTTTCAAACCTGATCAAAAATATAAATTTCCAAAAAAAAAATATTAAATTAGAATCTATTATGAAATGAACCTCCTCCCCCCACACTTATGAAAAGAAAATATTTTATAATAAATTTATAGATTTATAATAACTTTAAGCCACTAAAAATTAATGAAGAGTTATTGTATGTACCATCACTCAAAATATAATTTAATGTTTGATCTATATGTTTCTCTGTAATAGAGTGTACATCAAATTGAAAACATATATATCTATAAGAAAAAAGATAATATGGGAAAAATTAATTTCCTAGATCTCACGATCAGGAAAACTACTATTTAAGATAAAAAATTACATCATTGTATAAAGACAATTGACTTAACCAATAAATCTCTTAATCACAAAATATAAAGGGCTCTAAAACCCTCTGTATTCAAATAATATCCTATAGCTACCCATAGGTTTTTGAAATAGATTAATTTTTTTAAACCAATGTTTTTCTATAAAATTAAATTAAATTTGAGACATAAAAATGAAGAAAATAGGGAAAATAAATTTAAAAAAGAGAAAAAAATATAAATTTTACGATCTTGAGACTTATTTACGACATCATATTTCATTATAATTCTCTAACCAAATATAATTTCATTTTTATTGAATTTATATAAAACATATTATGTATAAAATATCATATGAATTATATTAATAATAAATGGGTATAATAAGAGATCAATTTTAATATATAAGTTCAATCATGTATATAACTCATTTTTAAATTTTATGAAATTTAATACTTTTAAAAACAATATTAAAATTTGAAACAATAATTAGTCTGTGACTAAATAATTTAATTAATTATATTAAATTAGGATCATTGTCAATTATCAATTTTTTGGTATTTGAAACTTTTTATTCAAATAAACATTTGGATTCTAAAATATTTTATATTTCTATAAAACTAATAAATAGTGGTGGTATTAATAATAAATTTAGACCAATTGGTGAAACCTACCACATGTGTCCTAGGGGAATGCAGAGTATTATTCTTTCTTGATAATTTTTGAAGAAAATTGGATAAATTCAATCCATTCCAATAAAATTTGGGAAAAATAAAGATTTATATCATGCCATTATATATTTCACCTTCACCATGTGTAAATAAGTTGTTTTATAGCATAATTATATAAAAAATTATAATTTATTTGGTTTTGGATACACCAAAAACAAAAATACCCTTAAAATCATTTAACTTCATCTTTATGGGTTTAATATCCCACATTACCAACCCTAGTGTAGGATAAGGTAGAAGGAGTTCATTAGGAAAAATACATCTATTGAAAAACATACCAAATCATTCATGTGTTTGGTTTTAAAAATCATTATTTATTTTCATTTTCTAAAAAATAAATAAAACTATGTCAGAAAAAACAAAGATGGAATGTGGAAGATAATAATGTTTGTATTTTAACATTATTTAATTTTCATTTTACAATAAAAAATAAAACTTGTTTTTCTTCAAAAAACCTCTCATTTTCGAAAAAAATATAAAAAATCCTTCATTTATATAATTTAATTCATTTTATAAAATATTTGTGGAAAATATTTTTTGAACCCAACCAACTATATTGTTAGAAGAATGATGACTATAACTACATTTATTAATTCTGGAAAAAAGAATTTTATATTTATAAAAAACATTTTTATTATTTGATGTTGGAAAACATTAACTTTACAGACTAGCTAGAAAATAATATTGATCTTTTTATAAACTCAGCATATATTGAATATTCTTTTCCAAAGAACTTATAAGAAGAATTTTCCCGTGTGTTCCCACTATGATAAAGACACCACAATATCATTTTCCCTGAAATTTATTGAAGGAAATGTAATAACCCATTCCACTATATAAACTATTATGCTTTATATGGTATGAAAAAACACTTGTATAAAAAAATTAATTATCTTGGGAATGGTTATGAGTTCATTTTTGGTAAAACATAGAGTAGTGGACATGGGTAAACTGATTCCATCATTTGAGAGTCCAATTTGTGTTAAATAAATGTTATTTACTTTGAAAATAAATATTTCATACAAAATTAATGTTGGTTTTATATGAACCTAACATCTATATTCATTACACGATGTTGGAAAATCATATTTTTTAACTTTTTATTTTATATGTCTATTATTTAACATATTATGGCCTGACGTTTTTATGCATAATAAAAAAATATTTTTAAACCATCTATCCAATTCTCAATATCTCTTATAATAGTCCCCCTTTTAATTAAAACTGGGTTGTCTTATTTCAAACATAGCATATATAACTGATTGAAAGTGTGAAATGAAAATGGGAAAATAAATAAATGAGTTTTTATCAAAAATATGGTATCCTTATTTTTTATTTATACACATTTGGGACCTAAAAGTTTTAATACATTCCCTGTAATATATTCATGTTCAAAAATTCTAAATAGTTATATGGATGCAACTTGTTCACAAAATACATTCAAAGGTAACTTCCCAATGTTGTTTTGCAGGAAAGGAATCATTAATGGAGAAGCCTATCATGAATATTTCATAAAAATATAAAATGGATATAGAGACCCTATTTTAACATACATGGATATTACATAATTTTAGATAAATATTTATCACATTAAAAAAATACATGCCTGAGGACTATAATAGTTTTGTGTCTTTGTAATCATGGAAACATAATCTTATATCTTTTTGAAAGATCATCTATGTATCATTTAATGATCTTAAATTTTAATAATCCTACTTAAAACTATTTTTCATAACCTGGGAAAAGATAACATAAGAAAGGGGTGAGGTTAGATGCCCAGTAAGGGTACACATGGGATATATGTAAGCGTAACCTGATCATAAGGATTTGAGAACATGTCTGTAACATTAGAAGATCAAACCATACGTATCAAAGCTCATAATCAAGAGTAATGGAAAAAATTGGTAATTCGTAAGAAATAAATAATGTAGAAATAAATAGTATAATCCATGAGATCATCATATTTTCATAAGACATGAAATTATAGAAGAAACATAAATATATAAAATGATTTCCATGTTAGTCTAGGATTAATTACAAGGTCATATTAGTTTGATATGTTCACTCCCCAAAATATAATATTTATCATGGTTCACTCCCAATACCTTATTTTTGAAAAAATACCATTACAAAAACAAGTTCAATCCCAATTACACCCCTCTATTTCTGAACCAGGTTCACTTCCTGTTCCATTCATGTATTCCTGAACTGATTTCACTCCACATTCTATCCCTATATTAGTAAATTAGATTCACTTCTGATTCCAGCCCTATAATACTGAATCGATTCCACACCTCATTTCATCTAGGTAATTTTTAACTACGTTAAATCATCATTCTAGCCTTGTATTAATTCAAAGATTTCCCACCTCATTCCATCCCTATATTATTGAACCGATTTCACCCCTTATTCCAGCCTTATATTACTGAACCAAGATCATTTCCCATTCTAGAACTATCATAATCTTGAGGTATAAATATTTAAACAATTCATTTAAAGGAGATATAGGACCCACCCACCTTATAATGATATCATACATATAGGTCCCATAGAAAATTCTTCTTACCATTACCCATAAAAAGTGATGGGTTTTATAAAATCATATTATAACCCGTGAAATGATAATGGTATCATAAAAATTTAATCGTATCATAACCTAGGGAAAATAGATAGGTCTAAGAATAAATTCATCTTATAATAACCCATTCGATGAAGCAGGTTTCATAAGAATTAATCATTGTATAACCCGTTGATGAGAAATGGGATTCATTAACATTAATCAATAAACAATTAAACCATTATGACAAATAATTTGAATGGTTTCCTTAGGTAATATCCATAGTATAACATAAACTATAACCAAGGATCTCATCATATATGGAGAACTATTTTGAATGATAATATAAAAAATAACTTTTTAAAACATATAACATTTTCAGAATATTTTTCGTTGAAAACACATTAAATAAATATAAAAGAATGATGAAAAATCATTTAAAATATTTCTTGAGGAAAATATTATTTCTTCTATGAGAGAAATATCTTTAAAACATAATGAAATTTGAAAATATTATTATTTGGAAAGATATTTTAAAACATATAAGGTAATCTTAAAAAAATCATGAAAACCCTTTTTTATTGAAAACTTATAAAAAATCTAGAAATTATTTTCAAAACGGTTATCCTTCAAAAAATTGAAAAGAATATTGAAAATAATTTTGAAAACCATTTTCATTGAATTTTTTCTGGAAACTTATAGAATACATATTTAAAACATTTAAAATAATTTGTAAACATAAATCGATTTTGAAATCCTTTTTAGGAAACAATTTTTTTAAGAATACAAATTTCTGACTAAAGAGAAAGATAAAGTCACATTTTCCTAGAAACAATTTATATTTATATAAAGTACCAAAGATTAGAAAAATTGAACCAATACATGAATATATCATTAATAACTAATTTAAAATAAGATACATGCGTTATCTTGAGAGATTAATTTTAATATTTCATTAACGAAAGAATAATCATAAACAATCGTGATAAATGAGGAGATTGTAATAATAATATGCTACCAATTCAGTAATTTTAAATCATGATCCCCATAAGATAATAAATTTAAATTATGATTTTAATATCATTAAAATTTTAAAATTCATGATATAATATGTCAATGGTATTATATACACCTCATAGAAAAATATAGGTGCAAAACACAACATGTTTCTTAAAGAAGGACAATTGAGACAATACTACTCTACTAATTTTGTAACTTTTGAAACAAAAATTCATTGAAAGAGAGATTATAAAATTTATATTTAAATACCATTAATTTTAATTATATGTATCATATAATAAATTCATGGTCATTATATACACCACACAAAATAAACTTGTGGTGAACATGGCATGTATCTCACATATAATAAAAAGTGAGATGAGACAACCCTTACCTTAAGCCTCGACATTCATTGTTCACGTTCAAAACTAATTTGTAATAAATATAATTTAATTATACATATACCAAATAAAAAAATTATTATATATAATACTATATATTACTTTATTATACCTTTATGTTATCCATTTGTTAAAAATTCTATATCAATTTTACGTTTCAGATAATATCTGCTTTTATTTTTGTATACTTTTCAACATGATATTCTTGATCCTCTGACATAGATCATAGTTTAATTTATTAAAAAATTTATAACATTTTATAAATATCATATATATTCATTATATATTTATTTATAATAATATATCAAATATAGTAATATGAATGGGAATATACCTTTTACGGAGAAAGTAGGCCATACGTATGCATAAATGATGTTTTCGTTTTATTATCATATGGAAAGAAATAATGTATATGAAATACATGTGTATGTATATAATATTGTTATATTAGAATTATAATTTCATATATATCATATATTTTCACTAAACCCAGCTTTAATACATTCCATGTAATGCGTGAATAAATCATATCACTTTGAGGAAGCGGTAGTCCACACGTCCAGAAACAAAGTTATCATGTTTACACAACATGGAAATCATGAATGTGTGTTTTATATAATAATTACATAAGTATAAATACATCATAAATAACAAATATATTTAATAAAAAAATTTATTATCCATCATAATTCCAAACCATGGGAAGTGGAATTGGGAAAATGACCAAAATCCTTTTGTGAGGCGGTAATTCAGAAAACACAAGAAGAGTATGTTCTTTACCCATTAGATGGTTGTGTGTGTAAGTGTCGATAAAAAAATAAGAATAAAACATATTCATATATTAGGGATACTAAGGTTATAATATAATCATGAAATGATAAGAGTTTAGAGGTGTAGAATGAAAATAAACGAAAAGGAGCTTGAGGAAAGATGTTACCTCTTCTTTGGGTAACTCTTCTTGGTTTCACCAAAGGGATTCACTGGATTGATCAATGACCAATGTGACGAATATAGGAATAATTTTGAGGTTTTCGGAAGATATTTGGTCTTGTTTTGGATTATAATAAGTGAATTTAAAGGTTCTAGGAAGTGGGGGTGTTGGGTGCCCTTTTATAGAGGAGTGGCATTCCTGTAAATACCAAAAGGTAGGCATTAATGAGAGGTCTCCCTTACATCATGTGCCAAAAATAATTGTCAAATTTTGATAAAATAGGTTATTTGGTATAAATATTTTGGCAAAATGTATTTTGGACATGTGTCTAGGTAATTTTTGGCCTTATATTTATAGCTCCGTCCTTTGTTAAGAGAATTTCTCTCTTAACCACTGTAATTAATTTTAATCACTTTTACTAATATTTATTGGTAAAAAATAATTTTACCATTTTATAAATTATAATTTATGATGATTAATATTATGGGAAACATTTTTATGAATTATATTCACAGAACGGGTTGAAATTAATATAATATTAATCCCACAGAAATGTCGCAATAGCGGGCTTTTAAGCGTAAAAGTTCAAAACTTTTGAAATATTTTTTTTATCCAATTTCAATTTAAAAATGGTTCCAATGAACTAAATTGGATTAATTTTTGTACAATTGGTATAATTATACTTTAACACAAAATTAATATATAATTTATCTATTTCAATATATTAGATGAAAACTCATTTTGGAGCTAAAATTCAATATTTTTCACTATTCATTAAAAATGAAATTTCCCAGAAAAATAACAAAAAAAAACAAAAGTAAATTTTTATATTCTGATTTCAAAAATAAATATTATTTATTGAATTAAAAATTATATTAGTTTATAAAACCAAATTTAAAATTTTTTTCTCCATTAAAAACGCTATAAAATTACTATTTCAAAAAATACATCATTTTACTCATAAACATTGATTTATTATCATCTTTTACCTATAAAATTTAATGTACGGGTATAAAAAATAATTATTTATTATATAATTTATAATTCATATTTAAAAATTTTAAAAAAAGTGGTTTCTTTAATTGATTGGGATAAAAATGTGTTTGTTCATAGAAAAATATTTTTCATTGAGAAATAACATCTTTATCTTTAAATAGTTCTTACATTTATTTTTACTATTAAATAACTAATGGATTAATTATACATACATGTTTAAATAATATTTTCACAAATTAGTTAATATTATTCTTAACCTGCATTCTAACATCTAGGTGGTAGCTATAATAATATTTTAATAACAATATATTTTAGTACAGAAAAACACACCCTTGGGCGTAGCACAAGATATCGAATGGACTTTGTACTGTTTGTAACATAATCCAAAAATAGTGTTACATGTACTATAAGAAAATGAATGTGTGTCATCTAGAACAGCATTAACTTGGTGTTTTATATAATGAAATCCAAACATTGTACTTTCATTTAAAGAAATATATATTCACTGTTGTGTGAAATGAAAAATAAAAAAAGATTAAATTAATTCAAAAAAAAAATCAATAAATATCCGGGTTTTACATTATACCACCATTAAAAAGAATTTTCCCCCAAAATTCATCTATGCAATAAAAGGATTAATTCATGAAATTTTCTTTCATAGAAACCCACATCATAAAAATGAATAATAAAACTTCCTTTTGAAAAAATTATGATAGAACCATAAAGGTTTCCCAAATTAACTCTTAACTTTGCTTCCCAATAGTTTAACTTTGGTTGGGGGTAAAGATTTTACATGGAGGAAAATCGTAAATAAATATTGAAAGCTATTAAAAAAAACTTATCACTAGAAAGTGAATGATCAATGGAATGTTAAGGTCCTCAAAAACATAAATCTATGATGATTTATAGGACCATAAGTTCAACATAATTAAACGTATAAGGATAAGTATTTTTCAATATCCTTTTCCTAGAGTTTAATAATTATTCATAGGAATATATACTTACTTGATTTCATTCCATAACATATGTACAATCTCACCCTTTTGTTGTTCCTCGATCAATTCTCACTTCATCTCTTACTATAAGAAATTAAGGTGAAATTATCATTCCTGAAGCATTAGAAGACCATGAGATCAATAAATAGAATTATATTTCATTACATATGTATTTATCACAAGAAAAATCTAATCCCAAGTTATCCAATATGAATAAATCCTTAAATGGATAGATAATACTTGAATATCTAAAACCTCATCCTAAGTTTAACAAAAATCATTCCATAAATTGTTGAACATATAACTATTCTAATAGATGAATGTATAGAACATTAGAAATATGGTTTATAAATCATCTTAACATTGACCCCCCATACAACATAAAGTAGATCTTGGTTGTCACATTCCAAACATGTGAATAACTTATCATATATTCTCTTGAAACATGGTAATAAACTGAAATACCATAAATTCTTTTGGAAAACATGCATTCTTCTTTATTCTGAAGATTACATGAAATATTCCTTATATCCAAGAAGTTGTAAACATAATCCATGATAATATAACCCATTTTTTAACAAATCCTTTTTAGTTATAAGGTGATAGATATGATCCAATTTACTTTATCCATATAATCATTTCTTTATCCATATAAAATATCATTTTATCATCCTTAAGAACATTTTAAGGGTTACCTTCAATTAATTTAACATTTCCATTAAATCCATTTTATATATCATAAATATAATTTAAAAAATTATTCAAAATACTAAAGGAAAAAACTATACAGACATTCAATATATAATTCATGATTTATATAACATAATCTTTAAATTCCAAAACTTATACACTTAAACATCTAACTTTATTCATAAACCATTACCCATGATTCATTAACTTATTCCTTAATACATATTTCATAGAATATGAAATATGAATAATGTTATAAGGTTCTCAAACCTCAGTATAATATTTTTTCTTACGTTTTGTGTAAACAGAAAGTAATGAAATTCTCATACCTTTCACATGTATTTTGTGGTCTTTTAATCATAAAAAGTGTAACCAATACTCATACCACTTTCTGGATTCACTTTATGATATTTCAACTTATGAAATATATTGTACAATCACATACTTTTTAAATCTAAAACATTCAATGTTAACCATGATCCATTGAGTTTCTGCTATTGGATAAGACCAAAATGAATTGTGTGAGAAACACTTATCATAGTAGAAAACTACATGATCATAAAAAATTATGTATTGGATTCATAAATCATGAAACCAAATTTTAAATCTATAACACTTTAGTCTTATCCTTTTAGAAATCCCTATCCACATAATTAGAAATATCCCAAGGGATGTTACTAAGGTTTTCCCTTACTAGTCTCCAAAGGTTTATTAACCTTTACTTTGATACCCAGTAAAATAACCTTGGATTAAAATATAATGATATTACATCATTTGGGATTAATATTACACACATTAAAAAAATAAATACATAATTATTGTAATAGTTTAGTATATTTGGAAACATGGAAACATAATATTCTAACTTGAAAAAAATATTCCACATCTACATTAAAGATCTTCCCCTTTAGTAATCCTACTTAAAATCATTCTTCATAACTTGAGAATTGGAAACATAAGAAAAGGGTGATCTCAAATGACCAGTAATAGTAAAAAAGGGATATTTGTAAGCATAACATGATTATAATGGTATGAGAATAAAATCATAACATTAAAATACAATAACTTATATATCAAAGATCATTATCAAGTGTCATTGAATAAATATTGGTAATTCACAAGACACGAATGATGATGAAATCAAGAGAATAGTCCATGATATCATAACTTAAGTAACATACATGGGATTATGGTAGACACATAAACATATTAAATTATTTCTATAGTAGTCAGGTATTAATGCTAAGGCTATATTAGTGGAATGGGTTCATTCCCAAAACCATATTAGTTGTGAAGGTTTTCTCCTAAGAACATATTTGTGGAAAATGTCCTTTACTAAACGGGTTTCACTCCCTATTCAAGCCATGTATTACTGAACCTTGTTCACTTTCAATTAATTGCCTATAGTATTGAATAGGGTTCACTCCATATTTCATAAATGGACACAGCCTTAAAACTTACATAATCTTGAATTAAAGGAATAATTCAATTTGAGGATATTTTTAGGTTTAGAGTTTTAGAGAGTTAGGTCACAACTATTACATTTCAAAATATTACAAAGTAGACACTTCTACTCAGTTTCAATTTTTTTTTACAAAACATGAACTCTTGAAAAAATATTCATGTCTAGTTCCATGGTTTAGACTGCAAGACTTTTCCTTGATCTCATCCTTAACCCTATTCCACTTTATGTCATGTGAAAAACATTTCAAAACTTGGGATGAGCATAAAAAGCTCAGTAAGGGATACACAAAGAAATAAAACAGTTAGTTTTTCAAAACAACATGTAAACCATGAATACTTTAACATAAGTAATACTTTTAACCTTTATGAAGTAGTAAATACTATTCACTGAATAAAAGATCATTAAATACCCTTTTGTAACCAAAAGATTACCAAAAGACCTATATAAAGAACACATAACATATAAAGGTCACTTGGGACATAAACATACTTAAATGGAATAACCATACGTTCGACTTCCACGCATATCACTAAATGGAATATCCATACGGCCGACTTCCATACCAAATGCATTGAAGGTTATAATGTAACCACCTGTCCTGGTATTCACGACACCACCCGTCATTTGGTTTATCATTAACAACTCGTCAAATGTCCATGTACCATTATAAAATCATAAGACATGAAACAAATATAAAGGAAAGAAAACTTTTCCACATTCAATCAAAATATATCACTTAAATATATTGACATAGAAAATCTATTTTCAAAACCATTTTCAATACCCAAAATACGTAAAAGAGTATATGGTATTTATTTTCTTTTAAAACAATTACGGCTTGTTGAGGAAGTCAAAGATCATATAATACTCGCGGTGGCGGAATGGTCGTTGTCACTGCTTACGTTAAAATAAAAATTCCTTTTTGTCATTAAGAAAAATGATTATTAGAAAAAAAATTCCCTATGAAAATTCAAGGGTGTTTATACAGCGTATAAAATAAAGTCGTGTATTAAAACAAAATGTGCCTCAATGAAAGGAGATTGAGACGAAGTCCCTTACCTCGCGTCCGAATTGACTCAATCGTTCTTTATTCTCCTAAATAATAAAATAAAGTTAATTTATACTTTCTTAAGAACATTTTTAATGTTTATTATTCCTTTTATATAACTTATTACCATGTTATAAACATTATGTAATCATTTATGTTAATAACGTTCATTTTGTCGATATTTGGTACTTGAGTAAAAAATGAGCACCTTATATTTACAAGTTTTCCATGGGGTAAATAGTCCAATATATCCATAATTATATTCATGATTTAAATATAATATATATCATATATATTCAGTATATACGTGTATATATAATTGTATATAACATTTGGAGGTAAGAAATGAAATGCACCGTTTAAGGAGATGGTAAGCCGTACGTACACATGAACGCTACTTTCATTTCTATTTCTTATTTTAATGGAATTAAAACATAATTATAAATTGTTATATTAATATTAAAGTATAATATCATATATAACATCATTAACTCTATCCTTTATACATCTCACATAAGGCATTAACGAGTCACATCACTTTAAGGGGGCGGTAGTCCACACTTCCTCAAATGAGATTATCGTATTTACCCACTATGGAAACCACAAAGGCTTGATATAATTGGGTTGTACAAAAGCATAAGGAAATCGTAAACATAATATATATCATATATTAATATAGTTCCATCATAATGTCCACCATGAGAGGTGGTAATATGTAATTGAACAATCATCGTTTCGTGAGGCATTAATTTTCCATCAACAGAAACATTATGTTCTTCATCCATTAGATGGAGTTTTCTGTAATTATAGTTCCAATACTTCTCATAACAATATACTAGTATATTGAGTATACTGGTGCTATTACAAAATAAAGGAAATAAAAAGATTTTAGGGGTTGGAGAAGTAAAATAAAAGAAAACAATTTAAGAGAAATTGTTACCTTTAATTTGGGTAACTCTCTTTGGTTTGAACCAATGGACTTTTTGAAGTGCCTTATGCACAATTTAAGGCTTCTAGGATGAGGATAGGGATGTAGGGAGTGTAATGGGGTAGAGTTAGGATGAATTAAATGGCTTTAGAGGTGTGAGGAATTTGTTAGAAATGGTCTCCTTTAATAAGGGAGAGGAGGGGCTCTTTAGGAAAGTGTGAAAATATTATTTTATAATATAATGATATTCGGTTTCTAATGGTCCAAAAATCCTTAAGTTCGAAGCTAAGATGACTCATATTCTAAATAAAATCATCCAATCATAATTGGACAAGTTTTGGATAATACTTTAATCATTATAATCTTATTTATTTAAATCATTTAATAATTAGGTAAATACTGCATCATTATTGTGTCATAAATAATTTAATTTATTTGATTTTTAAAAATTATAAAACAAATAACATGATGTAGGAAATATTTTTATCCTTCCAAAGAATATTTATAGTCGAAAAGATAATTTATAAAACCCTTTCTAAAAATTAATTTACTAAAAGATATTATCTTTTGTCATTTTTGCCTTTACTTTAAGTTAATTAATCTAAATTGTCATTATCACTCGAAAGTGGCTCAATGGGGTCCTAAAATAGACCCAAAGATTCCCATGGTAGTTAATGACTCAACCAATAATATTTGGACAAATTTTAAGGTAATTTTGAATTATTATAATATTCTTTTTACCTTTAATTACCCTATTTACCTTTAACGGCGGTAAATAAAAGTCAAAAGTTACTATTCACCAAAAAAAATCATCTTATTAAACCACATTTTACTTATTTATAACAACCATGAATGTCAGATTTTCGAAATTCAATTTACAGAAGTGGTAAAATTTTATTTAAATGAAAAAGTGAGTTTTTTCACTACCACTAACTGGTTTCACTATTCATCAAAAATTTAAGTTTTTCAAAAAAATACCAAAAATTCAGCCTAAGCTATATTTGATATTCCGAATTCAAAAATGATGTCTATTTTTCTGAATTAAAAACATAGAAGATGCATTAATTAATTTTAAAATTAATTCCTGTTATCAAAACAAATAGCGTGTTTTTAAGAAACAATAACTATCAAAATATTGATACTTGTTTATGTCCAATTTCAAAGTGAAATTAATTAAAATGACCAACATTGGATTAAATGGTAAAAATATATTTTAATTTAAAATTGATAACAATTAAAAAGATAATTTAACCATATAAATAAATTAGATAAAAAGGCCCTTTTGAATTAAAATACAATATTTTTTACTATTCATTAAAAATTGAACTTTATCAGAAAATTACTACAAAATTACCCCAAGTAAGAATTTATGTCCTATTATAAATAAAGATTTTATTTGGTCAATTAGAATGTATTAAAGTAACTAAAACTAGATTTGAAGAGGGTTCTCCGATAGAAGGTGGTAAATCGACCTTTTAATGTAAATTATGCTTAAAATTAGATTCATTCACATTTTAAGCATCTAACTTTTATTGGGTAAATTTAAATACATTTAACAAACATGCATAATCAAATTGTAGTTAGTTTTGTTCATTCCCACCAATAAAACGTCTAGGAGTTAACTACCATTTAAAATAATAATATTATATTATTAGTGTGAAACGTAAGATATTCCAAGAAACCCCTTATTGCGTATCAGGTATGCTATCGAACATAGAAACCCTTTTAAAGTAAAATTAATATTTAATTCACAAATATTAATAAATATGAAAATCTATTATTCTTCACTTTCCTGGGATGTTACATCCTTCCCCCCTTTTGGAAATTGTGTCCTCACAATTTTTATTCACTTATAAAAATAAGTGGCGGTATTTACCCCTCATAGCATCTTCAGATTCCCACATTGCCTCTTCAACCATATGATTTTTTCACAAAACCTTTACCTGTTGAATTACCTTATTCCGCAACACTTTCTCTTTACGGTCATGAATTTGGACCGGTTGTTCTTCATAAGAGAGATTCTCTTCCTACTGAACTACCTCTAGGCTCAAAACATGAGATGGATCTGGCATATATTTTCTCAACATCAAAACATGAAAAACATTGTGTACATGGGATAAACTTGGAGGTAAAGATACTTTGTATGCAACTGATCCAACTTTCTCCAGGATTTCATAGGGTCTAATGAACATAGGGATCAACTTTTCCTTCTTACCAAAACACATCACACTTTTCCATGGAGAAACTTTGAGAAAGACATGATCAATTTCCTCAAAAGAAAGATCTTTCCTCCGGTTACCTGCATAAATTCTCTGTCTACTCTGAGCTGTTCTCATGTGCTTTTGAATCAACTGAACTTTCTCTGCCATCTCATCTACCAATTTTGGTCCCATAAGCTTCCTTTCACCTACTCCATCCCAAAAAACCAGAGTTTGACAACGCTTTCCACATAATTCCTCAAATGGAGCCATCTGTATACTGGAAAGAAAACTGTTATTATAAGAAAATTAAACCAAAGAATGATATTGGTCCAAACTTCCCTGATAATCCATCGATCAAGCATGTAACATATCGTCTAATGTCATAATTGTTTGTTCTCATTACCCATCTGATTGAGTGTGAAAAGCTTTACTAAAATTTAATTCAGTACCCAACGACTTCTAAAGGCCTTTCGAAAAGTTAGAAGTAAACTTGGGATCACGAGAAGATAGAATGGAGAGGGGAACACCCTGCAACCTAACTATCTCTTTAACATAGAACCAAGCAAGTTTATCTAGAGACAAGTTATCTCTAATAGGAAGTAAATGAGCAGATTTAGTCAATCGATCAACTATAACCCAGATTGCATTATTACCTCGAGATGTCTTTGGTAATACCACAACAAAGTCCCGAGATATATTTTCCCATTTCTATTCTGGCACTAGTAAAGGCTGAAGCAGTCCTTTCGGTAACTGTCACTCTGCTTTCACCTACTGAAAAGTCAAACACTTCATAGTAAAATCAAGAATATCTCTTTTCATTCCATCACACCAGTAATACTCTCGAAGATCTTTGTATATCCTATTACTGTCAGGATGAACTGAAAATGGAGAACTATGAGCTTCCCATAACAACTCATTCTTCAACTGGGAATCACAAGTCACACATAATCTCTTTCCAAACCTCAAAACACAATCATTATCAATGTTAAATTCCAAAATCATACCCTTCTGAACCAACTCTACCTTTTTCTGCAACTAATTGTCTTCCTTCTCTGCTTTCTTTATTCTGCCCGATAGAGATGACCTCATTGACACTTGAATCAAAACAGAAGAATTTCGTACACCAACAAATTCTATGCCAAATTTCATCAAATAAAAAACCAAAGGATCATGTTCCATACGTAGCATGGTGAATGAGACATTACTTTTTCGACTCAAAGCATCGGCCACTTTATTGTTTTCCCGGATGGTAATGGATCGTGCAATCATAATCCTTGATTATTTCCATCCATCTCCTCTGTCTCATTTTCAATTATTTTTGTGTCAATATATACTTCCAACTTTTTTGTTCTGTATATATTTCACATTTTACTCCATACAAATGATGACTCCAATTTTTTAAAGCAAAAACAACAGCAGCTAATTCAAAATTATGTGTAGGGTAATTTATCTCATGTGGTTTCAATTGATGTGAAGCATAAGCAATTACCTAATCATTCTACATTAGGAAACAACCCAATCAATTCAACTAAGCATCAATCTAGATAAAAAACTCACCATATCTGGAAGGAAGTTCAAAAACTGGAGCATTCACCAATCTTCTTTTCAATTCCTGAAAACAATCATCACATTATTTTGTCCAGATGAACTTAACACCTTTTCGAGTTAACTTAGTCATTGGACTTGATAACCATGCAAAATGTTCAACAAACCTTCGGTAATAACCTACCAAACCATGAAAACTACGAATCTCAGTTATATTTGTCTGCATTTTTCATTATTCAACAACCTTTGTTTTAGCAGGATAAATAGTTATGCCATTTTTTGAAATAATGTGACCAAGGAATGAAATTTTTTGTAACCAAAACTAGAACTTCCTGAATTTCCCATAAAGTTTCTTTTCTTTTAATGTTTGAAAGACAACCCTTAAATGACATTCATGTTCCTCCTTACTTTTGGAATAACCCAAAATATCATCAATAAACACAACCATAAACTTATTCAATAACTCACGGAAAATTATTTTCATAAGATCCATGAATACAGCAGGTGCATTGGTTAACCCAAAAGGCATAACTTCGAATTCATAATGGCCATATCTAGTACGAAACATGGTCTTCAAAATGTCTGCTTCTTTTACTTTCAACTGATGGTACCCCGAACTCAAGTCAAGATTCGAAAAATACTGATCTCCCTGGAGCTGATCAAACAAATCATCGATATGAGGCAAAGGATACTTATTCTTAATAGTGATGTTATTCAATGCTATATAATCAATTCAAAGTCTCATTTAACCATCTTTATTTTTAACAAAAAGTAAAGGATCACCCCATGGTGATGTGCTAGGTCAAATAAAACCTTTATGTAATAACTCCTGCAATTGGTTCATTAACTCTAAAAGATCAATTTGAGCCATTCGATTAGGGGGTTTTGAAATTGGGTTATCATCAAGAAAAAAGTGTAACACCCTGAGATTTTATGAGAATTTTTTTTATGTCTTATGTTATACGCAACACCAAAGGAATATTTCACAACACACAATACTGACTTGGCTTGCATTACACGCAATCACGACCTTCCTTGATAGCGTGTATAATACGCAATACCGGGTTTCACTAAACAAAGATATATTATTATGGAATAGCCGTTATGAATAGTATTAAATAAATTTTGTATTTTATAAAATTATTATTCATCTTACACATTTTTTAGAACATGGTAAGAGAACAAAAAGAAATTTCGGGTAAAATAAGTATTTTTCAAAAAATGCAGTTTTGCCGCCTTTTGTTGGCGCACCCACATTAAATCTAATTTTTGACATGTTTATAAGTTTACTTTGACAAAATTAAATTCTTCTTTGGAATCATGATAAAAAAATTTACTTTGGATAAATTTTTGATACTTGTCTAATAACTTTCATATTTTGATTAATAGTAAAAATACGCTAATTTTTAATTAAAAACAATATTTTTCACTGAGATAATTTATATGGTTAAATTATAATATTGAATGGTTTTAACGTAAAAATAGAATATATTTTTACCATTTAATATAATATATGTCATTAGCATTAATTTCACATTGAATTCATAGGTAAACACATTTCAATCTTTCGCAATGTTTTATCTTCTAAAACCCGTTTTCTTAACAACGGGATTAATTTTAAATTAATTAATGCAACTTATGTGTTTTGAATTTTAAATTTTTTTTTCCTTATTTGGAATAAGTGGGTCCAAATTATGTTAATTTTCTACTTTTTATTTTTGGGCATTATGAATAGTAACTACGGTAAATTTTATTTAGCATAGTTAAAGGTAAATCGGGTAATTAAGGGTAAATATAAGATTATAAAATTACACTAACACCTGCCAAAATCCTATTAGATGAATAAAAGTAGACCCATATCACCTAAGGGCCGGACTATATTTATTTCATGGACTTTTGACAATGAAATAATATAATTATTATTAAAACCAAGGAAAGTTACAATATGTCACTCTCTTAAATCTTATAAGTATAATAATTCTAATTTAGTTATAAACTTCATGAAACTTCTAATATAAATAGTCTCCAGAACGACAATAAAATTATCTACATCATATGAATTTATTTAGAATTTTTAGGGATTAAATAATTATCATTAATTATGACACAATAGAGATGTTGAAATTATTTTATTAATTAAAATATCAAATAAATGGTTTTAAAAATATTAAAATAAATATTATATGAACTATTTAATGTGCTCCACTACTTTTATTGATACATATGACATTTTATGAATCTATTAAAGCTTTTAGTTCGAACATATCTTCTGTATATATTTTATTTGAATTCAAATAAATGAATAGTGTCAAAATTGACACTTGTTATTTTATAAAAATAACATATTATAAAATTGTTTAAAAATAAAAAAAAATATTTAAAAATTATAAATTAAAATTTATATCGTAGAAAATGTCATAATGTGTCAAATTATGGAATATTAACAACACATATGCAATTATAAATAATAATTAAAAATTTAGAATATTATTACCACAAATAAAATAAAATTGATAAATAAGGATAAATCAAGTTGATAATGTTTTAAATAAATTCCTAACATGTATAAATTTTATTGTTTGATGATATTACAACCCTATCTCATATAATCGTTGTATAGGAGTCATTTTGGAACTTTTTAAGTGGGTTTGGGATTTAATATAAACTAATATTTCTTATATTTCCAATGGTTCCCATCTCCTCCCTTATAAAAGGGAACCTCCTCCCTCTCCTACTCACACCAATTTGAGCCTTCAGGCTCGGCCGAAACCTACCCATTTCAGTTCCCCACTTCCCTAGAAACATCATAGAGGTTCTGTTCTTCTTCAAAGACCAATTTTAGTGCCCTAAGAGGAGGTCTCAAAGAGGCGCTTTAAAGAAGAGGTAATGTCCGTTACCGATTCTTTCAACTTTATTTCTTCTTCTACTTATTCTTCTTTAGTTGTTTCATTATGAAGTAATAACATTAGTATGACTCATATACTGATATGTTATAATAAGTATGAAACAACCCTATTTCACCATCTATCCATCCTACGGAAAACAAAATCACCGCGCGTGCGTACGTACGGAATGTCATCTCCACGCCGTGGTGTAATCAATTTTCCACCACCACCTTACTTGGATGGGTATATTGGTTTAAAGAATAACTATATATTATTATTGTAAAGTGATATTGATTCTTAAATAGTATACATACACTCCAATACAATTCCACAATCATGAGAACGATATCATCGCTCGTGCGTACGTACGGAATACCGTCTCCATGACGTGATGCGACTCGTTATACATGATCTTCATTGAATAATTATTATATAAATTAATTCAATGAATAAATATGATATATAGTACCCTAATACCATTCTGGAAATGAGGTGTCTATAACCTAAAAATAGGAATAAGAATTTATTCGACAAAACACACATACGAACATAAACCAACAAACACCCGAATAACAAGTAGCAATGAAATATTACTAATAAGAAGCTAATAATATGACCATATATGATATCATAAAAATAAGTATGATTCTGGAATAAGTCAATGACATTATTTAAATTAGTATACAGGAGGTTCGGACAGTTACAAAGAAAATCAGACCTAAGGTAAGAGAAAATCTCACAATGTCATTTTTATCCAAGATTGTTTATACATCAGAATTTACTAGGGAATATTTATCATCCACATACACGTTTCCTCAACATGAAATATTATTTCCATCCACCTAAATTTTTTTAAATCCAATTTTACCCTTCCCCGAGTTTTTAGTAAAAGATATGAAACAAATATTCTGTCATTTTTCGTACGAGGTACTTTTTGACTTTTCTGGCGAAAGTACGGGAAGAATGTTTTTTTACCTTATACAGAATGAATGGATTTTTAGAACATTATTTCCATGATGTTTCCTTTAAAAGTTTTCAAATTTATTTTTAATCAACTTCTTTTAGTTTAAAATTATATGACATGTTAAGAAAAGAAAATGTTTTTGAAGTAGAAAAGATATTTTCCTCAAAAATGGAATTCAACTATTTTATCAAAATTATTTTCCATCTAAGATAATATAGGGTTATATTTATATACCTATTTTTACATTGATTTGATTATGTTATGATGGAATTATTTTTACGATATCTTTTCATGGAATATGTTTTGATGACGTGATGTTTAAGAATCCCATTTTTATTACATTGGTTATGCTATGATGTATGGTTTATGATTTTGTGGAACACATAAGAATGGTATCATTATGAGATGGGTGGGACCTATATCTCACACCAATTCATTGGGTAAAGATTTATATCTCATGAGATAGACATGGCTGGAATGGCAGGTTAAACCGGTTCAGTGAAACATGACTGAAACGAGGAGTGAACTCGGTTTAGAAAAGGACTTTTTCCACTAAGATAGTATTGGCAATGAGTATTGACTACTAAGAAATTATTTTCTATGATTATGTGTGTATTCCACAATGCTTCATGTTTGAAGTTATGATAACTGGAATTACATTTCACTTCTATGATTTATCCCATGTTATGATCTCTTTTGCAGGATAAGATTTTCAAAATGCTATGTTCTTATAAATATGATATGTTTGATATTTCTTTTGTTTACCCTTACTGAGAATTAGAGCTCACCATTTTGTATTTTTTCTTTTACCCAGGTCAGGAAAAAGGATATTAAGTAGGATATTCCAAAAAGGGACTCTAGATATGATGAAATAAATGGGAGACAGCGTAGATGATTTCTGAACCAGTTGTTTATGTTTCCCAATTTCTAAAGACATTATACCTATATGTTCCTTTCATGGTTTTGTTATATGTTTTAATAAGTTTGCTTCAATTTTGAAGTAATAACAATGTATGTAAATTATGGGTTTTTATAGTTGGTAACAGAGGAATGGTATAGTCAACCTTTGGAAACTAGGATGTGAAAGCCTTAGTAAGAAACCTAAGGATATGTCTAAGAATAGAAGAAAATATTAGTGTTTTAGAAATGGCCATTAACAACCTATGATAAGACCTTAAGTGTGAAATTTTATTCTTGATTATGTGGTCTTCCTATTATAATTAGTGTTGTTCACACTATTCTTCTTGGTTTTAGTCAATGGCTGGAACCTGAAGGAATTGTGTTAATGCAGAATACGATGGGAAATGCAATGATTGTCCCCTTGAGCAACCAATCGTTATGGGATATGGAATGAAAAATCTTGTAGCCATGCTCACACAACTTTCTCAATATATGAATCATGCAGGACTTCCAAACGAGCAAAGGAAGGAGCAGCATTCTATTGAATCCTTCAGGTGGCAGCGTCCACCTTCATTCAGCGGGTCTTCTGATCCATTAGTGACTGAACAATGGATCAGTACCACTGAAAAGATATTTTTAGTTCTTCAATGTTCTGAACATGATAAATTCATCTTAGCAGTATATCTTTTGGAAGGTGATGCTGATCAATGGTGGAATCTTATTAAGAATATGAGGTAAAGGGATGAAATTGAGTCCATGGAATGGGATGAGTTGAAGAACTTATTTTTCAATAAGTATTTCGATCGTATTATTCAAAAAAAGATGGAGAAGGAGTTTCTTGAACTGAAGCAAAAGGATGATGAATCCATTTGTACCTATGAAGAAAATTTTACAAGACTTTCAAGGTACGCTTCTGGAATTATTATCCAACCTGAGAGTAAGATCGATCGATTCTTTAGTGGCTTAAAACCAAGACTTCGAAGGGCGTTATCCATAAGGGACTTCAATAGCTACGAGGAAATTGTTCGATGTGCTCTCAAGGTTGAGATGGAGATTGGAGTAACCCATCAGTCATATGGGTTTGATAAGAAGAGGATAATGGAATTCAAAGGAAAATCTAAAGACCACACTGAAAAAAAGATGATTTTTACCTTATGCTCAAATTGTGTAAAGAAACATGGAGGAAATTGTCTTAAGGGGACAAGAAAATGTTATAAGTGTGGAAAAGAAGGTCATCAAGCAATTGAATGTTGAAATAATGGGAAGAAGATGTCTAATAATGCAAACAAAGGAGGGGATACATAGAATGAACGAACTACACTTCAATGTTTCAAGTGCAAGGAGATGGGGCATTATGTCAATAAATGCCCAAATCCAAGGGTTGATGATGATGATCGACGTCAACAAACTCTTAAGGCCAATGAAAAAGGAAAGTCACATGAAATTACTATGGGTGATGTGGAGTACGACAATGAAGTGGTGAGAGGTACACTTACCATCCACTCTAAAGTAGAAAATGTTTTATTTGATTTTGGATCCACCCACTATTTTATTTCTGAAGAATTTTCTAAGGGTATTTCTGTATTACCTCAATAATTAGATGTTGAGTTGGCTGTGACAACTCCTAATGGAACAGCAGTCGCATCAAAAGTTTACAATTCTTCTTCGATTGATGTTTGTAGGAAAGTGCTTCCTGCAAATCTTGTGATCCTTTATATAGTGGAATTTGATGTGATTCTTGGCATGGATTGGATTTCATTATATGGAGCCCATATCAATTTCCAAATAAGGGAAGTCACATTTCATATTCCAGATCAATCTATAATCGTCTATCGATGCAAGGATGAACATAACATTCCAGTGGAAATTTCTTCCATCTTATGGGTCTTGATTCCACTAAATGAAGGTTATTTATCTCAAATGTTTTGAGAGATAATCATGATTAATAATATGCCCATTGTATGGGAATTTGATGATGTCTTTCTGGAGGAATTCCCAGGTCCTCCACCAAATCGTGAAGTTGATATTTCAATAGAACTCATACCGGGTGCTTTACCTATTTCAAAGACACCTTATAGAATGAGCCCAATTGAGTTGCAGGAATTGAAGAAGCAACTCCAAGAGAATCATGATAAAGGATTCATACGGCCATGTGCGTCACCTTGGGGAGAACCTGTTCTATCTGTTAAGAAGAAATATGGATCAATGAGACTCTGCATTGATTATCGAGAACATAACAAGATCACTATCAAGAACAAATATCCTCTCCCATGCATTGATGACTTATTTGACCAACTACACGGAGCTAAATACTTTTCCAAGATTGATCTTCGTTCAGGGTATCATCAATTAAGGGTCAAAAGAGAGGATATACAAAAGACGGCTTTCCGTACAAAGTATGGACACTATGAATTTATAGTGATGCCATTTGGTCTTACTAATTCCCATGCTATCTTCATGGATCTGATGAATAGAGTCTCTAGAGACTATCTTAATCAGTTTGTGGTAGTCTTTATAGATGATATTATTGTCTATTCAAAGAGCAAGGAAGAACATGAAGATCACTTGAGAATTTTATTAAAGACCATATGAAAGGAGAATCTTTATGGAAAATTTACCAAGTGTGAATTCTGGCTTCAAAAAGTGGCATTTTTGGGTCACATAATCTCAAAATAGGGGATATTTGTGGATCCAGCAAAAACATAGGTTATCGAAAGATGGTCGAGACGAACAACAGTAACTGAGATTTGAAGTTTTCTTGGTTTGGCTGGATATTATCGAAGTTTTGTGAAATATTTTTCAAGGTTATTTAACCGACTCACCAAGTTGACTCGGAGAGGAGTTAAGTTTGTTTGGACGGAGGAATGTGAGGAGAATTTCAAAGATCTAAAAAGAAGGTTAGCTAGTACACCTGTGCTCACACTACCTTCCAGTGGAGAAAGGTTTGTGATCTAAAGTGATGCATCCAAGAAGGGACTGGGGTGTGTTCTCATGAAAAATGATATGGTGATAGCTTATGCCTCACGACAGTTGAAAATCCATGAAAAAAATTACCCAACTCATGATTTGGAGTTAGCTGCGGTAATCTTTGCGTTTAAGATTTGGAGGCATTACCTTTATGGTGAAAGGTGTGATATTTATTCTGATCATAAAAGTTTAAAGCAAATTTTCACACAAAAGGAGCTGAATATGCGTCAAAGAAGATGGTTGGAGCTGATTAAGGATTATGACTGCTCAATTCATTACTACTCTGGGAAAGCAAACAAGGTGGCATACGCATTAAGTCGACAAGACCATGCTAGCTTATCCATGATGAGGATCACAAAAGATCCAATATTTATGGATTTACAAAGGATGGATCTTGTAATTATAATGGAAGGGGAAAAATCTTATCTTTCTCAAATGAATGTTCAACCATCTATACACGTGAAGATTAAAGAGGCACAGAAAGAAGATGTAGAGTTACAAAAGAAGGTGAGAAATGTTCCTAAATTAAACATTGATTGTAATGGGATAATAAGGTTCAGGAATCGGGTTTGTGTTCCTCCCATCATAGAATTAAAGAAGGAGCTACTGGATGAGGCTCATAGTTCTTCATTTTCTATTCATCCTGGAAGTAAAAAGATTTATAGGGACCTGAAAGAGTACTTCTGGTGGGATGGCATGAAAAAGAGATGTTGCTGAATATGTCTCTCGATGCTTGGTTTGTCAAAAAGTTAAAGCTGAGAGACAAAAGTATAAGGGGATTTTACAACCATTACCCATACCATAATGGAAATGGGAAAACATCACTATGAAATTTGTCACTATACTTCCTAAAACATCCAAAGGCAATAATGCTATCTGGGTTATAGTTGATCATCTTATGAAGTCGACACACTTCATTTCTATTAGAGAAGATTTTTCTCTTGATCATATTGCCATGATATATGTAAAGGAAGTGGTAAGATTGCATGGAGTACCACATTCCATTATATTTGATCAGGATCCGAGGTTTACCTCTAAATTCTGGTGATGTCTTCAGCATGCTCTAGATAGAGAGTTGAGTTTCAGCACTGCTTACCATCCTCAGACAGACGGTCAGTCTGAGAGGACAATTCAAACTCTAGAAGACATGTTGAGAGCTTGCTCTATGGATTTCAAATGTGGTTGGGATCAACACCTATCTTTGGTGGAATTTTCTTATAATAATAGCTTTCACTCCAGTATTCAGATGGTTCCTTATGAAGCCCTCTATGGAAAGAAATGCAGAACTCTAACTTGCTGGGATGAAGTTGGGGAAAGAAAGCTATTAGGACCTGATCTTTTTGATGAGATGGCAGAAAAGGTCAGATCTATTCAACAACACATAAGAGCAGCTCCGAGTCGACAGAAAAGTTTTTCCAGCAACCGAAGAAAAGACCTAGAGTTTGAAGTGGGTGATAAAGTGTTCTTACGAATATCTCCCTGGAAGAGGGTCATGAGATTTGGAAAGAAGGGAAAGTTGAGCCCTAGATATATCGGTCCTTTTGAAATTATGGATCGTGCTGGGAAGGTAGCTTACCGATTGGCACTTCAACCGAATCTATCTCAAGTTCACGATGTGTTCCATGTATCTCTCCTGAGAAAGTACATACCTGATCCTTCACATGTACTCAGCTTAGAAGTTGTACCGCTGGAGCAAGATCTTTCTTATGAAGAACAACCGATAGTCATTCTGGATCGTAGAGAAAAATTCCTATGTAACAAGACCACTCTCTTGGTGAATGTATTATGGAGAAACCACCAATTAGAAGAAGCTACATGGGAACTTGAGGATATGATGAGGGAGAGGTATCCTCATCTGTTTGTAATGAAGTGATGAATTTCGAGGGCGAAATTCATTTTAAGGGGGGTAGAATGTAACACCCTGAGATTTTATGAGAAATATTTTCTTATGTCTTATGTTATATGCAACACCAGAGTAATCTTTCACAACACACAATACTGACTTGGCTTGCATTTCATGCAATCACGACCCTCCTCGATAGCGTGTGTAGTACGTAATACCGGGTTTCACTAAACAATGATATATTATTATGGACTAGCCGTTATGAATAGTATTAACTACAATTTGAATTTTATAACATTATTATTCATCTTACACATTTTCTAGAACATGGTAAGAGAACAAAAAAAAATTTCGGGTAAAATAAGTATTTTTCAAAAAATGCAGTTTTGCCGCCTTTTGATGGCGCACCCACATTAAATATAGTTTTTGACATGTTTATAAGTTCAATTTGACAAAAAAACTCTTATTTGGAATCAGGATAAAAAAATATACTTTGGATAAATTTTTGATACTTTTATGACTACTTTCATATTTTGATGAATAGTAAAAATACGCTAATTTTTAATTAAAAAAAACATTTTTCATTGAGATAATTTATATGGTTATATTATAATATTGAGTAGTTTTAAAGTATAAATTGAATATATTTTTACCATTTAATATAATATATGTCATTAGAATTAATTTCACATTGAATTCATATGTAAAAACATTTCAATCTTTGGCAATGTTTTAACTTCTAAAACCTGTTTTCTTAACAACGAGATTAATTTTAAATTAATTACTGCAACTTATGTGTCTTGAATTTTAAAAACTGGATTCCATATTTGCAATCAGTGGGTCCAAATTATGTTAATAGTCTACTTTTTATTGTTGGGCATTATGAATAGTAACTACGGTAAATTTTATTTACCATAGTTAAAGGTAAATCGGGTAATTAAGGGTAAATATAAGATTATAAAATTACCCTAACACCTTCCAAAATCCTATTGGATGAATAAAAGTCAACCCATATCACCTAATTTCAGGACTATATTTATTTAATGGACTTTGGACAATGAAATAATATAATTATTATTAAAACCAAGGAAAGTGACAATACGTCACTCTCTTAAATCTTATAAGTATAAAAATTATAATTTAGTGATAAACATCATGAAACTTCAGATATAAATAGTCTCCATAAATATAATTGAATTATCTACATAATATTAATTTATTTAGAATTTTTAGGGATTAAATAATTATCCTTAATTATGACACAATAATAATGTTGAAATTATTTTATTAATTAAAATATAAAATAAATGGTTTTAAAAATATTAAAATAAATATTATATGAACTATTTAATATGATCCACTAATTTTCTAGATACCTATGACATTTTATAAATCTATTAAAGCTTTTATTTCGAACATATCTTCTGTATATGTTTTATTTAAATTCAAATAAATTAATAGTTTCAAAATTGACATTATTGTTATTTTATAAACATAACATATTATGAAATGGTTTAAAAATCAAAAAAAATATTTAAAAATTATAAATTAAAATTTATATGGTCTAAAATGTCATAAAGTGTAAAATTATGGAAACTTCTCAACACATATGTAATTATTTATAATAATTTAAAATTTAGAATATTATTACCACAAATAAAATTAAATTGATAAATAAGAATAAATATAGATGATAATGTTTAAAATAAATTCCTAAAATACTTAAATTTTATTGGTTGATGAGATTACAACCCTATATCATCTAATATTAGGATATGAGTCATTTTCGAAGTTTTTATGTGGGGTTGTGATTTAATATAAAATAATATTTCTTATATTTCCAAAGGTTCCCCTCTCCTCCTTTATAAAAGGGCACCTCCTCCCTCTCCTCCTCACACCAATTTGAGCCTTCAAGCTCCTCCAACCCCTACCCATTTAACTTCCCCACTTCCCTAGAGACATCCTAGAGGTCCTAGTCTTTTTCAAAGACCAATTTTAGTGCCCTAAGAGGAGGTCTCAAAGTGGCGCTTTAAAGAAGAGGTAATGTCTGTTACCGATTCTTTCAAATTTATTTCTTCTTATACTTCTTCTTCTTTAGTTGTTTCATTATGAAGTAATAACATCAGTATGACTCAAATACTGATATGTTGTTATAATTATTAAACAATCCTATTTCACCATCTATCCATCCTACGGAAAATGAAATCACCGCGCGTGCGTACGTACGGAATACCGTCTCCACGCCGTGGTGTAATCTATTTTCCACAACCACCTTACTTGGATGGGTATAATGGTGTAAAGAATAACTATATGTGATTATTGTAAAGTTATATTGATTCTTAAATAGTATACATACACTCCAATACAATTCCAAAATCATGGGAACGATATCATCGCTCGTGCATACGTACGGAATACCGTCTCCACGATGTGATGCGACTCATTCTACCTGATCTTTATTTCATAATGATTATATAAATGAACTGAATGAACTGAATGAATAAATATGATATATATTTCTATAATAAAATTCTGGATAAGATGTTTCTATAACCTAAAAAGAGGAATAATAATTTATTCAAAAAACACACATACGAACATAAAGCATTAAACACCCGAATAACAAGTAGCAATGAAATACTACTAATATAAAGCTAAGAATATGACCATATATGATATCATAAAAATAATTATGATTCTGGAATAAGTCCATGAAATTATTTAAAAATTATACAGGAGGTTCAGACACTTACGAAGCAAATCAGACCTAAGGTAAAGGAAAATCTCACAATTTCATTTTTATCCGATATTGTTTATACTTCAGAATTTACTAGGGAATATTTATCACCCACATACATGTTTCCTCAATATGTAATATTATTTCCATCCACATACAATTTTTAAAATACAATTTTACACTTCGGTGAGTTTTTAGTAAAAGATATGAAATGAATCTTTTGTCATTTTTCGTACAAGGTACTTTTTGACTTTTCCAGCACAAGTACAGGAAGAAAGTTTTTTTAAATTATACGGCATGAATGGATTTTTAGAACATTATTTCCATGAAGTTTCCTTTACATGTTTTCAAGTTTATTTTTAATCAACTTATTTTGGTTTAACATTATATGACATGTTATGAAAGGAAAAAAAATTTGAAGTAGAGAGGATATTTTCCTCAAGAATGGAATTCAAGTGTTTTATCAAAATTATTTTCCATCTAAGATAATATAGGGTTCTGTTTATATCCCTATTTTTACATTGATTTGATTATATTATGATGTAATTATTTTTATGAAATCCTTTTTAGGATTATGTTATGATGACGTCATGTTCAAGAATCACATTTTAATTACATGGGTTATGCTATGATGTATGGTTTATGATTTTGTGGCACACATAAGAATGGTATCATTATGAGATGGGTGGGACCTATATCTACCTCCAATGCATTGGGTAAAAATTTATATCTCATGAGATATACAGGGATGGAACGGCAGGTTAAATCGGTTCAGTGAAACAGGACTGAAACGAGGAGTGAACTCGGTTCAGAAAATGACTTTTTCCGCTAAGATAGTCTTGGAAATGAGTCTTGACTACTATGAAATTATTTTCTATCATTATGTGTGTATGCCAAAAATATTCATGATTTATGTTATGATTATTGTAATTATATTTCACTTTTTTGATTTATCCAATGTTATGATCGCTTTTGTCGGATAAGATTTTAAAAATGTTATGTTCTTATAAATATGATATGTTTGATATTTCTTTCGTTTACCCTTACTGAGAATTAGAGCTCACCCTTTTATATGTTTTATTTTCCCCAGGTCAGGAATAAGGATATTAAGTGGGATATTCCAAAAGGAGACTCAAGATATAATGAAATAAATGGGAGACAACGTAGATGATTTATGAACCAGTTGTTTATGTTTCCCAGTTTCTAAAGACACTGTACCTATACGGTCCTTTCATGGTTTTGTTATATGTTGTTATAAGTATGCTTCAATTTTGAAGTAATAACCATGTATGTAAAGTATGGGTCATTATACTAAGACAACAGTAAATTCAACTTCCTAATCAGGTATAATTCCAGGGAACTCATCAGGAAAAACATCAAGGTACTCATTTACCACTGTCACATCATTAATCTGAACAGTTCCTTTATTTTCAACAATATGTGCAATGTAACATTCATTTCCATTTTTTACTAGTTTCTCAGCTTCCTGGTATGTTATCAAACAAAGGGTTCATTCTTGTACACAATCTGAAAATCATTCTGAAAAGAAACCACCTTAGCTCTGTAGTGAATCTTAGAATGATAAACAAAAAGCCAAACCATGCCCAAAATAACATCAAACTCTACTAGAGGAAAAAAATAAGGTTTACAGGTAGATTCTTTCTGCACAAAATGATAGATATGTTCTTCTGTTTTCTTTTTGGCTCAACATTTCCTCCAGGTGTTTTTACCACAAGTTCAGTATTCATATCATGATATGGAATTCCCAATTTAATATAAAACTTCTCAGAAATGAAAGAGTGTGTAGAACCTGAATCAAACAACACATTGGAATAATCTGAACAAACAAACAGTGTACCTGATACTACTTCATCTGATGGCCCAACATCTTATGAAGTAGTTGGGAAGGATTTAACCACCCCTTTCTGCTTGTAGACTCACTGCTTTCCCTTAATTGAGTTCTTCGATGGACACTCATTTGCATAATGACCCATTTAGTTACACTTAAAACATCTTACCAATGGCTTTTTCATTGCCTTCTTGTTCATCTTCCTTACAGTTACGAGTAATATGACCAGACATACCACACTGGAAGCACTTTCCAGTCTTTGATAAACATTCTCTAGGATGCTTTTTACCACACTTCTCACCAGGTGGATATTTAGTTTTCTTACCTCAGGCTTCATTGATGAATTCTTCCCTTTTTCCTGCCAACTGGACCTCTTATTCTGTTGTATTTTAAAGAACACTTGATCATTATAAAACTCCATTTCCATCTTCTCCGCACATCGAAAAAGTTTTTCATAACTTTTTAACTCAAGAGAGGCTAACGCTCTTCGATATCGTGGCTTCAGTCCTGAGTGAAATAGATTTATCTTACTATCAAGATCTCGGATGAAATTTGGTGCATACCTTGCAAGTCGAGTGAACTTTTCTTCAAAAGAAGCCACTGAGTCATCCTCCTGCCTTAATTCTATGAATTTTTTTTCCATCCTAAGACGAACCACCTTAGGAAAATATTTTTCAAGAAACATACATTTGAATTCAACCCAATCAAGTGAATAAATCTCCTCACTATCCCTGATATTTTTCACCATAGACCACCACTGATCAGCTTCACCTTCAAAATGGTAAACAGCGAGACTAACCTTTTGATGTTCTGAACAACCCATGACATCAAAAATCTTTTCCAATTCTTTAATCCACCCTTCCAGTAGAATAGGGTTAGATGATCCTCTGAATGATGGGGGATGTTGCCTCATGAAATGTTCCACTACTGACATGTTCCTCTGTGGTTTATCTGGATGATCCCGTGCCGGGATACCACAACCATTTATCTCCAAATTCAACTATTCCATCACTACAACAAACTTTTCAGTTCCGATTCCAACCATCTCATGTTGCTGATTTCGAAGGTTGCCTTCCTCCCGATGTCGTCCCAACATAGCTACCATGTTTCCTCTGCAGAAAACCACTCTGAACACATAAATTTATTAGGCGAAGCAACATTGGTAATATGTTAATGCTATATGATATCAATATTAACATAAATTACATTATGGATATTAATTTATCAATACCCTAACTCTGAAAGTTATCTAAACTGACCTCTGATACCAATTATAAGGACCCGGACTTAAACCTTACATAATCTTGAATTAAATGAATAATTCACTTTGAGAATCTTTTCAGGTTTAGAGTTTTAGAGATTTAGGCCATAACTATTACATTTAAAAATATTACAAAGTTGACACTTCTACTCAGTTTCAATTTTTTTACAAAACATGAAATCTTGAAAAAAAGAGTCATGTCTAGTTCCATGTTTTAGACGGCAAGACTTTTCCTTGATCTCATCCTTGACCCTATTCAACTTTTTGTCATGTGAAAAAAATTTCAAAACATGGGATGAGCCTAAAAAGCTCAGTAAGGGATACACAAATAAATAAAACAGTTAGTTTTTCAAAACAAGTAACCCATGAATACTTTAACATAAGTAATACTTTTCACCTTTATGAAGTAGTAAATACTCTTCACTAAATAAAAGATCATTACTTAACCTTTTTTAACCAAAAGATTACCAAAAGACCCATATAAAGAACACATAAAATATAAAGGCAACTTGGGACATAAACATACTTAAATGAAATAACCATACGGTCGACCTCCAAACATATCACTAAATAGAATAGACATATGGCCGACTTCCATACCCAATGCATTGGAGGTTATAACGTAACCAACCATCCTAGTATTCACGGAACAACCCGTCATTTTGTTTACCACGTAACCACCCGTCAAATTTCCAAGTATCATTATAAAATCATAAGACATGAAACAAATATAATGTAAAGAAAACATTTCCACATTTCAATCACAATATATCACTTAAATATATTGACATAGAAAATCCATTTTCAAAACCATTTTCAATACCAAAAATACATAAAAGATTATATGGTATTTATTTTCTTTTAAATACAATACGACTTGTTGAGGATACCAAAGATCAAACAATACTCACGGCGGCGGAAAGGTCATTGTCACCGCTTACGTTAAAAGACACATTCCTTTTTGTCGTTAAGTAAAATGATTAATAGAAAAAGATTTCCTTTGAAAATTCAAGGGTGTTTATACAGCGTATAAAAGAAAGTCGTGTATTAAAACAAAATATGCCTCAATGAAATGAGATTGAGATGATGTCCCATACCTTGCGTTCGACTTGACTCGATCGTTATTTAATATCCTGAATAATAAACTAAAGTTAATTTCTACTTGATTAAGAAACTTTTTCAAGTTTATTATTTCTTTTATATAACTTATTATCATGTTATAAACATTATGTAATCATTTATGTTAATAACGTTCATTTTGTCGATATTTTGTACTTGAGTCAAAAATGAACACCTTATATTTACAAGATGTCCATGGAGTTAATAGTCCATTATATCTAGAATTATATTAATGATTTAAATATCATATATATCATATATATTCAGTATATACATGTATTTATAATAGTACATAAAATTTAGAGGTAAGAAATGAAATGCACCGTTCATGGAGACGGTAAGCCGTACGTACGCATTAACGCTACTTTAATTTATATTTCTTATTTTAATGGAATTAAAACATAATGATACATAGGTATATTATAATTACAGTATAATATCATATATAATATCATTAACTCTATCCTTTATATATCCCACATAAGGCATTAACGAGTCACGTCACTTTAACGGGGTGGTCGTCTGCACTTCCTCAAATGAGATTATCGTATTTACCCACTATGGAAACCATAAAGGCTTGATATAATTGGTAAATATAGAAGCATAAAGAAATCATAAACATAATATATATCATATATAAATACAGTGCCATCATAATGGCCACCATGAGAGGTGGTAAGATGTAATTGAACAATCATCATTTCGTGAGGTGTTAGTTTTCCATCCATAGAATCATTATGTTCTTCATCCATTAGATGGAGTTATGTGCAAGTGTAGTTTGAATCCTTCTCATAAAAACATACTAGTATATTTAGGATAATGTTTTTGTTACAAAATAAAGGAAATAAAAAGAGTTTAGGGGTTGGAGAAGTAAAATAAAATAAAATAATTTAAGAGAAACTGCTACCATAAATTTGGGTAACTCCCTTTGGATTGAACCAAATGACTTCTTGAAGTTCCTTCTTCCTAAGGTAAGGCTTCTCGGATGAGTAGGGGGATGTAGGGAGTGTAATTGGGCAGATTTTGGACGAGCCAAATGGCTTGAGAGGTGTAATTAATTGGTTAGAATTTATCTCCTATTATAAGGGAGAGGAGGGGCTCTTTAGGAATGTGTGAAAATGTTATTTTATAAAATAATGATATTCAGTTTCTAATGGTCCGAAAATAATTAATGTCGAAGCTAAAATGACTAATATTCGAAATAAAATCATCCAATCAGAATTGGACATGTTTGGATAACAATTTAATCATTATAATCTTATATATTTAAATCATTTATTAATGAGGTAAATAATGCATCATTATTGTGTCATAAATAATTTAATTTATTTGATGTCTAAAAATTATAAAAAATACCATGATCTAGGAAATATTTTTATCTTTCCAAATAATATTTATAGTTGAAAAGATAATTTCTATAACCACTTCTAAAAATTAATTTACTAAAATATATTTTCTTTTATCATTTTTGCCTTTACTTTAAGTTAATTAATCTAAATTGTCATTATCACTCCCAAGTGGCTCAATGGGGTCTCAGAATCGACCCAAAGATTTCCATGGTCGTTAATGAATCAACCAATAAGTTTTTTACAAGTGTTAAGGTAATTTTGAATTATTATAATATTCCTTTTATCTTGAATTACCCTATTTACCTTTAATTGCGGTAAATAAAAGTCAAAAGTTACTATTCACCAAAAATTATTTTCCTTTTATCGAACCACATTTTACTTATTGATAACAACCATGTATGTCGGATTTTCGAAATTCAATTCACAGATGTGGTAAAATTTAATTTAAATGAAAAGGTCAGTTTTTTAACTACCGCCAAGTGGTTTCACTATTCATCAAAAATTGAAGTTTTTCAGAAAAATACAAAAAATCACCCTAAGATATATTTGATATTCTGAATTAAAAAATGATTTCTATATTTCAAAATTCAAAATATAGAAGTGCAATTAATTAATTTTAAAATTAATTCCCATTATCAAAACAAGTATCATGTTTTTAAGAAACAATTACTATCAAAAATTGATACTTATTTATGTCCAATTTCAAAGTGAAATTAATTACAATGACCAAAATTGGATTAAATGGTAAAAATATAATTTAATTTCACATTAAAAAAAATTAAAAATATAATCTAACCATAAAAATAAATTAGATTAAAAGGCACTTTTGAATTAAAATACAATATTTTTACCTATTCATTAAAAAATGAACTTGATCAGAAAAATACCAAAAATTACCCGAAGTTAAATTTTATGTCCCCATTATAAAGAAAGATTTTATTTTTTTCAAATTTTATTTTTTAAAGTATCCAAAACTATATTTAAAGAGGGTTCGCCAATAAAAGGTGGTAAATGAACCTTTTAATGTAAATTATAGTTAAAATTAGAATCATTCACATTTTAAGCCTCTAACTTTTATTGGGTAGATGTAAATAAATTTAACAAACATGTATAATCATATTGTAGTTAGATTTGTTCATTCCCGCCAATACAACTTCTAAGAGTTAACTACCATTTAAAATATTAATATTATATTATTAGTGTGCAACATAAGATTTTCAACGAAACTCGTTGTTGCATATTGGGTACACTATCGAACATAACAACCCTTTTAAAGTAAATTTAAAATTTAATTCACAAATATTAATAAATATTAAAATCTATTATTCTTCATTTTTCTAGGATGTTACATTTTATCCCTGTATTACTGAACTGGGTAAAATTCTAGATTCTTCTCTATCATACTAAACTGTGTCCAATTCTAATTCTAGCCCTGTATTACTTAAGTGAGTTCACTCCTTGTTCTATCCTAGTATTACTGAATCAAGTTCACTCCTTGTTCTAACCTTGTATTATTAAACCCAGTTTACTCCTCATTCTAGCAGTGTATTACAGATCTTAGTTCACTTCCCATTCCATCCCTATCATAATCCTGAGATATAAATAATTACCAAATGCATTGGATTGATATATTGGTCCTAGCCATCTCATAATTAAATCATAAATACAGTTTCCATAAAAAAATTTATCTTACCATGACCCATAAAAATATAAGTGTATTATAAACATCATATAATAACCCAGGAAACGAAATGGGTTTCATAAAAATTTAATCATATCAAAACCTATATAAAAAAGATAGGTTTTAGAATCATTTAATCCTAGAATAACACATGAAATAAAGTGTGTTTCATAAAAATTTATCGTTTTATAACCCATTTAAGATAAAATATTTCACAAATATCAAGAAATTAAAACATAAACCATTATGAGAAAAAATATGAATAGTGTACTTGGATCATATCCCTAGTAAAGTATAAACTATAATAATTGATTTCATATTTTATAGAGAAGGATTTTGAAATATCACTTGGAACATAACATTTTAAAACATACAACATTTTCCAAATCATTTTCATTGGAAGCACATTGAAAAAATATAAAGTAATCATGAAAATAATTTAATTAATTTCACAAGAAAAATAACTTTTATGATTTAAAAAATGGTCATTAACTCAGTAATCATTTTTAAAAACTTTTTATTTGAATATATATATGAAAACATATAATAGAATATTGAAAAAATCTTGAAAAAATGATTTTCTTGAAAACTTATAAAGGATGATTTAAAATAGATTGAAAAACATTTCCCTAAAAACTTATCATAGAATCTTGAAAAAGTTTGGAAAAAACATTTCATTGAAAATAATTTGAATACATATAAATAAATATTTAAAAATTTTAAAACACTCTGTAAAAAAATAATTTTAGAAAACCATTTTAGAAAATGGTTTTTTGAAAGAACATAGATTTCTGACTGAAGAGAGAGATAAAGTCATATTTTCCTAAAAATGATTTTTAAATATATTAGGTACCAAAGATTTTAAAAATGGTACCAATATATATGCATATCATGAATAACTAGATTAGAATACATTTTATTAGTTTTCATGAGAGATGGATCCTAATATTTCATCAATGGAAACATAATCATAAACAATCTCGATAAATAAAGAGATTATTGAAAAAAATATTATCCAATTTGGTAATTTTAAATCATGATCCCCATAGGATAATTACATCAAATGAATATTATCATATCATGAAAATAATAAAATTAATCATATAATATATCCATGTCATTATATAAACTTCATAGAAAAATATAGGTGCATAACACAACATGTGTCTCAAAGAAATAAAATCGGGACAAAACTATTTTATCAATTTAATAAATTTTGAAACATAAACCTCATTAATGATATAGAATAACATGGATATGTATATAACCATAAATTTAAGTATAATTATCAAATAATACATTCATGGGTATTATATATATCACACAAAATAAAATAGTGGTGAACATGGCGTCTATCTCATAGATAAGAAAAAGCGAGATGAGAAAACCCTTACCTTAAGTCTTGACTTTCTTGGTACAAGTTAAAACATCATGTATAATAAATATAAGTTTATTGTGAATCTACCATAAAAAATATTTTTACATTTAATTCCATGAAATATTTTATTATGACTTTATATTACACATGTATTAGCAATTCAATGTAAATTTTACGTTTCGGGTAATATCCACTTTGTTTTTCATATATGTTTCGACTTGTTATTCTTGATCCTGTTACTTAGATCATGATTTACTTGTTTCAAGAATTTAAAACAAGATATAAATATCAAATATTTTCATTATATATGTATTTATAATAATAAAAAACATATATAAATATGAAATGGAAAACACCATTCATGGAGAGGGTAGGCTGTACATACACGCGAATGTTGTTTCCGTTTAGTTTTCATATTGAAAGAAAGAATGTAAAATAAATACATATATACACATATATATATATCCATATAGTAGAATTATGATGTCATATATATCATAGAATTTCACTAAACCCATACCTAATACATTCTTGGTAAAGTGGGAATGAATCGCATCACTTTGGGGAGGCGGTATTCTACATGTCCACAAACAATGTTATTATTTTTACACAACATGGAAAAAATGAAGGCATGTTATATATATATTAATTCCATAATAATAAGAATATCATAAATATAATTTATATATCATATATATATCATATAAAATCTTAGTGTGCATCATAATTCCTGGACATGTGATGTGTTAATTGATAAACGAACAACATTGTTTCGTGATGCGATAGTTCTCTGTATAGAAGAATGATAAGTTCATTACCCATTAGATGGAAGTTAGTGAAAGTGTAGGTATAACCATTATAATAAAGAAATCAAATATAATTTAGTATACTGAGATTAATATAGAATCATGGTATCAAAAGTGTTTATGGGTGTCAATAATGAAAATAAAACAAAAGAGATTAAGGAAGGATGCTACCTCTTATTTGGGTAACTTCCCTTGTTTGCACCAAAGGGATTACTTGGATTGTTTTATTTAAAAAGGGGTGAATCTATGATTATTTTATGAGTATTGGTATTATATTGAGATAGGGTTTGTGTAATACAATGTAGCTTGAGATTTGTAAGTAAGTACAGGGGGTGAGTGCCCTTTTATAGAGAAGGAGTGGCATTCTTGTAAATATAAAATGTAAACACTATTGAGAGGTCTCCCTTACATCATGTGCCTCCAATAATTGTAAAATTTTGATAACAGAGGCGAATTTTTATAAATATGACTATAAAATATGTTTTTAAAAGTTTATCCGTCATTTTTGGACCTATGATTAAGGTTTAGTCCTTTGTTAAGCTAATTTTTCTCTTAATTACTATAAATAATTGTAATCACTTTCACAAATTTTTTTCTTAAAAAACTATTTTTCCTCATTATTCAATATAAATTATTTATATTTTGAATATGAATTAATTTTTTTAATTATAATAATACAATTGGTAGAAATTAATTTAAAATTAAACCCACAGACGTGTCGCGACAACGTGTTTTTAAGTGTAAAAGTTTAAAAGTTTCAAATGTTTTTATATTCAATTTCAATGTTAAAATGGTTAAAACGGAAAAAATTGAATTAATTGCTGTATACTTTTAATAATTATACTTTAAAATCATATTAATATATTATTTTAATATATAAATAAATTAATTGAAAAATTAGTTTTGAATTAAAAGTCGGTATTTTTCACTATTCATCAAAAAAAGAAAATTCTCAGAAAAATACAAAAAACTTAACCAAAGTAAATTTTTATATTACTATTTAAAATATGATATTTATTTTTTTAAATAAAAATATTTAATTGTAAAAAATATTATTTAAAATGGGATATCCATTAAAAAGTTTTAAAAATAACTTTTAGAAAAATATATCTTTTTATTCATAAAATTGGATTTATTTTTATCTTATACTATAAAATATATATGATGAGTATAAAAAATAAGGATATAATTTATAATATAAAAAATTTATTTAAAAACAAAATCAATTTTTTTTATTTATTATGATAAAATTGTGTTTTTATATAGAAAATAGTTTAGGATAAAAGTAACTTCTTTATCTTCAAATAGTTCTTACATTCATTTAAAAATAATTGAAAACAAAAGGTTTAATTTTATATACATGTTTAAATAATATTTTCAAAAATTTTTTAATCATATTCTTAAATTCCATTCCAATAACTATGTTGTATGTATAATAATATTTTAATAGTAATATATTTTACTTCGGTTAAACTCTACATTGCGTGTAGTGAACGCTATGGAAGGGAATCAGTATGTTGTTTAACACCATCCAAACATAGTTATACATGTATTGCATGTGTAACGCCCCGACCCTAGTTACCTAGAGTCGGTGCATTATTACATAACATTGGCATGATCACGAGAAAGATCAAGTCTCGAAAGACCGATTAGTTTAGTAGCCTTGGAATAACTAGATACATCCATAATTTTTTTACATTTCATCATAAAAAAAACATCTTGTCTTCATATCCCCTCATACTATCCCTGCAGGTCATTCATAAATTACTTCTTCATAATCCTGGGAAAAATAAAACATTGAAAGGGGTGAGCTCAGATGCTCAGTAAGGATAACATTATAGCAGAAGCTTTCATAAATAAGCATAAACACTTAAGGCAATTTATAACTAAAACAAAAGCCTTTTAAACTTGAACATCAGCATAAAATGGAAAAGGTAAAATGAAATAATTCCATTTACTTACTCACATGAATATTCTACTAGTCGAATGATCACATGCAATATCAATATCCACTTTCATAATGTTGGAATGCATAATGCCAGACTATCATAACCACTTAGCCAAGGCCTCGTGCCAAGACTACAAATAAGATTTTGTCAAGGCCTTGTGCCAAGACACTAGTTTGTCTCATGAGACCTACCGATGCATCGAGGAGCTATAGAGGGCTCCACCCGTCACTTATTAAGTCCAATGCATTCCTCATATGAACATGTTTAAACATAACATAAACATTCGTATTAAAACTAGCATACGAAATGTCAATACTTTTACCACAAACCATGAATGGTATAAAAACAGCACATCCACAGTCAAACATGACTCATTCGATACAATATGGAAGATTGTATTGTAACACATTAACCTCAATCAATAATAATGAATGATGTTGACATAAATGAAAATAATCATCAAAACTATTTGAGAGAATTATCCCCCTTTTCTTGAAAACATTTAAAAGTCACACTATTTGTCAAGAATCCATTTAAAAGTAGATTTTTGAATCAAAGTGTCCCATACCACATTGAAACTTTTTAAAAGGAGTTTTAATTTCTAAAACTTTAATGTCCATATAAATAAATCCTTAAAACCATTTTTAAAACATGGACATTAATGAGCAAGATTTAGAAGAATAAGTCTTTAAAACATTTAAAAATGGTATTTTAGTTAGAGATTCTAACCAAAAGAGACACTTGAATACAAATAATTGAGGTAATAAAAACTTTTTAATATCATGAGAATAAAGGGATTCATGATATACTATGTCAAAGTACATTATATACACCACATAAAAGTGATTTGGTGTATATCAACAAGAAGTCTCAATGGAATGTAAATTGAGATGAAATCTCTCATAAAAACCGTATCCTTAGGTTAAGGATAAATCAACGACATAATTATGTGTGACAAATATAAATACACTAAATATGATTGGATATTCAGTGTAAAACAATCAAAGGATATTCACACATATTCTTGTAAAAACAACACCAACGAATTGGATGTTTAACTCAACAAATGGTGAATGAGTTAAAATTACTCTTATCAAATTCATATCAATGACTTGAGAATTACCAATGAGTGATTATGTGTATCAAACTTATATCCACAGGAAGGGGAGTGGAAATTATGACATAATCAAATGAATAGTGATTCCACACATAATCATGGAGTAATACAATCAATGAAATATGCGTAAAGCCAAATGAGTGGGAATTGAAATCTTAAATTCCCTTACCGATTAGGTAACATACGAAACATACACCCATGAAAGAAGTATCATACCATGATGATGTAAATACCCATAAATTAAAGTATATTACACAATGAATACAATCATGGGCAGTACACATACACCACATGCAATAATTAAGTGGTGATCAATGGAAATCTCACGAAATTAAAAGTGAGATAAGAAACCCCTTACCACGTTAATCAACTGAGTCGTATGGCCAAAAGTTAATAACCACCAAATGATTTACAGAATAACATGAATATAAATAGAATCCTGAATATATATCAAATGGCAGTACACAATACACCACTTTCAATAATTTAGTGGCGAAAAATGGAAATCTCACGGAATTGAAAGTGAGATAAGAAAATCCCTTACTTTGTACTTTTTCCTTGGTCGATGGTAGGTTTACCTCCTGTATAATGGTGAAATAATTGTTATTGAATTATACAAGAATCATTTACTTTAATATGATATCATATATGATGTTTTAACATTGATTTGTTAATAATATCTTAGAATTATCGTCATTTCGGGTGTTAACGGGTTCATTTTACTTTATATTCTTTGTTATGTGAGCCATATTCGTTATTAATGGGATGTATATTATTCATATCCAGAATGATATTAAGTCCTTAGATACTATTTTTAAATCATCAAATGATAATTATACTTGAATGGATATGATGGACAATGAATCTCATCGCGTTCGTGGAGACGGTAGTCCGTACATACGCACGAGCGACAATATCATTCTTTTGATATTAAAATAATATATAATTGGATTTTATATCATATATACAGAATCATTATCATGTTATATTTATTATTTACATGAGTTACACATCATTATTATACCCATCCAAATAATAATATATTGAATAACAATTACACCAGGACGTGGAGACGGTAAGCCGTACGTACACACGTATGGTGACATGTTATTCAAAGGATGGATAGAATACTGAATATGGTTGGACCATATTTATAATAAAATAACAGTATATATATGATACTGGAGTTATTATTTTATAATGGAAATAACAAAGAAAGAGGAAGTGGAAGAAGAAAGGAACTTGAAAAGGGGTGGTGAAAACATTACCTCTTCTTCGGGTTCTTCCTTTTGATTTGATCAAAAGGGATCCTTAGGTTGGCTTTATGATAAAAGTAAGGCCTCTAGGTTGTAGTTAGGGAAGTTGAGATAGTATTTGGGCAGGGTTTGGCCGAACCAAAGGGCTTTGAAGGTGTGAAGAAATGAGAATGAGGAGTGCCCTTTTATAAGAGGGGTGAGGGGACCTTTAGAAAAGCTAGAGATATTAGTTTATAATAAATTCATATTCGGTTTCCAATGGATCCAAAGTTTACTATTCAAAGGTTAAGGTGCGGATGGGTCGAAAAAAACTCAACCAATAGAATTTAGACAGGTTTGGGTACTTATATTAACCTTATCTTTAAGTATTAACTCTAAGTTAATTAGTTTCACTTTTACAATGTCTCTTTGTATTTTTATATTATATGGTTAATAAACATACCATATACATACAATAGACCCCCAAGTGGTCCATTAATGATACACCTATCATTATATAAGTCTCTTGGCCGAACCTTAGATTTTTAGGAATTTAATATCAATTAATAATATAATATTTGTTTTAAAAACTCTTTTATGTCAATTTTGACTCTATTCAATAGTTGATTTTTGTGAAACCCATAACAGATTGATTACTTCGAACAAAGTCAATTAAATCAATACTAATATATTATATTATCCTAGAAAAGTATTTTAATTCATTAAAAGTTTCATATTATATTTATTTGGGTATTTTTAATATCAATTATTTTGATTTTTTACTATTATAGTAATTACTGCATCATCATTGTGTCATAAATAAATTAAATTATTTAATGTCTAAAAAATATAAATAAAATATCATTATGTAGGAAATCTTTTTATCTTTCTAAGGAATATTTATAATCTAAAATCCATCATATATAACCCTCTGTAACAATTGTTTTGTTAAAAGATATATGCTTGTGTTATTTTTGTATTTATTTTAACTTAATTAAAATAAAGTGTCATTATCACTTACAAGTGGATCCATGGGGTCCCAAAATATACCCAAAGATTCCCATGGTCGACCATGTATCAACAAATAGGGTTAAGACACGTTTTAAGGTAATTTAGTATTATTATAATATTATTTTTTAACCCTTATTTACCGGATTTACCCTTAACCATGGTAAATAAAATATTTACCGCAGTAATTATTCAAAATATCTAAAAATAAAAGTTACCTATTTACACAATTTGAACATCCTGATTCCAAATATGGAATCCATTTTTCTAAATTCAAAACACAGAAGTGGCAGAAATTAATTTAAAATTAATTCCCGCTGTCAAAACAAAAAGCGTGTTTTTAAGAGATAATAACTATCAAAAGATTGACACTTGTTTATGTTCGGTTTAATTGTAAAATTATGTCCAATGACCAAAATTATATTAAATGGTAAAAATATATTCTAAATATACTTTAAAACAACTCAAATTCATATCTTATCACTATTAATTATTTTGATTAAAAAAGTTGTTTTTAATTAAAATTTAGTAATTTTCACTATTCATCAAAATATGAAAGTTATCCAAAAAGTACCAAAATTTCACCCTAGGCTAATTTCAATATTACGAATCCAAAAATGAAGTCCATTTTGAGAGATAGAATTTATAAAATTACAAAAAGTAGGTATTACTATTCATAACGGCTAGTTTGATTGGTTATGGTGTGTTAAAATCTCGAAGTTGTGTACAATGAACGCCATTGCATTATTCGAAAGGAAACATACCGAGGAAACTTGGGGTGTTACATTCTCCCCTCCTTCAATAAATTGCGTCCTTGCAATTTTTAAAATTTTGCTTGGGAATATAATGGAAAGTCCCACATCGGAAAAAGAGCCAATAAAACTATCACTTTAAAAGAAAGAAAGAGAGGTATAAGGGTCATCCAAGATAACCCATATTAGGATTCCATGTATGAAAACATGGATATGGATGATAAACTAAGTGTAAAGTTCTGATGGAGAGGGATAGAAATCATGATCAGGAGAAAGTTAACAATGAGAAAACCAAAAACTTTTGTTGGGACAAACGACCATTAGTCTCATAGTAGGAAAGTAAACGGACAACATTTTTTTTTAAAATTACATTACATAAGGAAGAGGAATTCATTTATGATATTAACTAAGAACATTATGAGATATACTTACATTTTAAGTAAATTTTCATTCTTTAATAAATTTCCACCACTAACTCAATTTTTTTTTAAACGTTGAGTATTCAAGAAGACATGGTCACACTGGAAGAGCTAGAATAAACTTCTATAGAATCACATGATCCATGCAGGATAAACCATATATTTACATTGTCATTTAAGATTAATCAAACCCAAAATGGTTAGTGAATGATCTAACGATCCCCCAAAAGGATATTCATTGAGATAAATATGCACTAATCTTAATTTCTAAAGTTAAACCAACAATACCCCAAAGTTAAATAGATACCATTCAATAACCAATTGTCCTTAAAATCCTTTAATATAATCCAAACTAATATTGAAACACAAATCATAGAAGAATTTGATTATGTAGTCTCCCATGTTACATTGTATCTCCAGATGACATCAAATACTCTTAAAGTCACATACTTAAAAGTAATTAACATCATCACATATTCTATGTTATAGGTTAATAATTTCCATAAATAACCCAAATCACTATAAATCAACAATAAAAACGTAGATAAAAATCCACCATTACTCTACAAATGAAACCCCATTGTATTCTATTTTCCTTGGGCATATAGTGTTTCCAACAAAGCAAACATCTTCCAAAATAACGTTTATCACTTAATCACCAAATCATTTTCCTATACCAAGGGTATTCATTTGATAAGACATAAGAACCCAAATCATCTTATTATTGATCAATAAAATCATTTAACAAAAAAAATAGGCACATTAACCAGGGACTTCACGTAGTCCAGTGGTAGGCGATAAATCCCAATCGCACTTTGGTTGTGGGTTCGATTCCCACAGCTTTGTCCGACGCGACGGGTTGTCACACGGTCTACGTGTTGTCCTTTTTCAAAAACTATATTTTATAATATTACCAAAATGAGATAAATTCCTCAAAATAACATAATTTAATCACAAATGTTATATCATACTTTGCATTTTTATCCCAAATTATAATAACTTATAGTTTTCTCAAACCCCAATGATCATATAAAACCAAATGGTTATTTATACCTATATCCACAAGAGAAGAGACAATTCTTCTTCAAATATCATTCTCACATGGCAAACTGCGGGGTTAAAAAGACAAGAGAAAATTATTCCAAAGTACCCATCAACAAGGAGTGCTAATACTTTTTAAGTTTTTCTCCAACCATTTATTTCCACATATCTTCTTCTTTGACCAAGAAAATATCCTATAGAATAGGACATTCACTCGGGTATTGGCCAGGTCCCCTACATTTACGGTAAATGACTGTAAATGGACTCTTGGGACCATTTTTATCTTCTTCCATAGTACTCTTCATTTTTTTTCGGCAATTCTTCACTTTATGTCCTTCCTTCCCGCACGTAAAACATTTCGTTGTCCCATTGAGACACTTTCCTGGGTGTCTCTTTCCACATTTCCTGCGTGATAGAAATTGAGGTTTCTTTTCTCCATGGTCTCCATTGCTGGAGATCTTATCATTTATCACCTTTCTCTTCCTTGTTGAGTCTAGGAGTTGGTTAATATATATGTTGTTGATCATATTTTTGAAAATCTGATTTGGCATAATGACGATATCTTTTACGCCTATCAACATTCCATTTTGTTTCTCATTTCCACCACCTTTCCCACCTTGTACATCATTCTCAAAGTCACTATGACTTCCTTGGAATCCAGCCATTGACTAAAACCAGAAAGCATTGTGTGAGTAATAGTAGTCGTAAAATCATTTAGAGATTAAAATGTCACCATATTCTCAATTTGAAACATATTAGGATTAACCAAGGTCATTTACCCTCATCTTATGTATATATTACTTAAATCGGTTTGTAAAGAAAATGTAAATTATCCTAAGCATATCCCCCGGGAGTGTCGTAACCAAGAGTGCAGCAAGGCCCGTTGTCGTGCACCAGTTCCCGTTCGAGTCTAGCTCAAAGCGGTGTTTTCGGGTTTTACCCCTAGGTACATCTGTGCCAGAGCCGCCTCTACCTGCTCGTATCCAGACAGGGATGTATTGCTCGGAAAACTCACAAAATCTCTACAATACCAAAATTCTCGGAAGTTCTTTTATACTAATCCTCAAAGTTCATCTTAGGTCTACGTGCTCTAATCAGAGTTTATCTAAATCTAGCTTCCAAGGTTTGTACTAAACTTCCTCTGATACCAACTGTAACGCCCCGACCCTAGTTACCTTGAGTCGGTTCATTATTACATAACATTGGCATGATCACGAGAAATATCAAGTCTCGAAAGACCAATTAGTTTAGTAGCCTTGGAATAACTAGATACATCCATAATTTTTTTACATTACATCATAAAAAAAACATCTTGTCTTCATATCCCCTCATACTATCCCTACAGGTCATTCATAAATTAATTCTTCATAATCTTGGGAAAAATAAAACATTGAAAGGGGTGAGCTCAGATGCTCAGTAAGGATAACATTATAGCAGAAGCTTTCATAAATAAGCATAAACACTTAAGGCAATTTATAACTAAAACAAAAGCCTTTTAAACTTGAACTTCATCATAAAATGGCAAAGGTAAAATGAAATAATTCCATTTACTTACTCACATGGATATTCTACTAGTCGAATGATCACATGCAATATCAATATCCACTTTCATAATGTTGGAATTCATAATGCCAGACTATCATAACCACTTAGCCAAGGCCTCGTGCCAAGACTACAAATAAGATTTCGTCAAGGCCTTGTGCCAAGACACTAGTTTGTCTCATGAGACCTACCGATGCATCGAGGAGCTATAGAGGGCTCCACCCGTCACTTATTAAGTCCAATGCATTCCTCATATGAACATGTTTAAACATAACATAAACATTCGTATTAAAACTAGCATACGAAATGTCAATACTTTTACCACAAACCATGAATGGTATAAAAACAGCGCATCCACAGTCAAACATGACTCATTCGATACAATATTGAAGATTGTATTGTATCACATTAACCTCAATCAAGAATAATGAATGATGTTGACATAAATGAAAATAATCATCAAAACTATTTGAGAGAATTATCCCCCTTTTCTTGAAAACATTTAAAAGTCACACTATTTGTCAAGAAGCCATTTAAAAGTAGATTTTTGAATCAAAGTGTCCCATACCACATTGAAACTTTTTAAAAGGAGTTTTAATTTCTAAAAATTTAATGTCCATATAAATAAATCCTTAAAACCATTTTTAAAACATGGACATTAATGAGCAAGATTTAGAAGAATAAGCCTTTAAAACATTTAAAAATGGTATTTTAGTTAGAGATTCTAACCAAAAGAGACACTTGAATACAAATAATTGAGGTAATAAAAACTTTTTAATATCATGAGAATAAAGGGATTCATGATATACTATGTCAAAGTACATTATATACACCACATAAAAGTGATTTGGTGTATATCAACAAAGAAGTCTCAATGGAATGTAAATTGAGATGAAATCTCTCATAAAGGCCGTATCCTTAGGTTAAGGATAAATCAACAACATAATTATGTGTGACAAATATAAATACACTAAATATGATTGGATATTCAGTGTAAAACAATCAAAGGATATTCACACATATTCTTGTAAAAACAACACCAACGAATTGGATGTTTAACTCAACAAATGGTGAATGAGTTAAAATTACTCTTATCAAATTCATATCAATGACTTGAGAATTACCAATGAGTGATTATGTGTATCAAACTTATATACACAGGAAGGGGAGTGAAAATTATGACATAATCAAATGAATAGTGATTCCACACATAATCATGGAGTAATATAATCAATGAAATATGCGTAAAGCCAAATGAGTGGGAATTGAAATCTCAAATTCCCTTACCGATTAGGTAACATACGAAACATACACCCATGAAAGAAGTATCATACCATGATGATGTAAATACCCATAAATTAAAGTATATTACATAATGAATACAATCATGGGCAGTACACATACACCACATGCAATAATTAAGTGGTGATCAATGGAAATCTCACGAAATTAAAAGTGAGATAAGAAACCCCTTACCACGTTAATCAACTGAGTCGTATAGAAAAAAGATAATAACCACCAAATTATTTACATAATAACATGAATATAAATAGAATAATGAATATATATCAAATGGCAGTACACAATACACCACTTTCAATAATTTAGTGGCGAAAAATGGAAATCTCACGGAATTGAAAGTGAGATAAGAAAATCCCTTACGTTGTACTTTTTCCTTGGTTGATGGTAGGTTTACCTCCTGTATAATGGTAAAATAATTGTTATCGAATTATACAAGAATCATTTACTTTAATATGATATCATATATGATCTTTTGACATTGATTTGTTAATAATATCTTAGAATTATCGTCATTTCGGGTGTTAACGGGTTCATTTTACTTTATATTCTTTGTTATGTGAGCCATATTCGTTATTAATGGGATGTATATTATTCATATCCAGAATGATATAAAGTCCTTAGATACTATTTTTAAATCATCAAATGATAATTATACTTGAATGGATATGATGGACAATGAATCTCATCGCGTTCGTGGAGACGGTAGTCCGTACATACGCACGAGCGACAATATCATTCTTTTGATATTAAAATAATATATAATTGGATTTTATATCATATATACAGAATCATTATCATGTTATATTTATTATTTACATGAGTTACACATCATTATTATACCCATCCAAATAATAATATATTGAATAACAATTAAACCACGACGTGGAGACGGTAAGCCGTACGTACGCACGTATGGTGACATGTTATTCAAAGGATGGATAGAATACTGAATATGGTTGTACCATATTTATAATAACATCACAGTATATATATGATATTGGAGTTATTATTTTATAATGGAAATAACAAAGAAAGAGGAAGTGGAAGAAGAAAGGAACTTGAAAAGGGGTGGTGAAAACATTACCTCTTCTTCGGGTTCTTCCTTTTGATTTGATCAAAAGGGCTCCTTAGGTTGGATTTCTGATAAAACTAAGGCCTCTAGGTTGTAGTTATGGACGTTGAGATAGTATTTGGGCAGGGTTTGGCTGAACCAAAGGGATTTGAAGGTGTTAAGAAATGAGAAGGAGGAGTTCTCTTTTATAAGAGGGGTGAGTGGCACCTTTGGAAAAGCTAGAGATATTAGTTTATAATAAATTCATATTCGGTTTCCAATGGCTCCAAAGTTGACTATTCAAAGGTTAAAGTGGGGATGGGTATAAAACAACTCAACCAATAGAATTTAGACAGGTTTGGGTACTTATATTAACCTTATCTTTAAGTATTAACTCTAAGTTAATTAGATTCACTTTTACAATGTCTCTTTGTATTTTTATATTATATGGTTAATAAACTTACCATATACATACAATCGACCCCCAAGTGGTCCATTAAGGATACACCTATCATGATATAAGTCTCTTGGCCGACCCTTAGATTTTTAGGAATTTAATATCAATTAATAATATAATATTTGTTTCAAAAACTCTTTTATGTCAATTTTGACACTATTCAATAGTTGATTTTTGTGAAACCCATAACAGATTGATTACTTCGAACAAAGTCAATTAAATCAATAATAATATATCATATTATCCTAGAAAATTATTTTAATTCATTAAAAGTTTCATATTATATTTATTTGGGTATTTTTAATATCAATTATATTTATTTTTCACTATTATAGTAATTACTGCATCATCATTGTGTCATAAATAAATTAAATTATTTAATGTCTGAAAAATATAAATAAAATATCATTATGTAGTAAATCCTTTTATCTTTCTAAGGAATATTTATAATATAAAATCCAACATATATAACCCTCTGTATCAATTGTTTTGTTAAAAGATCTATGCTTGTGTTATTTTTGTATTTATTTTAACTTAATTAAAATAAAGTGTCATTATCACTTACAAGTGGATCCATGGGGTCCCAAAATATACCCAAAGATTCCCATGGTCGACCATGTATCAACCAATAGGGTTAAGACACGTTTTAGGGTAATTTAGTATTATTAAAATATTATTTGTTAACCCTTATTTACCGGATTTACCCTTAACCATGGTAAATAAAATATTTACCGCAGTAATTATTCAAAATGTCTAAAAATAAAAGTTACCTATTTACACAATTTGAACATCCTGATTCCAAATATGGAATCCATTTTTCTAAATTCAAAACACATAAGTGGCAGAAATTAATTTAAAATTAATTCCCGCTGTCAAAACAAAAAGCGTGTTTTTAAGAGATAATAACTATCAAAATATTGACACTTGTTTATGTTCGGTTTAACTGTAAAATTATGTCCAATGAACAAAATTATATTAAATGGTAAAAATATATTCTAAATATACTTTAAAACAACTCAAATTCATATCTTATCACTATTAATTATTTTGATTAAAAAAGTTGTTTTTAATTAAAATTTAGTAATTTTCACTATTCATCAAAATATGAAAGTTATCCAAAAAGTACCAAAATTTCACCCTAGGCTAATTTCGATATTAAGAATCCAAAAATGAAGTCCATTTTGAGAGATAGAATTTATAAAATTTCAAAAAGTAGGTATTATTATTCATAACGGCTAGTTTGATTGGTTATGGTGTGTTAAAATCTCGAAGTTGTGTACAATGCACGCCATTGCATTATTCGAAAGGAAACATACTGAGGAAACTTGGGGTGTTAGAGCATGGCATGTAAGGTGTTTCATGTAGTGTTATATTAACATGATGTTATGTATAATGCATGGAAAACCTATTCTATTCATATAAAAAAAATCTATATTCAGTGTTCTGTGAATTGAAAAATATCAAAAGATTATATTAAATAAAAAAATTAAAAAAAATCATGGGGTGTTACAATGGATACGGAAATACTTATTAATTTATGTAACCTATGAATTCAAATACATATCCAAAACCGTATGCCTTCTAAAAATTGTCTTTATTTGACATTCAAATACATGTAGTCTCTTTTGGGAATCCAACACTATTAAGGAATAAAAAAATGAAGGAAAAAATTATGAAACTAGTTGAGAGAAAATTTTTTAAAAGTAAAGTATAAGAATCTAAATAGGATGACTATATAGATAGGTATTTAGACAGATTATTATAAAAAAAATGATATAATGAATATAAAATAAACCTTTTGACATAAGAATCTACTTTTAAGTAAGAAAAATGTTATTTTTCATGTTATAAAGAATATAATCCTTTCATTAAAAACAATTATAGTCTGGTACCTTTCTCGGTGTTTTTTATCCCCTTAAATAATTATGTATCTAAAACATTAATGTAAAAATTGGGTAAAAAATAAAGTACTAGAAATATAATAATCAATCATTTAAAGCATGACATCAACAAATGTATTATAATGCATTTTATTTCATAATAATAACAAGTAACCTTATATTAGTGTCACTAGAATTGTATTTGATAATCCTAACATGGAAGACACATTTAAACGGAGACGAATTAGGGAAATATAAAATCAATTAAATTTCAATTTTATTACCATAAATAGTTCTCTTTCCATATCATGATGAAGAAACGTCTATAAAACTTACCAAAAGTAAGTAAATTAATAGATAATAAAGAATATAACCCAACACAATTTTACTTTTTCACTATTGATATAGGGGATAGTCCAAGTAAGATGATTGTGTAACACATTAAAATTCCCATATAACTAATTAAAGAAGAACAATTACATCCTTTTTGATGGTTTAGAAGTGATCACCCCATATGTCATCACACCTTTTGTCATCTTAAATTGAATGAACTTCTCCTCTATAGCCTTTCATAGAGAATGAGTATTTTAGAAATGTTTTTCATTATATGTGATATCTCATCGTAGATTTGTATATGTAATTTAATATATATCTTTTATCATGGATATATAATTGATCATCAATCAGCCATTTCCTCCTTGGTTTATCTTATTTAAATTAACATTGATTTTCAGTGATCTTTTATTAATTCATTGTTATTTTTTCCTTTGATCTCAACCAAATTTAATTTCGTGAATAAAGATATCGTGAGTTATTATTAAATATTGAGAATATTATCACTATTTTACTTAAAAATATGGAAATATCATATTTTATATCTTCCATATATTTTTTCCCTATAAACTAAATTCACATTAAAATACTCTTTGAACACTGTAAGAAATAAATCAAACTATATATTATTGGGTTCTGTTTTCTTACAGAGGTTGATAGAAGATATCATAATGAATCATATTGATATTGTGAAATAATAATAAGTTTATTAAATCCAATAAGAAGTTATACTTATTTTTCTTAAGAGACTAAAAACCATGTAATTTAACATTTAACCACACCATGGTGATTCCCCATTTTTTGTAAAATTCTTGGAATAATTTAGAAGGATATTTGGATGCAAATACTAGATGACACTATTTAACCAAAACATGGTTCTTTCATGTAACTATTTTATTGAGGTTTCTATGTTCGATATAGTTTCTTCAACATGAAATGTTCAATGGTTTATCCCTCTGTGGTATCTTTAAGAGTGTGGTGAATTGATGTTTTTACAAACATAATAAATTTTACCACTCTAGGTAAGTGTAGTTCAAAATATAAATGTTATAATCTCTCAAATAAAAAACAGAAATAAATCTAACAGAATTTAAATGATTTATATGATTAAAAATAACTGAATAATAAAGTAAGAAAAACAAGTACGAATGTAAAGGAAAAATGATGATATTTTAGACAAACTTCTATATACCTTAAAAAATATATAAAAATATGTCCAAATTATAATCCATGGAATATTTTTTATTTTAATCCAATATAGTAGGAGGATCAGTACATAGATCAAAATAATACAATTTCTAAAACTATTGAACTTTCTCGATCAAATAGAATGAAATCAATAACTACTACCCATATACTTATTTAGAAGTAGTTCAATCAAAAGGTATTATACATTGACCTCTTCAATAAAGGTTTATAGTTATAAGAACATACCCTAGATACCCTCTTTGATAAAAATACAAGAATAAACATTGTCATTATCCCAAATACTTATTCAAACACATATTTTGTGAGTAGCAGTTCATATCCCTGGAACTCTTTGATCAAAAAATGACTCAAATAAAATGGTTAAAAAATAGATATTTTGAAATGAGTTCCTCACAACAAAAATCTATAAGGTCACACTTAAAAAAAATCAAACAAAAGAACTTAGAAAATGAGGTAGTGTATAAGTATAAAACATTAGTGTTCCAACATCTATTCATCAAAGAACCATTTTTTGATTTATTGAAATTTAACATAAAAAACTCATAATGGTAATCTCTTTGGACTTTAGGAATATCAATCAGTCCTAAAAACATAGAATCACTAACATGATCTTTCATTCCTTCAATGGTATTTTTTTCTTTATAATGTTATGGAAGCAAGAATTATTGGAATCAAATCTTCTTAAATAAGTGATTCATAAATTCAAACAATTGATAAGTATTTTGTTGTCATAAATCCACAATATACTAATGTATAACCTTAGAAATGTAATATAATCATACAACGGTTGACACTTAAGGATGTTATAAAAAATTAGAAAACTACACATTTTTGTATATCATTGAAATGAAAAAGTAAATTAGAGATTTTAAAATATTTTTAAAAATATAAAAATAAACAAAAAACATTCAACTATAATAAATTATAGTTGATAATTTAAAAATAAAAATTGATTTCTGATTGAATTGTTTTTTGTAATTTAGAATCAAAATATAAATTATATAGAAATTTTTTCATTAGACACTCCCATATTACTTATTAATAAATATTATCTAAATGGATTTCTCAATATTCACCTGTTGAACATTGAGTGACCACAAATTTTTTCCTAAATACCATACCAAGACCTTATAATGGGTGTTCTTCCTCTTATGAATGTCATTAAAAATATAAAATACATCTAATAAATCTAACCTTACTAAAATCACTATGATCAACGGAAATACCTTATCAAAGAAGTTTAAACTGTGAGGCAACCCATTTTCTTTCATAAATAAAAAAAGTAATTGTTTGGAAGAAAATGTTTTTTGAAATAAAAATAAACACTACATTAAAAAATACAGTTTCTAGAGAAATAAAAAAATATATAGTGAAAAAGGACACAGAAAGAAGGTATTCAAAGGTATCCACTACCATAGATTATTCGGAGAGTTTATCCAAGAAGTGATAAATTATGTCACATATACTTACCCTTATCTTTACTAGACCACATCTATGTAAAAATCACATAACACTTAATATGAAACACCCTATCATGATCCTAATTGATCCCACATCTTTCTTATAGCTTAGTTGTGGTTTTATATACCTTATACTTCCATGATGGAGGTAAATTATTTTTAAAATGTTGACAACCTCTAGGTCACTCATCAGTAATATCCTTACGTTTGTACCTATTTTCCATAATCATTTCCCAAGGGAAATAGTAACATGTAATTTTTCACATGAAAGAGATCATGAATTTCTAAAATTGTTTTTTTCCTTTATTCATATTTAAATTATCCCATGATCTGTAGCCTCTTAATCTTCTATTTATCAAAGATTCATACCCAATAAATGAGGTTGTATGAAATCCTGCAGCCCACATCTTTTTTTATTCAAATCCAGAAACTTAAAAAAGAAAAATATCATATGAGAGAAGCTCAGAAAAAATTTGTATAAGATACAATATCGTAAAGTTTAAAGAAAATACCTACATTTTTTACTATCATATGGATTATGAAAAAAAATTCTTAGAAAATAAAAAATATCCTATAGGATTAAATTTGTTTATTCAACTCACATTAAATCTTACGAGAAATTAAAATTTCATATGATTCAGAACACATTATATGATATCAGAGTTTTAGAAATGTAAATTATCCTATGTGTTCAAACAAATATTGTATGAATTCAGAATTCTCACACACAAAATCCAAAAGTCGTACGGGTAGAGAAAGTTGTCTTATATGTCTTGATAATTTGGTAAAACGAATCATCATATGTGAGTTTAAAATTTGAAATAGTAAAACATAATACATGTATGGAAAATGTATTATGATATTTAAAATTTTTTACATGATCATCAAGAAGTCTCACAAGGATAAAAAATATCTTATAGGGGTGATGAAATGGAAAATTAAATCATCATGTGAGAAAATATCTAACCTAAAAGAATGAAATATCATAGGAGATGCCAAAATCTTCCAAATTTTCTATTTCCATGTTAAAAATAATATCTTCTATAAAATTAATATATTAATTATTAAAATCATGAATTGATCAAATAATTCTGAAAATTATTTCAAACTTTTAAATATCATGAAATATGCTATTTTTTCAAAAAAATTCCAGAATATCCTTAAAATCCAAAAATGATGAAATTACATTAAAAATTAAAAAATTGAGATGATAAAATCATAAAAAATATGATTATAATAGTTATATAAATTACGATACACTTTAGATAGGGAATCATGTGAAGGTACACATAAAATACAATACGAGAGTAATTTCAAAACACAATCCTATGAGATCCACTAATTCAATAACCACGAAACCAAAATTATCATTCCATGTTAATAAATTTCATTCTCAACTAAAAAGTTTTTCATTAATTTCATTTCAACTTAATTTACCCTCTCATGCACATGAAACACATACCTCAAATAAATTTTCTCTAATCACACAAATATAGATTATCTATAGGGTTTTTCTCAACCAAATAGATGAAAAAGACATAATTAGACTGATAAATTCAAAAATATCCACCCAAATTAGTAAGTAAATTTTGTATATCCTGATTAATTTTGAGGTAGTTTTACTATATTTTGGTTCATAAGTTTTAAATATGAAAAATAATGAGGCATAATAACGAGTGTTTGGATCTTTATAATGAAATATTCTTTGATTCAGTTTACAATCATGAATGTAATTATATTTACCCCCCTTGAAAATAAATCAAATCCAAACATTATAGAAATATTTAAAGATAGTATGAAACTTCTTTATTTCTTCATCAACATTTTATCTACTCAATTGTTGTTACATAATTTAATTTATGATTTTGTTGTTTTCAAATGTTTTAATGATGTGTTTTTAAAGGATGTGAGTATTTCTGTGATCTTAATGATTTTTTTGGGCCTCCCATAAATAATTTTTGAATGATAACACAACACATAAAATTATAATTTCCTACCAAATTATCCTTAAATAATGAAAGAAACCAAAAGACAACATTTTCCCACTCATGAGGTCAACTAGATCATGAATTTTAAAATTTGGACCAGGTTGGATAGAGATTATGGGTTTGTAATTTAGCATCCTAACAAGGTATTCATGGATTTACAAGGGCTCACAAAGATAGAATGTAAAAGGTAGGAATAATTAATGGTGTTACATTAAAGGGGTTATTTTAAAAATAATATAATTACCTTAATCATTTCTTAACCTATGTTCCTCAATGTCTCAATTTATGATAGAATCAAATCAAATTCTGATTAAATAAACAAGTGATTGGTTCACTTAAGAAGTGGGATTATAGTAAAAAATATTTAAAAAGGATTATGAATCCTCATAGGAAGGAGATTTCAAAACTATTAATATGAAATGTGGAATGATATTCAAAATTAAAAAAGAATTTAAAGGAATTTCTCACAACTTGTAATCTCTAATAAAGTTATTATATTATTAATTTAATTTTAGTTTCACTGGTTGAATCAGTACATTCGTTAGAATTGATTTAAAAATAGAAATGGTATCATTTATCATCATACATGTTTAAAATAATGTTAAATAATTACAAAAATACAAAAGAAAACATTAAAAATAAAAAGAAATCAATGAATATAAAATAAAAAGTAAAACATAAAAAAATTATAATCCAACAAAGGATATTACTCCACAAATGCTTGTATTCCATAATGTCCCCATTGTGAAACAAGTAATAATATAAATTAAATTCATAAATCACAGACATAAAAAAAAGACAGTGTGAAAGGAGGGGAACAACCTGATGTTCTATTATAATCAATTTCTTGAAGGTGGACCCCCTCCCTTATAGGATCTTTGAAAATATATCAAAATATTTTTAATTAGTGTTCATTGATATTGAATGTTTCTTTTTTATCTAGTTCATTGACCTTCATAACACAAAATGGAAGAACTAATAAATGATGAAATTTCATGACCACATGGAATGAAATTAACATTAAAATAGCTCCACCAAGGATCCAATTAGTATCACATTATCTCTCTCATCAAGATCCATGTTAAGGATTATTCCATCATAAATTATTTATTTATTTTTTTAAAATATGGATCTTTTATATGCATTTATTCTTTTCTCTTCTAGAGAATTCATGCATAATTTTATTTCTTTTACATTATAAAACATATTCATGTTAAATGGTTTAATATACCAAAAATACTTTTGTTTTAATTAAATAGGAAGGTGAGAAGCTTTTCTATACAGTAGTATAAAATTTGACAATACAATTGGAGTTTTAAAAGTGTCCCTATGAGAATAAAATTCATTATATAATAAAAAAATTTAATATTTTTTATTTAAGTGAACAATTATTTCAAAAATCAGTGTGATATCTCTATTTGAAAATTTAAACAATCCATTTTTGTGGGTGATAGGGTGTAAAAACAAGATGATGAAGGTGATAAAAACAAGGGTAAACCAATTCTTGAGAGCTTATTTCCTTATATAAATTTATCGACAACATTTGTAGCATAAAATATAGAGGGAATATCTTACAAATACATTAATTCATACTCAAAGATAATAAATATGTAAAGTTATATAAAATAATTTGGAAATGGAACAATGAACTCTATACCTCATACATCAAATATATCATGAAAAATGGGTTGTTATGGAATATCATTCCTATTGGATTATATTACATTTAAATTGGTATGTTTTATATATTCTACATAAATAAAAGCATATATAAAAATGGTTCGATACTATAACATAAAATCAAACACGCTTATAGAGGTTACCTGGGAACAAAAGTGACCTCCACATTTCAATGTATGGAAAAAATGTAGGATATATTAGAATAAAAAATTTGAATGTATATCCTTATAAATTTTTCACTACACACATAAAATAAGTAAGGGTCATTGCAAATGCAATTATTTGAAACATTATCAACGATATGCACATTTTTCATAAATGATAGGGTGTAATTTTATTAGCATCAAAATAATTCACAAGATTAACAAGGTGTTGTCTTAAAATTATTACATCATGTAATAACTCATCAGAAAATTTTGTTTTAATAGACTGATATATTTGATTCTTTTCATCCAATATATCAATTAATTATCTTATATGGTCATTTACAAGGGTTTTACTTCTATTCATTTCCTTTATTCAAATATAATATTCTAGTAACAATATGATCCATCACAATAATATTAATATTTCATCATGTTTCTTCATAAAATATCTGATTGTAGTATGATTAGTGAAAATAGTTACTTGGATAAAAAAAAAATAGAAACATACTTATGAAAATAAAGGAAAATAACCAAAATCTCATTATCATTTTTTTAATTTGACATATCTTTATATATATTCCTCTATGAATAAACAAACACAAGTTATTTATTTTATAAATTTTAACTCAAAACTACCCAAGGGTGAAATAAACAGAATTAGTTAATGAGTTGATGGTAAAGTCCCACATTGGGGGAATAATATTGGGTAGGGTTATCAAAAAAATTTCCATCTATCTAAAGTCTTGTTTACAACTCTCATTAAATATTTTTTTTTGAATTTTATATAATTTTTAATATAGGTAAATCTTTCTTGAGAAAATATGTAATGAATCTCTAATAAAAATCTACATGTCTAAGGTAATATCTCATATATCTCACTATATTCGAGTAAAGAAGATAATAACTGGCCTCAAACATGGATTAATAAAATTTCCTTGCATTGTGAGACATAATAAGACAAAAAATAATTCCAATATCTACCAAAAAATGAGATTTTTTAAAGTTACAAACATGATTTTTATGAGTGAATTTTTTAAGGATAACAACCAAATATTTTAAACGGGTTTTAAAAATATGATCCATAAATAGTATAGTCATCTATAAAAACATGCATAAATATTAATATAAATATTGATAAAGTTATCATCATAAAATATTAAAAATGTTAGGTCTAAATAGCTATAGTGTTAACACAAGAGGGTGGGGGTGAACTTTTTCATTTAAAAAAATTCACAATTCTGTCGATTCACATCAACAATAGATAAATTTTGAGACATTTCTGTACGAGATTATATGCAGAAGATATGAATAGAGAACAAAGTATAAAAATTTAAAGCGGTTCAAGGCACGTAGATCCCCTATTCCACTCCACAAATCACGCTCTCAGTGAGCACGCCGAATTTCACTTGTATAGTCCTCATATCATAAGGCTGATCCACAAATAACTGCAAGCATTTCTGACCCTTACAAACAAATGATAACAAAAAAGAGCCTTCTAGTTATTTTTTAGGGAACCAATAAAACCACAACCTAATGCGAGAAGTATAAACTCAACCATGACTGAATATGAGTAACCAAAACTCAAGATAGAGTAGTTTTATTTTGATGAGAAATAGATATAGCTCATTGTTGCAGCAACACGCAACTGATGGAAGATGGATCTTTGAATTAAAGATGAAAATAATCATTTAAATATATTTGTAGATATCTAGTTTCATAAGAGATCTTCAATTTTTGAGACACCAAAAAATTGAGCATTTTGCTTCCCAGATTTAACATGTATATCTCCAAAACGTAGTATCTGTTTATGAGATACTCTATCGATGTAATAATGTAAACAGTTTTCATAGAAAGAATTCAATGAATAATATTTTCACATATATATGAGAGGTATTCATAGATCTGGGGTTTTTTTAAAATGATAATAAAAGAGATATATAATGATAACTCTCCAGCATGGTTTCAGATCCACAAAAGATTTTTGAAAAATCTAGTCTATTCAATGTCAAATAATATAACTCAGAATAAATGTAACATACCATAAGAATATGAGTATAAATATCCATTGTAAATGGATCTTTAAATAATTTTAAACGATATTTGAATCATGCTTTAAATAGAACTAAAATTGTGCAAAGACTCTTGAAAAAAGATTTAATAAATATGTAACTTTAAATTTCTAACACTAACAATTAAAATGAAAGGTTCCTTCATAAAACGGCAGAATAAAAAACGTAGGGTTAAACTTCATAACATAGGGTTAATGATCCATAAGTTTATCTACGTCAGCATAGATCTCAGAACGTAACATTGATTATAAATTCATTCACTTTTCCCAAATGTAGGGTTGACAATGTAAGGTTGATCACAAAAGTATGGTTGATGATCCATATGTTTGTAATGTTCTAGGCTTATATAGGGTTATATAACTATAATTTGTTCTTTCTAAAAAATGTAAGGTTCTTATCCAAACGTAATGTTCCTTAACCATATGTTTCTTTAAACATAAGGTCTATTGACCATACGCACTGATCCTTCAATATTAACATAAGGTATATTCTATACATTAATTTCATGGATGTATTGAATAAATAGTAATTCCAGTAAATAAAAAATTGGGAATAGTGTTTCCAGAATATTTTTAGGAGTGTTCCAAACACTATAACGAATATTTCTCAAAAATAAATAGTTTAATATTATTTAAAGATAAGAATTATAAAGAATATAAATATATATAAATACAATCAAAATAAAATCATTATTAAAACAAACAATGGTATTTGTGATCATAAAAATAATTAATATTTATAGAGTATTTTTGAGACAAAGCATGCCCAACAATCTCTCCCTTTTTGATGATCACAAATCCCATAAACTAAAACTATAATATTTGAAATATAATTTATAATTTTTTAAACCGTAAAAGAAAATAATTTCTATTTGATAGAATTATTTCCATAATGATGACATATTTAAAGTTCTATTTAATGAAATATTTATGTTTATCAAAATTTCTCAAATAAAAGAACTGTCTCATTTATCCAATTTTCTCCCACTTTTTGTGTATCAAAAATAAAGTATAGAAACAAATTAAAAAACATTTAATATCAAACATAATGTTATGTGGTTGTTAAAAGTAATAGTAATGAATAAAGAGAATTGTATTTTTTCTAATAGAAAAACGTATAAAAGAAAATAAAATAATAAAATATAACATATAGACAAAAAACAAGTTCATTGATCAGTAAATACATTTATACAAGAAATATTGTGACTTGGAAATGAAAACTGTCATTGTCATGTTTTAAGGTAGGAAAATGAAAGAAGGATAAGGATTGACTGGATTTGAATTTTGTATGGCTTCAAACATCTCCTTTATCTTAGCCATCTACAATCTTAGCTTCTTCATTAAATTGTATCCTAGCAGAATTATCAACATCCTAGAGTCATTGTTGACATGTCAATTCTCCACTATGTTGACCTTCAAAAACTCTTGAATACATTACTCCTACTTCATGAACAACTACAACTTTTCAGAAAAATGACTTAACATCAATCTAATGCTAGGATCTCCTTGAGTTAACTGATCGACAAGAAATTTATGATTGTCTAATAAAATTAACATATGGGAATTTTTGCATTGAAGGTACCGAATCTGATTATTCGGGTCTTCCATAATAGATATAATAGCCTAAAATATTCTAATCAGATATGGACTTATAACAGAGGTAGGATTATATGTAATGGCATGATTTACTAAACCTTTTAATTATTCAAATTGACTAACTAGATACCACTTTAAGTCTGCAAAATCTGTCTTAAAAACAGCTTCAGATCTGGTCTTCCCAATATCATTTAACATGTCACTTTCAAGGAATCAAAATACCTTCTTGAAAATGTATTCTCATTAAGATCCTAAATAATTTTATTTGAAATTTCAATTTCCTTCCATAATGTGAGATTATACTTTCGAGACGTGTTGAATTTAATCACAATTTGTTTAACTTTATGAGATAATGAATCAGATGTCCCCTCATCTACACTTATAGCAATATTTTCCCCATAAGTAGGTAATGGATATGAAACTATTTACATTACTTATTCTTCACAACAAAAATATTGATTATCTAAAACTTTAGTCTGATCTTTAGAATAATGATATTAATATCCTATAGTCTGATATTCAATTAAGGGTTGACTTTCTCTAATTGATTCTGGAAAATCGTCTTTTCTTGAATAGATTTTTTTTCAGTAAGTGCTTCTCTAACAATCTGTAATTTTATATTTTTAGATGGAGTATTGTATTATTGATCATTTTCTATTAGAATTATCTCTTGTACTTGTTCACTCACTAGAGGAACAATAGAAATATCTCTAGCTTGACTCTCCACTTGAATTTTCTCTTCAATAAAAGTTTCTTCTAAATAAACTGAGAACGTTGCTTCTCCAGAAGCCAATATCTGTTCTTCAGTTTGAGGAGCATTTCTTTTCCATGGTTTCATAACCAGTCCCTATTGACTTTACTCTTCCTATTATTCTTTTGTGATAAATGTAAGCCTCATCTGTGTCGGTTGTGAAACTACATCTTTTCACGATTCAGCTATACCCTCCATTTCAATAGTTTCTTTCTCCCCCTGAGTAAAATCACATGAGCTCAGTTCTTCTTCAGTTCCAACAAGAAATAATTTCCATTTTAAAGTTCTCCCAAAAAATCCATGTTTTCATAATGTTCCAGTATTGAAAACATTACTATGATTACATTTGATCATTCATTCAAACAGTCTGATCATAACCTTCTTAAATAAAATCCTTGAAATTATCTATCAATACAGATATAAATTCATTCTTTCTTCCGATGAACATCAGGAACGAAGATACCAAAATAAATACTTTGTAAAATCAAATTTGATATCACTTAGAAAAAAACATGATATACATTTCTAGGTAAATAATTTCCTCTATTTCATCCATCCTTGGCGCTATTCTTGTTTGAATAAATTTCACCAAAATTTTATATTCATGTTCTAAATCCTTAAAAAAATATTTTTGATGTGCATCAAATTGAATAGAAAATACACGATGCCTTTATAAGAATGTTCTTTATAATTAATCGATTTAAATTTTAAATGGAAAACTTCTTCATGTGGGAAGTTCAAAATTTTTGCAACCTTAGTAGAAGAAATAGAGAAATCCCTATCTTCGATACATGAAAAAATCATATCCTCTAAATCTACAAAAATAAACTAAACACTCTTATAAAATGAATTAAGTTCTAAATCATATAGAAATTCATATTTTATGTCATTGAAAGATATCTCAAGTCCATGAATTGATAGAGCTTGCATCAGGAGTAATTTTTTCTCGTTTAACCATTCGAGATCAATCACATATCCTTGAAGAATTGTTCCACTTAAAACTCTTTGATTTTTCAGATCAATTTCTTCTCCTTCTTAGAATATCTTGTTTTTAGTCATTTTAGATGATCTAAAAATCTAAGGCTTTCATCTTATAAGGTTTGGAAGGAAGAAGATTTAGGGTTAGGAAACATACGGTTTTTTTTGTAAAAAAGGGGTTGGAATATGAGGGGTTTGAAGGATGAACAATTTCTGACAAATGATACATGTCCTCATTTCCCATGTCACAGATTTTTATGAAAAAATTTAATAATTATGTGGCATAAATACATTTAAAATAACATAAATTAACTGAAATACCATAACATAAAAATAAGAAAATTAAATTGGATTTACAGAAATAAATAAAGTTTAAAATAAATTAAAATAAAATAAAAGTAAATAAAATAATCAATTAAAAATTAAATAAAACTAACACCACATTAATAAAATCAAAAAAATTAATGGGAAGTGGTTTAGTAAAAATATCAGCTAATTGATATTTACTGTTAATAAATTCTAAAGGAATATATTTTTTAAGGACATGATCTCTTAGAAAATGACATATAATATCAATATGCTTTGTTCTAGAATGACTTATTGGATTCTTTGAAATGTTTATAACACTTTTATTATCAAATAAAATAGCTATATTATAAAAATTAAGTACCAAGTCCATGAGATTGTTTTTCATCCACATCACTTGTGCACAACAACTTCCTTTAGATTCATGCTCTACATCAGCAGTTGATAGTGAAACTGAGTGTTGCTTCTTACTTGATCATGAAACAAATGATTTTCCTAAAAAGTGACAGGTTTTTGAAGTGATTTTTTTATCTAATGTAAATCTGCCAAAATCATCATCTGAATATGATAATAAATTAAAATCAGATGTTTTTTGATAAAGAAGAGATTGAACAACAGTTACTTTTAAATATCTAAAAATCCGTTTTACAATAGTAAGATGGGATTCATTTGGATTTGATGGAAATATAGCACAACGACATACTGAAAACATAATATCAGGTCCGCTAGCAGTTAGATATAGTAAAATTCCAATCATACCTATATATAACTTGTTATCCACTGGTTTTCTAGCTTCATACATGTCAAGTTTAATTTTATTACACATGGGAGTTAAATATGTCTTGCTGATCTCAAGACCAATATTTTTCAATAAATCAGTAATGTATTTAAATTGATTTAATAGATTTCCATAATTTTTCTGATAAATTTGAAGTCTTAAAAAGAAATTTAATTCTCCCACTATCCACATTTCAAATTAATTTTTCATATGTTTTGAAAATTCATAGCAAAGTTTTTTGTTTGTTGATCCAAAAATAACATCATCAACATAGATTTGAACTAACAATAAATTAGAACAAACTATTTTATTAAATAGTGTTGGGTTTTCCAAACCAATTATAAGACCATTTTTCAAAATAAATGAACATAATATTTCATACAAAGATCTAGGTGCTTGTTTAAGGCCATAGAGAGATTTAATAAGTTTAAAAAAATCTAGTTTTTAAGAATATTCAAAACAAGGATGCTTATCATCATTAACTTCCTCTATCAAATATCCTTTTAAAAAAGAAGATTTTACATCCATCTGATATAATTTAAATTTTATATGAGATGCATTGGACAAAATAATTCTAATGGCCTCTAGTCTATCTACAGGGGAAAATGTTTCATCATAATCTATACCTTCTTCTTGATTATACCCTTTAGCTACTAGTATAGCTTTGTTTCTATTTATAATTCCTTGATCAACTTATTTTTTAATAAAGACCAATTTAGTTCCTAGAACTAGATAATTCAATGGTCTATCCACTAATTTCCATACTTTGTTTCTTTTAAAATTATTTAGCTCTTATTTCATTTCAAGCATCCAAATTTTATCTTCTAATTATTCTTCAAAAGACCTAGGATATAAGTGAGATAGAAAAGTAGAAAATTTCCATAGATTTCATAAACATCATCTATTTTTTATTCGGATGTCTATATCTTCTATAAAAGTCTCCAAAGGGTGATTCTTCAGGATCCTAGAATTTCTAGGTAGAGAACTATTAGGATCATTGGTATCATGTTCTTTTGAACTAGACTAAATTTCACTTATATTTTCAAAATCATTTTCAAGTTATCCAGTCTCATATTGTTAGAAGAATCATTAGCTTCATCTGTTTGATCATTATCTTTATTACTAGGATTAGTTTCATCAAACTTCACATGAAATCATTCTTACAAAATCCTTGACTTCTTATTAAATACTCAATAAGCTTTAGATGTTTCAGAATATCCAAAGAATATTCATTCATCAGCTTTCGGATTGAACTTTCCAATATTATCCTTTGTGTTCATGATATATACCTTGCATCCAAAAACCTTAATGTAATATACTTACTATTTATTTTATTCCACTATTTATTAGGAATAATTTTGAAAATACATAGAATTAAAAATCTATTTATAATATAGCATGTTGTACTTACCACTTTTACCCAAAATTAGGTTGGAAGGATTTATTCATTTAGCTTTGTTCTAGCCATTTCTTGAATAGTTCTGTTATTTCTATCAAAAATTCCATTTTGTTGAATTGTTCTTGGTGAAAAGAAGGTGTGTCTAATACCCATATTTAAGAAAAAATAATTAAATTCATAATTCTAAAAATCTCCACCATGATCACTTCTTATTGAAATTATCCTAAAACCATTTTCAATTTCAACACGTTTATAAAAACATTCCAAAACCGAAAAAGATTCATTTTTGAGTTTTCGAAAATATACCCAAGTAAATATAAAATAATCATAAAAAAACATATGAATATAATTTATCATCCAAACATCCTATTATAGATGGTCCAAAAAAATCCCTATGAATAATTTCTAGGGACATTAAAGTAGAAATTTTGTTAATAGATTTGAAGGATGATTTGTGTTGCTTTCCATTTTAACATGCATTACAAAATATATCACTATCAAATTTGAGTCTAGTTAAATCTAAAACTAATTGTATCTTAGATTACTTATTTAAAGAAAAAATATTACAATGACCAAGTCTTCTATTCCAAATCCAAGACTCATTTATCTTAGATTTTTAAGAGTTCACTTTCTATTTACACAAATAATTTAATTCCAAAGAGTTTACATTGTCTATTCTAGGTTCTCTAAATTTATGTAAATTATCTAAATAATAATAATTACTAGAACCTTCAACATAGTATACATCATCATATATTTGAGAGATACTTATCAGATTTTTCTTTAATCCTTGTACATAAAGTACTTTATTAATTGAGACAGTATTTGGATCGCCAGTTGTTCTAAGTCCAATAATTTTTCCTTTTGAATTTTCACTAAAGTTGACTAGGCCTCCATCTATTTTAGTCAAAGTACATAAATTTGATGAAATTTCCACTCATATGTCTTGAAAACCCACTATCCACATACCATATATCTTTTCCACTTCTGTGGCCTGTTACATACAAGGTTAAATTAAAAAAAAAATTATACCCATATCTTTTTAGGTCCAGCAATTTTAGCTATCAATAATTTTGGAATCCAAACTAAAATATTTTTATCAACACTTTTATAATTAAAACTAGATAACACTTGGGAATAATGATCATGTTCGACACCACATAATTGAGTTTTTCTTAAACAAGAATCATTAACATAATGTCCTTTAATACCATAATAAAAACATTCAACAATAGACATTATTTTGCTGTTATAACCATGAACAAACTTTTTTTATACAGTTTGGGTTTTTAACCCTTACTACCTATACCAAATCTTTTCTTTTTAATTGCATTTTTAACAAGAATTTAATTTAGTATATTTTCTCCTTTTGTAAAGATAATAGCATCAATTTTATAAGATTTTACATCCTCCTGTAGTTTTTTAATTTAATTTTTGTGGTCAATACAGTTTGTAGTAGATGAACTAAATTTGTCAATTAACACATTATGTTGTTTAAGTAAAGTATCCCTTTCTTACAAAAAAATATTATGAATATTTTTTTAATGATTTTTTCTTCTTCAATAGTTAGTCATATATTTCTTCTAGCATAGTAAAGTAAGCAGTCATTTTATCATTTGAGTAAATAGAATCAAAATCAAATGAATAGTCGGATTGTACCATCTCTTCATCAGCCATAAATCACATATTAGATTTCAGATTAGATTCTTCCTTCCTTTTATCAGAGATTGATGAGCTGATAGAGTCTTCAGAAACACTCCAAGTAGACTTCATAGATATTTTTTCATTCTTCTCATATTAATAATTCTTCTGATATTTCCTTTATATATTTATCTTCTATCATTTCAATTGAGGACAATCAGGTATTATATGACTCTATTTTTTTGCATTCATAACATCTTACTTACCTTGAGTATCTCTCATCCTTTTTAGGGTTCTTTTGAATCCATTATTCTAACTATAAATTTTATAAATTTTCTAGATAATTGATCCAGCTCAGTTTCTGAGTAAGATGAGTCTGAATTTATTTCTTCATGTTTTAGTTTTCTGTTTTTCTTTTGGGATAAAACTTTTATATAATGTTATCCTTTTTTACTAGGAAATTGTGATCTTAACCTTCATCTTCTATTTCAGCTTCATACATCATTAAAGTTCCAATCCAGTATCTCATTTTTAGATTCATGACAGGTTCTTATTGAAGGATTATAGGAGGAATTCCATTCCACTTCATAGGTAGAAGTCTTAGAACATTCAAATATTGATCAGACCGGTAGGTAGGGTCACCTAAAGATGTTATATTATTAATAATTTCTCTCATCCTTCCATTCATTCATGTGATGATCTTTTAATCATACATTCTGAAAGTATCAAATGTTAATTTTACTGTAGCATATCTAATATTTCTAACATTATCATTACCTTCATAGGCTATTGAAATTATCTACCACATTTCATAGGCTATTGGGAATTGCGATACACAGTTGAATTCATCTCGCCCAAGACCACAAATAATGGAATTTATTGCTTTCAAATTCATATCATACTCATCCTATATAGCAGTAGACCAAGTTACAGGTTTTTCAAAATTGTGAAAGGAGTATTAATCTTTGAGTATACTCTAAATCCAAAAAAATTTATATAGATTATCATTCATGACTTCCAGCATCTAGAATTATCACTGTTTAAATATGGAGCATAAACCATTAACATTCCTTCCATGAGATTCTCCATTTGCATTACAAATATATATCTTATGACTTTATCTTGTTATAGATATGTTTAAAAGATCAACCTCTGATACCAAATGGTAGGGCAGAATTGCTATAGTGATAACACAATAGGGGAGGGGTGAATTTTGTCCTTTAATTTTTTCACCATTATATCGATTCACATCAACAATAGATAGAGCTAGAGACATTTTTGTATGATAGTATATACGTAAGATATGAACAAAAAAAAGAATATCAATTTATAGTGGTTTGGGTAATGAAGATCCCCTAGTCTACTCTACCAATCACCATCTTAGTGGTATTAGTGAATTTCACTAGTAAGGTCCTCATATCATAAGACCGGTCCACAACTGAGTGCAGGAAGCTGTCACCCTTACAAAAAAATTCTCAAAAAATAGTGCCTTATGGTTCTTTTACAGGGATCCAATAAAACCATCACTTAATGCAAGAAGATGACACTCCACCATAACTCAATACAAGTAGACAAAACACATGATATATAAGATGTATTTTGATGAGAAATATATATAGCTCTTAGTTGCAGCAGCACGAAACTGACAGAAGATAGATCTTTGAACTTCAGATGAAAATAAATATTGAAATATATTTAAAGAGATCTGGTTGCATAAGTGATATTCATTTTAAAAAATAGAAACAAAAAAGAGAATAATGCTTCCAGGATTAAACATGTATATCTGCAAAATGTAGTGCTTGTTTATGAGATATTTGATCCCTGTAAAACTGTTAACAATTTTCATAGGAAGAATTCATTGAATAAAATTTTCACAGATGTCAAAAAGGTATTCCCAGATTCAGGGATTTTTCAAATGATACTTAGAGAGATATATAATGATAAATCTATAGAACAGTTTCATATCTACAATAGATACCAGATAAATCGAGTGAATTCAAATTCAATGAATACAGCCCTGCGTAAACATAACATCCATTAATAATAGGAGTAAAAATCTCTATTATAAACAAATCATTAAATCATTTAAAATGAGCCTTGAATCATGATTTAAATAGCCCTGACATTCTGCAATGACTGTTAAAAAAAATTATAATAATGGCGTAAAGTTAAATTTCCGACTCTGAAAATTCTAACGTAAGGTTCCTTCATAAAATGATAAAATAACAAATGTAGGGTTCAACTTCATAAGGTAGGGTTGATGATCCATACGTTTATCCACTTCTGTATAGATATATAAGCATAACATTGATTATCCATTCGACCACTTTTCCCAACCATAATGTTGACAATGTAGGTTGATAAAAAAAATTAGGTTGATGATCTATACGTTTGTAAAGTTCCATACTTATGTAGGGTTTTCTAACAATACATTTTCTTTCTAGCAAACTTATGTTTCTTATCCAAATGTAATTTTCCATAACCATATGTTTCTTCAAATGTATGTTTGGTTAACCATACATGCTGATACTTCAATATAAATTAAAGGTATATTCCATACGTTACATTCTTCGACGTGTTGAATAAATAGTAATTCTAGTAAATGACAAATGGTGAATAGTGTTTCCAGAATACACTTAAGAGAATTTCAAACACTTTATAGAATATTTCTCACCAATAAATATTTGAATAATATTTCAAGATAATAATTATAAATAATATAAATTTTCTGAAATACACACAAAATAAAATCTTTAGTATAATAAACAATGGTATTTGTGAGCATCAAAATAATTAATATTTATATATCATTGTTGAGATAGTATATTCCCAAAAAAACATTTATCAGTTAATTACACAAACCATAGGAAATTATTGTATAACTAATTTTTATAAAAGTACATGTGAATGTTCATTTTTATGATCTTTAAGATCTATGTGAATTTTAAAATCAACATAAAATCCATAATGAAAATAAATGTGGGTCTATAAAGCTAATAAAAGAATCACTTGATCTAGAAATTAATTCATAAAATAGTCTTTCCTAGTCACTATATTGATATTTCTATAATCAATGAACATCATTCATTTTTTTGGTAGGTTAGTATGGAAAACAACCAAAATTTATTTTTAGAAATTTTGAAGCCACTCTTTTTAGGAATAACTTCAATAAGAATAACCCATTGGATATAAAATATGTGAAAACTAATTCCTTATACAAAAAATATATTAAATTAATTATTATTAACTTATAAAAGTTATGGGTTCAATATTCTTTGAAACTTTATCAACGTTTTTTAATTTTCCTCTAACAAAATTAAATGCATGCGAACTGAAGGAATGATTCCTATTTAATAAGTTAATGACCATACCATGTATCTCTTATAACAACCCTTCTCTTTGTATTTCATTAATACATGAAATATTACATAAAATTACACATAATACGACCCAAAATACAAAGAAATGTAGTTTATTTGTGAATTAGGTTCATAGAATAACATCTTGAACATGGGATATAACAACATTATTTAAAACATAATTAACAACTTTCTAAAATTAAATGTCTTTTTCAAACTATAAGGGATAACCTGGGAAAAAATATAAGAAATGGATGAGATATAAATCTCAGTATAGGAATAAACAAGGCATAAGGTGATAAATCTTAGAAAAAAGACTTATCAATGGCGGATGGAAAGAGCAGGGATCATAAAAATTAACAATGATACATGATTGAACAAGACAATCCTAAAATGTGAAATTGGGAAACAACTTAAAACATTTCATCATGAACATAGGTCAATGATAAACCACAAAAAATCATAGTAGGAAAAGTATCATAAAGAAATCTGGTTCAATCCTTAACCAAATATGACATATGATGATACTAAACAATACCCAATGCATTGGATCACTATATAATTCTGGGTTCACCCATCACATTCATTTCATTCTCATTCATAAGTGTGCCACATAGATCATAAAAAATGGACTCATTCATCATAAGGATTTATATCATGATCAAGGACTGTGGAATAAAAAAAATGTAAATCCCTTATCAAAATTATAACTTCATAAAGGTGATTACCATTTATAATAAATGTGTAAAATATTCACTACACAATTGGTTTGGCATGAACAATCATGTCACAATTTATGAAGTATAATGACGTCACTTAATGAATCATAAAATGGGTTGATGATAGAGAGATGTGTATCTCATCTTATATAAATAAAATGGAAAGTAATATGGACCTTGAAATATATATCCCAACATTATAAATTAGAAATGAAAGGAATAAGTAATGAAAAAACAAGAATAAAAAAAATAATCCTAACTATATTTTGGCATGGTAATGGGTGTACATAAAGTATCATGGGAGGTTTAATGAGTGTTAAATAGGGATCTAATAATTTATAAATTCTATGGAAATTAATGGTAACATGGGAGAACATATCCCAATATAAGAAATTGGAATATAAGTTATATAACACAAAATAAGTGCTTCCATGAAAATTATAAGGGAGAAATCCCTTACTAAATTTCAACATAGTAATGGGTGTACATAAAAGATCATGGAAGGATTAATGAGAGTGAAATGAATCAATAATTATATATTAATCACATAGAACATAATGGGGATATGTATGAACATATACCAACATAAGGAAAAAGGAAATTTATAGACTTTACAATTAGAAGTTATTGATAAAAGGAGGAGAGTCGAAGATCCCTTAAAAAATTTCGGCATAGTAACATCTTAGATATAGATCAAAATTAAAGAGGATCAATGATATATCATTATAAAATATCAATTGTTCAGATAGGGGATGTTTATAAATAAAATAAATTATAGACAATTAAAACTATGAAGAAAAATTCTAAAGAAGGTGCTTGAATTAAAATTAGGAGAGAAAGGCCCATTACTCGAGTGTATGACTCCAAAAACATGGAAGGGGATTATTGAGAGCTTGGGGGAGCCTTTATTGGACTCTAGATATTGGAGAGAATATTATGGACTTTCTATAGGAAATTTTATTGAAGAAAATTGGGATCTTGGGTGGGTTTATAAATGAAATGAGGGGGATATTTATTATTATTTAGGTTTTGGACACTACATAATATAAAATTTACCTTGTTATGAATTTATTAAAATATTTACCTTGGTGATGTGGAGGTGAGTCACACTCCTAAATAAATTATTTCAAAGACTTAAAGTATATTAATATTTTTGGAGGTTCCATAATGGCCCTATAAAATTAATAAAATAAACATAATATCAAATTATTTTAAAGTAAAAACAATATATTTGGTCTTGGATATCACTTTATTGTATTATTTACATCAATTTTCAGTCATTATGATGTCATAAAGCACACTATACATTTCAATGGTATTTATTTTTTACCCAAAATTTCATATATCATAGAAAATTTAAAAAAAAGTCATCGTTGGATAATTTTTGAATTATAAATAAAAAATAATATTAATTTTATCAAAATAAGTTCCTAAATATATAAAATGTCACTTTTAAAATAGAATCAATATTTTTTTAGGAATGTTGGATTTGTTTAAAATTACAAGTTTTTGAACCATAATAAACATTGCATTTGACTTCATAAAAATTATATGATAATTTATATTTAATAAAATTTATTTAATAATAATATTTTATTTAAATATTATTTATTTAATAAATCAATTAATTCAACAAAAATAAATTCCTTAATTGAATTTGAATTTTATCCAAAACAAATTGTATTTTATTGTATCAAAATATAATTTTTATCAAACTAATTACATAATAAATTATAAAGTAAAAACAATAGGGAATAAATATAATAATTATTTTAATGAAAATAAAATATAAATATTAGGGTTACGATGTATCTATTTTTTTATTAATTTATTTTTAACCTTAATTAACCTATTTAACTTTTACCATGGCAATTAATATTTAATACATTTAATATTTATATTGTACCAAAAATTATTTTGAACTTATTACCTAATATTTATTTTGAAGATTAAAAATATGGAATCAATTTATTCAGAATAAATTCATAATGTTTGATGAATTTAATTTTATATAAAACCCACAAACATAATGAAAAACTGGTTTTCGAAAAAATACGTTTCCATTAAGGAAAATATGATTTCAAATAAACATAATAAATATCATTCTTATTTATATGAATTTCAATTAATAAATATAGATATAATATCTAAACATTTCATTCATATTCATTAACAAGAATGTTTTTTAAATTAATTTAAATGTAGATATAACCTAAAATTTAAAACTGTTTTCAGAAAAAAAAAATCGTTTTTTTATAAAAAAATATACTTATACTAAAATCCAGTATAAAAATTATTAAAAAGAAATTAATTTAATTAAATATATCTAAATAAAACTTATTTTACTTTAAAATAAAATTAAAATAATAATTTCGAATTTATAAAAATTAATATATTATTGTAAATGACAATTTTACATAAAAATGATATTTTTCAATATGCACTGAAAAATATATATTTTAAAAATATTTTAAAATCAACTTAAGTTAATGTTTATATATTGTGGTCCAAATAAGAGTTTTTTTCATCAAATACTATTTCTAAATGTTCTATAAAATAATTATAATAGTTTTGATAAAAATTAAATAAAATCATTTTTAAAGAAAATATATTTTGATGAACCAAAAGGAATTACCAAAATTTTATTTATTATTTATAAAGAGTTAATAAATTTATTTAGGACCAAACACCCACCCACCCACCCACACACATATATATATTTCATAATTTAGTTAATACTACACATATCCAATGATATAATGGAATGGTCGAAATGGCCATATTTAAATCATCATTGTTTGAATTGCATACGCTATTGAACGTTTTTTTCTCTTTTAAAAACTCAATGTGTTACATTCTTACCCCCTTAATAAATTGAGTCCTCATAATTTAAACTTGGAATTGTTAAGAAATTATTTTGTACACCTAAAAATATCTTTATTGTAAAACCAAATAAAAAAGGGTTAATAAAACATCCACATGAAAATAAAGAATGGTATGTACAAAGTCCATCACACAACTATGTTTCCAATTAAGAGAACATTTATGGGTAGAAAACAAGTAGACATAGAATGGAAAATTAATAGAAAATAAAAGATATAAAGTGATGGATAACATTTTTTGGAGTAATTTAATGACAAAAAAACCATGAATTTGTGATGGACAAAATGGACATCAATTCATCGAAAATGATCTTAATTTGAAAACAATTTCATGATGAGATTATTTTATCAGGGTTAAGAAATTTCATTGAAATATGAATTAGGATCATTAAAAAATATAATTTAGTGAAATTTATAATTTATCTTTAATCAAATTTAATTACAATCACATATTTTCCCCAAACCATGAGAACTCAAAAACTAATTTTATTCCTGATGCAATATAATAAAATTCTAACAGAACACATAATCCACCAAAGAATAAAAATCTATACCACTTTTATTTACTAAATACAAAATGGTTATCATAAAGTAATATGATATAAAAAAATGAAAAATTCACAATACTTTAATCTCAAAAATGTAAAAAAATAATAACTAAGGTTTAGCATAAATCATTCCATAAGTAAATACCCATATATAACACTAATAAGCACAAAATTAAATAATTTTTTTTACCTCAAAATTTGTCTCATACACTTCAACTTAAAACACCAAAAACATAATATAATCCTTCTAACATAATATAAATGTATATATGTACCTTAACCAAATAAGACACCTCATTAAATATCTTTAATCACCTCAAAATAAAAATTATTTGATCCTATAATATGTTTCAAAAAATATCATTCTATACTACAATCAAATAAATCATCAAAAGTCGTGTCAATACTTCTGAAAATATTTAGCCTTAGAGATATCATCCTGATAATTTTTATTTCCAACGTCAATCAACTATTAATGGTTATATATCCCTAAATCATGAGCTTTATAAAATATCATATTATCATTAAATCACTTTTATAAGTTATCAACACCATTCAAAATAAATTTCAATCCCATAAAAAAAAAGAAATATTAAAAAAAACATATACGTTTTAGGATTCTTATATCCATAATGTCATTGATATAATACTTTTACAACATAAATCTAAAATACCCATATAAAAACTTTTTATTCTTTAAACATCAACAATTTCTATAGAATGTGTCCTTCCTTAGACCCAAAAATTTCATATATAAATTCTTTCTATAGATTATTCATCCTATTCATTGTAATTTCATAGAAACGAAGGGTGATTTATTATATAGATACTTCATTCATTCTCCCAACAATTTATATTGGATTTATAAGACGAAAAATATTCCATAACATTGATAACATCAAATTACACTAAAGGAAGGATGGTAATATTTTTAAGAAAAACATTCCTAGAAACATTAACATGTTATACATAGTCATATATGATTTTTTGATGATTTCAAATAATTTTGGATGGTGACTCGATGTTTGTGGAAAGCATAAAAGAATTTTCATAGGGAATGGATTGAAATAAACCATGACATAAAATACTTTGGAGTAGAGGATACATGTAATTTAGTCATCATGATCCATCTCAACATTGGAATTGCCTTGTTTTAATATTCATTGATATTATCGATGCTCATCATGCTTCTCAGACCTTGTAATATAGAATTTGAATGGATAACACTCAACTTCTTTACATTTACGATATAGAATTGTATTGGTCACTTTATATAGAACATTATTTTTATCCATCACATTATCAATTGTTCCTTGTAAATTGGATACCTTATGCCCCATATTCCTACATTTATAACTTCTCCCAATACCTTTGTGAAACTTCCCTTTTTGTCTCCTTCCACACCTATTTGAGAAATAAAATTGGGTCTTCTTTCCATTATCAACTTTAATAGATGAACATCCTTGAGATTTTATCTTCCTCTACATTGACTTATTGGGAATTCTAAAAAGTTCCAGTTGTTAAATTATATTTTTGTTTGTTTGTTTGGAATAATAAAAATATATCCTACTTGAGCTCCCATCTGATTGGGAGTCCCAATTTCATAGTAATCACATTGTCCTGCACATTGTATGTTTACAAGGTTTCTCTTATTTTTGTAAATTTGGTAGAATAAAGGGGAAGAATTAAAGATGATTAATTTTAAACTATTAAACACATAAAGGGGAATACAATTAAATTAATGGGATAACATATAAATTAAATATATTTTCTTAACTTATGAATTTCATTGCTTAAATATATTTTATACATGATATATTTCCTATTGTATATTCTTATGGGCATTTTTTCTTTAATTAATAATGGCATTTATTGAGATTATACATTTTCCAAGGAAAAACCCTTGATAGTGTCCAACCGGGTGCACATTAAGGCCCATTATCGAGTACTACGTTACCCCAAGTCAGACGTTGGACACCTTGTTGGAGTTTTTTCCCCAAGGTACTTCTATTTCAGAACCACATCCACTTATAGTATTTAGAGAGGTATGTATTTTATTGAAAAACCAATTACACTATACTTACTAAAATTTAGGTATGTTTTCTTATACATAGCCTTATCCCTAAGTATTTATTTATAGTTTTATAATCCTAATCCTAAAAAATAATTAAGCTTTTAATATGATACCAATTATTACAACCCTACTCTTTATTTAGATTTAACACATGATTTATTACATAAAATTACACTTAATTAAACAAAAGTTATAATAAAGTCTAGTGTATTTTGGATTTTGGTACATTTCATAATAGCTTGAACATGTGATACAACAATGTTATTTAAAACAACCTTAACATGCTTCTAAAATTTGATATATTTTTAAAACTTCATGGGATAATCTGGTGGATAACATAAAAAAAGGTTGAGATATAAATCCTAGTATGGTAATAAACATGGAATAAGGTGATACATGTTATATTTTATAAATATCAATGGGTCATGTAATGTGTATAAATCATAAACATGAATAATGAGACAATATTTAACATGATAATCATTAAATGGAAATTGTGGCAACAACTTAAAAAATGGCATCATAAACATTGGACAAGGATAAACCACCAAATAATAATGTTGTAAAATTCCCCATAATGGAATCAGGTTCACGCATTGTCCCATATTGATGTATCATGATACTAAACATTACCTGATGCATAGGAGCACTATATAATATTTGGAACACCTATCACATTCATTTCATTATAATTATTGAGTGTGCCACATATATCATACAACATGGATTAATTAATCATAATGATTTATTCAATGATGAACGAATGTTGAATAAACACATTTAAATCCAAAATCATTGTATATTTTCATAAATATGAACAACCATTATAGGAAATGGGTACGGTGTTCACTACACAATTAGGTTGACATGAAATATTGTGGCGAAATATCTATAGCATAATGGTGTCACATAAAGAATCATAAAATGGATTGATTAAGGTGAAAGGGGTCTATCATCACATAAAAATAAAATGGTTATTAGTAGAGAAATTTTAGGATATATCTCAACATTTAAATTATAAATAAAATTAATAATGTTATGAAGAAACCTAAATAATGAAAATAATACAAACTATATTTGGGCAAGGTAATTGGTGTACATAAAAGAAAATGGGAGGATTAATGAGAGTCAAAGTGGGGTCTTATAATTTAAACCTTAAATCAAATGTAATGGTAACACTTTAGAACATACCCAAATACAATCAATTGTAATTTACGATACATAACATAAATGAAGTGATTGAATGGAATGAGAAGAGAGAAATCCCATACTAAATTTCAATATGGTAACGAGTGTACATAATGGATCATGGATGGATTAATGAAAGTTAATTAAAGATATAATTATTTATAAATCAAATGGATAGTAAGGAGGAAATTTAAGAACATATCTCAACCTAATAAATAAGTAAATTTAGATTCATTACAAAATAAGTGTTTGATAAAAAGCGGAGAGTGGAAGATCCCTAACAAAATTTTGTTACAGTAATGTATTAAGTAAAGGTAAAAATGATAGAGGATAAATGATATATAATTAAAATAAAATAAATTGTATATTAATGGGATTTTTAAAAATAAAATACATTATAAAAAATTTAAATTTGGAAGATAAATCCCAAAGAAGGTGCTTGAATTGAAAGAAGGAGATGCAGGTCCCTTACTTGAGTGTGTGACTCAAAAAACATGGGAGGGGATTCAGGATAGATCGAGGGTGTATTGGGAGGAATATATACAGTGTATAGAAGAGTATTTATGTGCTCTAATGAATTTTAGTGAAGATAAATGGAAGATCAGAAAGGTTTATGTAGACAATAAGGGGGATTTATTTATTATTTAGCTAATGGTCAATAAATAATAAAATAACAAAAACAATAGATGTTACCATTGTTTTTGAACATGTTTTATACCAAATTATAGTGCTAATAATTATTTTATAAGTATAATGGCCGAATATATTAAAATATTACCAATTTTGATGTGGAGGCGAGTCATACTCTTAAAGAAATGGTTTTAAAAACATAATATATATTAATAGTATTGGAGGATTCAAAAAGTCCTTATAAAATAAATAAAATAAATGTAAGATCACATTAATTTAAATAAAAAAAGTATTTGGTCATGGTAACACTTTATAGAATTTATTATATCTTTTTTTGGTCATTATGATGTTATAAAACACATCGTACATTTATAGGGTATTATATTTTCAGCCTAAAATTTGACTGTCTCAAAAAATTATAAAAAACTCACCATTTCATATTTTTGAAGTTATGAATCCAAAAATAATAATTATTTTATAAAAATAATTATATATATATATATATATATTTAATTGAAAAATAGAATCTAAATTTATTAAGGAATACAAGGGTTTTGAGAATAACAGTTTTCAAACCCTTATAAACATTACATTTGACTTCATAAAAATTATATGATAAATTATATTTAATAATATTTATTTAATAATAATATTCCAATTAAATAATATTTAATTAAAAAATAAATTAATTTATCAAAATAAATTTCTTAATTGAAATTGAATATTACCTAAAACAATTTCTGTTTTATTTTATCAAAATATATTTTTAATAAAACTAATTACTAAATAAATTATAAATTAAAAATAATAAAGAATAAATATAATAATTATTTTAATGAAAAATAAATATAAATATTAGTATTTCATTGAATCTATTTTTTGTAAAAAAAAATTACCCTTAAATAACCTATTTTGTTTACTACAGTAATTAATATTTACTACATTTACTTTTCATTTTGTACAAAAAATTAGGTTAAATAATTACCTAAGAGTAATTCTGATTCTTCCAAATACGAAATCCATTTTATCAAAATAGATTTCAAGTTGTAGAAGAATATAATTTTATATAAACCCCACAAACATGATGAAAATAGTTTTTCCAAAAAAATACATTTCTTTTAAGGTAAAGATGATTTCACATCAACACTATAAATATTATTATTACTTATATGAATTTAAATTAACATATATACATATATAATGTAAAAATTTAATTTATATAATTTCTCAAATTAATTTTTTTTGATTAATTAAAATGGAGATACATTATGAATTTTAAAATAGTTTTCAGAAAAATGCGTTTTTAATCCTAAAAATAAACTTATTCTAAAATCATGTACAATGATGATTGGAAAGTTCATAATTGAACTAAATATTGATAAATAATACTAATTTTACATTAAAATTAAATTAAAATTATAAGTTTATTTTTAAATAAATTAATTTATCAAAATAAATGACAATTTTATATAAAAACATTATTTTTCAATATTCACTGAAAAATCTATATTTTTTAAAATTAGAATTTTTTCACCTTAAGTTAATTTTTACATGATGTTTTCAAAATTAGAGTTTATTTAATGAAATAATAGTTCTAAATGTTCTATAAAATAAGTATAATATTTTTTTATAAAAATATATTAAAATTGTTTTTGAAAAAAACATATTTTTGAGAACAAATATTCATGGAAAAAATTAATAAATTATTTAAAAAGAGTTTATAAATATATTTTATACAAAAAAACACACACACACACAAATATATATATACATATATCATAAATAAGTTAATACAACACATATGAAATGATCTAATGGAAAGGTTGAAATGGTAATGTTTAAATCATCATTGTTTCTATTGCATACACTAATGAACATAGTTTTCTATTTTAAAATCCCATGGTGTTACATATCTTATTTATTATAATATATCATGAAATATTATTATCATGATCATTGGAAAAATATTTATAAATGATAATAATTAATTCCACATTTTCTCATAAAATGAATATTTGATACTTTTGGGCAGTGATTTTAGTTATAAATTATGTGTAAAAATTTCAATGTTTAAAGAATATTTATGTGATTTTGAAAAAAAATAAGATCCTAATTCATTACCCCAAATAGTTTGTTTTAGATTAAAGTTGTGTATATTTGGATGTCTAGTGGTCTATTTAATGGTGTGATTTTCAAGATATTTTTCAATTTTTGAGAAACATGCATGATCTGAATTTTCTGCATTATTATAAACAATTTTAAACACCCGAAAATTGTTTTACAGGAAAATGTATCATTATCTTCATGGGAACAACAATAATATAAAAAATTATTCAATGATCCAATATTTTTCTTAATAACTGCTAGCTCAACTAGGTAAAATACCCTAATGGGTGGGTGAATCATGGTATGAATGATTAAAAAACGGCCCCTTTATATCATTTTCCAAATTAAAAAACACAAAATTATCTCCCATTCCCATAGAAATTTATGAATATAAATATAAGAATTCCTGAGACACAAAAATTATAAAGGGCTCACCATGACTAGGATACTTAAAAGGAGTATATAGTGACAATGTGCCGATGCACAAAATCTATTAAGGCTCACTACCAAAATGAGTTTCAAGATAGAACACTTCTATGCTAAGGATCTGTGCCTTTACAATTTTTAGGGGAAACTCAATTCTTCCCATGGGTCACTTCATCAATCACTCTTTCAATGGATCTCTATCGGTGGAAAGGATCACCTTTTTCTTATTCATTTTCTCACTTCTCTAAAAAGAATCGAAAAATATTTTATGGACAAGTAGGTCCCTTAATTATCAATAAAAAGATCCAAAATTATAGGTAGATTCTATATTGGGTTTGTAGATTCACCCACTTGATGAATACCACTTTAACATAGTTGTACTAGTAAATTGGTCTGGAATACATCCACGACGCTCAATACCATTGCGAAGCTCACAAAACCTTCTTGAAACTGCCTAATTCTTCTGAGGTAATTCTTCCATTGAGAACCCCAAAAATTTTGATAATCTCAACTATTTAGTGAATATCAACTAGCCTTTTCCAATCAACCTTGTTTTTCGAATCTCAAACACTTTTGAAAATACTATTTATCCTCCTCAAAACTCATTACATTCAGCCATCATTTTATAGACTTTGTAAACTTAAAAACATTCATGATGCTCAAAAATTTCAGTCGACATTCATTGTCTTTGGAAAATTCCTATATTTGAAAACTTTTTCTCAAGAAAAAACTTTTCGAACCACCTTCATAAATTCAGAGCCTACAGATTCTCGTTAAGGCTTGCTTGCTTTTTTGAGGGGGGTGGAGAAATGTTTATAAGTGTTTCCTCCCACTATAGATAGTTATATCCTCATTATCACCTTTTCATGAATCTCACCTATACTATCTATGAATCACCCTATTTTTTTATGCTATGAGGAAATTTCACCATGCACACAACTACTCATAGTCACAGAGATTAAAGTCAACTCTTCGTGCATTCACGATGCACCAAACCTTCATGAAACCCAGCCTTTGTGACATAGAATTATTTTGAAAATATCTTTAACATTTTGAATCACCAGTCTTTGGTAAATTCATTCGTTTTCAATGTTTTTACAAGGCATACATAGAAATCAATCCTTCACAATGATTTACCCATCCTCTAAATTTCGGACACCTAAAATTTTGAAAACACTAGAGACATCATCACCATGTAAATGAAACTTTCTGTACCACCTCCAGATAATCCATTCAATTATATTAGATATTTTTCAACATACCTTAACAATAATATATTTGGAACTCCACAAATGACCATGGAAAAATTATTTTCAACAAACATAATCAATCCACAAACACTACAATGTTACCTTTTGGTATTTTTCCCAAAAATCTCCCCCTTTGGGTTTGTTGACTAGTCTTCATATTTTGAAACCTCATTAATGATTATTCCATATTATATTAAAAAATTTGAATTTCAATTCATATAGAGATCTAGGGTATACTCATCACATATTCTATGACCACATGATCCTTGATTGGTGTGAGAAACAATAGTAACATAAAAATTTCATCAATGAGTCAATTCATTCTAAAACCACTTGACTGCTTTCATAATGAACCCCATATGTCATTATATATAACCTCTCATCGATCATCTTTAGCATAGTTATATTTTTAAAACTCTTCCTACATCTATTCTCACCCTATCATCTTATCCATCTATTTTAACTAAAACATTTTCTACCCCATTTATAGCCACAAATTCTACTCATTTTTCAACTAACCTTAAACATAACTTATTTGTGGTCTTCTGTAGGGTAAAGCACCCAGGTCAACTCCTCCAATGGCCCGAATCCCTTCATTTTTTATTGATTTTTGATAATACATCTTTCAAGGGGTGAGTTGGAACCCTTACAAGACCCATACGCGTAAGTATTACATGGCCCATAGGCCTTAGAGGAATTCATTTGCCTGTAGGCTTCAAACATTACATACAACCCAGACTAACTACATAGAACTGCTTCTCCCCTGTATCTTCATCCTGAAATCTGCTCTCCAACATCGCATGGATGTTTGGATAGGCATTCCCATGCATGCACAGGCTTTTCCCAATTGCTGGTGACATACCCTCTCATTCTTGCAATCGGTTAAGCTTCTGTTGTGGTGAAATATCCTTTCTTATCCTCCTTGTAGAGCTTGTTCCTCATAGGTTTTCTAGTTTGAATCTGCCCATAAGGTTACCTGAAGTCCTTGAGGTGGCCCAAAGGCCTTACTGGACCGATGGGCTGGGTGGCCTGAAGGCCTTAATGGACTCGGGGACCAAGAACCCAGGCCAAAACATTAAAATAAACACACCACAACTCATGGAGAGGGGTACCATATCCAGAATTTTTAAAGTACAGAGAGTTGAATAAAATCCATCATCCAGTCGATGACATTCAGAATATTTTTTTGTTAAAGTCATTTTTTAGATTTTCAAAAACCATTAGTTATATAGTCACATATTGAAACTTCACAAGAAAGTTCTCTATCATCTCTTTGAAAAAATGATACTCGATTTAAAAGTTCTTTGTCCTTGAGTAATGGACTAGAACTACTAGAAAAACAGGTATTTGCGATGGGTCATTTGCGACGGGATCCCGTCGCAAATGGCTTTTTGCGACGAGGTCCCGTCGCAAATGACCCGTTGCTGAAAACGGTGTCGCAATAACATTTTTTTGCGACGGGCCCATCGCTAAAGCCCTTTTCCGCGACGGGGTGAATCCCCGTCGCAACTAGTACTCCGTATATTTGTAAAAAAATAGTTACGACGGGCCCCGTCGCAACTAGTTTTTTACAAATAAAAAAATAATAATACTATTTGCGACGGGAATAGTATCCCTTCGCAAATACTATAAAAAAAATAAATTGTTAATAAATTATTTTAATTAATATAATAATAATCCAATTATAATTCAAAAATAAAAAATAATAAAATATTAATAAATGATTTTAATTAATATAATAATAGAATTATAATTCACAAATAAAAATAATAAATTATTTTATTTAATATAATAATAATAGAATTATAATTCAAAAATAAAAAATAATAGAATATTAATAAATATTTTATAATGAGACAGAAACTACGAATAGAAAAAAAATTATATTTTGATTTCACAAATTTTATAACATAAATACAAACTCTAATCTGAAGGAGGGGGGAGGGGGGAATTGCAGATGGTGGTGGAGGAAACTCCATCCCTAAAGCATGAGTGATTCGGTGCATGTACTCCATCTGCTCCTGATGCTGCTGCTGCCACCGACTCGTCTGCTCCTCGTACAGCTACTGCTGGCGTCGATGCTCCTCCTCATGCTGCTGACGCATCTGCTCCTACTCCTGTCGGAGACTCTCTATCAGTGTAGTCTGAGATCACAATTGATCCTCATACTGTGTAGCAGAAGAAGATGCACGAGCTCCTCTCGAGCTGGACGCCGACATCGCAGCACTGCCATAATAATCTCCGGGAGTCAGTCGAGAGATGATACCAACTACCCGGCCCTTCTCGAAGGCATACTGGGTGGCCTGCATCCATGCCACCTCATCAAAATGACGTCCAGTGGTCTGATCTGATGACTCAGCCTGACTCTCAGGCCGGGCCTGTGACGCGGCGGCCTCATACGACTCCTGTAGTTGCAATTTAAAATTAAAATTGTGAATATATTATATACAGATAATTTTTAAACTTGAAAACAAATAATACTAAGCACGATGTGATACTGAAGATCACCTCTGAGCTCCTCAGTAGCAAGATCACTATACATCCTCCGATACACGTCGTACTCCGTAATATCGGGGTGCTCGACAGCCTATAAGAATAAAAAATAAACTGTTAATATTTATAGTTATATAAAATATTTATAAATAATCTACATACCAGATGTTGTCTATGAGTACTGAAAGAACGACTCCTAGCTCGATGAGTCACCTCATGTCTCCCCCGATTCTGCCTCCCCACCGATGATCTCCTCTGAAAGGCACCACTAAACCAGTGCACACATAATCCATCCCATACATGGGGTGAAATGTACTCTTGTCGGTGTGCTCTATATGAGTTGTCAAAATCTGACACTCCTGCTTTCTTCATCGCAGCTTTTCTTAAATTGTGCAAAAACTGACGAAGGCGATCACACATGTCCACCTCCCATGCCTCGTGGATGGCGTCACGCATGGTATCCTCGATCGGATACCATAAACCCTACAAATAAATCAAAATATCAAGCTAGAAATGAAATAATTTTCAAAATAAAAATTATTTATTTACGTACGTACCAACCAATGGCCGAACATGGCCTGCTGCACATCAATGGGAATCTCCTCCCATGTGGTCCACGGCTGAGAGAAATAGTTGCGTAAAATAGCGCTGCCCTGTCCGACTGCTATATGCGGAAAACTGTAAAAATAATAAACATTTATTATGTGAATAGATTAATGAAATCTTAGTCAAATCGACGGGTTATCACACAGTTTATCACACCTCTGTGTGCGTGGATCAAACCCAAGACGTGGACGTCGCACGGGGATGGGGTCAGGAATCATCAATCGTGCAAGACCGCGCCCCCTCCGCGTACTCCCTGGAGCGCCTGCAGGCTGAGGGTCATCTGGCAGCAACTAAACCGCATCGAAAGTCAGGTCAGCATCCGCCAACTCACGAAATGTGGTGTCGTCCATCTGAAACAGAAAATGTTAATGTTGTTAGAAAATAATTCATAATTACTATTATATATACATATATACATATTATGATTTTATATAAATACCATGCAATTCTATCAGTGTTCATCTTCATCATCATCTTCATATATGTCAATGTCATCTTCATATTCCTCCTCAACATCATCGATATCCATTCGAGTTGCAGTTGCTTCATCTCTTACCATTTCAAATTCATATGTGACATCATTAACATCATCGTCATCACTGACTCTTAAATGTGGGGTGTCGTCATCGATACTCATGTCTCTTTGCAAAAAATATTGATTTTGAGTACTCTCTTGAAAAACTTCAATTCTTTGCACATCAGTGAAAGCACATTCACTTTGACTAAACTGATTGTCTCTAATTTTGATTTTTATTACACTCCACCAATTAGTCAAGTCTCTTGATATAGCATAGTACTTTGCGTAATAAACTTGATGTGCCTTTTGAGCCAATAAGAATGGTTCATTTACTGCGAGAACACTTTTACATTTAATATCGATGATTCCATGAGTCGGATGAACACACACGCCTCTCTCTGTATCCAACCACCGACATTTGAACATGGTTACGTAATGTTGTCCAAGATAACAGAGTTCAATAATTTCATCAAGTATGCCATAAAAGTCAACTTCATTTTCTCGATGATGAGATCCTCTCAAGCTAACTCCACTATTCATTGTTTTTTTTTATTCCCCATATGTATGTGTGTGGAATCGAAATCCATTCACCACATATGCATTATAAGTTTTAACAAGTTTGGAATGTGGGTTACTCAATACACATAGCCGTTTGTCAATTTTATCAGCATGTCGAGACACCTGAAAATTTGTGAAATAATTATCAATATAGTAAACTATACATTGAATGAGTTGCTAAAAGATAAAGAATTTATGTTACCAGTTTTTGAAACCACTGAGAGAAATTTTTCAGTCGACGTTCTTCGAGAGCAGCTGCTGTAATTTGTGGAATTTGTTTCTTGATATGATTATCATACAACCTATAAAAACCAAAGTTATTTACTGTAACATAAATGATAGAATAAGTGATATAAACACTTATAGTACAACTGATGTTATCTCTTCACAGTTGAGCAGAACATACGTATGAGCTCTATGATGTTCATCATCTGAAAGCCAGCGTTCATAAACTCCACCAAAACCAAGCTCTGACTGGTTGAAAACAGATAATTGATTGTCGATTTTATCAATATTCCTCTCGTTCCGTCCCATTCGGTTGTGTTTTGAAGGACACTCAGATTCAAAATAATGGGAGCAGAAAAAAGATATTTCCTCTTGCAAATAAGCTTCTGCAATAGATCCTTCAACAGATGCTTTGTTACATACTTTTCTTTTCAATTTTTGCATGCATATTTCAAATGGGTATATCCATCGAAACTGTATTGGACCTCCACATTTTGCTTCATATGTCAAATGTAACATCAAATGTTCCATTGAGTCGAAGAAAGACGACGGAAATATTTTTTCCAGTTTACATATAATTACAACAACATCTTTTTCAAGTTTTCCTAGAGCATCATAATCTGCTGTAGCCGCACAAATTTCCCGAAAAAATTGAGACATGTATGTTATGGAATCCCAAATCACAGAATTCAACAGACCTCTTAATCCAATGGGTAGTAGTATTTCCATTATAACATGACAATCATGACTTTTTATTCCAGTAATATGACCATTCTTTACACATCTACCCAAATTGGAAGCACAGCCATCTGGAAGTCTCAAATCAGCAATCCACTGACAAAATAATAAACGGTTTTCATTAGACAGTGTATAAGCTGCTTTTGGTTTCAGTAACCTTTCTGTTCTGACATTCTCAAACAGTTCCAATTCTGGACGCCTGCAAATTTGGGCAATATCTAAACGTGCATTTACATTGTATTTTCTCTTTCCTGGCGTATCCAAAACTGTATGAAAAAAATTATCAAAACAGTTCTTCTCGATATGCATGACATCTAACATGTGTCGGACCAACAAATCAGACCAATATGGAAAATCCCAAAATATGCTACGTTTAATCCAATTGTGTTCTTTCCCAAAACCAGAAATTTTCGGTTGGTTTATTGTGGGACCAAAAGTGATGGGAGGTAATGAAAGTACAACTGATTTTAACTCCGAACCTGATAGCATTTTTGGAGGACCTTCCCTTTCAACTGTTCCTTTTCTGAAATGAGATCTGTTTCTGCGAAAAGGATGATCAGCTAGAAGAAACCTGCGATGACAGTCAAAATAACAAGGTTTCTTTCCATGAATGAGCATAAATGCTTTGTTCTCTCCCATACAGTAAGGACAGGATTTATGACCATGTGTACTCCAGCCAGATAACATCCCATAAGCCGGGAAGTCACTTATTGTCCACATCAATGCTGCTCTCAGTATGAAATTTTGTCTCGTTGCAACATCATATGTACTGACACCAGTACTCCACAATAAATTTAATTCATCAATCAATGGTTTCAAATAAAGATCAATATTTTTCTTCGGATGTCCTGGAATTAGTAAAGTCCAAAAGATATATGTCTCCCTCATCAACATCCATGGAGGTAAATTGTACGGAGTTTAAAAAACAGGCCAACATGAATATTGACTACCATAAGATCCAAACGGACAGAAACCATCAGTGGAAAGCCCCAGTCAAACATTTCTAGCTTCTAAAGCAAAGGATGGATGCACTCTATCAAAATGTTTCCATGAATCACCATCGGTTGGAAGATTCAAGCTTTTATCGGTTGAAATATTCTCTTTATGCCATGACATCATTGTCGCTGTATTCTTAGACATGAATAAACGCTGGAGTCTGGATGTAATCAGAAAATATCTCAACTGTTTTACAACAATCAAACCAGACTTCCCATGTTGTCCTTCTTTATATCTCAGTTGCCCACATGTGGGACAACTATCCAACGACTCATTTTCCCCAGAATATAAAATGCAGTCATTTGAACATGCATGAATCTTCTGACAAGTAAGTCCCAAATTTCGAACCAGCCTCTTACTCTCATAGTAATTTGCAGGTAAAACATTTCCTTCGGGTAACAGTGTTTTAAGCAAAGAAAATATCTGGTCAAAACAGGTGTTTGACATTCCGTTATCTGATTTGATAGCCATAAATTTTGCAACTGCTTCTAATTTGCTCATCTTGCCGCCAGGATATAATGCATCCTCAACAGACTTCAACAACTCATAAAATTCAGACGGTGCCAACTCAGGATTTGAAGCTATATCATCTGGAGTTTCTGTATGTTGAACAGATGAACCTGCGACATCATGTACTAAATCTTGAAACCGGGATGGATCCGGAATCAAGTTGGTATCACCTGCTCTGGAACTGCGTTCACCGTGTTGATACCAAAATACATAATCTGGTTGAAAACCAAAACGCAAGATATGGTCTCTCACTTTGTCAAACGTGTCAAATGTTCTCAATGCACATTTTCTGCAAGGGCATTTTATTTTGTCTTCTGAAACAAATTCTGGATTTGATGCCGCAAATGATAAAAAATTCTCCACACCCTCTACATATACTGGATTTAAACAAGAACCGTTTGGATTTCTACGTTGATTTATCCATATGCTGTCACCTAATAATGATTTTTGACGACCGCGTTGTTCCATATGTCTCTATAAAATATAAAAGCATTACTGGTTTTGAATAATTTGTTAGAAAAACACTCAAGCTAGGATAATTATAGAGTTTAGATCATACACGACTGACGCAAACTTTTTTTTGAGATAGACCTAATTATTACTAATTATTACTAATTATTACTAATTATTGGTAATTATTACGAATTATTACTAATTATCGGTAATTATTGGTAATTATTGGTAATTATTGATAATTATTGGTAATTATTGGTAATTATTACTAATTATTGGTAATTATTACTAATTATTGGTAATTATTACTAATTATTGGTAATTATTACTAATTATTGGTAAATATTACTAATTATTGTTAAGTATTACTAATTATTGGTAATTATTGGTAATTATTACTAATTATTACTAATTATTGGTATTTATTACTAATTATTACTAATTATTGGTAATTATTACTAATTATTGGTAATTATTACTAATTATTGGTAATTATTACTAATTATTGGTAATTATTACTAATTATTGGTAATTATTACTAATTATTGGTAATTATTACTAATTATTACCAATTATTGGTAATTATTACTAATTATTACTAATTATTACTAATTTTTGGAAATTATTGGTAATTATTACTAATTATTACTAATTATTGGTAATTATTACTAATTATTACTAATTATTACTAATTATTGGTAATTATTGATAATTATTACTATTTATTACTAATTATTACTAATTATTAATAATTATTACTAATTATTACTAATTATTACTAATTATTGGAAATTATTACTAATTATTGGTAATTATTGGTAATTATTGGTAATTATTAATAATTATTGGTAATTATAACTAATTATTGGTAATTATTACTAATTATTGGTAATTATTACTAGTTATTGGTAATTATTACTAATTATTGGTAATTATTACTAATTATTGGTAATTATTACTAATTATTGGTAATTATTACTAATTATTGGTAATTATTACTAATTATTACTAATTATTGGTAATTATTACTAATTATTACTAATTATTACTAATTATTGGTAATTAATGGTAATTATTACTAATTATTGGTAATTATTACTAATTATTGGTAATTATTACTAATTATTACTAATTATTGGTAATTATTGATAATTATTACTAATTATTACTAATTATTACTAATTATTTCTAATTATTACTAATTATTACTAATTATTACTAATTATTACTCATTATTGGTAATTATTACTAATTGTTACTAATTATTGGTAATTATTACTAATTATTGGTAATTATTACTAATTATTGGTAATTATTGGTAATTATTACTAATTATTGGTAATTATTGGTAATTATTACTAATTATTGGTAATTATTACTAATTATTACTAATTGTTACTAATTATTGGTAATTATTACTAATTATTGGTAATTATTACTAATTATTACTAATTATTCTTAATTATTACTAATTATTCTTAATTATTCTTAATTATTCTTAATTACTACTAATTATTGGTAATTATTACTAATTATTGGTAATTATTACTAATTATTGTTAATTATTACTAATTATTGATAATTATTGATAATTATTACTAATTATTACTAATTATTACTAATTATTACTAATTATTACTAATTATTGGTAATTATTACTAATTATTACTAATTATTGGTAATTATTCCTAATTATTACTAGTTATTGGTAATTATTACTAATTATTGGTAATTATTACTAATTATTACTAATTGTTACTAATTATTACTAATTGTTACTAATTATTAATAATTGTTACTAATTATTGGTAATTATTACTAATTATTCAAATTAATGGTAATTATTGGAATTTATTGGTAATTATTACTAATTATTGGTAATTATTACTAATTATTGGTAATTATTTCTAATTATTGGTAATTATTTCTAATTATTGGTAATTATTACTAATTATTGGTAATTATTGGTAATTATTTCTAATTATTGGTAATTATTTCAAATTATTGATAATTATTTCTAATTATTAGTAATTATTTCTAATTATTGGTAATTATTACTATTTATTGGTAATTATTACTAATTATTGGTAATTATTTCTTATCATTACTAATTACCGGTAATTATTTCTATTTATTACTAATTATTTCTATTTACCGATAATTATTTGTAATTATTACTAATTATTTATAATTATTACTAATTATTGGTAATTATTACTAATTATTGGTAATTATTACTAATTATTACTAATTATTGGTAATTATTACTAATTATTACTAATTATTACCAATTGTTACTAATTATTGGTAATTATTACTAATTATTACTAATTATTACTAATTATTGGTAATTATTACTAATTATTACTAATTATTGGTAATTATTACTAATTATTACTAATTATTTGTAATTATTAATAATTATTGGTAATTATTACAAATTATTACTAATTATTTGTAATTATTACAAATTATTACAAATTATTGGTAATTATTACTAATTATTGGTAATTATTACTAATTATTACTAATTATTGGTAATTATTGGTAATTATTACTAATTATTACTCATTATTGGTAATTATTACTAATTATTACTCATTATTGGTAATTATTACGAATTATTACTAATTATTGGTAATTATTACTAATTATTACTAATTATTGGTAATTATTGGTAATTATTGGTAATTATTGGTAATTATTGGGAATTATTACTAATTATTGGTAATTATTACAAATTATTACTAATTATTACTAATTATTAGTAATTATTGGTAATTATTACTAATTATTGGTAATTATTACTAATTATTGGTAATTATTACTAATTATTACTAATTATTACTAATTATTGGTAATTATTACTAATTATTGGTAATTATTACTAATTATTGGTAATTATTACTAAGTATTACTAATTATTGGTAATTATTGGTAATTGTTCTTAATTATGACTAATTAAATGAATAATTACCACTAATTAGGAATAATTACCAATAATTATGAATAATAACATTATTAGTATATTTTATTATTAATATTAAAATAATATAATTTTCTAATTTATATACAGTTCTCCTTTCATCTGTGTGTTTTCTATCTCCATATACAAATAATACATGTGAAGACAGCAAACACACAGATGAAAAGAGAACTGTATATATATAAAAAATTATATTATTTTAATATTAATAATAAAATATATTAATAATTAAATAATGTTATTATTCCTAATTATTAGTATTTATTACTAATTATTAAGTTATAAAACAATGTAAACAATATTAAATTACAACTAATTAAGAATAATTAAAACTAATAAAACATTAAAAATAAATATAAATACCTTGAAAATTGATCTGAGGTTGATCTCTGATCGTTCTTCAAAACTTCAATACCAACTCCGGAGAAAAAAATTAAACTTGAGAAAAACTGAACTGTAGAAATAAAATCTTGAGAGAAGAAGAAGATGGAAATTGAGAATGATTTGAAAAATACGGATGGGGGTATTTATAGGTTAGATTAGTTGCGACGGGCCCATTTGCGACGGGATACCCGTCGCAAATACCTTAGCCAGCATTTATTACGGTCAACGGTTAAATAGTTATTTGCGACGGGTCCCGTCGCAAATAACCACCTGCCGACATACTATTTGCGACGGGGAAATATTCCTGTCGCAAATACCTTTTACCGCCACCGGTTATTTGCGACGGGGGAATATTCCCGTCGCAAATAGTTTTCCCGCGATTTGGCGCGCAAAGGGTGCCAGTCCTTTTGCGACGGGATAGCCTTCCCCGTCGCAAAAGGCTACTTATTTGCGACGGGCAAATACCCCCGTCGCAAATAAGTTTTTAAAAGGGGTATTTGCAACGGGATTTATTCCCGTCACAAATAACCCGTCGCAAATACCCATTTTTCCCGTAGTGTAGATTTTTTTAGATTTATAGTACTTGAATTGTTATAATGGATTCCAATCAAAGATTTCACTAGAAGTCCCATATCATCAAGTTGTTGCTTTATCCACATTAATTGCGTACATTCTTGAGTAGCCTCTATATATTAAGCTTATGCGGTGATCGATGAAATTAAATCATGTTTCGTTCTTAGACAATAAATTCATTACCAACCAATATATAATAAACCACATGGTGTTGATTTATTATCATCTTCTAATCTGGCCCAATCTACATCTATATACCCCCATAACTTTTCCTATGAAATTTCATTATACAGTAAACCAAAATCCACCATCCACTTGATATATTGACTTACTATTTTTAGTGAAAGTAAGTGGATATATTTGGTGTTTTTTATAACATTATACTTGGATTATAGAAGAACCAATATTAGGTCTTTTCACTATTAAGTATAATATACTACTAATGATTTCCCTATATTCCCTGACAATAACTACATTTCAATCATCATCTTGTGATAGTTTCATTCAGGTAGCCACTAGATTCTTCATATCGTTAGAATTGTCCCTTAAAAATTGTATCAAAACCACCTTATCATATTGGATTAAGGAATTAATGTGTCATTATTTTTGTGTGTCACCATGAACCATTAAAAAAACTGGTTCACTAATCATTGAAATTTAAAATTCACTTTTCATTAATTCTGTGAACAGTTTTGACTATGCTTCATCTGATCAACAATATATTATGTCTTCAAAATATTACATCACCAAAATCCTTTAATTACTATCATTGTTGCCATTGATATTATAATAAACTCCACCACATAGAATACCAAGGTTCTTAAAAAACTTATATAGTCTTGAATACCATACTCTTGGTACTTACTAAAACCCATATATCACCTTCTTCATCAAAAAATCTATTCACATCTTCATGGATGAGAAAACCATCTAGCTTCTCATTATATACTTATTCTTCTAGAACCCTTTTATAAATCCATAATTGATGTATATCTGGAAAACAGTGTACATTTTTGGTAGTATTATGGACAAGCATAAATAAATTTTTTGAAGCCTTTCAATCGGTGACAATGTTTCTTCAACATTGATACCCTTAATCTGGGAGTACCATTTTCACAATAGACATTATTTGTTTCAAATAAGTACACTTTATTCATTCATCGTGTTGCAAAATACCCATTACATCTCAATGACATTCTAATCTGTTGGTCTTGAAACAATATCTCTTGTCTGATTCTTCGCAATTTGGTCAAGCTCGTTATTTATAGTATGAACCCAGTTTTCATCTCCAACTAAATCATCAAAACATTTAGGATCTAACTATGATAATAATGATGGTTCCCATATATTATTCATCATCCATGTCTTCATCGACACTCCTTGATCACTGATTACATTCTATCTATAAATTTCTGATTGACTCCTCAGTATTTGTGTTGATGCTAGTTTACGTTATTCCTTTCAATTATTTGAATCTTTTTTAGAATTAGCCTCCAGAACTTGAACTCCCCCTGATCTTCTTATCTATTCACTATTATCCTTCGGAAACTGATCACGCATTTGCAAAATATTCTTCTCATTCTATACTATAGTCACAACATTTATTTCTACTAAATTTACTAGACAATTATTGAAACATTTTAATGATTTTATTTATATTGTGTAGCTAGGAAATATCCCTTAATCTTCATGGTATTTAAACCTCATATGTTTCTCCTTATTGAGAATAAAACACCTACTTCTGAAGACTCAAAAGTACTCTAATGATGGCTTCTTTAAATACCATAGTTCATATGTATTCTTGTCTTATTTCATATATAATAACTCTATATTTGATGTGCATACTGATTTCATCATTTCTTCTTTCCAAAACATCTCGGGAAGATCTTTCTCAATGAGAATTTTTCTATCCATGTTGTTGATAATTCAAGTTATTCTCTCAAAAACTCTATTTTTCTGTGGATTTCATACTACAGAAACATAGTTACTTATCCCATGTTTGTTGTGAAAATACTCCAATTAGATATTTATGATATTTTATCCATTATATATTCAGATCTTCTAGAAATTTTTACCTAAAATATATTCAACTTCCCTTCGATAAATTTTTATGCAACTAAACACATCAGACTTTTGGGTGATGACTAACAACCATGCCACTATGCAATAATCATCAATAAATAGAACATAATATCTCCTCCCATCAATTGATCTTTGTGAAATAGGCCCTCAAACATCAATATCCACTAACTCAAGAACTTTTTTATCCTTTTCACGTTTCCTTATATTTATTTTGACTGATATTCCCTTATTGTAAAGCATCTGATGTATGGGAATAATCACATGATGACCTAGATACGTCTCGAGCATCCTCACATTTCATTGGATCTTTTAATGACATTTAGCTCAAATGACCAAGGATTTTATGCCACAACTTTTTTTCTTCTCCTAATAGTCCTTTTTCTGTTTCACCGGATCTATGATCTCTAATTTTCCATTTTCTACTACCTTTGTGCCTTGGTTTTCAAGAGTCAACTATTTATACTAATCTTTCACTTTCCTTCACAAGATGGAAACGTCCTCCTCAAGATTTTCGATGAGTTTTTCATGATCTTTTGGTGAATTATTTAAACCATCAATCACCATTATCTATTACTGAAAACTGATCTTGTACTCACTGGTCTTATCTGAATTCTTTGGCATTGAAGACTTATGCTTTTCAATTTCATCCATCAGCTATGAATTATCTTCTTCCTACTCATATGTAATGATTTAGGCATCATGAACCACCCTCTTGGATTTCATTGATTTGTCTCTCCAAACTTCTATCTTTTCAAGTGAAGTTTCTAATTCGACCAAAAGGCCAAATCTTATGATTAACCCTCTTTTTTCATTATCACTTTCATCTATTTTCTGTTAATTTCTAACAACTTCTAGCATATAATTAAATTAATGATCCTTACATTCTTCTAACTCATACACCATAGATTTTCTGGAACATTCATATTATTTTATAAGAATATATTTTTTAAAATAAATTTATGTTAAAATATTTTATTCCTTTTACATAGGTAAAATACATATTCATGGGACATTAAAATGCATCCTCGTCATTGTCTTGAATCTTCTGTGGGAACCTCACTATAATATGTCCAACAATTCCACAATGAAATCCTGTAAGTGGGATTTTCCAATTGAAAATTAATTTTTCACTTTATAAAATTAATGAGAGGAATGACATGACTTCCTCTATCTACTATTCATTATGAACATATCCAATAATGATATTATTCAAGACCATTAATTCCACTTTTTAAGAGTTCATTGTTTCTACATACTCATTATAATCATTTATCATATTGTATACTTCATGATTACTCTAAAAATAACCAATGATAGCTAATTTGGATTGATATCTTCCAATAAAAAATAGTCAGATTGAATCGAGGTTGAAGTATTCTTAAGATAATGTTTAAAATATTTACATCTTCAATAATTTCTCCAAGACTACTCATTTCCTCTACAACAAAATTCACCTAGTCAAAGAATGCATTAAGAGACTCATTTGGGTGCATTCTAAGATCCTCATACTTGTTCTATAGAACCTACATCTTGGCTTCTCTAACTGTTGAGTCCCCCTCATAAATATTTAGAAATATTTCCCATATATAATTTTATTAAATACATGATATAACCTTCCTATATATTTCATTTTATAGGGATCCCCCTAAAGCATTGATTTCTTTGGCATTAGAATCCAAATCCCTTCAGTCAACTTTAGATAAACCACCACAATCCACACTGGCCGAAATACCATGCATAACCATTGTAAATATATTAATTCCAAAATATTGTAAGAAGTTATTCCTACAATACCTCCAATACCATTCACGATTCATAGTATTTTTATATGGATCACCCTCACTGGGCTATGTCCAAGGAGGATACAATGAAAAATTTTCGATGTACCAAATCCACTAAGGCTCACTACACAAATAATGTTTGGGATAAATAAATTCTATTCCTAGGATAAATAAAATTTCAATATTTAGGGACCAATAACTTCTTTCCAACATTCACTCCCTCGATCTTTGTTTTGATGATTCACTATCAGTGAAAACAATCATCTTCTTCCACTTCATTTTCTCACATAAATTGAATGGTCAAAAAAGGTTTATGGACATGTTGGTACCTTCATTATCAATAATTAAATCTTCCTTAATTGTAGGTAGATTATCCATTTATGTTCTATTTTCATCCACTTTATGAATACAAATTTATTACAATTGTACTGGGAAATCATTTTTTAATACTTTCGCGATGCTCACTGCCGTCGCGAAGCTCACACGACCATTAAGAAACATCCCAATTAATCACAAATATATTATTCCATTGAGGACCCCACAAAAATTTGGGAATCTCACCTCTTTAAATAAAAAAACATATTTAAGAAACCACCATTCGCAAATCTCAAACACATTCATGAAGCTCACTTATGCTTCGCAAAACTCACAACTTTCAGTTTGGTTTCTATAACATTCAAAATCATCAACAATTTTGCAATGCTCACAAATCTTTGTAAAATTTCATAGCCTTCAAGAAATTCCGTTATTCACAAAATTTTTCCCAAGAGCATACTCCGAGAACTACCTTCTTGAAGTTAGAACCTATGAATTTTCGATAAGTCTTGCTTCATTTTCTAAGTAGGGTAGAGGACTATTTATAGGCGCTGCCTCCTGTTCCAGAACCTTCCATCCTCATTAGCACCTTTTCACAAATCTTACTGATATTTTTATCAAATATCCATATTTTTCAATGATCCCAGTAAATATCATCATTCATAAATTATATCAGAGTCACAGAGATTACAGTCAACAGTTCACACATTCACGATACTCAACAACTTCACAAAACCCATCCTTCGTGATACCGAATTCCTTTGAAAATATCCTCACCCTCACAAATCTCTAGTCTTGGTGAAATTAATTCCATTTCTATATTTTTATGAGGCATTCGTGTAAATCCAAATTACACAATGATTGATCCAACCTCTAAATTTTGGAACCCAAAAAATTTGGAAAACATTGGGAAAAGGTGCCACCTTGTATAAAAAACATTATGTACTGACTTTAGAGGATCCATTCCTTTGTCTTTGATCATTGTCAACAAACCATGTTAATAATATATTTGGAAGTCAAAAAATGAATACGGTGACCTACTTTGTCAACAAACACAATCAACCCTTAAACATTGTAATGTTAACATTAAGAATTTTTTCCCAACAGAAATAGATGAAAAAAAAATTCAAATGCTTCACATACAGTTTTCTTAACATGTTAAACATAGTTAAAATTTAGTTTACATCCAAAATTTTTATATTCTTCCAAATTATTCAATAGTTTTATTTAAATCATTTTTAATTTTTTAAAAACTATATGTTTTATAAACAGTAGTTTTTACATTCAAATAATATTTTATGAATCATTTTCACATTTGTTAAAATCTGTTTCTGTATAAAGCAATGATTAATTTTTTTAAAAAAATTGATTAATTACATGTGTGTTAGAACCTTAATGGGATTTATAGAGATATGAACATGGGGAGAATTAGTGTATGTATCTCATTTGTGTTTACCCACAAACCTATGAATCTCTCACTTTTTAACTGATCTAGACCTCACTTACTATTTATGTCATTGTTTTTTCACTTATTAAGTGATGATTCTATTAAATGGTGCACATTAATTAGAGTTATTAATATAGTATTGATTATATATTAACCCACAATAAATTATTATCATCCTACAAAATATATGAAATGTAGGAACATAAGACATAATGATTTTACTTGGTTCACCCGTACTAGACTATGTCCAAGGAGTGCACCTGAACGTTGTATTGATGTTCCAAATACAACAATATTTATTATTTTAGTTGATAAAATATTTTTTCAATTATCAATTTATGAAAGTATCAGAACATTTAAAATATTTTGGGAGTGTATCACTACCATCCAAAGTTCACTTCCTCTGTCCTCTCCATTTTCTTACTATTTCAAGAAGGAAATATTTATTGGCACACAGACCAAAGCATGACTATACTATCGGATGGTTATTGCAAAAATTAGTTCCCATTGATCTTTACAATGATCGTTAAAAAAAATATTTTAAAAATAACCAATGTATATAATTCTCTTTTTCTATTGAACTAGTCTTGAAGTAATACATACTTCCTTTTGAAATGTATTAAATGAGTACCAATCACTTACATTCCATGAAACCTAATAATTTTATGGAAATATTTCACAACATTCAGAAAAATTTATTACTATTTGCAAAAAATATTACATTCCTGAAACTCAGAATCATTCTTTATGGTTGTTAAACCTTCATATAACCCCTTGTTTATATTGTAACTAGTCATTTATAAGGGGAACTAATGTTATGATATAAGATTCATGTCATAAATACCATCGTCAAAATATTTCTAAAATTCATAGAATTCAAAATATTCAACAAGTCTAGATTTTATGCGGGGGGGGGGGGGGGGTAGTGACCAATTTTTAGATGTTTCCTCCTCTTCATGAAACATTATCAGTCAACACCACCATTCATGAAGCTCTTAATTCTATTTTCATAACTCACTTTCTTCACAAAACATCTAGAAACAAATTCCGACCATATAAGATTCTAGAAAACATGGTGTTATTATATAACATGTCAACATTGATAATCTTACCTCATGGGAAAAAAATTCTTTCTCGAATCAAAAATATTTCATTAAACAATCAATGTTTCTGGAATTCCACGACCTTACCATATTTTGATGTGGTAGTGTCAAAACATCATTTCCAAGAACATTGATGAATATTAGGGAAACTATTTGTTCCTTTTTATTAACATATTACCTTTTATAAAAAACATTATTTTTATATACTTCATTGATAGGTATTGGAATCCTACTGTTCACCCAACTTATGATTTGAGTGAGTCTTATTCATTTTCTTCATTTGCATGCACTAAATTTTCACACACACAAAAACACTTCCAAACCAATTTCTTCATGAATACATCAAGGACTTCATGGTACATGAAATTATCTATAAAATATTAATGATGAATACATTTTTTGGTGATATTATTTCTTCAATAACATCAAACCACCTCTCAGAAATATCTTGATTGAAATTATGGTCTCTCACAATACTTCACATAATATTCCACTTCTCCATGATCAAGAACAATGAATTCGTATGAAGATGTCATATTGTTTCCTATATAAAAATTACATAATGAAATACTCTAATTTTACCTAATAAGAATATCACATTCTCATTAAATGATTTACATATTGAAAAAAATATAACATTTTTCACCCAACCATGTCAATGGAAAAAGCACATCCAACATAGTAACAAATTTGAGATAATAGAGATAGGGTTGATAATAAATCCCACATAAAAAACATGGAAACACAAATTATCATTGGTTTCCTACACCCCCATTGAATTTGTTGGAAACAATATTATGAGTTCTTTTCATCTATCTCAGTGCAACTTGATAGTATTTTTTTATACATTCTATCCATGAATACAAATACAAATTATTAAATAATGTTGGTTTTTTATATCAGCTATTTGATAATGTGTGGCACATGAGAGGAAAACTTCTGTATCCTCAATGAGAAATTTCTTTTGTCACAAAACCATTTCATGATTTATCTTCGTTGAAAGAATATATTAGCTAACATTTGATTTAGAACATTCACTTCCTTCTTCCTATATGAAGCATTAGGGTGGAAAATATACCGATTCATGATACTTTTTTCGTCAAATAGAAACTACAGAAGGATTCATGGTCCTTTCTTCTCCACCATTGATATAAAATCCAAAGTATACATTGTACTTTATAAAATAGATATATAATATTGATAAAACTCATGCCTTGGGAAACTAGGATATCAATTTTAGAATCGTATCATTTTTCTTTGTTTAATTTATGTCAGACAAGATTATCTTCCATCCTTCCAAACCATTTATACCATTAAATAAGTCACTGAATTCTTATTATTTTATAAATTATGTAAATAAGGGGTATTTATATTTATTATACATTGTGAATGTGGTCCTTTCATCTAATAAGGATTGAATATTATCAACTAATGGTATGAAACTCCTTCTCTTAATAGACCCACTATTTAAACCAAAAAATTTAATTCTTATCCTACATCATTTATTTACATCTGGATATAGGTTTGAGAAATATCTCTAGATAAAAAAATATTTATAATGATGCTACAATCTCAATGATTTTCATTAGGGGACATACAGTACAAAAAATAGTACATTAGAGGGGGTTATTTAGAGGGGGTTATGTAAAACCCCCCCTAAATTCATGTTCTGTATAATTAGAGGGGGTTCTGAACAACCCCCTCCTATAATCAAATTTAGAGGGGTTATGATCCCCCACTAATTTGATTTTTAAAAAACATTAGAGAGATATTATGTAAATCCCTTGCTAAGCATCAAATTTAGAGGGGGTTTTGAACCCCCACTAAATTTCATAAAATTATTTTTTTAATATCCAGTTGTATTCTAGAGGGGGTTTAAAACCCCCTATAATGAATTTAAATTAAAGGGGGTTTAAAACCTCCTCTAACTTCTTAAATTACAAGGGAATTAAAACTGTACCCTAATTTCTTTAAATTGGACGAGGGGTTCAAAACCCCCCTTTAATGTCATTAAATTAGGGGGGTTCACAACCCCCTATAATATCTTGAAATTAATGGGGGTTCAAAACCCCTTATAATATCTTTAAATTAGAGGGGTTTAATCCCCCCCTCTAATGTTGTTAAATTAAAGGGGGTTAGAAACCCCCTTTAATTTATGAGATTAATGGGGGTTGTGAATGCCAAATATTTTTTTAAAAGCAACTTCCATAATATATATATATATATATAATTAAAACAAAATATATAAATGTATTTAAATACATTATATATATGAACAGATCACATAAAATATTTATATAATTTTATTTAATTGTATTTATATATGTACAAAATATAATTTTATAATTTTATAAACATTATTATATATTTATCTGTATAAAGTTAATTTAATAGAATATTAATTATATATAATATAAAATCATAAACATGTTACATAAATATATACATAAAAATAATTTATTTAAGAAATATATAATGTAAAAATGAAAGATTTTAGTTTTTATAATATAGAATTTAATAATAATAAAGATATTTTTATATAATATTTTTATTTCTTTTATATTATATATAATTAATTTTATTTGATATACAATTTATTTAAATAAGTATATATTAATGTACACAATATTATACAATTATATGTATTGAAATACACATATATTACTATATATAATATTATTGAATTATATTTATTAAAAAACATATATATTAATGTTCATAATAATAAATATATGTATTGAAATACATTATATAAATATTTGTATAAATTGAATTTTATATAACATTGTATAAATACATGTATAAATTTTATTTCGTATATAATATTTGTATAAATTGCATTTCATGTATTATTAATTATATATAACATAAATATTTTTATAATTTGTATTATATATATATGTATTTCATATAATATTAATTATATATTAATTATATAAAATTTTATACAATTTATAAAAATAAATATATTTTAATATTGTAAATTATAATAAATATATGTATTGAAATATATTATATAAATATTTGTATTGAAATAAATTATATAAATATATTTTTAGAAACATTTTATAAATATAATAATTAAATACTTATATATATATTATGTAAATAAAAAGTATATAATATATAAATATGTATTTAACTATATAAATAATAGACATACATATAAAATATAAATATATTTAATATAATATTTGAATGATATAAATCATAAAATTAATGTATGGTATTTATAAAACTGACATATAAATTTTATAGTTTAAAAAATAAGTGTATTAACAAAAATAATAATTAATAATATTATTGTTGAAACACACACACACACAAATATATATGTATATACAAATAATTTAATATATATTATTATAATTATTTTATATCAACATGCAAATCGTTGATTTTTAAAATCTAAATAATTTGGGAAAATACAATGGAAAATGCAGAAAAATGATCTAGTTCAAATTACAAAGATGGAAAAAGGAAGTCCACACATTTGTTCATCCATTATATAAATATTATATAAATCCAAAAACACACATACAAATAAATGTATTTATAAATATATTCATTTAAATTTTTTATATAATTATATATATATATATTTGAAAATATAATTATATATATATATATATATTATATACAAAAACATGTATATAATGTATAAATATTTATTTAAGTATATAAGTAATTTAAATGAATATATTTACAAATATATAAACATATGCGTATATACATATAAATATATAGTATATATAAATCTACATATAGTTTATATATTTAAATTTATTAAAATATATTATATAAATAATATTTATTAAAATAATGAATCAACTATATATATATATAAATTGAGGCAAGAGTAAATAAACATAAAAAAATCAAATGCCACAGTGGTATACCCGGATTGGGGAACACTTTTGCGGTAAGTCAGTCAGTGGTTTGAATCACTCCAATAACATTTTCAGAAACTGGAGAAAGAAATGGAGGGGGGCTGGGGAACTGGAGGGAGTGGGAACTGATGGCGGGGAGTCGGGACGTGGCATGTGGGGTGACACAGGGGGTGAGTTAACATAGGGGGCATGCATGGGGGGTTGATAGAGGGGGAGAGTGGGGTTTGATAAAGGGGGAGGAGTGGTGGGGCGACACTGCGTGCGAGGTTATCACAGGGAGTGAGTGGGGTTTGATAAAGGGGTAGGAGCGACGTGGTGACACTCGAGGTGTGCGGGGTTAACACAGGGGGTGAGTGGGGTTAGATAATAGGGGAGGAGTGATGAGGAGACATTGGGGGAGCGCAGGATAGATAGAGGGGGCCCGCGAGATTGATAGGGGGAGCGGTGGAGTGACACAAGGGGCGGGGATAACATAGGGGGCACGCGTGTGGGGTTAACAGAGGGGGTGAGTGGGGTTTGATAAAGGGGGAGGAGTGATGGGGTGACACTACATGTGGGGTTAACACAAGGGGTGGGTGGTGTTTGAAAAAGGCGGAGGAGTTACAAGGTGACACAAGGGGCACGCGGGGTTGAAACAGGGGGCTCACATGGTTGATAGGGGGAGCGGTATAGTGACATAGGGGGGCCCACGAGTTTGATAAGGGGAGCCGCTAAGAGACAAAGGGGGCCCGTGGGGTTGATAGTGGGAGCGGCAGGGTGACATAGGGGGCCTATGAGGTTGATAGGGGGAGTGACGGGGTGACACAGGGGGCACATGATGTGACACAGAGGGGTGAGGGGAGACACAATGGGGGGTGACATGTGGCACATGGAGAAAATTAAAAAAATATAGTCTTTAGGGCTGGTTTAAACCGCCCCAATAGCCCTGAACTAGTTGTGGTTTGTCCCAAACTGCCACTAATACAAGCACTTTTTAGCGAATTTAAGTCAACATTATAGGGATTTTAAACCCCCTCTAATGTAACCGCTGCTAAGGTTACCATGATTTTACCAGCGGTTCCTCAAAACCACCCTTACTAAAAATAGGTGGCCACATTAGCAGAGGTTCCCCACAACTGCTGCTAATGTCTTTAGAAGAGGTTATAACCCCTTCTAATGTAAAAAATAACCCCCTATAAACTAAATGATTTTTTAAAGTGTTACCACATTTAAAAGATCCAAAAACAAAACCTCTAAGCCTATTGACTTGAGACTTGGTGAGGAACCAGGAGAGAAATTTAATGACACTATCATTATCCATTTCTGTCACTTACTTCCATATACCCTTAGAATCTATAAAAATTTATCTTATTTCAAGGAATTATTCAAGATTTGTTCTTCAGCTCTAGACACTATACTAATACCAATTGTTTAAATTGAGACATACTATCATAGATACTAGTTCGATGGATGATACAATTCATTGAATCTTCTATGATATGACAGGTTGAAATATTGACTCAATTTTTCATTCATTATAACTTCAAGAATTAGTCATGGTAACTAATTTCTTCCCTCACATTCATTTATATTTACTTATTTGTTAGGGGAACTATATGTAAAATTTCAATTTATAATCTCCCATGATTTTCTCAGTTTTTCATCGAATATAGCACGGGAATTCAATATGAAAGTTATCCATCCATTGTAGCCCCTGATATCTTAAGATCAGTCAAATGATAAAACATGTTAGACCTAATAAAATAAAACATCAGATATTGTTTTGCTGATGCCTCCGCATTTTTCTTTCATTAAAATCTATCATCAGAGAGATTAGGTGATCTTGACATAAAATTTTCATAGATCTTGATTCCAATTGACATCAATTTTAATATAATCCTTCTACTCTTTTAATTATAATAGTTATGAATCCTCTTTAATGCTATGATTATTCATCAATTCTAAGTCATAGGGATTATAGACACAATTTTTTTTAACATTATTCAAATTTAAATTAGTTGAATATTTGGAGAAAATCACAACACGACATTACATCTTTTGATGAAAATTCCCCATGTATGTACCCTAAAACAGGAAACACTTAAATATTAGTTAATAAAATTTAATCTCATAGGGATATGAGATCATTTATCTTCCTCATTTTGAGGAGTGGGGATGGTCTTGATAAACATACCCATAAATATAGAAACTTTAATTTTTCTCTTTTCATATTCGGATAATGTAATTCTATCAACTCATCATCATCATCTTCTTCTTGATCACTCTATACGGTAACCTTCCTTAGTGCCCATAAAATGTCTCTTCAATGGCTAATTATACTTACAGAAACATTATTTAAAATGATTTTTTTGGAATTCTCCATTTCTATCTATGGAATTTCCATTTTGTTATATAACATATAACAAATTCATCTTCCTTCGGTACTCTTATCAACAAGGATATCTTGACATGTCACTAATTAGACCCTAATTCTCAACATCTTCTTCAATATTTATTTATCCATGCCTGATTTATAAGCTTTCAAAACCCATTCCTTATTTTTTGAATGTGTCTTTCACATATGAGTCTTTTGGAGTCCTTTCATTTTTTTAAATATTCTTTGTGTATTCCCTAGAACCCTTTAGTTCTATAATTGTGTTGGAACTTCTATTTACACCACTATTTTCCCTTTTCTTGTGAACTCCCAAAGTTTTAATCATTTATTTCATTATGGTTCTCTTTGAAATACCTCTAAGGAACATATTTTGTCCATTTTATTTTATATGAAATAGATTCACATCAGATGTTTATGATTTTGGTTTATTATTCACCATATGTTTATTCGCCACTATCACAGCTGTAGAAGCTTCATTCTTTTTTTTCTCTATATTTGTTTTATTTATTTTTATGATGGATTCCGAACGTAAATTGGGGATTTCTCCAAATGTACCATTCGTTTATCCCCATTATTTCCCCCAATAATTTTAAATCTTTTTCTCAACTTAAAATTATTTATTTTTGAGAAATCCTTATTCTAATTAGCCATAGTAATGGGGGAATTCCTTGTGACAGTTTCAGTTCATCTCTTACTACATTTTATAACTTCATGACCATTGTAAGAACAAATAAATCATCTCCCAAAAAAACCACACCTCATAATTATTCACCTTAGTTTAGATGTTTTTGTATAATATTTCCTTCTATATTTGAGCAGTTGGGCTTCTACGGAAACAGTCATTGTATGTCCCATGATTCCGCAGTAGTAGCACTTAGTGGATACCTTGTTTTGAGAGACATATCTTTCTCATTTATAAAGATGCTTCCACTATGTTATTATCATTGGATTCTCACATTTTTTTAGTGAAATTATTGATGATCCAATGGGTGGGATATTATTTTCTCATCTTTGGTTTCCATCCTCCCTTCATGATCTTATATCTTACAATTATTTCACATCAATTGTGTAGTTTTCTTCCACAAACATGATATTTTTTATTTTACAGATGTTATCCTCTATTCTATCTATGTTTTAAGAGGGATAATTCTTTATTTTAGATACTTTTATACAGACATATCTTTTTCCACTTTATATGCATGATTGTCAAGTAAGTCACTTAGAATATTCATCTGTTCACCAACCTTCACAATGTCATCATTCTGGTCCATCTTGACATGCCTAATCCTTTGGTTCTCATTATCCAACTCTATCATGTGTGAAAACACATCATCCTTATTAAAAAGATTACCATTTTTCTCCCCCATATTTGAATCCATGTCAATTATTATTTGATTGAGGCTTTTTAAGTTTGTTAACCTTGATTTTTTTCACTTTAACAAAGATACCATATGATTAATTCTTATTTCTATTCTTCATGAATTAATAATTTATCCCATGACTTAGATCCTATGATATGTGAACAAAATATGCCTCCAAATCTCATCATATCTGACCATCTCCATTATTTCGTACATCTCTGATCATATCAGGCTCCTCAAATAGACTTGAAAAATCATTTATGGCTAAGTAAATAGAAAATGAAATTAATACATACCATATGTTTTTGAGATTCTTGGATCATTAACTCAATCAAACACTTCTCAAATACTGTTCCATTTTATTAAATTATTTTTAATTTTCAAATTATCAAATTCATTACCATTCCAATGTCATATGTTTAGAATATATGCCATATCCAAAAACTAATTAAATAAGTTCATAAAAAAAATTCAATAAGATAAACCAACCCTTTGATACCAATTTTCTGACCTACAAGGAACTTTAGTGAGAGTTACCCTGATAGGGGGGATAATTAGGTTATGAAACTTATTTATATTTCCCAATGTACCATTGAAACTATCACTATACTTATTGATCAAGAACTTAATTGTTAGCAAGTTCCCTCTTAATACCCCATGTTTGTGTTGATCTGATTAACTGGAATTATTATATTATCTATATTCAGATAATATAATTCATTTCTAAATCCACATGCATTGACTATCATCCAATAGAATATTAGAAAAGAATTTAGAAAAGACACAATATTTTTACTTGGTTTATTTATAATAGGATACATCCAAGGTGAACACACTGATCTTGTGTTACAGTGCCAAAATACACTAATCCCCACTTTTCATATAGATACAATGTTGTTTCTAAGAAAAATCTATTATATAACAACTTCAATTAAAATATTTAGTGTTTGGATCAATACAACCCAAGGGCCACTCCATTGTTTCTCTATTTTCTCACTCTCTCAGGAGGGAAATATTTTTGGCACACATGTAAATGCATGACTTCACAGTTTTATAGTTACTTCACTAATTAATTCCCATGGATCACTACAATGATATTTCATAATATATTTTTTAAAAACATTGTTATAAAAAATTCTTTTTTTATTTAATAAGTCTTCATGAAATAAAAGCATCCTTTTATAGTCTTCAATGAGTGGTAATTACTTTCTATTACACAAAACATAACACTTGTATGAAAACATTTCACTATATTCATGAAACCTTCTTATTTTCATGTGACATTTCACTTTAAAAATAAATAAATTCATTCATTAATCTTTCTAAGACTTCATGAGATCTCCTTGAAAAGATTAACACATGTCATTTCTTCACAGAATTAATGTTTTTATGAATACTTCACAAAAGAAATTCCTTTGAACAAATTTTTCTACAATTCAAAGACTTAATATCATAAAAAAGACAATACTACTAAAATTAAGGGGTAACAACATATTTATATATTCTTCCTCCACATCGTAAAACTTTCTTAGTTACCACAGCCTTTTATGAAACTATTCATTCTACTTTTGTAACTCCCTTTCTTCATGAAACATATTGTAAAATCATATAAATGCATATGATTCTAAAAAACATGGCGTCTTAACATAAATATTATCCTTCATAAAACATAATTCGTTCATGGAAATTACACTGAAGAATTGAAAATATGTTTCTAAACAATCAATCTTTCACAAATTTTTGGTTTTTCCATATTTTTATGAAGCATTCAAAAAATTTATTTTCAGGAAGCATCATGAAACTTCAGAAAAATATGGATTCCTTTCTTGTAAATTGTTCAATTTTATGAAATCTATTTTTTACCATATTTCATTAAGGTTTTTTAAAATCAAAATGTTCAAACAACTTCAAGTTTCCCTTAGTATTCTTCCTTTTATATTTTTTCTTATGCTAAATTCTGACACACACTAAGAAACTTCTAGACCAATTTATTCATGAATACATCAAGGTATAAATGGTATTATGAATTCTCCGAGAAATTTTCATGATTCATCACTATATTGGTGATTCTATTTATAAAACATATAAAAATGGTCACTTTATATTGTCATTATCAAAATATTAGGTTCACAAATTGCTTCATGAAATCCACATCTTTACCTTTATTAGGAACATCACATTCTCATTAAATGTTTCATAATTTCTTTTATCAATATGGAATAATGAAATATTTCACATTTTCGTTTATAGGTTCACCATATTATCATGAAAATGTTGATGCAATTAATAAAATATCTAATGTACTCCACTACAACATGTAAAAGGAAACACTTCATCCAATACATCAACATAATATGTATTACAATTATAGGGTTGACAATGAATCCAACACACAAAGAATAGAAACACCAATTCTTATTGGTGTCCAAAAATGTGAAATTAGGGAGAAACTCATTAGAAACAAATTTCATGTTAACTTGAGAATATGAATGGACATTCAAAGGAATTTTGAGGGAATGATAAATGTTAATTTAAACATCTTATCTACTAAAATACAGTGACATGTTTCTAGTCTGAACATTAATGTTTTTTTAGTAGCAACCAAAACATTTCTCCTAAGAATACGGGTGAATGTGTACCAAATATATCATCTTCCATAAAAAAACAAAAAGAAATTGTTGGACAATTTATTTTTCTTACCTAAATCAAAACATGATCAATAACTCTATTATCCTTTGTTGTATTTTGGTCGGTAAGTCTAATAACAATAAAAAATGTTTTAAAATTTAAAAATAATAAATATTTTTGACCAAAATAAGGAATGAGTTTTATAATAAATCATAAATAAATCATTTCATTCTTATATTTATACCCTCCTCTAGTGTAGGGAAGGGTAAATGTTTTTGTATATTTACAATTAAAAATAAAATAATGTTATATCATAGAAGAAACCATTCTTAAATATGTTCACTTTTTCATCCCTTGATTTTAGTTTTATTATAAAATGTGTATTTTAAAAATATAGCATACCTTGTAATCTATTTCAAACCATAAAGAAAAGGGATAATGACCTAAACTTTACTAAAATTATCTAATACTTATTTATCCAACACATTCTCAACACCTTTCATCATTGGGGGGCTATTACTTGGGTAAAGAATTAGTGGTGTTTATTATTATTGAAAATTATATGAAATTATTTAGAAACATATGGTCTTATGATAACTTTAAATATTTAATAGTTATTTCTATAAATACTACTTCTAATGATGGGGATTTGATTTTTAAAATAGATTATGAATTTTTAGAATTGTTAGCATATATTTTATCTGCTTCAAAAGGTTCTAAAGTAGGTGAACATGGCTTGTAACTCTATTGTATAAGCATGGTTTTATAATCATGTCTGGATTATTCAATTAAGTGGTTTTTCAAATTATCTCCACTCATAAGTTCCACTTCCCTCACATTATATTTTCTTATTTTTTTTGGATTCATTTTATATTGTGAAGATAAACCTCTACTAATTTTATACCTCATGCAACCAAATAAGTATCCAACTACCTCCTTTTATTCATCAAATTATTCATCATGATATGTTCTTTCCTAAATGATTCTTATTGTTTCTCACTTCTTCTTCAATGTTATTTTATGTTTCTCAGTGGGTTAATCTAGATAAGAATTCCACCTAGGTCAAGCATTAAACTCGTCATGGATAAACCTAGATTGATAATTACATGACTTACGTTATAAAAATATTGTTATTTGTTCATGTTGTCTATATTTATTATTGGTTTTGTTACTTTTTTTGTTGAAATATTGGTTGGGTTGAAAAGATCATTATTGGTTTGATTAAAAGGTTATTACCCAAAAAAACACTAAAAATATCATAAGTCTCCTTCATTTTAAAACATTCAATAATAAAAATTTAATGTCAAAAAAATTTCATAAAAAAATTGGAATTGGAAATTTATTTTAGTTTTTTGGTTGTTTTTTTAGTGTGGTAAAAAATCATTAACCAAAATATATTGGTATGATCACTGAATTTAAACCCAATCATGCTATTTTAAGAAGTGAACATGTGAAATTATTGAGCATATTTGAAATGTAAAAGGTATCTTTTTCTAATTTGTTGAGAATTAGAGGAAATTTTTATAACGAAATTTCTATCACCAACAAGGTTTTTAACAAATAAATATCCTCCTACATCAACTTCTTTCATACAAATAATATTAAGGTGTAATCAATTATAGGAATAATGAATAATTATTTTTCATTAATTTGATAGTGGGGAGAAATATAATCCATTGAATCATTTCTAGTATCTATATAAAATTTTCCTTTCTTTTTCTAATCCCAAATATTTATTTCTAATGACAATATTCATATAAGAAAGGAATTTTTTCTCCAAATAATCTTCTTCAATTAATCCAAATGTCAAATAAATATTGATTATGAATAGAAAAACCATTATTTAGAAACCCATTTTTTGGAAAAATTAAAATCTCTAAGATTCATTTGATCACCATCTACTACTTTTGGTTTTATGTTAATCATCTTCTATAAGTCTATTAAATATTGAATGTTAGTGAAAAAATAAATATTTGATTTCAAATATTGTAGGCATGGAAGGATATTTTACATGATTTTTTATTGTATTCAAAATAAAAAAATCAATTATTTGATATTTCTATTTTCATCTAGGGTGAATTAAGGTTCAAAAATATTTATTCATATTGTGTTTGTGGTCAATTAATAACTAAAAATAGTGTTATTTATACTATATCTTTAGTTAGAGTATTTTTTGGTCAAATTTAGGATCTAAAGGTTCCAAAATATGGTTTGGGTTTATGGATAGGCAAAATTAGAATGATTCAATTAAGGAAACCACCGTGAAAATAACACTAATTTATAGATATTTTTTTCCATATAAACTCAATAATTTTTTTATCCCCCTAAAAATTCAATTTAGCTACCCCATGGTTGTCACTTGGGGAAGTTATAGGATAAGATATAAAAATTATACTTATGTTTCATTTTATATAAATAAAATATAAATTGGATAAATGCAATTTTATAAAAAAATTAAAAATAAACTAAAACAAATTGAACTAAAAGAAATGATATAGGATGATTTTAAAATCAAAAGAATTTTTGGATTGAAAAGGAGTTTAAAATTAAAATTAAAAATAAGAATCATTGGGTAAGTGTTAACATTTTTATTCTACATTATTATTTGTATGTAAATATTATGTAACATTATCTCTCAATGTTCATGAAAATATCTCTAAGTGAAAACATTAATTACACTAAATACCATACAAAGAGATAAATATTGGTTTTGTTCCTCTTATAAAGGTGTTTCACAAGAACAAAGACCTCCAAGAAATTTAACCTGAATAAAATTACTCTAAATAAAGAAAATACATCATGAGAGAATTTTAAATAGTGATATAACCAATTTATAATCATAAAATGAATAAAAATTCATAATTATTTATAGGATAAATCAATTGAGTAAGAAAAAGACATTCCTTATTCAAAATAGATGAAAATAAAAATATATAGTGAAATAAAAAAGAATCAAAAGGAAGTTATCCATAGGTATCCATGGCCACATATTCGTGTGTGTTTATGAAAATAATGGATAAATAAGCTCTATATCCATTACATTATCTTTCTACCTATGACCTATGTGAAATTCATCCATTAAAAAACCTAAAACATCCCCTCCAGATCCCCATCAATCCCCTTTTGATATTTTAGGTCAGTTGTGGCTGCATATCACATATACTCCAATTATGAAGGGAAATTATTTAGAACATTTGACATCCTCGTGGTTTCTCACTAGGAACCTCTTTCTACTATAACACTTTTCAACAATTATTCACATGTTGAATGTGGATGCATTTAATAATTCACATGCAATATCGCATGCAATTTTCTTGGTGTTTAGGTCTTTATTCCTCTTAATATTATACCACGATCCACAAACTCATCATCTTTAATTTATTAATTCCATATATTGGGGATATGAGGTATTCAAAAATCTTCTATCATGCAACTTATATTATTCATAGGCTCCTAAAAATCATAATGGAAAATATCATATGTGGGAAGCTCGTTCTGGAAATTCATATGAGATCAATTATCCTATGAGATGGATAAAATAACAATATGGATAAATATCATATGTGTATGAAAAAAATTTATTACAAAATAGAAAATATCCCATGGGATTAAAAATATCATACATTACCAAAAAAATAAATTACATGATCTAAAAATGAAAAATGATAGTAGTAAAGATTTGTCCTTTAAAAACACTCAAAAAAGGGATTTATAAAAACTATAGAAGCACATATATTGAGATTAATGTTAAATGGTGGGATTTAATATTGCTCAAAAAATCACTGATAAAGGCCCCTTTAATAGTGTTCAAAAAATTACTAATTAATGTGGCCTTTATCAGCGCTTTTTTAGTGCCATTAATGGGGGCCTTTATTAGTGATTTTTAGGCACTGATAAAGGGGGATAAAATAATTTTTGTTCATACCACTTCCCACCCCACATTTTTTTATTTCTTCCCACCCACCATTATTAGTGCTTCCTAATCACCGAGGTGCTCTGCCCCATTATCAGTGCTTTACATAACTTCAGCCTCCTACGCACACCCCTTCATATAGTGAGTTTTGAACCTGATACCACCCTCTCATATGCCTACACCATTTCCACTCCCCTATATTGTTTTGTTCTATATTTTTGGATTTATATATATATTTATATAAATTTCATTACATTTTTTAACCTTATATATATATATGTAGAGATATATATATATATATATTTTCAAATATATATAAAACTAATATGGTTTATGTGTTTGTGGGGGGGGGGTTTAAATAAATACATATATACATATAGATATATATTTATATATCTTTTTCATATATAAATATAATTATGAATATGTATATTTATCTACATATATTATATATTTATATTTATATACATATTGTTATAATATATAGATAAATATAAATATGTTTGTTAACACACACACACACACAAACACATATATATATATATATATAAAAATTATACACACATTAATTGTATAGGTATATAAATTTTCATAAAGTATTATTTGAAATAACATAGATATTATACTTATTTGGATGAGGATTATATTTTTAACAATATATTTTATATGTAAATATGTCTGCATATTTATTTATAAAATTATATTTTTATTGTTGAATACATAAAAAATATGTATATATTTTTATATATTTGATTATAAATAGAATAAAATTGCGTAAAATGATAAAATTTATAAACAATAATATCGATATGAATGCAATATCCAGCAACAAATACAACCCCCAAAAGATATTAAGACCCACTTAAACACGGTTCAAATTTAATCGAATATTAAAAAATTGGGATACCATCACTTAAAACTCGGTTTTAGAGGACTTAAATTCATTTTCTTGACCTCTAAAATTGTGTCCCAGGGTTTCCCTTGATCATTATGGTTTAGATCTCATCACAAACATCAATTTGATCTATGGTAGATCCCAAATGTACACTCAAACCAAATTTTATTATTGTTTAATGTTCAATTAAGGTTTTCAAATTATCTTAGACTACTCATTAAATTATTTAAATTTTTTGTTATAAAAATTTTATTAAATGATAATTACCCGATAATAATTAGGAAAATAATAATTAATAATTTTTATAATAAATGTTTACTAAATATATTATATATTAAGTTTCAATGCCTATTTATCCATATCCTAATCATATTTAAAAAATATATATTATATTTATATTAATATATATATATATTCATTAATATATTATTTTTTATGAAATATTTTATAATGAAATATACCCCTTTTCAGTGATAAAAAACTTGTAAATTCCCCCTTTATCATTAATGATAAATTCCCCCCTTTATCAGTTATGTTTTATTAACATTAATATATGGGGCCTTTATCTACACTTTTTTAGCATTGATAAGGACCCCCTTTTATCAGAGGTTTTTTGCCCCGATAAAAACCAACTCTGTTTGGGTTATTTTAGAATTGATGAAGGGGACCATTATTTCTTCTTTTAGTTTTCACTGATACAAAAGAGCGTTATTAAAGGACACATTTGTAGTAGTGCAAGATAAGAAACATCATACAATATTAGAGGTTTCAAAACGAAAATTATCATATGGGTGATGGAAAATATCATGTGTGGGAAAAATTATACTATTTGGACTCCCAAATTTATATGGCAATAGAAATATATATTATGAGACTTGATATTCTGGAAAATGTAATCATCGTATGGGAGTTCAAAATTTGAGAAAGAAAAAAATCATACAAGATTGGTAAATGTCTTATGAGATTTCAATAGTCTTATGAGACAACCAAAAAATCCTTATGAGGCTTCAAAATATATTACTAGGGTGATAGTTTTTAAAATTAAAACATCATTTGAGAAAATATCTCACATGAAAAAATGACTAATATTTTGAGATATTGGACTTAGTGATAATTTCATATTTCATGCTTAAAATGGAATTTTCAAAAGAATTTAACAAATAAAAATTTAATACATGGTTTCATAAATTTATTTAATAAGTTTTTAAAAACACTTAAAACCATGAATTCTGAATATTTCACAAAATAACAAAAAATTACAAAGAAAATGTAGAACTTGTTTTGAAAATGGTTAAAATTATGGGGATAAAATCATTAAAAATAACATAAAAAGACATGAAAATATATACCCTATAAACTATATTAACTAAAAAACATTTTAATAGTAATCACAAATAAAATATGGAGTGTATTTTTGATTTATCAAAAAAATATAAATGATACAAATAATAAATATCCTAAAAATATAGATAAAACTCTCACAATCTCACCCTTTTTAAAAATTAGAAAACAAGATAAAAATAATGTTGAAAGTAAATAGAAGAAAAGTAATAATCCATCTTATTTCAAAAATAATACTATCTTACCCCTGCTAGAAAATAAAAGGATTAAACTCTACCTCCTTTATTAATAAAACTACTTACCAGATATTTCCCCCTAGAGACACTTATCCCCATAAAATGTTTCATTTCCACAACATTAGGATTCACTAAAATTTTATTTTCACTATTTTATCCCCATTATAAAAGAACCTTTTTAAAGAATATTTCTCCCCATTTAGTATTATAAAAATAAAAATATGAGAGTTGAGAAAATGGTAATTATTAAGTTAATCCAATAGGGGTAAAATCTCATAACAGTAATAATGTTCTATATGTGAGTAAACATGATCCACATTTGTGAAATAAAAATACAAAGCATAAGAGTCATATTAACATATGAAAAAATACTCAAACACATAATAATAGTTTAGATAAATAATTTATCTATGATATAACTACTCCAAATTCAAAAATATTACAAAATATGAAATTCTACCATGGTTAGGGGTATTTTTTGTAACTTTATAAGAAAAAAAATGAAGAAAAAATCACATTTTGTATGATAACGTAGGACGTACACTTAAAGTAACATGAATCTAAAAGTATTGATTCTAGAATATGTAGTAAGTACATATCTAAATTTTATTCCATGTTTTCTATGAATATATGTAATAACCACATAGAGAGTTATCAAAATTCTATATTGACAAAAAAATGTGATGACACTTTATCAAGGAGATTTTTCAATATCAGAAGAATGAATATCAAAAAGAAAAATATGATAAATTAACACTGATTACACCCATCATATATTTAATATATTTTAATTATTTCTAATATAAAATTTTGGTAAATATATCAGCTAGGTGATTCTAAACTTTGATAAATTTGAGAATGATATTTCCCTTTTATTTGTGATCTTGAAGAAAATGTCTTCTTATATCTACGTGCTTAGCTCATGAGTGTGTGTTTCATCCACCAAAATTGGTCACAACAACATCCATATACTATATATTCATCTCAAATAGTGTAAATTAGTACTAAATGTTTCTTATTTATAGACTAGGAATGTAATGATTTATAGATAACTGATATGTAGCAGAAGTATTTTTTTCTATCCATTCTAAAATCCTAAAATCTACATCTAAAAAAATCTTTAAAAAAAATATGGATAGAGAATAATAAAATATTTCATGGTATATAGTTACATTAAGTTATAATTAGATCTATTTAGATGAATTAAGATGGGTGAATTTTAGATTAGCTTGGGAACACACACATAAGTAAAAAAAATTATTTAATGTCCGGTTGAATAGAGTTCAAGTAACATAGACTTCCAATACCAACACTGTAAAGTTATAGATCTATATGTTTCTTTAATTCATCATGATCTAGTTTAAATAAGGTACCTAATATGTACTTATACAAGAATTAAGATCTAAGGAAAACAATTTAAGTAAATACCTAAAAAATTTGTTGAGTTAAGCGATTTCTTCATGAATTTTGAGTTATTAGAAGATAAGGAAAAAATCATGTTCACCCATTATATTCATAAAAAATTCACTTTTAATAACTTATGAGAAATTATATACAATTTTTTACCAGGTTGTTCTGAAAATGATATGTCCAAAATATATTTATATGATTAATGTGTAATAAAAAACATCTTGATATAATATTAAGATCTTTGATTCCTTTAAAAAACTCATTTTGAAGCAAAAAATAGGATAATCTATCATTGTAGGATATTGGTCATTTTTATGGTCTACAAAGTGCATTGTTTTGTATAAAAAATATTCTAAAAAAATTAGTTTCTTCAAATCAAGGAGTTTTTTCAACATAAACCTCCTCCCAAACATAACTATCAAGAAATTCAATCTTAATATCAATTTTAAATAAAGAAACTTTAAAATTATCTATGAAGAAAAATATAACACACATGGATTCAAGTCTAGATAACAGAGAGTAAATTTCTCCATAGTCTTATCCTTCCTCATAATTATAGACAATAGTGAAAAGTATGAACCTATTCTAAACTATTATTTTATTTTAACACGTATATTTTGAAAGAAAAATTTAATTCCAATAAATTAAATATTATCAAGATATCCGACCAATGTACAAACCTTTTATGGTTTGATTTGGTAATGCCCCGCTTACATGGAAACTATTCAAATTTCATTACCCAAGTCATCATCTATCATTTAGGTTAAAATTAATATAAATGTCATATGCTAAAATTTATTCCATAAATAATTTCTAGTTTTAACAACTAAATCTATATCACTAATGATATAATTAACTATATGATTCCTTAATACAATAGGGTTTCTATGAAAAAGGGTAATTTATTCCTCATTTTTTGGATAACTGTCTTCTGTTAGACTTGATTCCAAAATGATAGTCATCAGTGTATGTGGTTCAAACACTATAATTAAATTATAGAGTTTTTCAAAAACAAAATACATATAATATTTATAATCAAGACATTTAAACATAAAATATTTTTTGTCCTCATTAAACTGACCATGTCTCATATCATCAATAATATATTCAAATTTATTAAAAAAAGATAATCCTTACTTGAGCTGGAGTGACCAAGAAAAATTTATTCACCAACTTTTAGATAATTTCTCTCAAATTTATAATTAGTATTCATAATAAATACCTTTTATCTAAAAACCCAATAGTAACCATGTTTTGGATTCATTTTTTTAACAAACTATATTTATAGTGTAACAAGTTGTAAATATGGATTCAACCTAAAACAATTTTGAAACAAAATATCCACACAACATAGTTCATAAAATTTCAGAGTGTTTTCTATTTCCCCTTTCCAGTAACTCATTTTTTATGGAGTTATAAATGATGAAAGTTATGTTTAATTCTTTTTTCCAGATTAAATGTGTCAAAATAAGAATTTGTAAACACTCCATCATGATCACTTTGGATAATTATATTGTGAATATTTGTTAGATTTTTAACTATAGAATAAAACCATTTAATAAATGAGAGTGATTTTGTTTTAAGTGAATGAAAATAAACTAATGTAAATCCATTGTAATATTCAACTACAATATACACATAGTGTATTAATCCAATACTTGTAGTATTTTTGGTCCTGTAAGGCCATGTTCACTGACTATAAAGTTATGAATGTTTATACATCACCACCATGTTTAAAATTATACATATTTCCCTAAAAATGTTGAAAATGGTCACATATTCTATAATAATTAATGTTAAGTTTCAAAAGATTATTCATAAGTCCCTATAATGTTTAACTAATGTCTGAACAATGTAGTGTGATAATATGATATGCCAATTCCAAAATATTTCTTCAATAACTCTAATGGGAGGAATTTTGTAGCAAGTAAGGCCCTCTACTTCAATAGTGGAAACATTTTCAGGCCCATTATCAAATAAAATGTGAACTCCTTTTGAACTAGTGATGGTACATTTTTCATCCACAAGTTCACAAAGTAACTCTCATAACATAATTGAATCATTATAATAAGGGTGTTTTTATGTCCTAAAAAATATAATACATTCAAAATTAATGTCTCAATATGGAAATATAATCCACCCATTTTGATGATTTGATCTTGTTAAATTTTTTAAAAAGTAACATGTCCATTCGTCACTTTTTGTGAGTTTTAAAGGATTGAAGTTTTTTTATCATGAACTAAGAACATATAATATAAATTTACCAGGTGTTTTAGCCAGAAGCACTTATTGTAACATCTTTTCTTGAGTAACTACTAAACTGTAGGTGGCCCGGTCACCACATGGCCTCAACCATGCCTCTCCATAAACTATAGTATGCCGAATAGCATCGGGGGTCTAATGGTGGAATGGTGGGGAGACTATACCATTATATTCAAAGTAAAACATTAGTAACGCTGATAAGAATAAAAAATTGATAGTAGCTAAAGCAACATAAAGAGAAGAATAAAAAGTGGAAGATAAATTTAATAACAATGGAATATTAAAGTGAAAAATGGAAAATTACAAAAATGCATATATGAGAGATACTGATACTAGTATAATAAAAAATTAAAATAAGATATATAATGTAATAAAATAATAACTTCCCAATTACTAGATCCATGGGAATATCAAGCACCATCTTGGTCCTCTAGCCCAACTCCATCCTTGTAATTCTGATCAATGCATTGGAAGCTCTATTCTTCCATTTATAAATACCTGAAGTCATAATGTCTAATAAGGTACCAAAATTTACCAATGAGTGTGTGAGAAAAAATCTCAGCAGGCTGACACCCATTTTGTCTATCCAAATGCATTTCTTGTCATATAAATTAAGCATTGTGTCATAGTAAATAAATTCTATATAGAAACAATAATTAAATACATGCATTGGAATGGGTTACACTTGGACACCCATCAAATTACCTCATTTGACCTATGATAGTGTGATTAAACTAAGACAACCTATATGGGTAAAGTAATTTAAATAATGTGTGAGGATTGGGTCTTCCCCCAAGATTGTGATTAGGATTGGAAGACACATCACTATATTTCAATTTTCAAAATATTAAATGTTTTTCTTTAAAACATTTTCATTTTCTTTAATTCTATTAGAAACTATTTATAAAACATTTATTCATCCTTCATAACATAGTGAGGCACCCTGAGCTTGTCCATGTTAATCCTATGAGACATTAGAAGTATTAGTTAAGGGCTTAGTATATGACCAATGCCAAAGAGTCCTTCCATGGTGACCCAAGAATGAAGTCCCATGTGTCACTCAATTCATGGTGTCTAAAGTCAAGTACTAGCCTCAGAGTCTTTACCACGTATCACACATAGGAGAAAAAGTGTAACTCGAGGTCGGGTATAACAACCGTTCCTTTGAGCCCGTCCAAGGGGTATCCCCTAGGGACCTAGTGTCACTCGTATGAAAGAAAAAATAGACAATTCTCAGTGATCCCATCTCAGGCATAGATGATATCACCCCTTTTGTGTTTACTAACAATCAACATATCTAAAAAGAAATCACGAGAGACCATACAAGGTATCCCTAAGTCAAATCCCCTTCTATCATCCTCGACTAAAAGTTAAAGGCAATAAAAACTCATTTCATTTATAGAAAGACAATAAACTATAACATATAGAGAAAGATAAAAGACATTAAGATACAGCATGAGAACAAAACTATAAGGCAATTCACATATTATTCTTCAATCCTTATCGAGGGGTTTTATTATAAAACCATGATAATTTTGACCAAAAATTCATTTCATTCAATTTAAAGAGTTTATTTCATCACAAGGTATAAATTATATTATATATGACAATAATAAAGAGTGAAAGGCACGATATGAGGGTAAGGAGGCATATACAATAAAAATTAATAGATTGAAAAAGGTAGATGAAAAATGTTATAATGAATCTTAAAAATACCTAATAATAATGAAATAATCAAGGGATCCTACCTTAAGAGAAGAAGGCAAAGTCGAACAATTTGGAACTTGACGTTCTCATCGATGACCCGTCGAAGATGATAATTCCCGCCTCTAAGAATATGCACCTTCGCATAAACAAAAGGAAACCTAGCCCCTATATAAATATTAACATGGCCAGGAATATATACAAGGGAATACTTACATATATTCTTATAAATTAATATTCCCATTTAGACTTACACAAGTATGAATTTTTCATATATAGACATAATTACACATAGACATAATGTATATATTCTTGCTGTCATGGGTGAATATATATGTATATATATATATATATATAATGGGGAAAATCATATATATATTAGGACACACACACATATATATATATATATTACTAGTTATTAAAATGCAGTTAAGTCGCCTTTAACTTTAGCGACTCGAACCCACCTCAAGAATGACCAAGAAACACTAAAAAGGTATTCAGAACCCTAAAAAATTCAGAATCCCTAATTAAAAATTGAACCAATTTGAAGAAATTGAAAACCCTTACTCAAAATTGAAACAAAACATACCTACTTTGATAACCACAACAATAATGATAATCAATAGGGTCAATGAACCCTAATCATCAAGAAACAATAAGTAAAAAAATGATTTAGTGTTTGGAAAAGGGGATTTCACAACACAGAAGATTGGAAAAACAAAATATAAAGGGTGAATAATGGAGAGAATGCCTACTCATAAAGACTGCACACCAAAATGGTTTGAGAACGGTCACTATAAAGAGAGTGGTGGCACGCCATAGGGGCTTTGGCTGGTTCATGTAGAAGAGGAAGGAGGGGGGGGTGTTTCGTGATGGTGTAAGGGCTGAACCCTTTGTGGTTTTCTGAAAACCTTACATAATAATAATCATAAGACTAATCATAACAATAATAATATTATTATTTTTATTAAAAAAATTATTTATTTTTATATTCCATTTAATCTCATTTAATTTATTATTGTTAATTTAATTTAATTTAATTTATTTTATTTTAAAAAACACTCTGCATGATTTCAAATGCATGATTAGCCAAACTCTGTTCCCACTGTGTAATGAAAAGTGCCTAGGTACTACCTAAGTGGAACTACCCATGTAGTATAGGTGCACGATTTGGGTAAAGGTTGTGTAGACCATATGTTTCAAACATTCTCAATACCATAATATAAACTGTTTGCTAATGGTGTCTACAGGGTTTTAGGAAAACTGTGCGCCTTGTGCGTACCGCCCAAACATAAGATTTATAGGGTACAATGCTACTGAAACTCAACGAGACACTGGAGGAATTCCCATGGTGTTTGAACAACTCTATGAATAAGAAAATAATGTGTTAAAACTCTCCTAATTACGTTTTTATAATCATTTCAAGGAATGATTTGTCTAGTAAATAATTTTTTTTAAATATCCACTAAATTTTACCCTAGCTCAAAACATGTGTTTTTACAAATTCCACACCATCTAAATTCTCATCCTCAAGAAGCCTTTAGGTATAAATAAAACATATCCTGACCTATGATGTTAGCGAAGTCAATCTTAAATGATCATGTTGTGTTTCCCCAAATTCCCAACACAACAACAATCACTTCTTAATAATATGACACATAAGACATCCAAGCCCAATCCAATGCTTGTTTTTAGATTGTTACACAATAAAATCCTTAACTGGTATTTTTAATCCATGGATATGATCACGATGTAATATTATCATACTTATATCCATGTTGATTCCATCCACAAGCTTTATAATTTAAAAGGGTCCAATTCTATGATAGGGTACCTACACCCTATGATTTTCCGTATAAAGAATGCCTCTAAGAATTGTACTAATCCACCAAGATGATTCATTTAAATAGGAGAACCCAATCATATCTGAGGTCATAATAGAAACCTCATGGAGAGAAACAGTTGAATCTAGATCAACCTAATAGAAACTAGTCACACAATATTTCCTTGAATGATACATACGACCATTACATAACACCTTCCTTAAAATAGAGACATGTTATACCTGGTTCCTTCAGACCATTCCCAAGGAACGTGAAGAACAACATGTTAATCCACCAACTAATGGCCATTCTCAACAATTCTCAGCTTAGAAATTTGACATATTATAAATTGAACTGCAATGAATTATTCAAATCCATACTTCATTTACCATAAGGACTATGATGAAATCTCAAACTCGAGTTTGTGTGGTGTCCTTTGGTCAAACCAACACCTAACCATTTAATATTTTATCTCTTATCATGAACAAGGAGGTAACCTAGATTTATCACAATGGACCCATTACCCTTTTAACTAATCCTATGAGCCCGAGAACAAGTTCAGGATAACCTAATGTTCATCAAACTAGAGTCCATGTAACTAACTCTCGGTATGCAAGACTCCTTGCTTGCATGAGAGACATTGGTTGTAGAGACAAAATGTCTACATAAGAACATTGACTAATCTTAGAGTATCAACTTCTTGGAGTTCAAGTCAGAAGAAATGGATGGTGTTCCTGAGTCCAACCCAGGCTTCCATACATGGGAAAATCTAGCATCACCAAGGACTGACCAGTCCTTTAAAAACAACCACACTTATGGAGCACGAGTTTTATCAAAACCACCCGAATGATCCCAACAACTATTAAAGAATTGTCATGGTGTAAGAACAATGATCTCCCAGTGTACACAGATGATACCAAGAGAGGGTATATGGTCATCTTAAAGTTTAGAGTACACTAATAGGTTTAAATGGTCTCCAAAAATAATTTAAGACACTTTTTTCCATAAAGAGGATGATGTTAACTGATCATTTTTAAACTAACCCAATAAAAAACAAAGGATATGATTGTTAGACCATTACATGTAGAATTACATTAAAGAGATCAGCTATATTCACCGATGAATCACTAACATGACCATGTTACCTTTACAACGTAAGGCATCCCATGTTTACCAAAGAAAAACCATCATGGACCATTCATAGAAATTTTTTTCCATACAATTTGTGCATACAACCAACTGCATCACTATCATTCTATTTATAAAACATCGTCTTAAATGAAGTATTACTAGCCATAGGGAATTTCAAGAAATCTAACCATTCAGATATCATCCTCTTGGTTGTGCTCCTTCTACATGGAAGGAAACATTTAACCAGAGTCAAAATGATGCTCCCCGCCATTGGAGTGTTCTTAAAATCAAATTAAAAAATTAATGGGATCTCATTCCATGACACATGCTCCATCAGTCACTGACCATAGGTCCAATAGGTGGTCATATCGCTTTAACAATATGTTTACATAAGTGGAATAGATAACAATCTACTCAAGGGAATTAGGGTAGATTCATATCTAGACCTATACATAACTCTCATCACATGTTGCACCTGATTACATCATAACATTATGCATAAAGGCCAAAATGACTAACAATCATACCAAACAACTAATTATCGTTAAAACATCATCCCGAACAATGTGATGTGCTGAGACCATTGTTAAAACCCATGTCACTCAACCCCGATGGGGACTAATGTTCAAGGTGTTATAACTCATGGTTTTAACATGTAATAGTAAATTGAAAAGGTTCATTACATGACTTAAGAAGGAGACATGTGCTAATTATGTTATCAAATACTATTTCGAGGTTATATAAGTATAATAAAACCTACATAACATTGTACTTAGGCGCAAACAACCATATGCAGGTAACTACTTGATGGTCTTCCAAAAAGATTCAACCTGAATTCATACTACTCTATAGGAATATTAACTTATCTGAGGATGTAATATGTCTTGAATCACCTAAAAGAGAAAAAGAATCATCTCGTGACCAACTATGTGGTTGATCATGAAATTTCATATGTAGCCTTCTAGAACTGGGCATTTCAAAATGCTCATACTTTGTGAAAGGGTCAAACAACACATGACCACCTTCAAAATAGAGGATTCAGTTTAGATTCATACAAAGGAATGAGAATCATTTAGAAATTATTGTGTTACCCATCAAGTAATAAGGAAGGATGTATTTAAACAACCCTTACACAATGATTAGGTGAAACACTACTTAATGATTCATTTTAACGAATTAAAATAAAAACTCATTTAACTCTTTAAACATTTCAAGTTTAGTTTTATAGAAAAACCAACTGAATCCATAAGGCAGAACATGAAATGTATTTTAAACCACCTTTTGAACCATTATTGTTTTGTAAAATCATGTTATAACTATGTCTTTTTATCAAATAACCGCCATTTTAAACACTATTTATTTAATTATATGGACCGATACTAATTTTTTAAGAAGAATTGAATATTTTCATTAACTAAATAGAATAAATCCATGAAAAAAGCTCAAAAAAGCTGACACTATAATGAACTACCCTTTTATAACATCACCCAGCCCTGTGGCGTTAAGAATGATGGTATATAAAAATATGGGAGACCTACTCAGGTTATACCGATCCATTTCAGGATTATCTAAAATCAACCTAATAATTTCAAGTATTTATATTTTTAAAAATTACCCTTAACATGTTCATTTCATTAACAAAATTCACCAAATGACCAACTTGGGTATAGTTTTTCATTTAATAATTTTAAACACAAGATTAATTAAGCCAATGTTAAAGGGTAATATCCTCAACAGGGAATCCAATTCATTTATGGTCAACGTTGAACAACATTAATATTTACATCAAATTCTAAATATGATGCTCAAATCATATGGTTTAGTTTTATGGGTTACCACCCTTAAAATCATAAAGCACCTATAGAATGTAAAAGTTACAACAAACTCCCATATAACCACATCCATTTCATCTTGGATTTAAAAGGATATTCAATAAATTTAACTCTTATGAAAAAGGAATTGAGAATATTAAGCACATTAAAAATGGTTTGGTTATATGGGTTATTGATTTCCAATATATAAGATGCCCATACACATTATTAATTCAAAGCTGACTCCCATTTAATCGCAACCAAAAATATTCTTCTTATCCTAATAATCAAAGAAGCATTGAAGTTTAAAACTATTATAATAATAATCCACCAAAACATGGTGAGTAATCAAACATGACAAAGAATCACAAGTCATAACAAGTAAGCATGGATAGAAGCTACATAATCAAGAAAAAATAACTACATTCCAATCAAAACACTAAAACATAGATTCATGGAACGTAGAATAGAAGAAAATGTCACACAAGGCACATCAACAACATTAAAGAACATAACAATGCAAACTACATGGCATCGAATATTCATGGAATGTGAATTTCTCTTTGCCAATAACGTTGCATGTAATTCATTATCCTTGTCGTATAGGGAAAACAATGATTTTTATAAACAAAATAAATCAGTAATAATTAGAAAATACACTAATCACTGAAGGTGATATAAAAAAACTACAAAGGAAATAACATGATTAATAATCCCAACCCTATCCACATGGACATTTCCCCATGTGTGGGGTGATCATTCCCAAAAAAGACTGTTGACCAAGAACCAACACATACCTAGTCTCCTGTATACCAGCCCAAAATAGTGAGAAAAAGAAGAACCAACTTTGATAAAACTTTTTAACATCTTATCTTGACCAACTAATAAATAAGTAGTTAGACCAGTCTCCACATGGCTTCATATTTTCCTCCTCATACAACAGAGGCTTCCAGCTAACAGTGAGGGTCTAATGGTGGTACGTTGGGGAGACTGTACACTCGAGGTTAGATTATCACAATGGTAAAATAGATAATAAAAACAATTAATTGTAGAAGAAGAAACATAAATTGAATACAATGAATCAAAATATAAATGTAATATAAACTGAACAATAAAGTGTCCAATGCTAATTTACAACAATGAATACATGATAGATTATTATACAAGTATAATCATTAAAAATTATAATAAGAAATATAATCTAATTAAATAATAACTACCCAACTACTAGATCTATAATTATGTCACGCACCCCCTTGGTCATCTACACCAACTTTATCCTAGTAATGTAAATAAAAAATCTGGAAGCTGGAAGCTTCTCTTTATCAATACTTATAGACATAAAGACTACTCAGGTACCAATGGCCCCCGAGTAGGGTGTGAGATACAATATCAATAGGCTGAAACACATATTTTCTAGCCCAATCCATTTCATTAAATATAAATTAATCAGTGTTCCATAATAAATAATTACAACACCGAAATAATAAATAAAAACATGCCTTTGTTAGGCTTCAACATGGAATCCCATCCAATTAAATACTTTTTCCAAATATGATGTGTCTGAAACTGAAGCACCTGCATTTGTAAAGTATTTTAAATAAGGTGTTAAGAGTTGGACTAACCTCAAGATTGTGATTTGTCTTGGAAGACACATCCCTACATTTATATTTTCCAATGATTCATTATGTTTTCCTTAAATTGTTGACATTATCTTTAGTTCAATCTGAAAATCTTTATAAAACTTTTATTCTTCCATTATAACATAGTGAGACACCGTGATCACATCCATGGAAATTTAAAGGGACTTTCCAAGTTTCACATGAGGGCTCAATATATGGAGAATGTTAAGGATTCCATCCATTGTGACATTTTAATGAAGTCATATGTGTTACTCAGTGCATGGTTTGTAAAGTCTAATACTAGCCTTCGATCTCATAACTGATATCACACATAGGGGTTGAGTCTCACTTGAGGACAGGTACAACCATCATGTCTTCCAGCCCCTCCAATTGGTCTCCCATAGGGAACCAGTGTCACTCTTCTGGAGGTAATAATAGATAATACCCGATGAGCCTATTTATTCATAGCTGTTATCACCCCTATTATGCTTACTATCCATCAATATATCTAACATGAAGTCATGAAAGTATGTCCAAGGGATCCATAATTCAGAACCCCTTTCCACACCCTCATCTCTAAGATAAAATCACTAACAACACATTTAATTTATTTCAATCCAAGAAACTATAGAAATTGGTGAAATAACAAAGGTATTAAGCCTAAGTAGAAGAACAAAAATACAAGGTAGTGCACCTACTATATTTCAATTGAAGACTTCACACCTCATTGAGGTGTTTTATAATAAAACCATGACATTTTTTACAAAAAAAATCAAGTCATTCTATTTAAAGAGTGCATTTCTCGAAAGGCTTAAAGTATTTAGTAAAAAAACTCAGCAAAAGTGAACGACAATAGATAAAACAAAGGTGACATACAAAATAAAACAAAACATGCAATAGGTATATGGAACATGATATTTCAAATATTCAAAAGACATAGACAAAAGGTAATAATAAAGGGATATTACCTCAAGAGAAGAAGTCCATTAGGAACACTTTCACATTAGATGTTTTCATCGGAGACCACTAGAAGCTGTTCTTTCTCAAATCCATGCATATTATCCTTCACATATACACAAGGACACCTAGACCCTATATAAATATTCACATTTTCATGAATATATACTATGGGATCTTTACATATATGCTTATATATGCTTATACAATTTTTAACTTACACAAATATGAATTTTTCATATATATATGTAACTCCCCGAGATTTTATGAAAAATATTCTTTTTAATTGATGTCTTGTGTTGTAAGCTACACCAAAAGGATCTTGCACTACACGCATCCATGACTTGGTTTCCATTACATGCAATCACGACCTTCCACGATAGCGTGTGTTGTACACAATACCGAGATTCACTAAACAACGATATGTTATATAAACTAGCCGCTATGAATAGTAATACCCACTTTTTGACATTTTATGAATTTTAAATTTTAAAATAGACTTCATTTTTGGATTCGGAATATCGAAATTAGCCTAGGGTAAAATTTTGGTATTTTTCTGAAAACTTTCAATTTTTGATGAATAGTGAAAACACTAGGTTACAATTTAAAAACAGACTATTTATTTAAATAATTATTTATTTTATTTAAATTTATTTTAGGTAAAAATTGATACATAATACCTATATAAGTTCAATGTAATTAATTGGAGTCATTTTATAATAATTTTAGATATATAAAAATTTTATTTAACTTTTCACCGTCTTTTACCCACCTCCTAGGAGAATTTGGAAATTCATATAAAACATAATTTTACCACTTCTGTGAGTGGAATTTTGAAAATACGAGAGACATAGTTAATATCATGAACTAAAATGTGGTTCAATGAGATGAAAATAATTTTTGGTGAATAGTAACTTTTTACTTTTATTTACCACGACTAAAAGTAAATATGGTAATTAAGGGTAAAAATGATATTATTATTACCCTAACACATGTCCTAATTATATTGGATAAGTTTAATTAGACCAAAAACAACCTTAGGAATAAAATATGACCATTTAGGTCCACCTGGATTAGATTAGGACATTTATTATTATTTTATTTAAAGAAGGGTTAAAATAGTTAAAATCAAACTTTAATAACTAAATCATTTTTAATATAGGGTTATACATACGATAAATTAGACTATAAATGTTAATTATAAATCTAAACATATGTCCTACCTAACGGTATTTTATTTATAATTTTTAGACATTATATAATTTATGTTATTTATGACACAATGGTGATGTAGTAATTACTTAAATAATGAAATATTAACATAATTTATGTTATAAATACCCAAATAAATGTAATTTGATACTTTTTATGAATTCCAATAATTTTATATGTTAATATGTTATGTTATAATTTAATTAATTGACTTTGTTCGAACTAATAATGTTGTTATGAGTTTCACAAAAATCCATTACCAAATAGTGTCAAAATTGACATAAAATAGTTTTTAAAACAAATATTATATTATTAATTGTTATTATATTCCTGAAAATCTATGGTTCGGCCAAGATACTTATATAATGATAGGGGTATCATTAATGGACCACTTGGGGGTCTCTTGGATGTATATGGTATGTTTATTAACTATATAATATAAAAATAAAAAGTGACATTGTAAATGTCAATCTAATTAACTAAGAGTTAAAACTAAAATATAAGGTTAATATAATGACCCAAGCCTATATAAAATATATTTGTTGAGAGGAGTTAGACCCATCCCCAAATTATCTTTGAAATAAATCAATTTTGAGCTATTAAAAACCGAATATGACTTTATTATAAAATAATATTTTATGTTTTTCCAAAGGTGCCCCTCTCCTCCCTTATAAAAAGGGCACCCCTTTCCTCTTCTCTTCACACCCTTTTTATCCTTGAAGCTCATAAAAACCATTCCCATTTATCTTCTCCACTTCCATAGTAACATTCATGAGGTTCTGGTATTCTCAAAATACCAACTCTACTTCCTTAAGGGGAATCTTAAAGGAGGTGCGTCGAAGAAGAGGTAATCTCTTCTTCCGATTCTCTCAAGTTTCATTATTCTTATACTTCTTCTTATTTAGTTGTCTCATTATAAAGTAATAACATAAGTATTAATTATATTCTAATATGTTATTATAAATATTAAGCAACCTTATTTCACCTTCTATCCATCCTACGGAAAACGAAATCACCGCGCGTGCGTACATACGGAATACCGTCTCCACGCCGTGGTGTAATCTGTTTTCGACCACCACCTTACTTGGATGGGTATAATGGGGTACATAAATAACTATATATGATTATTTTAAAGTGATATTGATTCTGAAATATTATACATACACTTCAATACAATTCCATGATCATGGGAATGATATCATCGCTTGTGCGTACGTACGGACTAACGTCTCCACGACGCGATGAGATTCATTCTCCATGTTAACCATTCATGAATGATTATAAAGTATATATAATGAATAATAATTAAATATATGACATAATAATGATACTGGATTTATGTGTATATATATATATATATATGTATTTCATCTACTTAATTCCATTTAATTCAATAAGGAAACGAAAACAGCGTTCATGCGTACGTACGGACTACCGTCTCCATGAACAGTGTATTTCATTCCATTTATCATATATATATGTATATGATGAATATATATTATATATAAATCATGTTTTAAATTCTGTAATTAATTAAATTATGATATAAGTAATAATATCACGAACAACAAGTGCGAAACACGTATGATAAATGAAACAATTTTACCGAAAATGTTGCTTTAACATGGAATTTACAAAAGAACGGGTAATATAAATTCATAAGTGAACCATATATGATATCATAAAAATGAATATGATTCTATATTTAGTCAATGACATTATTTAAATCATTATACAGGAGGTTTGGATACATATGAAGCATATCAGACGTTAGGTATGGGATAACTTTTCCAATCTCATTTTTATCCGAGATTGTTTATTCGTAAGTATTTACTGGGGTTATATTTATTATCCACGTCCCTATTTTCTAAAAATGATTTCATGTTTGTTTAATGTCCTTTTTACCCATTTTTACTTTTACTACATGGTACGTAAAGAATCTTTTTGTTACGAGGTACTTTTTTACTTTTCCGACAAAAGTATGAGGAGAATGTTATTTATAACTTATACGGTGTGAAAGAATTTTTATGGTTTCATAACACCTCATTTTAACTAAGATTACTCTACAATAATAAATGATTATTTTCAAAAAAACCCTTTTCTTCTAAAATTTCATGGCATTTTTTTAAAAGAAAATGATTTTAAAGAAAAAAGGATATTTTCTTCAATAATTCATTTCAAGTGTTTTATCAAAACCATTTTGCCATCTAAGATGACATTATTTCATATGTGTATGTTTCAAGTATAATGTCTCTATGATTTACATGGTTTCAATTTTCTTATGATGAAATGATATCCATTTGTTTTATATGGATTATGTTATGAATAGATGATGTTTATGAAACACATTTCTATTATTTGGGTTATGATGAATGATTTATGTTTATGTTGTGGAACAAGTAAGAATGATTTTATTATGAGATGGGTGGGACCTATATCTCCCTCCAATGAATTGGGTAAAGATTTATATCTCATGAGATAGACATGGATGGAATGGTAAGTTAATCTGGTTCATTAATACAGGACTGGAACGAGGAGTGAACTCGATTCAGAAATAGACTTTGTCCACTAAAATGGTCTTGGAAGCAATGCCTTGGATACTATGGAAATCATATCATGTGCTTAATGGTTGCCACAATCACATGTTTTATTCCCATGCTATTTTATCATGATTAATGTTTCTTTATGATCTATGTCTTATTTACTTCCATGTTTTATGTCATTGCCCATGAATTTGAGGTTTAAACATTATGTTCATATTTTTAAGTTCAAATGTATATAATTTTTTCTATTTTATCCATTCTTACCCTTATAGAGAATTTGAGCTCACCTTTTATATGTTTTCTTTTCCCCAGGATTTAAAGAAAGGTTTTAGGTAAGAAAACCAAAAGGGGAAGATCTTTATGTGAGATGTTGAAGATCTTTCACCACGATTAGAAGATTACGTTCCGAGTTTCCACAAACACTAAACTATTATGGTCCTTGTGTGTCTGTTTTTTTTTTGTATTAAGTATTCCAAAAAACTAATGTAATGTCCATGTACATCAAGATTCAGGTCTCTACAGTTGGTATCAGAGGAAAGGTTTATTCAACCTTTGGAAACTAGGATGCGAAAACTTCAGTGATATCCCTAGAGTTATTTCCAAGGTATGTCTAGGGATGTCCCTAAGGTTAAGTATAAGTATATGTTATAGTCCTAGAATTACGGTAATGATATTAGTATTAAACCTAAGATGTTAGATATCAATTCTACTCCCCCTTTATTATGTTCTTTTACCTAGCATGATTTTTGCCTCTCACACTATTCTTTTTGGGTTTTAAACGATGGATGGAACCCGAAGGAACCGTGTTGATCATTGTAATGTAAAATGCAATGATTGTCTCCAGAACAAACCAATGTTATGGGATATGGAGTGAAAAATATTATTTCTATACTTACGCAAGCAATGAATCATTCTGGAATTCCAAATGAGAAGAGAAGGGAACAATATTATATTGAGTCCTTCATGAGGAAACATCCACCTTCTTTCAATGGGTCTTCTGATCCACTTGTTGCTGAACAATGGATCAGTACCATTGAAAATATATTTTCCATACTTCTCTTTTCAGAACATGATAAAGTCATTCTAGATGTTTACCATTTAGAAGGTGAAGCAGACCAGTGGTGGACTCTAATTAAGAATACAAGCCCCAAGATGAAATTGTGTCCATAGAATGGGACGAGTTCTAGAACTTGTTTTTCAGTAAGTACTTCCCCCATATTCTTCGAACAATGATGGAAAGGAGTTCCTTGAGCTTAAGCAAAAAGATGATGAATATATTGGTATATATGAAGAAAATTTTACAAGGCTTTCAAGGTATGAATCTGGCTTTATCATCCAACCTGAAAGTAAAGTTGATCGATTCTTTAGTGGCTTAAACCCAAGTCTTCGAAGGGCATTAGCTATAAGAGACTTCAGTAGCTATGAAGAAATTGTGCGTTGTGCTATCAAGGTAGAAATGGAAGTTGGTGTTACATATCCATCTCATGGTTTGGACAAGAAATGAAAGATGGAGTTCAAGGAGAAATCAAAGAACAATGGTGAAAAGAAGATGAATGTTTCTTTATGCTCAAGGCGTGGAAAGAAGCAAGGTAGAGATTTCCTAAAAGGTACTAGAAAATGTTTTAAGTGTGGAAAATAATGTCATCGAGCAGTTTATTGTCAACGTAATGGGAAAAAGGTTGCTAATGATTTGAATAGAGAAATTACTACAGAGAACTCTCCACCAACACTTCAATGCTTAAAGTGCAAGGCAATTGGGCATTATTCTAATAAATTCCCTAATCCACGGGTTAATGATGATCAACATGAGCATCCTCTTAAAGAAAAGGATAAAGGGAGGTCTCATGCGATCACTATTTTTGATGTTGTGTATGAAAATGATGTTGTGTAATGATTAAGTTTGTATGTAATGGGATTTCAAAATAGTATCATGGAATCTCATTTATGGTATTGTGGAATTTTGGAATATCTATGTATTGGGTTTCAATAATTATATGGTACTGGTAACCATTAAAAAGTTATTGAAATATTTTTGGAAAGTAGATGAAATGCGCATAATGAAGGGATAAGGAGAAAACAATATGATATTAATCATGATCTCATGACTAAAATAAGGACAAAGTGATATCATGGTTTGAGTATAAAGAAATTTTGGGATTTTGGTATGTGGAATGAGTTAACTTTTGATAGCATTCATGTTTTCACAAAGGTTAAATGGGTATTCATTTTTTTTAAAGAGAATACATGATTAAGGTTCACATGATTGGAATGTGATCAACAAGATATATCGGGGATAAATGATGGTATTCACATGCTTGGTAGATTACATTTCTAGTAATTGTTTTCTTTATACTATAAGCTTGGACATAAGTATTTTGGATAAGCCTAAAGATTTGAAATGGATTATGTTGAACATAAGTTAGTTTAAGACTAGGACTATTTTTGATATTATCGATGGACTGTCATAATGATGTAATTTTAGAAAAAGGACATCCTACAGGACGGGCGACAACCCGTCGCGTCGGACAAGGCTGTGGGAATCGAACCCACAACCAAAGTGCGACAAGCCTTTATCGCCTACCACTGGCCTACAGGAAGTCCCAGTTTAGTAGAAACCAGTTTTATTATATTAAGCAGTATGATATATATGGTATAAGTCCATTTTAGGAATCATATATGATTAATCTTACTATAGATGGACTTATGTATTTTTGATAACTTTTTCTAACCTTTTGTTTCAGACAGATGGAATGACCCATAATTCCATCACATGATCTGCTAACACTTCACGAATGACAAATTCAACTTCATTTCATTAAGAGATGAAGTGGAAATTGTCCATGGAACGAACAACGGTGAGACTGTACCAAAATCAAGAAAGTATTTATGCTAATTCCCATTTCTTTATCTTTAGGGAAATGATCTTGAAAACCAAAAATGTTGTCCCAGTGCCCTTATATCTGATGAATCAGATGGTACCTTAGATCATCACAAATCTATGACTTTGTGATTGTTGGCTATTTCATAGCCATGTTCTCTAACACTCTCCATTAGAACACGATGGTTACATTTCTCTTCCATATCCATATTTTCACCTATGTTCACCTATGTGGAAACCCAGTGATTAGTTAAGTTGGGTAATCGTTACGTTTCATAATTTAGTTTTTAAATACTGGTTTCAATGTTCCTTTTTACGATGTGGGTTTCTATTAAAGAAAATTTCGAGTAGTAAACCATTTACAACCCCGATGAATTTCGAGGGCGAAATTAATTTTAAGGGGGGTAGAGTGTAACACCCCAAGATTTTATGAAAAATATTCTTTTTTATTGATGTCTTGTGTTGTACACTACACCAAAAGGAGCTTCCAATACACACATACATGACTTGGCTAACATTACATGCAATCACGACCTTCCACGATAGCATGTGTGGTACGCAATACCGAGTTTTACTAAACAACAATATGTTATATAAACTAGCCGCTATGAATAGTAATACCCAATTTTTGGAATTTTATGAATTTAATCATTCGAAATGGACTTCATTTTTGGATTTGGAATATTGAAATTAGCCTAGGTTAATATTTTGGTATTTTTCTGAAAACGTTCAATTTTTGATGAAAAGTGAAAACACTGGGTTACTATTTAAAAACCGACTTTTTATTTAAATAATTATATATTTTATTTAAATTTATTTTAGGTAAAAATTGATACATAATATCTATATAAGTTCAAATTAATTCATTGGAGTCATTTCATAATAATTTTAGATATATAAAAAATTTATTGAACTTTTCACCGTCTTTTACCCACCTCCTAGGAGAATTTGGAAATTCACATAAAACTTAATTTTACGGCTTCTGTGAGTGAAATTTAGAAAATCCAAGAGACATGGTTACTATCAAAGACTAAAATGTGGTTCAATGAGGTGAAAATAATTTTTGGTGAATAGTAACTTTTTACTTTTATTTACCACGGTTAAAAGTAAATAGGGTAATTAAGGGTAAAAATGATATTATTATTACCCTAAAACATGTCCAAATTCAATTGGATAAGTGTAATTCTATAAAAAACAACCTTAGGAATAAAATATGATCATTTAGGTCCACTTGTATAAGATTAGGACATTTATTATTAATTTATTTAAAGAAGTGTTAAAATAGTTAAAATCAATGTTTAATAACTAAATAATTTCTAATATATGGTTATACATAAGATAAATTCGACAATAAATATTCATTAGAAAGATAAAAAGATTTAATACCTAATGGTATTTTATTTATAATTTTTAGATATTATATAAGTTAAGTTATTTATGACACAATGGTGATGCAGTAATTACCTAAATAATGCAATATTAAAATAATTGATGTTATAAATACCCAAATATATGTAATTTGAGACTTTTTATGAATTACACTAATTTTCTAGGTTAATATGACATGTTAGTATTGGATTAATTAACTTTTTTAGAACTAATCATTCTGTTGTGATTTTCACAAAAATCCATTACCAAATAGGGTCAAAATTGACATAAAATAGTTTTTAATACAAATATTATATTATTAATTGTATTATATTCCTAAAAATATAATGCTCGGTAAAGATACTTATATCATGGTAAGTGTATCATTAATGGACCACTTCGGGGTCTTTTGGATTTATATGGTATGTTTATTAACTATATAACATAAAAAATACAAAGTGACATGGTAAATGTCAATCTAATTATCTAAGAGTTAAAACTGAAATATAAGTTTAATATAATGACCCAAAAATGTCTAAAATCTATTGGTTGAGATGATTTCGACCCATCCCAAAATTATCTTAGAAATAAATCAATATGGAGCTATTAAAAACCGAATATGACTTTATTATAAATTAATATTTTACGTTTTTTCAAAGGTGCCCCTCTCCTCCCTTATAAAAAGGGCACATGTTCCCTCTTCTCTTCACACCCTTTTAAGCCTTGAATCTCGGCCAAACCTGGTCCATTTATCTTCTCCAATTCCCTAGAAACATTCTGGAGGTTCTGTTCTTCTCAAAAGACCAACTCTACTTCCTTAAGAGGAATCATAAAGGAGGTGTGTCGAAGAAGAGGTAATCTCTTCTTCCGATTCTCTCAAGTTTCTTTATTCTTATACTACTTATTATTTAGTTGTATTATTTTAAAGTAATAATATCAGTATTACTTATATACTGATATTTTATTATAAATATGAAACAACCTTATTTCACCTTCTATCCATCCTACGGAAAACAAAATCACCGGGCATGCGTACGTACGGAATATCGTCTCCACGCCGTGGTGTAATCTGTTTTCGACCACCACCTTACTTGTATTGGTATAATGGTGTAAATAAATAAATATATATGATTATTGTAAAGTGATATTGATTATTAAATATTATACATACACTTTAATACAATTCCACGATCATGGGAATGATATCATCGCTCGTGCGTACGTACGGACTACCGTCTCCACGACGCGATGAGATTCATTCTCCATGTTAACCATTCATGAATGATTATAAAGTATATATATTGAATAATAACTAAATATATGACATAATAATTATACTGGATTTATATATATATATATATATATATATATATGTATGTCATCTACTTAATTCTATTCAATTCAATAAGTAAACGAAAACATCGTTCATGCGTACGTACGGACTACCGTCTCCATGAACGGTGTATTTCATTCCATTTATAATATATATATGTATATGCTGAATATATATTATATATAAATCATGTTTTACATTATGGAATAAAGTAAATCAGGATATAAGTAATAATATCAAGAACAACAAGTCGAAACATGTATGATAAATGAAATGATTTTACCCAAAATGTTACTTTAACATGGAATTTACAAAAGAACGGGTAATATAAAGTCATAAGTGAACCATATATGATATAATAACAGTGAATATGATTGTTTAATAAGTAAATGACATTATTTAAATCATTATTCAGGAGGTTTGGATACATACGAAGCATATCAGACGTAAGGTATGGGATAACTTTTCCAATCTCGTTTTTATCTGAGATTGTTTATTCGTATGTATTTACTGGGGTTATATTTATTTTCCACATCACTATTTTCTAAAAATTATTTCATGTATGTTTAAATTCATTTTTACCCATTTTGACTTTTACTACATGGTATGTAAAGAAGCTTTCTGTTACGATGTACTTTTTGACTTTTTTGACAAAAGTACGAGGAGAATGTTATTTTTAACTTATACGGTGTGAACGGATTTTTACGGTTTCATAACACCTCATTTTCATGAAGATTACTCTACAAGATTGCATGATTATTTTTAAAAAAGCCTTTTTCTTCTAAAATTTCAGGGCATTTTGTGAAAAGAAAATGATTTTGAAGAAGAAAGGATATTTTCCTCAAGAATTCATTTCAAGTGTTTTATCAAAACCATCTTTCCATCTAAGATGACATTATTTAATATGTGTATGTTTCAAGTATAATGTATCTATGATTTACATGGTTTCACTTTTCTTATGATGAAATGATATCCATTTGTTTTATGTTTATTATTTTATTAAGGGATGATGTTTATGAAACCCATTTTTATTTTTTGGGTTATGATGAATGATTTATGTTTATGTTGTGGCACAAGTAAGAATGATTTCATTATGAGATCAATGGGACCTATATTTTCCTCCAATGAATTGGGTAAAGATTTATATCTCATGACATAGACATGGCTGGAATGGTAAGTTAATCTAGTTCAGTAATACAAGACTGGAACGAGGAGTGAACTCGATTTAGAAAGGGACTTTTTCCACTAAGATGGTCTTGGAAGCAATGCCTTGGCTACTATGGAAATCATATCATGTGCTTAATGGTTGCCAAAATCACATGTTTTATTCCCATTCTATTTTATCATGATTAATGTTTCTTTATGATCTATTCCTTATGTACTGCTATGTTTTATGTCATTGCCCGATATTTTGATGTTTGAACATTATGTTCATATTTTTGAGTTCAAATGTATATGATTTGTTTTATTTTTTCCATTCTTACCCTTACTGAGAATTTGAGCTCAACCTCTATATGTTTTCTTTTCCCTAGGATTTAAAGAATGGTTTTAGGTAAGAAAACCAAAAGGGGAAGATCTTTATGGGAGATGTTGAATATCTTTCACCACGATTAGAAGATTACATTCCGAGTATCCAAAGACACTAAACTATTACGGTCCTTGTGTGTTTGTTTTTGTTTTTTATTAAGTATTCTGCAAAACTAATGTAATTTCCATGTACGTCAAGATTCGGGTCTCTACAATATATATATATACATAAGAAACCCTAGCCTAAATATTCATATTCATGATTCCATGGGTGAATATATATAATATGGGTAAATGATATATTTATCCCAACCTATGCATACTGGGGTAAGTCACCTTCGAATTTGTGGACTCAAAACCTCCTCAAAAAGATAGAAACAAGTTAAAAAAATATTAAGAACCCTAAAAAATCAGAATCCATAATTCAAAATTGAACCGTTGTGAAGAAACAAATACCCTTAATTGAAACCAATGTGAAACCCACTGCTTTTGACACCTACGATAATAATAACTCTCAATGGGGTCAAAAAACACTAATCATCAAGAAGAATCAAGAAAAAAATTTATTTAGGGTTCAAACAAGGTGTGTTGACCATAAAGAAGAGAGGAAAACCAAAAAATAGTGGGATAAGAAGGGAGAGGATGCCTACTAAAGAGGACCACACACCAACAAAAGAGAGGAATTATTTCCAGAGGGTGGGAGGTGGTGCTTTATAGGGGCTTTGATCAGGTCGCACAAAATAGGAAAGAGGGAGGGTGGGGGTGCACTGTATGATGGGGTAATAGTAGACCCCTTTGGGGTTTTCTTAAAACCTATAATAATAATAATAATCACCATCTCATCACAATAATAAAATAGTAATAAAAGATTTTAATTATTTTACATTTATTCGTATTTAATTTTTTTATTTTTATTTAAATAATTTAATTTCATTTAAAAAACATTTTTCATGGTTTGGGTTTCACAGTTTTCCAAACTGTGTGCCAACATTGTGATCAAAAGAGAATAGGTACTACCTTAGTGGAACTACACGTCTGGGCTAGGTGCAAAATTTGAAAAAACATCCATAAACTATGCGCTTCTCATCTTCTCACTACCATAAGCCGTATGATTTTCTTTTTGAGGCTTTATGGTTTTAGAAATACTTGGTGCATTTTGATGACCATCAAAACATGATATATTTGGGGCCTGTTGTTACAAAAATTCAACGAGACACTCGAGGGATCCCTATGAAATTTAACCAAGTATAAAAACAACAGAATAAGGTGTTCCAACTCATATAATTACATTATTTATCTTGATTCAAATAAAATACCATCTAGTAAATGAAAAAAAAAATCAAATTTTCACATAAATTTTCCTTGGCTCAATACATGGGTCATTTCACATATCCTCTTTACCTAAAATAAATGAAGAAAAAATTTAGAACCCAAAAAAATGAGTTTGGAAATGTTAACAAACACAACCATAATAACACACATCTTACCACCTCTATAGTGTTAAGTAGTTGAATGTTTTATAGAAACAAACACAATGAAAGTTTCTAAATATTAAACCTTAGTCAAGGAACAACGATTCTTCAAGTGACCTACATTATGTAATTTTGTATAAAAGGGTGTTCTATTTAGAGCACAATAATTTATTTGGAAAACTTAATTAATAGATGATTAATTACCATCTCTGTTATATGTCCTAGAGTATTTCAACTATCCTGAAAACTTATTAAAATTATTCCCAGTAGAAATAAAATTGGAAATTACTTCAAATTTTCAACTTTATCAATCTGTTTTAAAACATTATTCTTATTAAAAAAATTATAATAGAAATTTATTTTACATTTAACTCAGAATTATGTTTAGAAATACTATCATTACCTATCTTAAGTTCTACATTTTCACGATTATAGTTTTCCACCAAATTCATATAAATTTTATCTAATTTAGTCACATATTAATATATTTTATTAAATGATAGAGTATCAGATTTATCATTTAAAGAATAAAAACAAAGTGAGGTGGAATATAGAGACAAATTCATAAGATATCTGGTTGTTAACTTATCTATAAATCAATTTTAATTATGAGAAAATTTCACATAAAAATTGATTATCTTTTCCATATCATCACTTCCTGGATCACAACAGTTAAAAGATGCATCATCACCCATGTTTCAAGTATACATCGACTTAAAAATTTTCATATATTTATTCTTAAATAATCATTTATAAAATTAAACATCCAATTTTAATCTTGATAAATCATGAATTATATGACTTGGCATCTGATATGCATAACAAATAGACTATGGTTAGAGTCGGATTCATCTCTTTATGTGTAGATATTGAAGGATAGGTCTCGAAATGTTCCTTGGAGGATGATTCCTGACTGGATCTCCTGCCTGAGGCTTGCTGACAGCTTACGCCTTGATGTCTCGCATGCATATCGTGAAGCCAACTAGGTCGCTGATGCTCTTTCTAAAAGGGCCATTGTGGAGGTCAGTTCCAGCTGGTCTTTTGTTTTTCCTTTCTATTGTGAAGAGTTGAGTAGAAATGATAGGAATGGGGTTCTGTACTCAAGGCTTTTCAAAGCCTCTTGTTCCTGAACGGTTTTGTATTGTTTACTTATTTTTTATTATTTTTAATGGGAGCAGGTTTCTGCCTGTTTCCTGAACCTTCTGGCTATATTTCCTATTTTCTTGGTAATATTTCCAAAAATTATTATTCCTAATAACCAAATTTATATACCTTACTTGTTGAGAAAACTTCTGTTTACTAATATTTATATCACTATCAACCAAATGATTCTTATAATTTTTTGAAGTAGAAAAATTTGAGGCAATAAAATCATAAGTTTTAATTGAAAGTAAACCTTTATTCATCCATATATTTCTTCACATAATTATTCATGTGATTCTCATATTTCACTAACATACCAGTAAGATCATTAAGAATCAACATTGTAAGGTGTTTTTTGTCATCAATATATTTTCTCTTAGATTTTCATTCTATCAAATGTATATAAATAATATTTTCTTCTAATTATAAATCTTTAATATCATTCTCACCAATATTTTGAAAACCCTTAAAAATTCCTTAAATTATTTATACATTTAAGATAAATATTACCTCAAAATAAAATAAAAAAATGGTAGTTTATATACAACATGCTTCCTACAGCCTCTAACACTTTCAAAGTTATAAAATGTGTAATTTTCAATTTTTTTAAATTTATCTATTTAATTCATGAGAATAAATCTGGATATATATATATATATACCATGTCACGAAAAATAAATGATAATTTTATGTTTTTTAGTTATCTTGATACCTACCTCTTTATTCCCTAGTAAATTTTTAAAAAAATCTCTAGAATCTTATAATTTTTGTTCATCATCGGGTTATTATCCACTCTATTGTTGATCAAAAAATTCTTCATTGTGTCTCTCTAGTAATAATAATAGGATCTATAAAAAATGGATGTATTCTTGGAATTAATTTTTTCAAAATTTATTTAAGTAAACTTGATTCCATAGAAAAATAATATTTTCTAATCTATATGTTGTTATATGAAAAAAAATTATAATACATAATATATTCCCAGTATGGTAACTTCAAGAGGATTTTGAATTTATTTTTTTAATTTGACAAATATTCCCACACTAGGTATGTTTAGTTTAGAAAATTAAAGTTCCAAAATATAATAGTAACAACAAAAATAGAAATATTATTATGTAAATTATTTATAACATAACACTAGAAAATAGTAATATAAACAAAACAAGTAGGAATATAAAGAAAATCATATGAAAATTGAATGATTAGGTTTGAGATAATAATATATAAACATTAAAACACTATTATTAATTTATATCTAGGTTTTAATACCCATAAAATCTTTATTTTCATTCCAAAGTGTTTTGTGGATCAATAACCAATTCCAATGGATACATGTTTTCAAAACCGAAAACATTGAAACTTACTTAATCAAAAATACTGAAAAAATAAGTCTTATCTAGGAGCATATTCCATAGAGATCAAAAACCAATTTCCTCTTCCAAAAATTATTCCCCAATGTTCGGTATCCTCAAAAACTTACCCCATATTTCTTTGTCAATTAGATGTTCAAAATTAGAAAATTATATATCCACATGAATTTTTTAAGCAAAATGATTGGATACCATTGTTTTACCCCTATAATTATTTGATCATAAATTAATTATAATACAATTATTATAATAAGAAACATATTTTATATGAAAATCCTCACAATATAATTCTTTGAGATCACACGAAGGACAAAAAAATTAATCACTAAAATAGAGAGCTAGTGTAAAGCTCTTGAGAGTTGGTGTTCCAAAAAAATATCCCTTACGTCTTCGATATCATATTTATAGGTTAGGAGTATAAAAAATCAGAATATTAATATCCATGGACTTTGGGAACATATGTCACTTCTAATAAAATTAAAATATCCAACATGATTTTCCATTTTTTAAATATTACATGTTACATCACATTTTTAAGAAAACATGAATTCCCAGAATCATATCATTTGGAACATGTTGTTTAGAAGTTAAAACCAGATACACTAAAAAACTATAAACCCAAATATAATATATAGTGTATTTTTGATTTTTCAAAATAAGGGTTTTCAAAGATACAACTTAAAAATTTCCCTATAATTTAGATAAATGACTCAATAAAAAGGTCATGGATTTAGTAGTGGAATATTTCTAAATTATGTTTTTATTAATAGTTGACACATGGTAGGTAACATGTTATTTCATGAAGATAATATTTTACAAGATTAAAAGGAACATGAAATTGGGATTTTCATTATATCATGTTAAATACGTTGGGGGGATTTCCAAAATATGGAAATGAGATGGTTTTCAAAATAAAAGGAGTTAACTTGGAGTGGTTTTTGAAATAACTATTGTTTAAAGAGAAACACATCATTTTAAAACCTACATGTCATTGGTTATGAGAAATATGTAGATCTGTACAATTTTCAAATCCTAATAATTAACAAATATTAGGGTATTTTTGGGAGATATGATTTTGTATAATGGTGTATAATTGATAGGAGATTGAGTAAAAATAACAAATTTCAAATTTAAAGGATGTATACCAATATGTATAAATTTTAACTGGTGATTATATATCTTAGATATTGAAGGATATCTATGATGGTGGTTAAGACATAGATAAATTAAGAGGTGGGATATCAGAGAGATAAATTTTTAGATATATAAAAATATATTTTTATGTTTGATAAGAAATGAGATACTGGTAGAAATTGAAATACTTTTCAAAAAAATAAATAATTAATCCTTAACATGGTAATGGTTTTATTTAAATAAAACATGGAAATTCAATTTGAAACATCTACATTAAATGTGTATCCATTATTTTTGTTTTGATTAGTGATACCAAACCATTCACTTATAATTGACAGCTTGTCATAATGTGTGAAAAGTGAAGTGATATTTCAAGTGTGGAGGTTGTAAACATATATGGGTAACATTTTGATTTGTGAGATAAAACAATTAAATTATAATTGATAGTGTGTCACAAAATGTTAAGGTATATATCAATATTCCCTTAGAAATATTCTCTTTCCTTTGTGCTTGATCTATCGTTCGAAGGGTTTCTCCAGGTGATGACATCATTATCCAATCTTCCCTAGTAGTTCTTATCTTATTTTTTTTCTCCCCCCATCCTCATCCTCACTTGTTTCCATTAATATATTTCCTAGTATTTAATTATTCCATTTTTTCTCATTGATTTTGTCCCTCAGTGTGGGTTCATTCCAAAATCCATATATTCTATGATTCTTTCCCAAAGAGGTTTATCTTGTTTAAATCCACTTAGATCCATATATTTGGTATTCTTCCTTTGGTGTGATTTCTAGGTATTATAAATCTAAGAGGAATTGACTTGAATTATCATTCCCTATATCATCATCATCATTGATAGTTTCCCCACTATGATTAAACCCCTATTATAGTGATAAAAGGATGAATTTTTGGATTTTTAAGGATGGATTAGTATTTAATTATAATTTTTCTATCTCATCCATACTATACTATAATTCCCTAATGTGCTAAACCTAAATTTAGTAAGGTGTGTGTGTGTTTTAGGGTCGTTTGAGGCTATAGATGTTAGAATAGTGGACATTTGAGCATCTTTAGTGGGTGTTATTATATTTGATTTTTATTTATAAAGGTATTTATTGTCTGTTATTTTGGTTTGTGTATGGATATTTGTTTTCAAGGAGGTTTTATTCCCTGTATCTTCAGTTGAATATGGAATTGGTAGTAGGGGTTTCAATTTCGAGGTAGTGGTTTAATTTTTTATCATTGATTCTTCCTTGATGAAAAATAGAGTTCAATTTTGTTTCTTGTTCCCTAGGTGGTTGTATTTGAATTTTATTTTTAGGGTGTTCATATTATGTTTAATGGGTGGTTGAGTGGTAATGGTGAAGTGGGTGCATGAAAATTTTTCAATTTTTTTTCAATGATATGAAATTCTTCTTTGGTGTTGGTGGTCAATGGATCAAGAGTTCCTGGGAGCATGACATCACAACAACGATGATGGGTTTATTAAAATACATGTAATGATGTTATGTGCATGGGTGAGTCATGATTTAGTTATGGTGAAGAGCATAAGGCATCCGACTGAGTTCCTATAATCCCATCTATCTCATTTTCAATCTATTATTTGAAATTTGGAATGTTGGGTGTTCGAATTTTAATTTTAGTTTTTTTTAGTTTAATTTTTTACCGGTTCCCAGTTAACATGGAATATTGGTTTTTAGAAAATTATAAAATGGGATATGAACGTGTCATAAATTATAAAGAGACTACTTAACAACTAGATGTGAAGGTGGTAATCCTAAAATGTAAATTACTCCACTCTAAAATGTAAATAAAAAGTAAATATTAAATTTATAACACCGTCACACCACCATGTATATGACTCACATATATTTTCTAATTTGGATGTACCAACTAAATATCATGTGTTCCTTATTCTTTATTTCATGCATATATGAAGTGGAAGAGATAAAAAAATTAACTCATGTAAGAAGATCATTGAAAGAGAACTGTTTTGATTACCTTACCCTGATTAAAACACTTACGATATTTTATTTAGTGTTTCCTACAACAACTCATAGAATTAAACATCATTATTTAATATAAATCATCATTAAATCACATTTTACAAGTTATAGTCACATATAAGTCTTCATCTTTTTTCATACATTATTGGTTGTTTCTAATGTAAAAAATAAATTGTTTCATTCCTTTATCAAAATTTCATTCCTCACTATCATTTATGATTAACGGTATAATTAGTTTGATCAATAAATTGTTAAATTTTCATTCTAAACTATTACTTGTTCTTAAGTGGGGAATCAGTTGTGCTTATGAAAATAATCAAATTTTCCATGGCTTTTCCATGTTTTCATAATTCATAGTATGTTTTTCACAATGTTAAAATCGGTTATACAAAATAGAAAATCAATTATGTCATGTATTTTCAAAATGTTTCATACGTTAAAATGGATTATTCTTAAGGTAATAATCATTCATGCTTAGGTTAATATTTAACTATGATTAAGATAACAATTAGTTGCATCTTATCTTGGATATAGTTTCATTATTTTTCCATAAGATTTGTGAAAACCTCAAACAATATGTTGAAATTTAAACAAAATATCAATGTGTCATAACTAAACATCAGTAAAATATATTAAAAATATATAAACATGTTTCTTAGTCCATTAACCAATCATCCAATATATTGAAACACTATGGGATTCGTAACTCTAATTTTCACTCTATTCCACAACACATGTATTGTTCACTCCAACATATATTCAATGAACATTTTTCTTCTTCCATAAATTTTGTTTATAATTTAAAACTTCAAAAATGATTGATACATACACAGCCTAGTAATATAAATTTCAAAGATGGGTTGAATGATCTCTTCATTGTATTTGTTGAAAATAGTAAAGGGAAAAAATATTTTTCAATGTCAAACACCTATGAAATTATATTCAACATTTCTATGTATACCAGATACAATTTTTGTGTAATAAATCAATGTGAAAATAATATTTCTATAAAATTAATGCATCCTAAAAGAAAATAATCTTACCTTAAAATTCATCACAATAGAAACTACAAACTCCACCTGTTGTGATACTAGTTGAATACTCACCATGATATTCACTCACCCTTTTTTATTATATTCCACTTCAATTATTCATTATAGTTATATTCTTAGCATTAATTTTTATAGTATTTTTAATTCAATTTCACCAACTTAATTTTCATTTATTTTTTCACTTCAACTTCTCCACCTTTGGAAATAATAATAATAATTTGTACACACTATATTAACTTTCACATTTCTAAAATGGAAAATTAAATTAATATGTTATGTAGGGAGATTTTATTCAATGGTTTGAACTCTAAAGTTCAACCTATGTATTTTACAAACATCATTTGAGTTTTTTTGTCATCGAATATAAAACCTTCTATTTAGTGGGTAGATACTTCAATTTCACAATAAATTGTTGCATCTTTTATTTGGTAAAATAAAATTTTAGCTATAGGGTTTTTTTCGTTGAGTTTTGTTATGATTTTTTTATTTCAATGATTTATCTCACTTTTATTATCACGCATAATAAAGACAGCTGTGTAAACATTTTCACCCATATCATACAATTGTTTCTTTATCTAGATTAAATGTGTACATGTATGAGTTATATATATATACTATAGCACTAATGTTATTATAGATATACCATCAGGTTTCTTGCTCAATTATACAATATACTAGCACTACCAAAAAAACAGTTTTTCACAGTGCCCCCCTTTATCAGCGCTTGCTTAGTAGCGCTGTTAAAGGGCCCCCCTTTATCAACGCTTGCTTAGTAGCGCTGATAAAGGGGGGCCTTTATCAGCGCTTTTTTTAGAGCTGATAAAGGGTCAGATTCAAAAAAAAATTTAAAAATATATTAATATATAAATATAGTTATATTGTTATATAAATATAATATATAATTTTAAAATATATTTTAGATAAGTATAAATGTACATTTACACTTATAATACTAAATATTTAAGATATTTAGTGAAAATGACTTCTTAAAAAATTAAAAAAAAATATTTTTAATTAATATTTTGATAATCATTATGGAGTAATAGTCATTTAATAACAATTTTAGGACTAAAAAAATTAAAAAAAATTAAAAAAAGATCCAAAATATGTTGAAAATGCAACTCAAACTTCAAACGGCCATAACTTTTGATCCGGGTGTTCGTTTGAGCTCTACCACATATCAAATCGATGCCTGCGACAAGCTCTACGTCGATTTAACTAGGGGGGACCCTAGTAAAGCGTTTTTTGAGGCCAAAAGAGGCCTAGAAAGCCTCCAAAACTGAGTTTTTTGTCCGGGTAACAAGATATTTTATCATTTTGTGGATTTTCAAACTCGTTTAAGGGGATATTATTGGATTTTCTTAGTGGGGACTAAATTTATTACAAGGTATTACATTCATATTCATATTATGTCTTTGAAATTTCATCCTTTTTTATAATGAATTGCTATTTATAATCAAATATATAACTATATGTACATATTTTTTATATATTCGCACCTCAAAATTAAATTTTTTAAATAAATAATTAAACATATTTACATATAAAATATATTAGCTTTATCTAAATAATAACTAATATCCATTTTATTTAAAATACCAATATATTAATATTTATATACCTATATATTAATCTAACTATATATATATCAATCTAACTATATATATATTAATCTAATAACTATATATATATATTAATATAACTACATATATATATATATTAGTATTACTATAAATATATATATTAATATCACCATAAATATATATATTAATATCACTATATATATATTAATATAACTATATAAATATCTATTCATATAACTATATATATGTTAATATAACTATATATATGTTAATATAACTATATATATGTTAATATAACTATATATATGTTTATATAACTATATATTAATATAAATATATATTACTATATGAATAAATATAACTAAATATATATATATATATAGATATAGATATATATTAATACCACTATATATATATATATTAATATTACTATATATATTATAATATAACTATATATACATATATTATAATATAACTATATATATATTAATATAAATATATATTACTATACGAATAAATATAAATAAATATATAAATATATATATATAGAGATATCATGAATTGGAAAGCAAATCAAAATAGAATAGTGGTAAGGGCTTAGGCGCGCAGGGGGGAGGTCTCGAGTTCAAATCCTGGTGGAGGCAGGGGTGCGCGCCCATGGAGAATATTAGAGAAAGCGCTGTTAAAGGGTGGAGGGGGTGTGTGGGGTGCATGGGGTGTTGTATAGGGGCCGAAAAGCGCTGTAAATGGGGGGGGGGGGTTCAAGCGCTATAAAATCCCCCCCGATTGGCAGTATTTTTTAAATTTTTTAAAAAAAAATTAAATTTTTTTAATTTTTTTTTAATTTTTTTAACTTTTATCAGTGATTTTTGAAAAGCACTGATAAAAGGGTCCTTTATCAGCGCTAAAACGAGAGCGCTGATAAAGGAATCACTGATATAGGACCCCTTTATCAGCGCTTTTTTTCAGCGCTAATAAAAGACCCCTTTTATCAGCGCTTTTTTTAGCGATGATAAAGGGGTCCTATATCAGTGCTTTTTGGAGAGCTGATAAAGGGGACCCCCCCCCCTTTATCTACGCTGGCTTTATCATCACTTTTCTAGTGCTGATAAAGGCCATTTTTAGCGCTAATAAAGGTCGTGTTTGTAGTAGTGTAGATTTATAGGAAAAAATGCATCTTAGTGTAGATTTTTGATCATTCACAGAACTGGACAAATTAATATCTTTAAAATTCATTCATTTTATTCATGTTGTTCTAGGTATAATATAACTTATACTCCACAATACCACTTATGTGTCAGAAAATTGTCTTTATTTGTAGTACATAAATCTCATTTGTATTGTTCTAACACCATACTACAAAACATGTATCATTCACAATGTCAGGTATAGATGAAATTAAAATGATTAAACATCCAATCATTTATCCAATATCTATTATATTGACGAATATTCTATCAATATTATTTTTGTATAAACCTCAACACTATCACATGGGTACTTGAGGTTATTTTATTAAACTAGTACATGGAACAAAAAATGGAGGATCTACTATTTTGGAAGCCTTAGGGAACTAGATATATTAATTACTTTAAAATTATATTGAAAATAAAATTACAGAATTTTCAAATAAGAAAACATTATTAATCTCATCAAGACTATTTTTATTATATGTTGTACTTCTCTTGGTTCCCCAAGGAAAATAGGGATAATATAAAGTGTGAGATTATATGCTATGTAAGGGTATTGTGTACAATATAAGAAATTATAAATAATACAAAATTCTATGTGAAAATAAAATGAGTTATACCAGATCAAATGAAACTCTGGTCTTAAATGTAACCATGGCCAAAGTAATAATGAATAAATTCAATTATATTAGTAATAGAAAGTATAAAAAAAATACAGAGACAAGTTAATAATGAATAAATAATAGTATATCAATAATAGACCATATAGTAAATGGATTTCATAATTCTTACTATCTTTAACTTCTCATGAAGGTCTTATTCATGGACACATTAAATTATGGAATGAATAAATAAAGTGAATTATACCATGAAAACTTAAACTGAGATCATAATTATATCCATAGACAATAATTAATTGTTGTTAATATATTAATAACTCAATAAGTACTGAATGTGTTACATAATTCCATACATCTTAAACATACTGTCAAGGCCTTTTTCCAATAAATATTAAATAAATGGTAAGTATGATACTGTGACCTTATCTTATATTCATCATTATACCTAGTAATGAATTGTGGGGATATATAATTCTCGACCCCACCCATCACATAAAATTCTAATGCAAACCATCGCAGGATGAATAATTTCATCAAATAAAGACCAAAAAATGAATAACATAAATACATAGCACAATTTATCAATGATGAATATCATATAAGATTTTAAAATATAAAATAATGAATTATATGCTATGAATTTGATTTTCCCAATAAAATAATCAATAATGATGTGCAGTTGAAATCCCCTAATGAATAACTATGGATTTCACAATTTCACAAACAAACATCTTTAATAAGTAAATGACACAATATTGTAATAATTGGGTGTTCTCAAGGACTAAGGTGTTAAGCTGTATGGGTAGCTGGATACATGAATATTCTAAGGTGGGGGACCACTGTAATGATAGATAAATCCATTATAGTTCTTTTTTAAAGATCATGTAAATTATCAATATCATATAACTAGAGAGTGTCAAACCAGGTGTGCAGTAAGGCCCATTGTCGTTCACCATGTTATGATAGAGTAAAATACCAATGAATACATTTCAAGGATTTTTCCCCTAGGTACAACTGTTAGAAATACACACCTACTTGTATTATCTTGACAGGGATTTCATTTCATGGAAAAGCAAAAACTTTTTACATTACCAAATTGAGGATGGTTTTATGGCTATAGGAAAATATGACCATTTTAATTCATTAAGAAAAGTATAAAATGATAGTGAATAAATAAAATAGAATTTAAAAATTTTGAAATTTATTATAACACCATGCTATAACAAGCATTATAGTATATAAAAAATAATTTAATAATAAAATATGATGACTGTACTTGAAAATGAAAGAGGAGGATTGTGGATCCTTACATTAGTTGAATGATTTTTAAAGAAAGAGAGGGACTCCATATATTCATGGAAAAAACATAGAGAGACTCTTAAGTGGGATTTTAAGTGAGAAATCCTGGTCAAAGTCCTTAGTGTGGAAAGTGAAGAGGGAATGGGGGTATTTATACATGAGATGTGGTGTGATTAAATGATTAAATTTTGTTTACATTATTATTTAAGCCAACCACTTGTGGTAGAAATCAATTCCAACAAATTATATGGATTATTAATGAACCGGAGAGGGGTTTTAGATATTTAAGGACTTATCAATCATAAAATTAGCTAGAAACGAAAACATTTAATGCACACAAAACAAAAATATTTTTTATTTCAAAAATCTATTTTTTGGATAAAAATTGTAATGAATAATTTTTAAAAATAAAATAAATAGTATTAAAATAATTTTTATAAATATTATTGTTTTTTATTGAATATAATGTTTCATAATTTTTTAATCATATTGACAAAATAATGGTTTCATAAAATCATAGTGTTCATAAACCTACGATTTTGACTTTTTCACCAAAAAAACAACATTGTTAGAAAATTATCAAAAAAATACAGTAATATTATTTTGATTAATGAGTCCAAAATTAATTTTTTTATTATAAAAATAATTATTTAAATTTTATACTTCCAATTTTTAAATAAAAAATCATTTATTGAAAATTGACAATATTTATAACATAAGAAACATTCTAAACATTAAAAACTTAATTTTAACTTCATTTAAATATATTATCATTAAAAGTGTTTTAAAAGAATGTTTTATGGAAATAAATTTCATTTAAAAAATATAATTTTATCAGAATATAATATGATTTTTGATTATATCATTAGATAATATCGATGGACAATAAAAACATGTATGTGACCAACAAAAATGGTGACCAAAAATCTTATTGGATAATTTTTGTAATTGATATCAACAAAATCGTCTAAAACCATAAAAGAGAGAAATAATATTTCCCAATTAATACACATTTATGATCACTTCATCACTCACTACTTCACTTATTAATATTCAATAAAATCCAAGGATAATGACTATCATCTTTTTAACTCTTCTCTTTATTCTTAAAATATTTAAGATATGGTGATGTTTATAGTGGATTTTAATCTGATGGATTTTTTTTTAATTAATATGATTCTCATTAAGATTTATATTTATTTATTATTCCTAGTTGTACAACTCTATATTTATGCATAATGCGTAATGTTCATATTAAGTTTAAATGTTTTTTCTATGTGTCTACTTTTTGTAGAAGTGGGTATTTTATTAGATATTTTCATTATGTAACATTATTTTTCTCAATTAATGATATTGTTAACTATTTATTTATGAAATATGTTATTTAAAATTTTAAAAGGAATATAATAAAACATAAACACATAATAATAGAAAATATATACAATTATAAATATAAATGCATTATGACATATTAATTGAAAATTTATTTTATCATTTTTCATATAAATTTTAATATGATATTTTATAAAATTTCAAAGACCCGGAATGTCCATGTAATTTTTTTATTTAAATGGAAATTTTTCGGGTTTGCTAAATCCGACAGCGCGCGATTTCGAGGCCCGGAGTGCCCGTAATGATCCGTCGAAGTTTTTTGTTAAGCTTAAGTTAACGCACGTAATCAGTTTTCCTGAAAAAAGTGGAATAAATCATAAAAGGTAACTTGGATCAGAAATCCCAATGGACCATTGCACTCAGGATGGCGGGTTTACCCTTGGTGCGACTTAAGATTACTTGGTGTGGGTCTCCTGTGAAAAACCCAAAAACGGAATAATTGTAAATAAAATAAATAAAATAATTATTTTAATTTTCAAATTCTTATAACTCAAAAACTGTAACTCGGATTAAAAATCTGACACCACCACTGAACTTGTTAGTGTATGCTTTCTTTAAAAAGATACTAACATTGGCCATCACGGGCCACCAGAGAAAGATAGTTTTTGGCCTCAAATAAAATAATTAAGCGACAATTATTTTATTGCAAAATTCATAACATATAAATGGTAACTCAGATTAAAAATCTGAGACTACCATTGGGTTTTTTTGGGGCATGTTTCACCTAGGAATATCCTAACCTTGACCGGTGTGAGTCGAGGGTGACTGATAATAATTTTTTGAACTTTTTTTCAGGTTCGTTCAATAAACGCTCGAGCGGCATTTTGTAACTTTTGAAGCGGTGCTCAGAATTGAAATACGAGGGCACTTTTGAACTCGCAGCGCCAGTATTCACTTAAAAATAATTTCATCTCAATGATAGTTGGTCGAGAATAAAAGTTAGTTTTTTTCTTTTTGTAAAAATAATAATAAAATAAAGTGTACAAGACTTTCTTTTATTTTAAGCTGCCATGTGAGTGATTGATGGTTAAAACCTCCACTTGGGAGTTGAAGGTGGGACCGCCACACCCTAACCTCCCATGAGATGTTTTGGTGGTGGGGCCCATCCGAACATAACCTCCCGCGAGAGGTTACGATGCGGGAACCACCCGAGATCAAAACCTCTCAACTCCCTCAATTAATTTCATCTATCAACGTAAAGTTAAATGCTTTCAATTTAATTGTATGTGCCAAAAAAAATTAAATACTATCAATTAATTTTATGTGTCAACATAAAATTAAATCCTATCATTTTTTTGATGTAGGCTATGTGGGGGAAGCCTCTTCGAATCCTCCCAACAATTTAGCCAATGCAACTTTTAAATTGCGCAAACGCTATTTAAATCATTTCACCCCCCTTTTAAATGTTGTAAATGCATCGTTGGAATTTAGGATGGTTCTGAATAAATGAACCATCATAAATTCCATGATAGTTACATACCTCTCCCCCACTCTTATATATATGGAGCTTGAGAGGAGGATTTGGGACGGCTTCCCCAAGCGACGAAACGCTGGCAAAGTGATGTGACACCCAACACTTGGAGAATTACGCCTTCTCCCACGAATAACGAAGAACGCCGACCTTCTTCGAATTCTTCCTCAGACACCTACCGATGTGGACCATAATCAACGAGCCGACACAACTTGGGTTTGGAAGTGCTTGGCGGACGTGAAGAATGATGATCCTCTACGTCTTCTTCCGCAACTCCGTCAACGAACGATGTCCACCTTTTTGCAACAATGTCAACCAACTATGAGCTAGGTAGGGTTTACTTTTTACTAAGTATGATCTTTTCCTATGTTCTTACTTTCTCTCAAAAATGAAGAATAAGGAATTGTTGTGCTTCATACTTAGGAACCAATTCCTATCACCTCTAAACGCGAAGGGTGAGAGCCAAAATAACCTAGCTCGACTCCCTCCACTGATCTTTTTTGATGTCTCTATGGAAAGGCGATGAGGAGAAGACGATGAATGTGGAAATGATGAAGGCTGCACTACACGCAGCCTCCACGACTCATGCCGCTCCCCCGCGACGCACCGAAGCTTCCGCTCGAACACCTCTGGCCCGAGCGGCGCCCTGCCGGTGCACCTGCGGCCTCCCAGCGCCCTGCCCGGCGTGCGACTCACCTGCCTGCGGCCTCCCGCCGCCCTGCCCGGCGAGTGGGCCGCCTGCCCGCCAGCTCACGGTCCCCACACCTCACCTGGCGCCTTGCCGGCGCCCCCGCGGCCTTCTCGGCCACTATCGCGCCCTTCCGGGCCCTGGACGGCGCCCCTGAAGCCCACCGGCACCCTATCCAGCGCCCCTGCGACCTGCCCGACCGCTGTCGCACCCTGCCCGGCGAACTAACAGCACCCCTGCGGCCTGCCGGCACCCCTGTGGCCTACACGGCGCCCCCACAGTCTGCAGGTGCCCGTTGTCGCCCCTCGCGGCCTGCCCGATGCCCCGGAGGCCAGCCCGACACCCTACCGGCTCCCCCGCAGCCAGCCCGACCCATGTCGCGCCCTACCCGATGCACCTATGGCCCTCCCGGAATTCGGTTGGCCTAGTCACGCTCCGCGCAGTATTCATGCTGGCCTCCCGACTGGCCTGACCTCCCCAGCCGAGTTGCCTGAGCCGTGCTGCTCGTGGCACTGGCTGAAAAGGCACTGACCTTCGGGCCGAGTCGCCTACGTGGCGACCACCGGGCCGAACCGCCCTCGCAGTCTATTAGGCCAGACCCAGTGGACCGGGCCAAACATAGCGGGCTGACCAATCCAACCGGTCAGGTCAGACCCAGTGAGTTTGACCGGGTCTGTAGAGACCTGAAGCTTGACGTACATGAACATTACATTACTTTTGAGGAATACTTAGTACATAACAAAAACACGCACACAAGGATCGTAATATTTTAGTGTCTTTGGAAACTCGGAATAAAATCTTCTAATTGGGGTGAAAGATCTTCAACATCTCCCATAAAGATCTTCCTTTTTTTTACCTAAAACGTTTCTTTATATCCTGGGGAAAAGAAAACATAAAAGGGTGAGCTCAAATGCTCAGTAAGGGTAAACAAAAGAAATATCAATCACATCGTATTCATAAGAACATAACATTTTGGAAATCATAACCTGCAAAAGAGAGCATAATTTTATAACATGGGATAAATCATGGTAGTGAAATGTAATCACAATAATCATGACATAAAACATGAAACTTTGTGGCATTCACACATAATCATAGAGAATCATTTCTTGTTAGTCAAGACTCATTGCCAAGACTATCTTAGTGGACAAAGTCCCTTTCTGAATCGAGTAACCCTCGTTTCAGTCCTGTTTCACTGAACCGGTATAACCTACCATTCCAGCCACGTCTATCTCATGAGATATAAAATCTTTACCCAATGCATTGGAGGGATATATAGGTCCCACCCATCTTATAATGAATCCTTTCTTATGTGTGCCACATAATCATAAACCATACATCATAGCGTAACCCATGTAATAAAAATGGGATTCTTAAACAACATGACATCATAAAACAATTCATATAAGATAAAGGAATTCATAAAAATATTTCCATCACAAAATAATCAAATCCATGTAATAATAGGGATAAAAACAGAACCCTTTATTATCTTATATGGAAAATAATTTTGATATAACAATTGAACTTCATTCTTGAGGAAAATATCCTTTCTACTTCAAAAACACTTTTCCTTTCTTATCATGTCATACAATTTTAAACTAAAAGAAGTTGATTAAAAATAAACTTGAATACTTGTAAAGGAAACTTCTTGGGAATAATGTTTTAGAAATCCATTCATGCCGTATAAGTAAAAAAAACATTCTTCGTACTTTTGTCGGAAAAGTCAAAAAAGTACCTCGTACGAAAAACGACAAAAGATTCCTTTCATATCTTTTACTAAAAACTCACCGAAGGGTAAAATTGGATATAAAATATTGTAGAAGGATGGAAATAATATTACATATTGAGCTAACATGGATGTGGATGATAAAATACACCCCAGTAATTACCAAAGTAAAAACAATCTCGGATAAAAGTGAGATTGTGATATTTCCCTTACCTTAGGTCCGATTTGCTTCGTATGTGTCCGAACCTCCTGTATAATGATTTAAATAATGTCATTGAATTATTACAGAATCATATTTATTGTTATGATATCATATATGGTTCACTTATGACATTATATTACCCGTTCTTTTGTAAATTCCATGTTAAAGAAGCGTTTTGGGTAAAATATTTTCATTTATCGTAGGTGTTTTGACTTGTTGTTCTTGAAATTATTATTACTTATATCATGATTTACTTACTTACAGAATATAAAATATTATTTATATATCATATATATTCAGTATATATATATATATAATAGATAGATAAATGAAATGAAAAACACCGTTCATGGAGACGGTAGTCCGTACGTACGCATGAACGCTGTTTTCGTTTCCTTATTGAATTGAATGGAATTAAGTAGATGACATACATATAAATATAAATAATTCCAGTATCATTATTAGGTCATATATTTCATTAGTACTTATTATATATACTTTATAATCATTCATGAATGGTTAATCATTGAGAATGAATCTCATCGCGTCGTGGAGACGGTTGTCCGTACGTACGCACGAGCGATGATATCGTTCCCATGGTCGTGGAATTGTGTTGAAGTGTATGTATACTACTTCAGTATCAATATAAATTTATAATAATAATATATAGTTACTCATTACACCTTTAGACCCATCCAATTAATGTGGTGGCGGAAAATAGATTACACCACGGCGTGGAGACGGTATTCCGTACGTACGCACGCGCGGTGATTTCCTTTTTCCGTAAGATGGATAGAAGGTTAATTAGAGTTGTTTCATATTTATAATAACATATCAGTATATAATAAATACTGATGTTATTACTTTATCATGAAACAACTAAAGAAGAAGATGTTGAAGAAGAAAGAAATTGAAAAAGATCGGTAATGGATATTACCTCTTTTTGACGCGCCTTTTCTTAGCCTCCACTTAAAGAACTAAGGATGGTCTTTGAAGAAAACCAGGACCTCTAGGATGATACTAGTAAAGTGTAGAAGGGATTTTGGCAGAGTTTGGACGAGCATGAGTGCTCAAATTGTTGTGAGGTGGAGGGGGAGAAGGTGTCCTTTTATAAGGGAGGAGAGGGGCACCTTAGGAATACCTCAAAATATTATTATATATTAATGTCAAAATTGGTTTATAATGGTTCCAAAGGGTCTTATTTAGAAGCTAAAGTGGGGATGGGTCGAAATACTATCATCCAATAAGATTTAGACAAGTTTAGGGTATTGTTTTAACTTTATCAATTAGATTTAACTCTAAGTTAAATAATTTAACTTTTACCGTGTCTTTTTGTTTTCTTTCACTATATGGTTAATAAACATACTATAACATGCCAAAAGAACCCCAAATTGTATATTATTAATACATATATCCTTATCTAAGTCATTTGGACGAACCTTAGATTTTTAGGAATAAAATAACAATTAATAATATAATATTTGATTTAAAAACTATTTTGTGTCAATTTTGACACTATTTGATATATGATTTTGGTGAAAGTCATAACAGAATTATATGTTCGAACCAAGTTGATTAAATCAACACTAATATGTCATAGTAACCTAGAAAATTACTGGAATTCATAAAAAGTCAAAAACTACATTTATTTTGGTATTTATAATATCAATTATGTCAATATTTAATTAATAAGATAATTACTGCATCATCTTTGTGTCATAAAAATATTAAATTATTTGATATATAAAAATTAAAAATAAAATACCATCATGTAGGAAATCTTTTTATATTTATAATGAATATTTAAAATCGAATTTATCTTATGTACAACCCCATATTAAAAATGTTTTAGTAAATATACTTTGATTTTAACTCTTTTAACTCTTCTTTGAATTAAATAATAATAAATGTCCTAATCTAATCCAAGTGGGCCTAAATGATAATATTTTACACTTAAGGTTGTTTTTTTGTTGAGATACACTTGTCCAATAGAATTAGGACATGTGTTAGGGTAATATTAATATTATTCTTACCCTTAATTACCCTATTTACTTTTAATCGTGGCAAATAAAAGTAAAAAGTTACTATTCATCAAAAATTATTTTCATCTCATTGAACCAAATTTTACTTACTGACATCAACCATGTCTCTCGGATTTTTGAAATTCCATTCACAGAAGCGGTAAAATTTAGTTTTATGAAAAATTCAGTTTTTTAACTACCACTTAGTAGTTTCACTATTCATCAAAAATTGATGTTTTTCAGAACAATGCCAAAATTTCATCCTAAGCTATATTTCATATTCCGAATTCAAAAATGAAGTCTATTTTACCAAATTCATAACATAGAAGTTTCATTAATTAATTTTATAATTAAATCCCGCTGTTAAAACAAATAGCGTGTTTTTAAGAAACAATATCTATCAAAAGATTGACACTTGTTTATGTCTGGTTTAAATGTGAAATTACATCCAATGACCAAAATTGTATTAAATTGTAAAAATATATTCTAAATATACTTTAAAACCACTCAAATTAATAATTTATCACTATTAATTATTTTGATTAAAAAAGTTGTTTTTAATTATAATTTAGTAATTTTCACTATTCATCAGAATATGAAAGTTATCCGAAAAGTACCAAAATTTCACCTTAGTCTAAATTCGATACTCCGAATCCAAAAATGAAGTCCATTTTGAGAGCTAAAATTTCTAAAATTTTAAAAGGTGGTTATTACTATTCATAACGGCTAGTTATAATAATATTTTAATAGCATATCGTTGTTTAGTGAAACTCGATATTGCGTACTACACACGCTATCAAGGAAGGTCACGATTGCGTGTAATGCAAGGCAAGTCAAGGATGCGTGTTGTGTAAGCTCCTTTTGGTGTAGCGTAACACACAAGACATTAGTGAAATTAAAAAGAATATTTTGCATAAAATCTTGGGCTGTTACATTCTACCCCCCTTAAAATTAATTTCGCCCTCGAAATTTGTTGGGGTTATAAATGGTTTACTATTCGAAAGTTTCTTTAATAGAAACCCACATCGTAAAAAGGAATACCAAAACTTATCTTTAAAAACAAAAGTATGAAACGTAACGGTTACCCAAATAAACTAATCACTGGGTTTCCACATAGGTGAAAATATGGATATGGAAGAGAAATCTAACCATCATGTTCTGATGGAGAGTGGTAGAGAACATGGCTATGGAAAATCCAGTAATCACAAATCCATAAATTTGTGATGATCTAAGGTACCATCTGATTCATCAGGTATAAGATCACTAGGACAACATTTTTGGTTTTCAAGATCATTTCCCTAAAGATAAAAATTTGAATTAGAATAAATACTTTCTTTATTTTGGTACAATGTCACTGTTGTTCATGCCTTGAACAATTTCCACTTCATCTCTTAAATAAATGAAGTTGAATTTGTTATTCGTGAAGTGTTAGCAGATCATGTGATAGAATGACGGGTCATTCCATCTATCTCAAACAAAAGGTTAGCAAAATTTATATACATAAGTCGATCTATAGTGAGATTAGTCACATATGGTTCCTAAAATGGACTTATACTTCATATATCATACTGCTTAATATAATAAAACTAGTTTATACTAAACAGGGACTTCCTGTAGGCCAGTGGTAGGCGATAAAGGCCAGTCGCACTTCGGTTGTGGGTTCGATTCCCACAGCCTCGTCCGAAGCGATGGGTTGTCGCCCGTCCTGTAGGTTGTCCTTTTTCTAAAGCTATATTAATATAACATCCCATCAATAATATCAAAAAATGTTTTATCCTAACTTATGTCCAACATAATCCAGTCTAATATTTAGGATTATCCATAATACTATAGCCCACTCTCATAACATAGTGAAAACGATTACCAGAGATTTAATACCATCGTTGATCCCCATATATCATAAGATATGTTTTGTTGGTCACATTCCAAACATTCAAAGTCCTTAATCATGTATTCTTTTGAATAACATAGTGAAAACATGAATGCAGTTAAAAGTTAACACTTTCCACATACCAAAATCCTCAAAATTCTATATACTCAAACCATGATATCACTTAGTCCTTATATCAATCATGAGCTCATGCATACAATCAAACATCTCATTATCGTCTTATCCCTTCATTATGTGCATATCATCTACTTTCCACAAATACTGGTACCATTCATCACATACTTTCAAAACTTAAGGAAAGACAACAATGTAACAATCCTTAGATGTCTCTTTATCCCATAGTACCATGAGATTACTTATACAACATTACACTTGATAAACATGTAATCATTCCACTACATTCTTAAACCATTGACCGAGCTTCAAAAATTCTTTCATCTCACATATCATTTGTAGTCTCATCATCATCATCAACATAAATACTACCCATACGACCATACTAATTCTCTTCATGAGACTTTCCCTTAGGGAATTGGTTTGCATAATGCCCGTACATTCCACATTTAAAACATTTAACCATTGTTGATGTCGTAGCAATACCATTATCCTCATCCCTGGTGTTAACTGAACCTTTTCCTTTGCACTTACTGGATTTGTGTCCTTCTTTTCCACACCCAAAGCATCTTCCAGTTCCTTTGAAACATTCTCCTTGATGCCTCTTCCCACATTATTTACATAGGGGAAATTGAACTTTCTTTCCTCTATGATCATCATGAAACTCCATCTTTCTCTTATCAGCTGGGTCAGGAAACTTACCAAATTTTACTTTATTGATCATATTATGAGATTGCTGATTCGGCATAATAATGATGTTTGGACTTCCAAATCCCATTTCATTTGGTTTCTCATGAAGAATATCATTCCATTGTCCATCATATCCTCCATTATCGTTAATCACCTTGTTTCCAGCCATTTTCTAAAACCCAAAAAGAATAGTGTGAGAGGCAAAAATCATGCAAGGGAAAACAACATAATAAAGGGGGAGTACCTTCAATATCTAACATCTTAGGTTTAATTCTATGATCATTAGCGTAGTTCTAGTACTATAACCTATACATATACTTAACCTTAAGGACATCCCTAGACATACCGTAGAAATATCTCTAGGGATCTCACTAACGTTTTCGCATCCTAGTTTCCAAAGGTTGACTAAACCTTTCCTCTGATACCAACTGTAGAGACCCGAAGCTTGACATACATGAACATTACATTACTTTTGCGGAATACTTAGTACATAACAAAAACACACACACAAGGATCGTAATAGTTTAGTGTCTTTGGAAACTCGGAATAATATATTCTAATCGTGGTGAAAGATCTTCAACATCTCCCATAAAGATCTTCCTTTTTTTTACCTAAAACCTTTCTTTATATACTGGGGAAAAGAAAACAGAAAAGGGTGAGCTCAAATGCTCAGTAAGGGTAAACCAAAGAAATATCAATCACATCGTATTCATAAGAACATAACATTTCGGAAATCATAACCTGCAAAAGAGAGCATAACATCATAACATGGGATAAATCATGGTAGTGAAATGTAATCACAATAATCATAACATAAAACATGAAACTTTGTGGCATTCACACATAATCATAGATAATCATTTCTGTTTAGTCAAGACTCGTTGCCAAGACTATCTTAGTGGACAAAGTCCCTTTCTGAATCGAGTAACCCTCATTTCAGTCATGTTTCACTGAACCGGTATAACCTACCATTCCAGCCATGTCTATCTCATGAGATATAAAATCTTTACCCAATGCATTGGAGTGAGATATAGGTCCCACCCATCTTATAATGAATCCTTTCTTATGTGTGCCACATAATCATAAACCATACATCATAGCGTAACCCATGTAATAAAAAATGGGATTCTTAAACAACATGACATCATAAAACAATTCATATAAGATAAAGGAATTCATAAAAATATTTCCATCACAAAATAATCAAATCCATGTCATAATAGGGATAAAAACAGAACCCTTTATTATCTTAGATGGAAAATAATTTTGATATAACAATTGAACTTCATTCTTGAGGAAAATATCCTTTCTACTTCAAAAACACTTTTCCTTTCATAACATGTCATACAATTTTAAACTAAAAGAAGTTGATTAAAAATAAACTTGAATACTTTTAAAGGAAACTTCTTGGGAATAATGTTTTAGAAATCCATTCATGCCGTATAAGTAAAAAATACATTCTTCGTACTTTTGTCAGAAAAGTCAAAAAAGTACCTCGTACGAAAAACGACAAAAGATTCCTTTCATATCTTTTACTAAAAACTCACCGAAGGGTAAAATTGGATATAAACTATTGTATAAGGATGGAAATAATATTAAATATTGAGGTAACATGGATGTGGATGATAAAATACACCCCATTAATTACCAAAGTAAAAACAATCTCGGATAAAAGTGAGATTGTGATATTTCCCTTACCTTAGGTCCGATTTGCTTCGTATGTGTCCGAACCTCCTGTATAATGATTTAAATAATGTCATTGACTTATTAAAGAATCATATTCATTGTTATGATATCATATATGGTTCACTTATGACATTATATTACCCGTTCTTTTGTAAATTCCATGTTAAAGAAGCGTTTTGGGTAAAATCGTTTCATTTATCGTAGGTGTTTTGACTTATTGTTCTTGACATTATTATTACTTATATCATGATTTACTTACTTCCAGAATATAAAATATGATTTATATATCATATATATTCAGTATATATATATATATAATAGATAGATAAATGAAATGAAAAACACCGTTCATGGAGACGGTAGTCCGTACGTACGCATGAACGCTGTTTTCGTTTCCTTATTTAATTGACTGGAATTAAGTAGATGACATACATATAAATATAAATAATTCCAGTATCATTATTAGGTCATATATTTAATTAGTACTTATTATATATACTTTATAATCATTCATGAATGGTTAATCGTTGAGAATGAATCTCATCGCGTCGTGGAGACGGTAGTCCGTACGTACGCACGAGCGATGATATCGTTCACATGGTCGTGGAATTGTGTTGAAGTGTATGTATACTATTTCAGTATCAATATCAATTTATAATAATCATATATAGTTACTCATTACACCTTTATACCCATCCAATTAAGGTGGTGGCGGAACATAGATTACACCACGGCGTGGAGACGGTATTCCGTACGTACGCACGCGCGGTGATTTCCTTTTTCCGTAGGATGGATAGAAGGTTAATTAGAGTTGTTTCATATTTATAATAACATATCAGTATATAATAAATACTTATGTTATTACTTTATCATGAAACAACTAAAGAAGAAGAAGTTGAAGAAGAAAGAAATTGAAAAAGATCGGTAATGGATATTACCTCTTTTTGACGCGCCTTTTCTTAGCCTCCTCTTAAAGAACTAAGGATGGTCTATGAAGAAGACCAGGACCTCTAGGATGATACTAGGGAAGTGGAGAAGGTATTTTGGCAGAGTTTGGCTGGGATTGAGTGCTCAAATTGGTGTGAGGAGGAGGGGGAGGAGGTGTCCTTTTATAAGGGAGGAGAGGGGCACCTTAGGAATACCTCAAAATATTATCTTATATTAATGTCAAAATCGGTTTATAATGGTTCCAAAGGGTCTTATTTCGAAGCTAAAGTGGGGATGGGTCGAACTCCTATCATCCAATATGATTTAGACAAGTTTAGGGTATTATTTTAACCTTATCAATTAGATTTAACTCTAAGTTAAGTAATTTAACTTTTACCGTGTCTTTTTGTTTTTTTTCACAATATGGTTAATACACTTACTATAACATGCCAAACGAACTCCAAATTGTATATTATTAATACATATATCCTTATATAAGTCATTTGGCCGAACCTTAGATTTTTAGGAATAAAATAACAATTAATAATATAATATTTGATTTAAAAACTATTTTGTGTCAATTTTGACACTATTTGATATATGATTTTGGTTAAAGTCATAACAGAATTATATGTTCGAAACAAGTTTATTAAATCAACACTAATATATCATAGTAACCTATAAAATTAGTGTAATTCATAAAAAGTCTTAAATTACATTTATCTTCGTATTTATAATATCAATTCTGTCAATATTTCATTAATAAGATAATTACTGCATCATCTTTGTGTCATAAATAAATTAAATTATTTGATGTCTAAAAATTACAAATAAAATACCATAATGTAGGAAATCTTTTTATCTTTCTAATGAATATTTAAAATCGAATTTATCTTATGTAGAACCCTATATTAAAAATGTTTTAGTAAATATACTTTGATTTTAACTCTTTTAACTCTTCTTTGAATTAAATAATAATAAATGTCCTAATCTAATCCAAGTGGGCCTAAATGATAATATTTTACACTTAAGGTTGTTTTTTGTCGAGATACACTTGTCCAATAGAATTAGGACATGTGTTAGGGTAATATTAATATCATTCTTACCCTTAATTACCCTATTTACTTTTAACCGTGGCAAATAAAAGTAAAAAGTTACTATTCACCAAAAATTATTTTCATCTCACTGAACCACATTTTACTTACTGACATCAACCATGTCTCTTGGATTTTTGAAATTCCATTCACAGAAGCGGTAAAATTAAGTTTTATGAAAAATTCAGTTTTTTAACTACCACTTAGTAGTTTCACTATTCATCAAAAATTGATGTTTTTCAGAACAATGCCAAAATTTCATCCTAAGCTATATTTCATATTCCGAATTCAAAAATGAAGTCTATTTTAACAAATTCATAACATAGAAGTTGCATTGATTAATTTTATAATTAAATCCCGCTGTTAAAACAAATAGTGTGTTTTTAAGAAACAATATCTATCAAAAGATTGACACTTGTTTATGTCTGGTTTAAATGTGAAATTACATCCAATGACCAACATTGTATTAAATTGTAAAAATATATTCTAAATATACTTTAAAACCACTCAAATTAATAATTTATCACTATTAATTATTTTTATTAAAAAAGTTGTTTTTAATTATAATTTAGTAATTTTCACTGTTCATCAGAATATGAAAGTTATCCGAAAAGTACCAAAATTTCACCTTAGGCTAAATTCGATACTCAGAATCCAAAAATGAAGTCCATTTTGAGAGCTAAGCTTTCTAAAATTTTAAAAGGTGGTTATTACTATTCATAACAGCTAGTTATAATAATATTTTAAAAGCATATCGTTGTTTAGTGAAACTCGGTATTGCGTACTACACACGCTATCGAGGAAGGTCGCGATTGCGTGTAATGTAAGGAAAGTCAAGGATGCGTGTTGTGCAAGCTCCTTTTGGTGTAGCGTACAACACAAGACATTAGTGAAATTAAAAAGAATATTTTTCATAAAATCTTGGGCTGTTACAGGGTCAACACAAACCATGTTGGCACAGACTGGGTTGTGCCGAGTCGGTCTGACTGGGTCAGACCGGACCCGGGCCCACTACTGACCCCATTACCTTGTTGGGCCATATCTTTGGCACTAGACCTCTGTTTGACATATCGTCAGTGGCTCTGGATTTCTTGAAAAAAAAAGTCGTTCCTTTGAGAATACCCCACTAGAGTACAAGATATAGTTGAGGTATGATCAGGTTGGATCGTACATGAATCCAACCGAGCCCCTGGGACAAAAAGGCTAATAACTAACAGACCGGGGGTTTGATTGATGTGTCTTCTATTGTGTTGAGACCCATTTGACGTGGCGTACCTTTGAGATACTTATACGTGGGACTTCGTGAAAGTTGGAGAATCGACCAGTAGCTTGTGGAGCGGATCTTCCATAGACGAGCAGGCATTTGTGTGGTAACCTAGTAGCTGGTTGAGACTTGACGACTGCTGATCGATTTGATTCGGAGTGATTCGACTAGCCCAGTGGGGAGCACCTCTATGTGAACGCGGAAGACCCACGGTGGGGAGCACCTTTGCGTGAGCACGGAAAACCCGTGGTACTCAACATGTGTAGTATCTCAGTAGGCTATTAGAGAGAGAACCTCTGTGTGAGCGCAGCAGACCCACGGTGGGGAGAACCTATGTGTGAGTGTGACAGACCCACGTTACTCGAAAAGAGGAGTACCTCAACAATCCAAGTTAGTGGGAAGCGCCTCTGTGTGATGTGGAAGGCCCACTGTACTCGATAGAGAAGGAGTTCTCCAGAAGCTAAGGGTTTAGATTTATAATACCCCTAGAATAAAATCCTGATTGAGATGAGTGAATTAATTTTGTGTTTTCCTCATGATTGAGATGGGTTACTAGATAACTTACTAATATGTATGGGAATATACCTAAGTAATAGTTATCTATTGATTTCATACTTTGTGGTTTATCCTTGTTGGATTTTGTGAGACCTTGAGAGTCTTGGGGCCCATACTGAGTATCATTATACTCACCCCTGCACTAGCTATGCCCGCACCTTGTTTTGTTGGTTGCAAACGATGGACAACGCTGACTGAGGCAGAGAGTAGCAGGACTGGATGGTACCCGGAGGTGGACTACTCCGTGTGACGGTACATGGAGGAGAAAAATGGACAAAAGTGCTGAGGAGGCCATCTGTACCTACCCCTCAGGTAGGAACCCTGGAGGGCGACCCCGTAGCTTCTTTATTGTTCTTTAGTTGTACTTACTTTCAGTTGTACTTGTACCTTCCTAGTGGGCTTGTATTTCTGGACACTTTTTACTTTCTAGTACTTCTTTTTTATAGAGTTTTTCTTAGTGTTTTGCTTCTTGTTGTGCACTCTGATGTGTTTGTTTACAGTTATAAAACAAACGCCGTCCTAGTTTATGGATTTACGCCTTTGGTGCTAGTCGCCATCCCCTGGCCTATTGAAGGCCGAATTGGGGTAGTCACGATATGGGCCCCGGGGGATGGTTCGTGACAAATTGGTATCAGAGGAGATGGTCCTAACATAGAACTGAGTAATCTGATATTTCTTTTATATAAAGCAATAGTGTTAAGGGTACTGAGTGTGGTTCTCAGTTCAGGGAGTCCAGTGTTGGTGCAGCGGCCGAAATATCCATACACCAAAACCCTGACAACTGATCTACGACTCAGTTCACGAAAACACTGATTGCATGTGTGTTTTCAAAATTTTTCTTTTTTTCATCTCAACCATGTCATCTCAACATGTATAACTTTTGACCATGTCGCATCTGTTCAGGATTCCTCCCAGCAGACTACCAGTTAGAGTTCTGAGAGATTACTTAATGAAAACCCACCGAGCGACATGGCTCCGGTGCATGGCACTCTTACTTTTTTGGAACCTTCGGGTGGTGTACCAGCAGCACCACCACCCGTTGGGTAGATGATTCCATCAACCGCACTAGTGAATGGTGAATTCCAACTGAGCATGTTGTACGAGTTCTAGTGACAGAGGCCTCTGAGGTTACGGGGCGAGACAGATTCCCAGGTAGCAGAGGACTGGTTGGAGGTGATTGTTGGTGTTTTCTGCCTAGTTAAGTCACTAGTAGAGCATATGGTTATCTTAGATACTAGTATTTTTTAATGAGTGACCATGAGGATGGTCTGCTTAGTGATGAGGACTCTGTACATGGACCATTACCTGAGAATGTACCTCTGGGTAGTGTGTCAGCTTTATCACTGCTTATTGGTCAGCAGTTGCAACCGGCGGTACCGGTAAAGGACACTTGTAGGCTTAGTTCAATACACATGTTTGAACATCAGATACCCCTCAGGTTATGAGGTGGTCCCAACTCATAGGTGGCTGAGGACTAGATTGAGGTGGTGGCTGAGAGTTCCCTAGAACTTCTATAGCTTCGACAGGACGATGTGTCAGTAGCTGAGTATTCATCGAGGCATACCGATCTTTCCTGGTACTCAATGAATACGGTACGATCAGCTCTTCAGGAATAGAACTTCGAAGAGAGGTGTTATTAAAGGACATCCGATCTAGCACAATTCCTCTACATATTCTTACTTATGTTAGGATTATAGAGATAAACTTTGTGGTTGAATGTTCTTTGGATGAGCGGATATAGCCAATGAATGTTAGTAGTGGGAAAGTAAGAAACTGGTGCGGGTCATAGAGACTTGAGCGTGTTAAAATGTTTCAGGAAGAGGAAGTGTTAAGTATAGAGGAATATTTAGGGAAGCAGACATAGAAGAAGATCTAGGAGAGTAGCATGAATTGGTGTACATTTCAACATGTTACAACCACCCCCTTTTTTGGAACCCGCCAGGCTCAGGGAGATTGAGGACAGGGGAAGAGAGTAGTGGAATGCAGTCATGGAGTGCGACCCAAGGCTCTGGGAATGATTCAAGGGACGTTATGTGTCTATAAATAGCTTCCATAACAATAGACATAGGTACCAATCATTCGGTCCTTCTATGAATCTTGTCCAAGACCTAGAGTTTCTGGATTAACCGTTGACTTGACCCTAAAATCTGGAGATACCTTTGGGTGGAGACTCGATAATCACACTTATGCCGATAATGTGATCAGACCCTTGAGGCAAGAGTGTTGGTTGGAACATCTTGGTGGCAGAATCGAGGCCTTACGATTTTAGTTTGGGTTTGGACTTGACATCCAGAGTTCACACTCAGATTGACTGTAATAGGCAAAGTGGTTGTGGTGTATCTACAACGTTGGGATGGGGTTTTTCTTGGTTAGCGAAAAGGAAACCATGGCAGCATAGGTTAAACTCATGCATAGTAGGGTGCAGCAGATCACCCTTGAGTCAGACAACCTTACGCTCATGGCAGTATGAGTTTTGAGTTTTCAGTTCCAAACAAGAGTGATAGAACATTGGGACATATTTTCAATAGATGTTTCCAGGATTACCCCCCCCCCCAAGGGGGAGGGACTTCTGCTTTCACTGGACACTACTAGAGGTTCCTTCCAGACTTATCCAAAGTTTTATCACAACTATAAGCCTTGAAAAAGAAGGGGAACCCCATCATGTGGTCGGAGAGATGCCAGCAGAGCTTTTAGGAGCTGAGGAAGAGGCTGACTAGTGCCCCCATCTTGAGGATTCCGGAGGAAGGCGTAGGGTACGTAGTTTACTCTGACATATCAGGGACTAGACTTGGGTGTGTCCTGATGTAGGAGCGAGCAGTGATCGCATATGGTTGTCGGGAGCTGAGACATCATGAGTAGAACTATGCTACCCATGACCTGGATTTAGCAGTAGTGGTCTTTGCCTTGAATATGTGGCGACACTATATGATGGGCGAGCATTTTACCATGTATTCCGATCACTAGAGTCTCAGGTATATCTTCTATCAGAAGGACCTAACCCCGAGACATCGACGTTGGCTTGAGTTCCTCCAGGACTATGATTTCGAGATAGTCTATACTCATGGAAAGGGTAATTCTATAGCAGAAGCACTCAGCAGGAGATCTCGTATACAGTTGCTAGGAGAGGTGATATAGCAGCTAGATACTTTGCAGATATCATTTGTGGATAGAGATGGACCAGCCTATCTACAGTCTCTTATAGTCACTCCCGACTTTATCAATGAGTCAATGAGGCGTAATGTGGAGTTGATGACTGCGAGACGCGGCGTGCTTAGATATCCACAGGGAAGGAACCTGATGGATTTTCTAAAGGTGGGGAGCACATCATCCTCTTCAGAGGAAATAACGTTGTACCCATATCACTTTAGGAGTAAGTGTTGAGGGAGTTCCACACATCCCCTCTAGCAGTACATCCAAGAGTGGCGAAGATGTACTAGGACCTTCAGTGACAACACTGGTGGCTAGGTATGAAGAAGGTGGTAGTAGAGTTTGTCTCTTGATGCCTCATTTTTCAGCAAGTGAAGGCAGAGCACTAGGTACAAGTACGCTTGGTACAACCATTAGAGGTCCCAGAGTGGATGTGGGATGGGTTATCCATGGACTTCGTGATGGGTCTTCCATGTACATCCAGGGGACGCGAATCGATTTGGGTGTTCATCGACAGACTCTCAAAGTCGGCCCACTTCCTACCGATCAGAGAGCAGGGTTCAGTGGAGAGCTTGGGATTCCTCTACATACAGGTGATTGTGCGGATACATGGAGTACCTTATTCTATTGTCTCAGATCATGATGCATGGTTTACTTCACGGATATGAATGGGTTTGTAGACGGATTTCAGGACGCAACTACGTTTGAGAACCACCTTCCATCCTCAGACAGATGGCCAGACCGAGCAGACAATTCAGGCCATCGAGGACATGCTATGTGCCTGTGTCCTCGACCTGGGTCACAGATGGGAGGATCACATGCGTTTCGTGGAGTTTGTTTATAATAAATTATATCACTCCACCATCGGGATGACACCTTTTGAGGCCTTTTATGGACGACCTTACAGATCAAAACTGTGCTGGATAGACCTAGGGGAGTCAGCACTAGTGGGACCAGAGATGGTACAGGCAACCATAGAGAAGGTGAAGATCATCCAGGAGCAGATGAAGACTGCATAGAGCAAACAAAAGTCATATGCTGACAAGGGATAGAGGCCTCTGGATTTCGAGGATTCCGAACACGTCTTTATACAAGTCTCACCTCGACGAGGTCTACAAGGATTTGGTTGAGGCGGCATGTTATCTCTGAGATTATTATGACCTTTACAAGTCCTCAACAGAGTAGTCAAGGTGGCCTACCACCTAGCTCTTCCACCTCAGTTTCACTGGGTGCATGACGTATTCCACGTATCTCAACTGAGGAGATACTTGCATGACCCTTCCCACATCATCAGCCATGGAGAGCTGGACATTGATGACAGAGCGACTTTCAAGAAGGTTCCAGTGGAGATTGGGGATCGACAGGGGTAGGTCCTTTGTGGATGGTTGATACCTATGGTTCATGTTTTCTGACAGTATGGGAACCTCCAGGAGAGCACATGGGAGCGGGAGGCTCAGATGCATGCTCAGTACCCCCACTTTTTCCCTTAGTTGTGAGTTGTGGATTACTGGGACGTAGGGCCTAGAGGTGGTGAGAATGTAAAGACCTGGAATTTCTATGTAATTTTTTTTATTTAAATGGAAATTTTACGGGTCTGTGAAAGCTGACAGTGTGCGATTCCGAGGCCTAGAGTGCCCGCAATGATCCGTCGAATTTTATTTAAGCATACATTAACGCGCGTAAGATGTTTTCCTGAAAAAGTGGAAAAACTCTTAAATGGTATCTCGGATCAAAAATCTGAGGGCGTCGTTGCACTTAGGATGTAGGGTTTACCCTTGGAGAGACTTAATATTAGTCAGTGTGTGTCTTCGGTGAAAAACTGAAAAAAGGCATAATTGTAAATAAAATAAATAAATAAATTATTTTATTTTTCAAATGCTTATAGCTCACAAATGGTAACTCGAATTAAAAATACAAGACCACCATTGAACTCATGAGTGTATGATTTTATTATGTAGATACTAACTTTGGCTGGCGTGGGCCAGTAGAGAAAGTCAGTTTTTGGCCGCAAATAAAATAATTAAGTGACAATTATTTAATTGTAAAATTAATTACTTCTAAACGGTAACTAGGATTGAAAATCTGAGACAACCATTGGATTTGATGGGGTTTGTTTCACCTAGGAAGAGCCTATCCTCGACCAGCTCAAGTCTATGGTGACTGATAATAATTTTCCAAACTTTTTTGGGGTACGTTCAGTAAACGCATGAGCGGCGTTTTGTAACATTGGAAGCGGTGCTTGGAATTGAAATCTGAGGGCACTGTTGAACACGCTTCTCCAATATTCTCTTATTAAGACTTCCACCTTGACAACAGTTCGTAGAGCATAAAAGTTAGTTTTTTTCTTTAAAAAAAATAAAGTGTACAACACTTTATTTTATTTAAGAAACCATGTGAGTGATTATTGGTTAAAACCTCTACTTGGGAGTAGGAGGTGGGATCGGCACACCCTAACTCTTCACGAGAGGTTATGGTAGAGGGGCCCACCCAAACATATCCTCCTGCGAGAGGTTACGACATGGGGACCACCTGAGATCCAAACCTCTCAACTCCCTCAATTAATTTCATGTGTCAACGTAAAATTAAATTCTTTCAATTTAATTTTATGTGTCAACAAAAATTAAATTCTATCAATTAATTTTATGTGTCAACATAAAATTAAATCGTATGGTTTTTTTTGAATCAGGCTATGTGAGGGAAGCCTCTTGGAATCCTCCCAATAATTAAGCCAATGCACCTTTTAAATTGTGCAAATGCTATTTAATTCATTTGACCCCCCTTTTTATATTAAGTAAACGGATCGTTGGAATTTAGGAAGGATCCTAATAAATGAACCGTCATAAATTCCATGATGGTTACATACCTCTCCCCCTCTCCTATATATAGGGAGCTTTGGAGGATGATTTGGGACGACTTCACCAAGGGACGAAACGCTGCCAAGTGACGTGACGCCCAACACTTAGAGAATTACGCCTTCTCCAATGAAGAACGAAGAATGACGACCTTCTTCGACTTCTCCCTCAGACACCTACCGATGTGGAGCGTCATCAACGAGTCAATGCCACTTGGGTTTGGAAGTGCTTAGTGGACACGACGAACGATGATCTTCTATGTCTTCTTCCGTGACTTTGTTAATGAACGACGTCCTCGTTTTTGCGCCAAGGTCAACCAACTACGAGAAACGTAGGGGTGTACTTTTTACTAAGTATGATCTTTACCTATGTTCTTCCTTTCTCTCAAAAAAGAAGATTGAGTAATTTTTGTGATTCATAGTTACGAACCAATTGATATCACCTCTAAATGCAGAGGGTGCGGGACAATATATCATTTCCTGACTCCCTCCACCAATCTTTTGTGATTTCTCTACGGCAAGGCGATGAGGCGAAGATAAAGAAGGAGGCAACAAAGAAGGTAGTGCTACCTACGGCCTCCGCGAATCACGTCGCTCCCTCGTGGTGAATAGAAGCTTCCGGCCGAACACCGCCGGCCGGAGCGGTGCCCTACCGGCCCAGTCGCGGCCTCCTTGCACCCTGCTCGGCACGCAGCATGCCTTCCCGTGGCCTCTCGACACCTTGCCCAGCGAGCGGACCACCTTCCCATGACCCCTGCACCTAGTCCAACATCCTGCCGGAGCCCTCGCGGCTAGCCCGACTGCTGTTGCACCCTACCCGGTGCACCCGCGGCCTGCCGGGCGTCCATCCGGCCTGCCTGGCTCCGCGGGGTCTGCCCGCTGGCCTCCTGACCAACCCGACCTCCCGGTCCATGTCGCCCGAGCCGCGCACCTCGCGGCGCTGGCGGAATCAGCCTCAGCCTTCAGGCCAAGTCGCCTACGTGGAAACCACCAGGCCGAACCACCCTCGCAGTCCGCTGGTCCGGACCCAGCGGACCGAGCCAAACATAGCGGGCTGACCCACCCCACGGGCCGGGTCAGACCCAGCGAGTTTTCCAGGTCAACCCAAACTAGGTCGGCCCAGACTGGGTTGGGCTGAGTTAGTTCGACCGGGTCAGACCAGACCCAGGCCCACTACTGACCCCATTACCTTCTTGGGCCATATCTTTGACACCAGACGTCCGTTTGACGAACCGTTAGTGGTGCTGGAATTCATGGAGCAAAGTCATCCTTTTGAGAATACCCCACTGGAGTTCATGGTATAGTTGAGGTACGGTCAGGTTGGATCGTACACAAATCCAACCGGACCCCTGGGACAAAATGGCTAATAACTAAAAGATCGGGCATCCTATTGACGTGCCATCTATTGTGTTGAGACCCCTATTAAGTGGAAGACATTTGAGATAATTCTACATGGGACTTTGTGACAGTTAGAGAATCAACAAGTAGCGTGTGGAGAGGATCTTCTAGAGACGAGCATACATTTGTGCAGGAACCCAGTAGCTGGCTGAGACTTGACGACTGCTGATCGATTCGACTCAGTGTGATTCGACTATCCGATTAGGGAGCGCCTCTATGTGAGTGCGACAGACCCATGGTGGGGAGCGCCTCTATGTGAGCGTGGCAGATCCACAATACTCGACACGTGGAGTACCTCAGCAGGCTGTCAGGGGGAGCACCTCTGTGGTAGAGAAGCAGAACCACGGAGGGGATCGCCTCTGTGTGAGCGTGGTAGACCCACGGTACTCGACATGAGGAGTACCTCAGTAGTCCAAGTTAGTGGGAAGCGCCTTTCTGTGACGTGGAAGGCCCACTGTACTCGATAGAGAAGGAGTTCTCCAGTAGCTAAGGGTTCAGATTGATACTACCCCTATAATAAAATCTTGGTTTAGTAGATTCAAAGACTTCTGTTTTTTCTTAATGAATGAGATGGGTTCCTAGATAACTTAGGTATATGTATGGGCATATACCTAAGTAATTGTTATCCGTTGATTTCATAATCTGTGTTTTATCCTTTTTAGATATTGTGAGAACGTGAGGGTCTCATTGTCCCTACTGAGTATCATTATACTCACCCCTGCAGGATCTATGCCTGCACCTCGTTGTGTTGGTTGTAGATGATGAACAATGCTGAATGAGGCAGAGAGTAGCAGGACTGGACGATACCTAGAGGTGGACCCCTCGGTGTGATGGTACGTGGAGGAGATGGAGGGATGAGAGTACTGAGGAGGACATATGTACCTACCCTTCAGGTAGGAACCCCGGAGGATGACTGAGTAGCTGCTATACTTTTCTTCAGTTGTACATTATTTTAGTTGTACTTGTACCTTCCAGTTGGGCTTGTATTCCCGGCCCCTTTATACTTTCCAGCACTTCTTTTGTATATAGTTTTACTTAGTGTTTTTTTTCAAGTTGTGTACTGTGATGTGTTTGTTTACAGTTACAAAGGAAATGCCTTCCCAGTTTAGAGATTTACGCCTTTGGTGCTAGTCGCCAACCCCTGGCCTATTGAAGGCGTGCATGGGGTAGTCACGATATGGGCCCCGGGGGATGGGTCGTGACAATAATGATTTAATATTATAATTTTATGATAATGAATACATGCTTCTTTCTTCATTAACTGTTATATTATGATAACTTAATTACCAAAATGACTGTGCAGATAAAACTATTAGCAAAATGAATGTTGTTATAAAAAAAGAATATTATAATTGAACCATGTATATAATAAAATACATGTATATATTTATATAAAGTATATAATATGAATGTAGAGAATCATGTTGGATGATAAAATTTGATACAACCTTGTCTACCTTAGATTTTGGGTTCTATCTCCATAACCATGCAAGAAGCTATGGATCGTTTCATCACATATGATACATTCTTTTACTAAAATACATTTCAATTAAAGATTCCATTTTACTTATAAATTATATAAATTAATAAAATAGTTGATAAATATTCATTTAAGTAATTAGTTTGTTCAAATGATGAAACTGAATTAGTGTTTAAATTTATATTTTTGAGAAATCTATCATTGGAAATCTATGAAGTAACATTTTTTGAGTTTTATTCTAAGAGATATGCATCTATATTTTCATGAAAATTTATTTTGAAAATTTAATCTAAGAGATAAAAGACCTGTAAATATTTTTATGACTTATAATCTAATAAAAAATTTCATAAATTAAATACTTTTCAACCTCAGTTTTCATCATCTCTATAATCATCATACAATTTGTTTCAATTGATCCAACTTATATGATGTCATATAAATAGAACAAAAGAATCAATAATTATTAACTATTTTTTCACATATACATTTTTTTCAAAACATTTATGTACAATCCAAACTTTCTTAAAAACACATCCTATCACGATTATTATGATATTTGACCTTATTTAATCTCATATAGTTCCTTCTTGCGCCTAAGAACCTTAATTCCATCATTATGAAATAAAAACCATCCGTTTTATATAGTAAAATATCCACTTCCAATAACTCATTAAGAAAGTATGACTGTAAATATATCAAAAAAGAATGCTTTCTAAAGGAAATAATTTCTAGGAATAACCTAGTAGCTTTTATGTTTCTCATAAATGAAAATGTATCTTCAATATTCAAAACTAAAATCTATGAGAACCCCATTGAAATTATCCTTTCCTTGATTGGAATAATTATATTATGAATGAGAATATTTTGAAAAAACTCATTTTTTCTAATAATATTTTTTTGATGGTCATGGTAAGAGCTCCAAAATGTTATTATTTTTTATTCATTTTAAAATTTTAATCAATTTTACGCATACTTTTTCCTTTTTCTCTTCATAAAAAAGGCTCAACATAATATAATAATATTTTACATAGAGGCATATGAATATTCCTAAATAGAATAAGATTAATCTTTTCACCAATAATATTTTTTGATCAATAATATTCATTACTATTTAAAAAGAAATAGATGATAAATTTTTATCATATTTGTTTTCTTATTCCAAATGTTCTTAAGAATCACAATTATTTTCTTTCCAGTTTTCTAGACAACATATTTCATCTTCATGTTCTTAAAATTTATCTTGATTATTTTTTAAGTTAACTTATCAGTCCTTAATGACATGATATTCTATCTTCCAACCATCATCCCAAAATTTTTCTTATAACGTTGTAATTTTTTTTCAAAATGAGAATCCAATGTTGATAGTCTCATCAAATCTAAGCTCATAAGATCCCCTTATTCTCTTTATTCAAGGAGTTACACGTTCTATGGAAAAAAATAATAATATTAGAGATATAGTTTTTCATTATTCCATATTTTTTAAGGTAAATTTTATTAACATGAGATTAATAATGAACTATTTGAAGAATAAATTATTACTATCACAATTTCATTAGTTTTCATTTTTGGAAGACCTTTTCTATTAATATTTTTGTGATAATATTGTTCATAGTGTGGTTTATTCATTAAAACCACTAATATGATGGGGTTTTCTCAAAATTGAAAATTGATACAATAGCCTATGTTTTACCAAAAATATTTCAATTGATGATTTGTAAACTTGAAGTTATTTCCTAGTCTCATAGTTTTATGTTTCATATCACATGTATTTTTTCACTCATATAAAATTTTATACAGTTTAGTACATCTGTTTTGTGTTAAATTGACATGATCCCAATAATTTTGAGGTAATCATTAATAAATAGAATGTGATACCATTATCCATAATAATATTTTAGTCATATTGTTATGTTCACGTCAACATGGTCCATATCTGATGAGTTCATTGATTTCTTTTACTTGCACTTGTATGACTTCATAATAATTTCACCTTTATAGACATCTTACGTATATCCATTATCTCTCCTTGATGTGGGTGTGACCTTGAAACTCTATTAGTTGTCATGAAATTCATTAAATCCAATTTACATGGATTGTACTTTTGTATCATAAAATGATTTCATCTTATTTTTTCAAAATATAGGACTCCTCATTGTTGTTTATTTCATGTAGATTATCTATGACCCTTTTCCCATAACCAAAATAATACCATAATTTCTTTTTATTGAGTAAAAATTATTATTTAAGGACATTTACAGTGTCCCATAATTAAGTAAATAATTGTAAATCATGTCTTAGTCCATCAATGAGAAAAAATTCATTGTTTCAAATGTATCTACCTCCAACCCTTAATTTATTAAATCCTTTAATTTATAGTGCCCCATTATTGTAAAAATTAATAGTGAATTCTTATGTTTGTTTAAAATTATTTAAAAATTACATATATTTTCTTTCATAAAGGAATAACAGCCACTATTTAAGATCCAAACTCAATCTATATCACATTACTTGAGGGAAACCAAAAACTTATTTGTCTTATCCCACTTTCTTCACTTCACACAAGTTATTTGATAATCATGGGTGATCTTACTGATTCAATTATAACTTGAATGCATAGTATATTTCATTATTCCTATAAATATAGTAAAAATGTTATATAATTTCAATATTTTCATTAGTATATCTTATTAATCCCTTTTCAATGTAAGAGAAATTTTCTTATAGTTAGATTTATAGAATTTTTTATAAAAAATAATGTTTTGTTGTCATAACCTCGCTTGTAATAATAATAACTACAAAATATAATATTTATTTTGGTAGAAGGAACATTATCAGTGTTCCCATTCTGTACTGGTATATTTTTATCATCATTCATTCCATTTAATATGTAATAAACATAAAAAATATAACCACCTTTTCTATAATGAAAAAAATAAAAAAGCCTTTAACCTGCTAAAATGGGGTCAACCACCTAGGTCAAAAATCTCAAATTAACTCTATTAAAGAATATATTTTCATTGAAACCATATAAAATAAGATCACGTTGAATGATTGTTTTGATTCACCTTTTAGATCCATATATTCTTGTTTTAATAAATTATTTTTTTATTATGTTTACCCTATAAAAAGTGAATCCAAATTAATTCTTTTAAAATGTACAGAACATTTCCATAAAGAGAAGTACTGATTTTTTGTGAATTATTAGTTTTATTTCCTTTAAACATACACCAATTTCTTATGTTAACCCAGATCAATTTTCTTTCATGGGAGAATTTATTGTTTATTAACATGTGGTTTTATTTTAGTAAAAATTTCCTTATAATGAATGTTAGTATTTACTTCAAAGTATAAATGTTTTTTATTTAATAAATCCTTCAACTTCCTTGAGAACATTAAGGAATTATGTTTAACTATTTCATCTAGTAATCTTCCAAACATAAAAATTATCCAACATGCTATGTCTACTGCATGTTACCTTAGTTGATCCTCTAACATTCATATAGCATTCCCAACTTATTCTACATGGTCTTTAATTATCTTTCCAAATTATTTTGTTGTAGAAATATTCTCATTAAATTTGTTTTTCAATTTTCAATTTTTGTTTTTAATTATTTTCTAGAATATCAAAATTTATAAACATTAATGTTTAAACATCATCACAATATATTACAATATCCTTTTGTTTTGTATTTATATATATATATATATTTAATTCAAAAAAAATATAATTTTCTTTATTTTCCTTTTCTCAATGAACATCACTACTATCTAATGTAGCCTGCAATTCAACATTAAATTCCACCAAATCTTATAACTCATTTTTTCATCTTTTAAACCTTTATCAAAATTAGACTTATTAATAATGACGATACTGGAATATTCAAATTTTTATTCGCAATATTCAATTTACATTAATTTTTTTTGAAAACAATTCATCTTCTTTGGAGAAAAAGGATCTCTTGAGGTGAGTTTTTAGAAATGTTTATTTTACTAACCGATTTATTAGATTGAATCATTGGTGTATCTTCATTTTCATAATTTTTATGAAATTTATTTTGGCACATTATATAGAAATATTCCCATATTTCCCACACTTGAAAAAATCTAGTGAAAGATTATAGTTGAATTTCCTTTATTTTCTTTTTAATTTTGATGAAATAAGGAAAATATTTTAATCCACCTCACCATCTCCTAAATGTTCTTCAATATATCCATAAATTTAAATTTAATATTATTTATATTATTTTCCATGATTTCATATCATAATCCACCAAAGTAATTTTTATATCATGAATGAATGTAATTAAAATTTACCTTTCTTAAATAAATGATAAATTAGGGTTGAAATAATTTGGGTACCTCCTTCTTCATATTTCATACATTTTAAATCACATCACTTAGGTCAAGAATGTATCCCAAAACTTCAATAATTCAATTGAAATCCCCATCAATAGAGTATGAAAGTTATATATTGAAAAAATTAATAGATAGATTGAAAATATTATTTGAGAAATTTCATTGAGGTGTTTTATCATAATTTGAATTTTACTGAGGGATTGAGACGTAACAAACCAACAAGGAAACTTCAGAAATGATACGTGAGTAAAATCACTACAATTAATTACACACATTACCAATCACTAAAAGATAGAAACTAGTTCTAGGAAATAACAAAAAATTATAGGAGAGTTTATTTTCCTTAAAGTAAAAATTTTTTATAAGGAAGGAAAATAGAATATTCATTAAAATAAAAAACTAAATGTGAAACATATTTTAATGTAAATAGATTAACCAATGAAAATTCATTAGAAACAAAATGATCAATTTATGACATGACAAAAATAATTACAAAATTTATAAACCCTATAAATAAAGGAATTTTAAACTCTTATAATGAAATATATTCTATTTTAAATGATATGAAAGGGAAGGATAATCTAATAGGGTGTGAATTGTATTAAAATAACTATATTGTTTTTCCACCGCAAGTGTAACACCACAAAAATCCAATAGATTCAATGAATGAAAAAATTATCATAGTAAAAATATATACATGTTGAGAAATGAAATACATACTGAACATTATTAACAAAAAAAGCATAATCACATTGGAAATAAAAAAACAAAAACATGTAGTAATAATAACTGAAATAACGAAACATATAGTAATAATTAAAAAATCATGTACCCCTTGAAGGGTACTATTAAACTAATCCTTTATCCAATGTGATAAGAGAATATGTAGACATGATTCAAGGAATAATCAAAATTTAACGCATTTAAAGGCATATCTTCTTTTCCCTTGAATCCATTGATGTAAAATATTGAGATGGTATAAGTGTCCTCACGTCAGATACTTAGTATTCCTCCTCAGAAGTCATAAATCATCCAGTTTAGTAGACCTACATCCACACACTAGAATCTCTATCTCCATATTTTGAATATTTAAATTTCTATGGTTTAGAAGCATACTGATTAAAAATATAATGATGAGAGATTTCAATTGAAATTATCTCAAAGGAACTCTTAGTTGGAAAACTCGTAATTAAAATAAAATCAGAAGCATTCTCATGAAAAAATCTATTTTGTCAAATTAAAGGTATTTTATGACTATAAAATGTTTTCACTATTATTATATTCCCCAATGCTATTTTTTATTTTATAGTAAAATCCCCAATGGTTTGAATCCATATTCTTCGGGATTAGTTTTAATTTCATCAAAAGATTCTCCATCGTTAATTGACGAACTCAGTGTGGCTTCACATCTTCTATGAAGTTATTTCAAAAATGTTATAGTTATCGTAAAAAAAGTAAATGTATTCTAAAATGAAAAAAATAACTATAGTTTTTATGATAAAGACCGTAAAAATTATGGTTACAAAAAAATTGTGTTTCACACCAAAAACACATAACTAAAAACTACTTGTTAAAGTATATTGTAATATGTGTTCAATGTGATTTTCAAAACAAAAGGAAAATTCAGTCTATGACTAAAAATTTATCCTTTTTTGAAAATAACAAACATGAATGATTGATTAAAAAAACTACCCTTTTATTAAATAATGACATATTATCCAGCTTAAAATAAAAATATTTTTTCAAACATTTGATTAAATCTATTTTTCTAAAATTTCTCCACCATTATAAAAGAATGTATCTAACCCATGAAAATAAAATTATTCAAATTTTTTAAATTTCTCATATTATGATATAATTATGCAATAATATTCTGTATGAAATTTTCTAAAACTCCTCTATAATATTCATTTTTTCAAATTTCTCCAAAAATGTAATTTAAAAAAAAGAAAAAAAATTGGAATTTTAAAATAAAATCTCATTAGAAAATAGATTCTAATAACATCAAATAACATTCCCATTTCAGAAGTATATAGATTTGAAATAGATTTTCCACCAAATAATATTTATGTATGGGCCATAATATAAGAAATGTATACCTTTCATTCATTTTAGATAATTTTAATTTTCAAGTAATTATTGTGTTAAAGAAATACCCTCCCATCATGTAAAAATGAAAAATTATTTTAATAAGGAATCTTGTTAGTCATTTCATAAATCATCAACCAAATTGTATATAAATATTTATATTTAGGTGATTTATCTTGAAAATTCTATATGAGAAATAGAAAATTAATAAGGAGTTGGAAATAACCAACTATTAAACTGTAATACTTCACAATGAATATAAGAAAAGAAAATTATGAACATAAAGATATATATATATATATATATATGACATAAAAACTCATTGGTATTGAACCACTATCTCATCTAATGGTCGTTAACAAATTATACTGAAGAATATAATAACAAAATCTCAAAAGATTTTATTTTCAAAAATTATAGTTCATATTTCGAATTCTAAATCCATAAGGTTTTTCATAACAAAAACTTATTTGAAAATTAATTAAAATGTAATAATATCAACAAATAAAGAAATTTTATGATGAATTATATCTTCAGGTAAATATTACCTAAAAATAACAACATTAAACATAATTAAACTTTGAAAAAGTTATCTATAAAATTAAGGACTTGATCTTTATCCTATGAAGATTGTTATAATGACCCAGAATTATATCAATGAAATTTCAATTACTATTATTATTTTATATAGTATAAATCACATAAAATTACATAAATAACACAAAAAAATCTTTATAAATGAAGAATGAATGAAATAAGAGGCTTTTTTCAGAAACTAAAGAAACCTATACCAATGGAATAGTAATTTGACCTATGAAATATTAATATAGACATTTTGAAAAGTCAATCGAAAAGTAGAATAGTACCATGACCTATGAAAATATAATTATAATTTATGAATCTTATAAATGGAAATATGATATATTTATATCACAGAATATGTAAGTAAATGCTTAAAAATGATAAATCAAGTAATGTTATTTTGATGAAATAAAAAAGTGTATTTATAATTTTATTATAAATATAATCATTTAAAATAAAATTTATTTTATTAAAAAATATAAATAAATAAATATTTTTTTTCTTATGATTATGATATAATTTTATGAGTCCTTAATTATTTTTTCAATGTTTTATACAATCAGTTATAATTTTAGAGTTAGTATTTTTTTGATTAAATGCAAGTTTCAATTAAAAATTAAATTTATCATATTTAGAAAAGTATTTTTTAAAAATGGATTCCATTTTTTGATTCTACATGAAAAAAATGGTGAGAGTGAATGAATGGGTTTTGTCTAAAATATTTTATTTTTTGTTGAAAAGTGAAATATGATAATTTACAACACAAGCAACATAAATGAATTATTTGGACAGGGATGATGTTTGGATGATTTAAGAACCATTGTTTAGAAATCACATGCAATATTTACCTTATTTAGTCATAATAATTAACACTATTCATACTCTCGAGCCATAATAATAAATAAATTAAAAAAGTATTAAAAAACACTCCTCTCCTCCACTATAAATACCACCTCTCACCACCTTTTCTCCTCAAATAGAAAAAGCCTTGAATATTTTCCTAATTATACCCAAAAAACATTCCAAGAATCTTCTCCAAATATTTTAGACTTTTGTATCAACAAAATACCAAACTCTAGGGCCTTATGTAGGATCTCAAGGAGAATAATTTAAGAGGTAAAAACCTCTTTCCTTTTCTTTTAATTTCTTTTCAATTGTGTTTATTCCCTTATTCTCTCCTCACCTACCTTTATCCAAGGGAATTTATCTATAAAAAATATTTAAAATACTATAATTTTATTTTTTTAATATAACAACATATCATACATTCTCTTCCCCTCTTCTTTATATTTAAAATTGAAAACATCGTCTGTGATGTGTTAATTTTTTGGATTCATGGATGATGAGTTCTCAATTTCCAATACTGTCTTCATGGATGGTCATAAAATATTTTTTATAGTGGAAACATATTATGACATATTTATTAAATCTAATTTAATGTTCTATAACTATTATATGGAAATAATATTAATTAATAAAACAAAACTAGTCTATGAAGGTAAAACAGATTCCAAAATAATATAAACGGTTATCAATAACATTTCATATAATAAATCATCCTCAAATCAAGAAAAAAGTGATATATCAAACAATTTAATATTATTTAAGATCATTAATAACATATAATTTAGATTCTGGAAAATAATTCTCATTTTATATGATTTTCCATACATGTAAACAAGTAAACCTATCTTCAAAACCCAAGGAAATGAGTGTTCCTGAATGAAAAAATAGAATATCATATCTCATAAAAATGAGTATAAATGAAATTAATAAAATTATAATAAATATTATTTGTGTTAAAAATTTCTGAATTAATTAATTATTTTTTAAATTTTATTATCCAATGCATTAAGTTCAAGTGCGGAACAGTTTCAACAATAGGGTAAGAGATTCTTTATGAACCTCCATTTTTCCTTCATGTTACACATTATCTATGTTTACCTCAATGTAATTCTTTATTTATTATATAATTTTTTAAAATTTTGTGTCTATCTTCTATAATAATGTTTCTAGATCACTTTAGCTTTATTTTATGTGGAAATACATGTTTTAAAAAGTATCCCTTCTCAAATAATTAGAATAAGAAAGCCTAATTTATCAATAACGTCAAGACTTCCCACCATTTTTTATGTTAACTCCATGATCTATTTGAATCCATTTTCTCTAAAATCATTCATTTTATGATTAAAAACAATTAGGGTTCATTTCAAGTTTCTTGGAAACAAATATTTCTTTTCTGAATTATCCACTCTTTAATATTTTCCATAAACCACACTAAAAATATTCTTTTCTAATGTCTCTTAAACAATATTTTTTACTATTTTCACTTCAGTTTGAAAGAAATTATTATGATCTATTCCTATTGACACATATTAATTTCCTTGTATGAGTTAAATCCATTATTTCATGTATACCATTATGATATTCCATTTTTTGTTCCTTATGACATTATTATGATTCCCAATTCCTTCCATGGGTAATGATTATGTTTATTTTTGATTATTCATATGGAACACATTTGAATGAACATTTTATTATGGTTTTAACCAGATAAAGAGAGCAGGATGAGGTGAGAGCCACTTAGAGAAACCCTAATCGGTTGCGGGCCGCAGGTGGAGAAGGCTGATGTTAACCCCAGGCAGGATTCCTTAGTTGGTGAAGTTCGTCAACGACCTCAGGTGGGGGACCTCGTGCGGTGCCAGAGTCATCGGGTAGGCAAAGAAATTGACATAAGGTGGGAGGAAACAATGATGTATAACCCTTTTAGACCATAATCCTTTCCATATCCTGATTAAGGAGCTGGATCTGTCACCTACAGGGAAGTCCGACCGACGATTCCCCTTCTCTCCTTCAATAACGATTTGTCGTGACTTATCCCATCAGCTTATTCTCCATTTCATCAAAAATTTCTCCAAATTCCCCGAATTAAAATTTCACATGAGGACCCATATTCAATCAAGGGATTCCCAAAATTTTGTATTTCCACTTCAGAGTTTGAAAGTGTTTCCGCCTTCCACTCTAGAATTCTTGCGGCTAGATTTTGTGTTGATTGACCATCGCCAATGTTTTTTGAAGGTTTCATCAACGATTCTTTGTTACCAAGTGGCAGTGGGAGTTATGTATCATCAGTATCTAGGAATTCACTTTTTTGGATAATGATTTCACCCGTTTCTGGTCATTAGAGTTGCGCTTGTGGGATAATCATCGATTTCATGTCTTTAGATGGACAGTCGACTTAGATCATGGTCGTGATCGAAACCGTGCGATGGTGTGCACTCAAATTCCCCTCCTTCCACTCCCCTTTCAGAACCCACCCATTCCCAAATGTATTAGTGACCTGATCGGTTGTTTTGTATGAATTGATAATGATACTCTTTTCATGAAGCAACTCGGCTTTACTCGTCTTTGTGTTGAGATGGACCTCTCGGTTCTTCTCTCGAATCATCTTCGTCTCTAGGTGGAAGATGCGTTTGGTTTTTAGAAACAAATTTATTATGAGGAAACCTTTGGTTTTTGTTCGTTTTTCTATTGATAAGGCCAGTGGCCTTCATTCTACTCTCGATATGGGAGGTGAGGTCGCAAGGGACCTACAGCTCAGCCTAATGACACCCATGCTCCCACAGTCCCTCAGGCTACTATTGAAATGCCTCAGTCTGATGTCGAAGTGAGTCCAAGATCTCCACTGGATAGTCATCATCCAACCCTACACCTTTGTGCATCATATGGACTCCAACCACTTCAATCTATGAAAATATTTTACTAGCTGCTGCTGGTCTACCAAGTTCTGCCGCTCATCCACCTCTTTTTGTGCAGAAGGAACATGTGCCGGGGGAGATAAGAAATGTAAGGGAATCGTTTTTGTGGTTTTTGGGTGTGTCAAACCTTCCTATTACAATGATTTTTATGGTGTGGTGGATGACATTGATGGGATAATGGATGACCTTGATGGGTGAAGAGATGATCCAACACTACAATGTATACCAAGAACCAATGGAGCCAAAGGGAGTGACACCATTTCTATCAGTGCATCTGGGTAACAAGTAGAAATTGTTACAATAACCCAGCCAAAAACAAATCCAAAATTGTGGGGGAAAGCAAGAGAGTTGTTCAATCTGGGTGTTTCCTCATTGGTCAATGTCAGGAAGGAGGCATGTTAGCTGGGCATGACACGAACTCTCTCTGTTAACCGTCAATCTGGTATTGCGTCTGAGGATTCAATTCATGATTCTGATGGGGGACAAGATGTTTGTGAAGGTATGTTTTAAAATGATTTTAGGGTGTAACTTGAGGTTCTCACTCATCCATAATGTGTTTTTGGGCTTGTTTTGTCTCGTGTCTGCAATGGTGGATCCTCTTGGGCATGTTCTTGTTTGGTTCTCACTCAACTATAATGTGATTTATTTGAAAATTAAAAAAACAAATGTTTTGTGGTTGGTGTGCCCAGATAGATCTTAAATAAATTGGGTAATTTTTAGTCTTATGAGATGTCCTAATAAATGGTCTTGGTGATTAGACTTGACTCATGATTCTCCATGTTCAATAGCCTTGGTGGTTAACATTGACTGATGATCCTCCATGTGCAATGGTCTTCGTGGTTATCCTTGACTCGTGAATATGCTATGTTGTTTTCTTTTTCTTCATTTCAATAATTTCATGATTATATGATCTCATGTTCTTCATGTTATTCTACCATATGCCTATTCATGTTCCATTCCTTTTCTTTTCACCACGTTATTCCATCTAACCCATCTACTTTGCTTTATTCATAATCTTACTTCCTTGCTGAATTTTTTAGATAATATATTTATTCATGTATTCCCATAGTTATACTATTCATATGTAAGAGTTCAATAGAAGATATAATCTATTTATGGATATTAATTTTTTTGGTTACAATATTTCAGTTTAATGAACCTAATATTACAGAGACACAAGGATTCGTGATCCTTGTTTTGTATTCCCTGGTGAGTTATAATTCAAATAATCTAATAATATGTGTAAAAGGATATGGACATTATATTTAGTATTAGTTAATGATCTAGTTATTTATTGATACGAGGGCTAGATCAATTTAGTAAGAAATGTAAGGGAAATTCTATCACCATGGATAACCTAAATTAAAACGTAAAGAATCACAAGCTCTGATACGTTTTTTATTTAAAATTTTATCCTTCAATAATAAATGATTATTCTTTTACAAACCTATTTTATATGTACTCAAACCCCCCCCCCCCAAATTTTAGTTTCATTTTATTATTTATTGTAAGGAAATAAGAGAACTTGTGCCAAAAATAAATGTGATAGGAAATGTGACAATTTCCCTAATGATATGCCAAATATTATAGGAATGGGTGTTCAAAAAATCCTGATAATACTTTTTCAATTGGCTCAAATTATGAATAATAACATGAAACATGTGGAACAACCTCATTATCCTAAGAAAGAGTAAGTTACGGGCGAATACTTTATGTAGAAAAGGCCTCCCATGTTTAGAAGGTCTTCTAATCCCCTCCTCAAATAAAAAGGGATAAACTTGATTGAGATGATATTCTCTATTCTCTATGGATCAGAAAATGATAATTTTTTAATGGTGGTATATAGTTTTTATTAGAAAGATTATTAGTGGTGATCACTGATCAAGAACATAAATTCCAAGGATGAAATTTATTCCACGGATTGGGAGGAATTCAATAAAATATTTTTCAATAAATATTTTTCCCAAAACCTCTATCTCAATATGTAATGTGAGTTTCTTGAACTAAAGAATAAGGAATATGAGTCGATCGAGGCATATGAATCAAATTTAACAGAAATTGCATGATACACCTCTATATTTGTCATGGACACTGAAATAAAAGTGGATTTATTATTTAGAGGACTAAAAATGAACCTATAAAAACAATTTTCTATTTGAGACATTGGTATCTATAATAAGACTATACATTGTTCCCCTAAGGTTGAAATGGTGATCGGGGACACTGAGTGGTATCCTGGGCCCAAATATGAATAAAATAAAATAAAGTCTAATATGGGGGGATCAATATATAAATCCCATGATGGAAAGAAAACCCACCATCCCATAAGAAAAAAATTGTGGGAAGAAGCATATTAGGAACTTTTGAAATGAAACTAGTAAATGATTCTAACGTAAAATAATGGGGAATATAGAAAATAACTTCCAAAGGGATATGAAGAGTCGCATTAATGTGGAAGAAGAAAGGAAGGTTCATATCAACACTCAGTATGTAGTGTAGTGTTTCAACTATAGGGAACATGTCCATAATGATAACAATTTATCTATACCAAGGGTTTTCAAGGGAAATCAAAAATTACAACAATATCTAAGGCAGTATGTAAGGGAATATTCTATTACTACTGCAGATCTGGAGCCAGACATTGATGTGAAAATAGGTAGGACGGTTATTCATTCAGGATTAGTGAACATAATATTTGATTCAATTTATTCACATTCTTTCATGTATTATAAGTTTAATAGAACTATTCAAATGCGACCTCAAAATATGGATGTTGAATTATCTATGAGAATAGTAAATGGGTCAATTATTCCATCCAATGTCTATCAATCCTCCTCAGTTAGTGTCTATGGACTGAACCTCCCTAAAAATATGGTCTAACTTCCAGTGGTAGAGTTTGAATCTATATTGGCCATGGATTGGCTATCTTTATACAAATCCAACGTAGTCTATGAGGAAAGGGTGATCCCACTTCACATTCAATAACATCCTCTAATTCTATAAAAATGTATGGATTGTGATAAATCTCCTTCAGAATAATTATCTCAAGTATGTATATTATTGCTTTATGAGAAAGAATATATAGCTCAAATGATTGGGAAAAAGGAAAGAATCTTGCTCAAAGACATGCCCATTGTAAGGGGCTACAATGATGTGTTCCATGAATAATTGCCTGGTCTTCCCCCTAATTGATAGGTTTAGTTCTCAACTAAACATATTCGTGAATATCTACCTATATAAAAGACAAAATATTGAATAGACATCGTGATGTTGGAAGATCCGAATAGGTAGTTATATGATAATATAGGCAAGGTTTTTACAGATCAGAGTTCATAACTATGGGGTATGCCAACCCTCCTCATCAAAAAGAATGATGGATCAATGAGACTTTTCATTGATTATAATGAGCTGGAAAAAATCATGATAAATAAAACGTTTCCCTACTGTAAATATATAATTTTTTTGATCAACTATGTATGGACAAGTACTACTATATGGTGGAAAATCAGATTAGATATCGCCAATTAAATGTTATAAAGGAATATATTCCCAAGACTACCTTTTGAATGAGGTATGGATAGTATGAGTTCATAGTGATTGCCATCAGACTCTCTAATAACCTAAAAATGTTCATGGATTTAATGAGTAGTGTCTTATAATATTTCCTCAAAAAATATATGGTAGTCTTTTTTCATGATATTCTGATATACTCCAAGAGTAATGAGGAACATAAAGAGAATTTGAATACAAATTTGAAGAATTTTTTAAGGAAAAAAATTCAAACTACAGTAAATGTGATTTCTAGAAGAAGTATTTTATCATTATTGGGGAATATTATCACCAAAAAAGGAATATCTATAAACCCTTCCAAGACCAAGTCAATTGAGGAATGTCCCATGCCAACATGATAAATAGAGATCTGTAGATTCCATGATCATGTAGGGTACTATCAATGGTTTGTGAATAACTTCTCATGATTTTCAAAGCAAATAACCAATATGACTCAGATGAGAGTGAAATATTTATGGACTAGTTAATGTTAACACTTATTCAAATAGTTTAAAAAAGGATTATCATTTTACTAGTACTCACACTACCAATAAGTAAGAAACTCATTTTCATGTAAAATTATTCTTCAAAAAAGTTTTTAGGTTATGTAAAATGAAAAATGAAAAATTGATATATTATGACTCAATGAAGTTGAAAATTAATGATCAAAACTACAACTCGCATGATCTTGAGTTAGCACTTGTGACCTTTATGTTGAGAATATAGAGGAATTATCTATATGGGGAGAAGTATAAGATTTATACTGATCACAAGATCTTCAAATATATATTCACACAAAAGGGTCATAATATAATCCAATGAATATTGTTAGATCTCTTCATGAATTATAACTACCCAATCCGCTACCATCCTTGTAAGGAAAATAAGATGGAGGATGCTACAAGTAGAAAGGATGTTGTATCTTTATCAATGATGATAATTATGAAGGATCCAATCTCCTTAGAATTGAAAATGATGGTCATGGGAATTAGTATGGAAATTACATCATCAACCCTTTCTAAAATTATATCTCAACCATCCCATAAAGAGAAAATATAGTATTATCATACAAATGATGTTGAAATTCTGAAAAATGTACAAACTCTTAGAAAATGGAGGTTTTTTGAGTTCAAAATGGATGAGGAATGATTGTTGATATTTTTGTCATGATATTTATACCATCTAGTCCATAGATAAAGAAAGGACTTCTAAATGATGCACATTTCTCAACCTTCTCTATTCACCATAGGTGGAACAATATGTATCAAGATATCGAAGGGAACTATTTGAAGTGGAAATATGAATAAGGAAATTTCTAAATATACATCAATGTGCTTGGTATGTCAAAAAGTGGCAGCTAAAATGAAAATGTCAAAATGGACGATGCAACCATTATTCATACCAACATAGATATGGGAGAACATACTATGAAATTTTTCAATGGATTTCCAAGTAAATTCAAAGGGAATAATTCTATGTAGGTTGTTGTGGATAATCTTAAAAAAACAACTCAATTCATCACAATTCAAGAGGAATTCTCACTATATCAACATTAATGGATATAAATTAGAGAAGTGGTAAGGTTGCATGGAGTGCCACTAATGATTGTATACGATCTAGATCCAAGATTTACCTCCAAGTTCTAGAAAGGTCCCCAAAATTCTCTAAACACTGAGTTGAACATCAGTATGACATATCTTCCTCAAACTGATGTCTATTCTGATTTGACTATTCAAAAAAATTAATACATGTTGAGAGCATGTTCTATAAACATTAATAGAGGTTGGGACAAACATCTACTTCTGGTAGACTTCTCATATTACAACAATTTCCATTAAAGCATAAAAATGTCTCTATATTAATCCATTCATAGTAAAATATGTATAACACAGACGTGTTGGGATGATGTAAGTAAATGTAAACTTATCAGACCAAAAATGGATGATGAAATGGTGTAAAAAGTGAAAACCATTCAGTATCACATTAATGTATCCCAAGGATAACAAAAGAGCTATGCATACAGTCATCGACAAGACCTGAATATTAAGGTCGGAGACATTGTATTCCTCTGTATATCTCCATGGAAGAGGATTCGATAGTTGATAAGAATAGAAAGATAAGTCCCAGGTACATCGGACCCTTAGAGATTCTTGATCATTTCACAGTTTTGGCCAATCAACTAACACTTCCACCTACCATTTATCAATTACATAATGTATTCCATGTATCCCATTTTACTAAATACATATTACATCCTTCACATGTATTGAATTAAGAGGTGATATATTTGGAAAATGATCACCCTTATAAGGAGCTACCAGTGAAGATCTTAGACTACAGAGATAATATTCTATGAAACAAGACAACTCACCAAGTCAAATTACTATGGTAGATCTGTAAGTATGAAGATGAAATATGGGATCCCGAGGAAGCGATGAATTAGAATTATCCCCACCTGCTTTCACCATAGTATGTAAAAAAAATATCAAGGGATAAATTTCGTAAGTATTGAAGAATGTAATGACCCATAATCCAGTCATTGAAATTTTCTTTCATATAACTATTTCATATATATATAAATAACACCAAATCACATAATGAATAAAAAAAACATTATAAATGAATAATTAATGAAATAAGAGGATTTTTTCAAAAATTAAGGATCTTATTCCAATAGAATAGTAACATGAACTTTAGAATAGTAATATGGCCCTTATGAATAGTAAACCAACCAATAAAATAATAACCTCACCATGGAAAGTAATTATAAAATATAGGTAACTTATAAATGAAATAATGATATATTTATATAATATAATAAGTAAGTAAATGTTTTAAAATGATTAATTAAATATTGGTATTTTTCTGAAAATAAAAGATTATTTAAAATTTTATAATTAATATAATTTTATAAAAGATAATTTTTTTTATAAAATATATTAATAAATTTATATTTATTTGTCTGATGATTATAATATAATTTTATGAGGCCTTAATTATTTTTTCAAAGTGTTATAAAATTCGATACAATTTTAAAATCAGTATTTTTGGAATTAATGTTGAATTTAATTAAAAATTAAAATTTTCATATTTCGAAAATTAGTTTCATAAAATTAATTACATTATTTAATTCTACATGTTGAAAAATAGTTAGGTTTATTTTTTAAAATTTTTCTAAAATATATGAATTTTTGGGGTATAGTGAAATACGACAATTTACTGTATAAGTCAATACATGAATTATTAAGTCATGGATGATATTTTTATGATGTAAGCAACATTGTTTAAATATAAAATGAACTAGATACTGTATTGGGTCACAATAATTTACCCTATTAATAGTCTTTATCTTATATTATAAACAAATGAATAAAATAATAAAAAAAACACATCTGATCTCCACTCTAAATACCACCCCTCACCACCTCTTCTCCTCGCAACACTGAATCCTTGAATCTTGTCCAAATTATACCCAATAGTCTTCCTAATTATCTTAACTATCTCTAGGATACATTTCTATCTATAAAATTCCAAACTAATGTTCTTCAAGGAGGATCTCAAAGATAAGAATTCAAGAGAAAAAAAGTAATTTTTAATTTTTAATTTATTTTCAATATATTTTCATCTCTTATTCTCTCATCACCTACCCTTATCCAAGTGAAATCATGACACTACTAAGTTTTATATTATGCAATTTTATTGTTTAATGGAACAAACCTTCATCATTTCTCTTCCCCTCCATTTTTGTTCTAAAAATAAAAACATTGTTCGTGATGTGTAAATTTATCGCATTCAAGGATGACGCATTTTCAATTTCCATTACCACCTTAAAGATGGTCAAAAAACTATTTTTATGACTAAAAAATATTATAATATATGTTTAAAATCTTATTTAATGTTATGGAACCACTATATATATATAATATTAACTAATAAAACAAAAATAGTTCTTGGTGTTCAAAAACATGCCAAAATATTCTAAACTATTGTCATTAATGTTTTATCTAAATAATCATCCTAAAATACAAAAAATTGATATATAGAATCATTTAATATTATTTAATATCATTTATAAATTTTAATCTCTATTATGGGAAACTATTATCATCTTTCATGATTTTCCATACATGTAAACATGTAAACCGATCATCAAAACCAGTGAAACGAATGCTCTCAAATGATAAAATTGAATTTTAAAAATATTTAAAAAAATGCATAAAGGAACATAATAAACATACAATAAATCAAGTAAATATATAAATTGTTCTAAATTAATAAATTAATGGATTTAGTTTGATTATTTGGGACATGAAGTTCAGGTGAAGAGCACTTCTAGACATAAGGTATGTGATTCATTCAAAACCTCCATGTTTACTTCGAGTTACCCTTTATCTTTCTTTACGCAAATTTAATTCTTATTTAATTTTATATAATCCTTAAAAATTGTGTTTATAAGTTCCAAAGTCATGTATCTATATCATTTCATCTTTAATTTACGGGGAAATACATGTTTTAAAAAGGTTCCCTTCTCGAATCATCCCATCAAGCAAGCTCGATTAAAGGGAACTTCTCGATTTCTCACCCATTTTTAAGTGAACTTCATAATAAGTATTAAGCCACCAATATTTATCTAAAATAAAAAATTTCATCATGAAAAAAATAACATGATTCATTTATGGTTTTTTATAAAAAATGTCCATTTTCTTTTAAAACACTCTTTTATATTTTCCTTAAACTACACTAAAATGTTTCATTTCAAATGTCTCTTAAATAATATTTTTTACTTGTTTTAAATTCAATTGGACATTAAATATCCTGATATATTCCTATTTTCCATTATTAATTTCCATGTATTATTTAAATCCATTATTTCATGGACAACATTATGATATTACCTTCTTTTATGCCTTATGACATGATTATGATACCCAATTATTTTCATGGGCAACCCTCATTTTTATGTTTTATTTTTAATATGGAACACATACACATGAACATGTTATGATGGGTGCACCCATATATCACTCCAATTTATTTTCTAATGTTTATTCTCATGAGACGTCATGTGTAATGGTCTTGGTGGTTATACATGACTCATTCTCTTCTATGTGCAACGATCTTGGTGGTTATCCTTATATCATGATCCTAAATGTGAAATGGTCTTGGTGTTTAGACTTGAATCATTCTCATGAAATGTTTTATGAAATTTACACATTTATATGATTCCATGATTCTAGGATCCCATATTATGTATATTATTCTACTATATTTCTATTTATGTTCCATTCCTTTTTTATGTCATCATGTTATGAATTCAAGACCATGTGATATGATTTATTCGTATTCTTATTCCATTACCAGGATTTTTAACTCATACCTTTGTTCATGAATTTCATAGATTATCTTATACATATTTAATATCTCAATGGAAGTTATAATCTCTTTTTTTATATTAAATAAAATATTTTTTATTTTATTTCTGTGTTTTCAACTTTATGTACATAATTTTCCAATGATAATAGACGTTACGATCCATGGTTTGTATTCTATGTATAGATTTTATTAAAATCTTGTCATAATATTTGTAAAAGAATAGTTCCATTATAAAGGTTATAGAAAATTAAATTTTAAAAGTTCATATAATTTTCTAAAAATAATAGAAAAAAGGGAAAAATTATGATGCATTGAAACTTTATCCCAAAAGAGAGACCCCATCAATAAGTGAGTTTAAATAACAAAGAAAAAAATTTAACATACAAAAAATTATAAAATAATTGAAATATAAAGTTCCAATAAAGATAAATAAATGTCACTAGGTACCATATATAATAGTGCAGCTACTGGTGCTTAGTAGTTTCAATTATTCAAAAATCACTTCATTAAATGGTAGTAATGAATTTGTCTAAAAGTGTATAGGTATCTAAATTTTAGAACTTTTATATATAAATCTCTCTAATGCTCAAATGTAACAATTTGTATTTATATAAAGGATTGGGTCCTTCTAAATGATTGAATTTTTTGAGAACAATATTTCCTCTAATGGACACCTCTCTAACATATTTTAAGGAACGCTTTTTCATTTGGATCAATATAATTTGACTAATAAGTTGAACTTATAGTTGATTACTACTAGTCAAGAAGTAGATTTGTTTTAGTTAACTTTTTAATATTCTCAAAATATATTCATCCAGTAGTAAAATTATTAAATAACTTTTGTTGACTATAAATTTCTAAATTTATTTTGATAGTATAATTTCAATCATTAATGAACTTAACTTTCCTCTCAAATTTTTATACATTTTGATCATCTAGATTAGAATATTATTTTAGGGAATTAAAAATTCATTTAATTTTCTAATAATATGTTTTCTTGGAATATTTCATAAGGACTTATCCAACATTGACAAAATGTTACTATTCTCATTATACACCTTTTCTAAATATTCTCTCACTAATAAGTGAATTTTTTCCTTTAAACTCAGAAGTATTTTTATTAAATTCAATTATATATTTTTTTGTATTTATTATTAATGTTATTAAACTCATAATTTATCTTTAAAATCTCATTCATATATTTAACTATCTCTATATTATTCTCATCCACTTCATCATGGAGTCTAACATATGTTTTGTAATTTTTTGTTTAGACTCCTCAAATTCATAAATATAATATTCTAATTACTCATAGGTTTTAACCTTCTTATCATCATAATAATAAATATAAATTTCACATCAACTCACATTATCCATTGAATAAGTATAATTAGTATCAAGAGTGATATTTTTGAGTTCCACATCATTCATCTTTCATATGAATAACTTTCCAAACTTTCTATCATTAACACAGAATGATTTAATTTTTCTTCATGTCATTGCATTATTCTAATGAACTATTGTGAGAATTATCTAATACAGCATCACTCCACATTTTTAGAAAATTGAAAATTTTGTTATATATTATTTTGCAATATTTCCTTTAATATCTACAATCCCTTATCTACAATTACAAAAAATCTAGATGTATATGCCTGTACATTCTACACTAATAGAATATAATTTCTCATGAATCATTCATATCACCATTTTATCTCTTATCTTTATTGAAATATCTATTTAAATTTAAAATTATAAACATATTAATTAACATATATTAAAAATTAACCTCTCTAATTTACAAAATATTATCATATTCAGAAATTCAGGGATAATTCCATAAGTTATTTCCTCCAAAATTTAAAACTCTGGAATATGATGAAAATGAAAATCCATTTTTTTTATTTTCATTATTAGAATATCTTTTTTATCAACACCAAAATAACATTATTGTTACAATGAGGTCAGACAAGATCAACATATTGATGTGTTTCAAATCATTTATAGTCATACATTTTGACTCACACACTTTTTGTAGAAGATCAACAACATTATACTCATGTTAAGAATATAATAACTCTTTCCTCAAAGGTATTGTAAACTGTTAATGATTCTCATCTACTGTGGAAGTATTTTAGACCAAATTTCACTAGATATTAAATCAAAAGATTGATACTCTTCTCCAAAAATGGATCTTTTGATGTCCAAAACCGTTGAAATTTTGATGTTTTTTACTTCTAATTTCTTCCAAATCCCATATATTGTTAAGAAATATATAGGTTGACTATATATGTTTATTTTTATAAAACATAACTACATATTAAAATATCTATATATTTCTTGAAAATATAGTGAATACAATGTTGAGTGAAAACACAGATCTCTATATTACCATGATAAAAACCTTTAAAATTATCTTTACTGAATATTAATTATGTACACTAGAAATAAATAACCAAAAACATCAATTCAAGGTTGATGATAACATGAGTTAAATTTTATTTTCAAAACTAATGAAAATCTGATTCTATGAATCAACATAATTAAGAACTAACAAACCTCAACCAAAAACACTCATATGATTCATCACTAATGAATATGTTATTTTCCCTTTTTCACACATTAAGAAAATATTTATCTACATGTACAAATATATGTGCATGTATGGGTGAGTAACATGATAATTTATAGGATATCAATAAAGCACGCATGAATTTACACGTATAATTTGTTATGAAAATTTAAATCAATGTCATTGAAAAAATTTAAACACATTTTAAACATGTACATATAAAATAGTCCACATGAGTTAGAAATTGAGTTAAAATAACTCAAACAATATTATTCCAAAAAAGAAGGGTAATCTCACATGATTTGCGCATACTATAAGAGATAATTATCCTTGGTTATAACTATAATCAGGTGAAATATATGTCAATTTATAAAATAATTCCTTCCTATGATCATATCCTTCGCCCATCATGGATATCCATCCATAAAAATGATCAAAATTAGTCATTCGTGATCATTATCTATTAAAAAACACATCCACTGGTACCCCTCATAAGGCGGAAGTGAATATGGATAAGACCCCCAAATCCCACCTATAATATTCCATGTGTTGGAAACCAACACCAAGGGTAAAAAATTCATAGAATTGGAAGAATTATCCTATTTATATAATTTAAGGAAAATATATAAGAGGAGGTACACCAATAAACTCCATAACATGAATAAATTATCAATAGGAGTACATGAATGAAATTCCATATAAAATGGTAAAAAAATGAAAAATACCAAATGAATCACCTAGGCAATAACCAAAAATTCCAAAAAAAATCCTAAATAATGTATTTTATTTTGTAATTCCTAAAACAATAACCAAAAAACCATTAAATACACAACAAATGGTATATATATACATGGGGTGAGTATACAAGTAAATTCAGTAGGATCCTCACTAAATCCTTTTATGGAAATGTGAAATAAGAATACTGAATCCTAGTGAATAAACAAATGAAACTAACACATTATGTAAATAGGTAAACCTATTTACCATCCTCATAAGTTTAACTCTCCATGTAACACATAGATATAAAACCTATAAATTCCAAAAAAATATCTGTAAGAATGGTATCTCACTTACAACCCCGCATATTTTTTTTAACTCTGATGCCTTAATGAAAAACATCCTGGTCCCCAATTCCCTTAATACGTCATCATACACCTCATGCATACATATCTTATTTTTTTCTTTCATCCCATAAAATTAATCATGAACTCATCATCAAAATCTCATGCATAACCAGTAGGTAATTCCAAAGGAAACAATATCTCATGTAACATTAATTATACCTCAAGACATCATAACCCATACGAGTAAACCCATGGAAAACCATAGTAACCATGACTAGAGACAAGAATTTCTTATAACCATAAGTCTTTACATACCACACATACAAATATAGTAGAACCCTAATCCTTTAAAACATGTATAGAAACTTACCATAAACCTTAATCCACTACATCTTGGATACACTTACACATCATACAATGTCGAAAAGATAGAGGGGGATAGGGATAAGTCATCCATATTTTCCTTCACAGACCAAGATGTTGAGGAAAACACCCATAACCAAAATATTTGGTCATTTAATTCCCACTCGAATCAATTGGGGAGAATATAAAGTGATAAAATAAGAGAACAATATCATTCAATTTCGTACTAAGGGAAACTACCTAGGCCAATATTAAAATACAATAATCATCGCACATGACACCTAGCTACCACTGTTGAGGCCTAAGAAACTCAATTACAAAAGTGTACACAAGAAATGAGATTCATGTAATTAACCATTTTAACTTTGAAATTATAAATTACTATTCATTCATTAATTATTAAACACATCACTTTTTTTAGTTTAATCAATTTATTTCTTTACAAGCCAACATTCTTTCATTTTTCACATTTCAGTTAATAATTTATTCAATTTACTTGCTCTTCAAGAATTAATTCCATTCATCTCATGATTTCTATTATTAAATATCAACAATCATCACCTGAGTACATTTTTTAGTCCATTTACCATTCCATAAAGTGTATATTCTAGGAATCCTACTATTCATCCATAAGGAAGATACACTTTAAGTGAATAATACAACTATAATAGGTAGTTGAAAGGAACACCAAAGAACATTCTCACAACCAAATATGAGTAGAAACCTCAAGAACGTTGTGCAAGATTGGATACCAATCTATACCCAAGAAGCACATCAATAATCCCCAATAAAAAAACCAAAAATAGGAAATCCTTTTTCTGAAATCATTATATCTATTCCCATTAACCTTATCTCAACTAAAGAGGAAATACAACCCCACCTCTAAATTTTTATCATCCAATACACACCTAACCATACCAACTATACTAGTTTTATAACAATCACAACAAGGGACCTACCATCATAGATCTCACATTAATAGAGAATTATTATTTTTAGCAAAAATATATAATGGGAAACCATGAACATAACTCTATACCATTCAAGCCACTCATAAATAAGAATAATATTTCTCATCCCTAATAAATTATCATCTTCAAACAACCTTTTCATTAAGAAATTTTATTTAAATATTAATTATATATTAGTTTAAAAAAATATGATAAAAAATTATCAAATCTATGAACCATACATTAAAATTCCTCATGAAATTATGTCATATTCTTCATTATTAATTGATTTTCAAAAATAAATAATCCTTTATCCTTCATTAATTAGTTCATCATTGGTGACTCTAATATATATATATTATGATTTTTATTAATTTAATTTTCATTCTAGTATATTTGTAATTGTTTTAATCATATTATAATAGGAAAACAATTTTTTTATTTTGATATATTTTTTTCTAAAATCTAAAAGATATATGTAGAGAAAACTAAAATTATAGAAAATAAAAATTAGAAAAAGAGACTGTAAAAAAAAATATTCTATCCTTGAAGAAAATTTTATAGGAGATATGGCCTACACAAAATATATCCAATCGTTAATAATAGGTCCAAGACAAAGGTAGTGTGTTTATAGCATAAGAAATTCCCTACTCATTTTTTTAGGTCCATGAGATGGTCCATGTGTGAATAGTGGAAGTCATGACATGGGTTTGAACTAGTGAGAAGGTCCATCAACGGAAAGGTCCACAACTTCTCATCTAGATGGTTATCCCCATGTGTAGGGTAAATATGAGGAGGAATCGTACTCTTCTTATAGATATGGAACAAACTCACACACCGATCATTTTTTATCATTAATAAATGCGATTATTATCCCAAACTATGAATGTAAGTTGACTCAGATAGATCTTGTTATCTTCCCTATCTGATTGTGCATCTCTGAACCATTGTAGATCCACCATGACCACCACCAGGGTAGTATAAATATTTATGAGAATACTGGGGCATGACCATAAGTAACAATGTGAGACTGTTGGAGGTAAATACTACCAGTCATACATGATGTGATGAAGAGAATGAGGTTTACCCAATACCCTAGTGAATTGTGTCCTAGAGGTGTATGTACATAAGGAGAGTTTCAAGTGTTCATGGGAGAACTATAGTGGAGGGTTTACATTTTCACTATAAATAGAAGATGATAGAGGTATTATCATTTTATATTGTAGGGACTGTATGATTAATAGTTATATTACACCATATGATGAGATACATAAGTTTCATGAAGTGTTTTATAAGGTTGATAGAGGTTTCATAATGGAAATTAGTGGTTGAATAAATGTTTCCAATTTATCTTCTAAGATAAATATAGGTGGAAGGAAAATAATTTTACAATACCATTCTCACAAAAAATAATGTAGTGGTGTGATAATGTAAGGGTATACAATAGTGATCTAATAAAATTGTAGTATGGGGTGAAGCTGTGTAAATATGAGCTGTCCAAATTCCTGCAAGGAAATTTATTAGTGAGGTAAAATGTTCTTTTCTTGTGAAGAAAGAAGAAGATACTTATGTGATTAGATTATATGTGACTATTACATTATCAGGTTGTTATGATGTGGACTATTAGAATATGGAATTCATTTGGAATTATGGTCATCATGAGTTTACCTAGAGTATTATCCCATGTCAAAGTAATATTTTTTAGGAAGAAGTGAGTTCAAACTATGATCATGTTTCAAGGGGATACGAAGAGGATATGTGATATTTATGGGTTTTTAGGATAAGTATTTGATCACTATTTATTTATATTTTTTCGACCGAGGGATACACCAAAATGGTTTTATTGTGTTGTAGTTGTCCCCATAGAGGACAGAGATCAGAATTTGGTTACCTTTGATTTTAATAAGTATGTGTTGTAGTTCTATGCACACACAATAAAAATAGAATGTTTAAGGATATTAAAATATCAATTTGTTATCTTTTATAAACTATGGATAGATATTTTCATGAGGGATTTGACAATAATTTAAGGAAATCAGTGAATAATTTTCCCACATAAGAATAACAGTAATAAAAGGAATAATATAAATCATTAAAGGTATTATATTATTATAATACTAGAGAGTGAGAGTGACTTCATCCTCCAGAGCTACTATATTTATTTGTCTATTTTTCATTCATATTTTTGTTGTGTAATTTCTGAATTTATTCCTTGGTTAATGTAAAAAATTCAATTATATATTTCACAAGTATTCAAAACATTTATTTATTCTAATTACACTCCCTCTCCTATGAATCATCATTTTCTTGGGACTGTTTAACCATCGATCTAGAGTGACTATGTTTATAAAGGTTCGTGGTTATTATTGAATGCGATGAATAAATCACGATTTCAATTATTCTTCACTTGTATGTTCTTCTTATTAATAGCATTTCATTAATATTTATTTTTATTCCATCACTAAAGTACCAAGATAGAGTGACGATGTTCAAGGGATGAAACCGAGAGTAATAGAGGGGAATGGAGAGCAAGAGAAGATTCAAATACACATCTCACTTTAGAGATAAAATTTAATTCATCTATGTTAGATATATGTTACTTTGTATAAATAAATTTGTAGGAATATATAGTTTTATTTATTTTAAAAGTTATATCTAATTACATTTAAGAGTTTCATGACTATTGATTAGATTAAATTCATGAGCAGAGTTGAATCAATCTTATTAAATAAAAACCATTCCGAGAAATCATTTTCCCCATATTTATCCTTCGAAACATTGTTTGTGTTTATTTAATATTAGTTTATGTTTAGTAAGTTTAATTAGTTTAGTTTATTTAATAAGTATTTAGACATTTATAATTTTTAAAAAATACTTTGAATATCAGAATTACTCTTTTTTTTATTTTTGGATCAACCTCATAATTTCACTTCACTACACTATAGGGTTAGTGATTATTTGGAAAATATAAATTCTAAAAATTGTTTGAATTTTAGTGGTAATAAAAACATTGAATCATATAAAACATTAAAAACATAACATTTTTCTACAATTTTCAATCACATAAACCATTCCAAACTTAAAAAAAATCAAATAAATCATGTAACAAACTATTTAGTAAATATTGAGGAATACATGAAAAATCATAATCACATGCGGTCAAAACATCTCATCCAGTGCATTATTAAATAAAAATATTATATTCATTTAGGTTGATTCAAAAATGATTACAAATAATTTATGTATTATATTTTCACATCAATACATAATAATAGTGAAGTAACTAATCACCTACCTCGAGACCTTTAATGTTCTCTAATAATGAATAAAACAGTAGGTACAGATCTTCGATCACCTCCCCTAAAAGAAACTTAGGACACATATGGTAACCCTAAAATGGATACTCCATCAAACATCAATAGAAAACCCATGAGAAACAATGGAAACCAACATTCATATCAGGATTAGATAGATAATGAAAGAGAAAATCCAATTAGAGAGGAAGAAACTCATATAGGTTCTCAAATGGATGATCTCTAGAGGTTGAGATATAAATCCAAAAAAGGGGGATTGAAGTATCTAAAAGAGTATTTAGATTCACCTATGTTTTGAAGTATAAAGTATGAAAATAATATAATTTGATGTGGTTATCAAATTTATATAAGATTTCATTTAACAAAACCCCAACATAACCCCTTGAATATGCTACAACCACTAGGGATTCTATAAAATCAATAGAGAAAGACTAAGGGCCATGCCAGAATTATTGAAATTCAAACCCCATTTTAAATACTTGGTTCAATTTATGTCTTATCGTCTCCCAGATTCTACAACCCCCGGATAAGACAATCAAACAACCAATATATTATTCCGTAGCTACCCCCAAATCGACATCAATAAGGAAACCTTATCCCTTAAGCCCCATGACACATCCCAAAGAAAAAGAAACAATAACCCTTCCAGAGATACAAACAAGAACGATGGCCCCTCAATCCCAATGAAAAATCCTACCCCCAAATCACATCTACCATGAAATATGAAGAACAACTAAATACACCATCCTGAGCCTCTATATTTCAAGGACCATAACCACATTGAAAAATACACCGTAAAACTACAACATGTTGCAATCTAAGGAAACACATAATTATCCTTCCTTCTAACTAAAAAAACATTTTGAAACCACTTATAATATTCTATATATTCTTCTAAATATCCCACTATCAAAAAACCAAGTTAGGGATTATTAAAAACTAAGAAGATACATTATCAATAAAACATAACATGTATTTAATTTTTTGATGCTACCGATCATTACTCCACACTTTTTTCAATTTCTAGAAACATATCAACCATCGATCAAAGTAATATTTCATTAATAAAAAAACTTTTATATGTAATTTTATGAATTACTACATTGAAATATCACATATTATATTTTATCAAATTTGTGATAAGACACACAAGATTTATAAAAATCCAAATTTAAACTAAATCCACAAACACTCAATTATTTGTCAAAATAATTTAAGAAAAATATTTAATCTAAGAAATTTTAATTTGAAACATTAAAAAAATATTCCACAAAATAAATAATTTTAATCTATTGTGTAATGAATAAGAGTCATATATCATAGACAAGAACATCCAAAAATCCTGAGACACATAATTTATTGTCCACTGCCATGATAAGATCCTTAAAAATCTTGAAATAAGGAATCATAATCATGGACTTATGTTTCACAATCCAATTCACTAATATATAGTCCCCCAAGATCCATTGTTCATGATAGATCAATATAAATAAGGAAATAGAGACATCTAAGAACTCTTAAGAATATAGAATTCTTAGCTCCGATATAGTGTCAGTATGCTCGATCCTAGAAAACAATCTATCATTTATATGGTAGAGACCCCCCTTAAATAACTCCGCTTAATCCCTAGGTTCACTAAAGGTCTTATTAAAATGATAATGAGGGTCAAAGAAGGATAATTAAGTATTTTAAAAAAATCTCAATTATTTTACCCAATTGTAGTGTTAGGAAAAATGGTTTTTCCAACTATGACATTCTCTGCTTCTATGGTTTCTAGAATGCAATTTTGGGCTCCACAACATGGCCAATTATGCACCTCATCACACACTTATATTTCACTCCCTAAACAATCAATTTTCAGTCCAAAATAAACTAAAACTCAAAGGGACATACCAAATTCATTGTTTCCTAATTCTCTCCATTATAGGACTTTCATTCCTGAGAAGTCTTGAAAATGTTTCTTCTAAAATCCTCTTGAGTCATTACAGTGATATAAATTCCTTTATCTCCCAAATTTTCACATGAATTTATCATTACATCTATTAATATGAAGAAAACCATATATTAAAAACTATCATTGGACTTTTAATATAGGTCACATCATGCTAGAAGTGTACCATATCACAACGAACATGAAACAAATCAGTTTAATACTTCCTTAGTTGAGAAACATAAAAACCATTATGCACCACATCATACTTTTATGGGAAATTAAAATGATATAACACATATTAGATTCATTCAATTATGTTATATGGAAGTACGTAATGTGGGTCCATCATTTCGTGATTCTTGAGACATCGATGTCATATCAGATTGAACACTCATATAAAGACTCAATCTCGCACTATAAATTTCACATGTTTTCAAAATTGATCGACATAAGACTTATATTGATTATAAATTGTTGAAAATCTATTATAAATTACATGAACATGATTGGTTATCAATTGAAATAGAATTGGTACAATGAAGAAAATTCAATATTACTTGTACCAAATACATTAGTGAATAATATGGTATTCCATGCTGTAGTGTAAAAGGGGCCATCCAAATTGAACCTTCATAGATATTATTATAAGTAAACACCACCAAAGGGGGATGACATCCTAAAATCCAGTAGACAACCTCAAATAATATCTTTCAAATTATGTATGGCAATTATAATTTATAGTTTGTTTGGAGATGATAAGAAAAACTCATCTTTAATTGAATACCCATTTTCCACTGTATCCCTCAATAAATTCATGTAGTATAACCTGGATCCTTTTCTAGAAAATTAGATAAGTATCCACATGAAATATAAAAACTTCTTTAACATATAAGGTACCCTTTTATTCTATATATAATGTCTCTTAAATTGGGATGAAATTAGTCTATTTCGTATGAAAATCCACAAGAACCATGAGTGCATCCTGTTCAATAATGATCAATATGAACCAAATCTGAAATTCATTGTGATTTCCAATCATTTCCAAGACAACACAAGAATGATTTAAAAAGTCTAGTAGGTATTAAATATTTAGCATTTAAATATTTTTAAATAAAAAATTATGATAAAAATGTTACTATAAATTTCATCATCCATGGCCACAAAATGTATTGTTTGATGTCATGGTACATCATCTTTTCTCAATGATATAATAGACAATAAGGGTAAAAAAATTCTATAACAACATCATTCAAATCCAAGGAAACCACGATTTATATTTTTAAACAATGTTTTGAGTTTATTTCTACTGACCACCCATAAATGTTGCTCATATCTATTTTAGGTGACATTAACCATCAAAAATTTAATGTCAATCACTTATAATGACTTTACATGGTCTATCATTTGTAAACCGATTCAGATCTAATGAAACACTATTCGATGTCCCAAATATTTATCATACAATTTTAAATTCACCATCAAGATCACCAATTTCCATTGACTATATAATTATTTCACACATTGATTATTTCTACTCAAGGAATCCTCAATAGCATTAACTTTGATTATTGTATAATAAAATTCAAATTTTAATTTCTAAATATGTTATTATGATCTATACTACTTCTAGTTTAGAGATCATTGGAAAAATATATCTCTAACTATTATAATATTAATAATCCTTGAATATTTCACAAAAGGATGTTTTTAAACCAATTAATGGTTTAAAAACACTTCTATCTATAGTTCATGCATTGGATAATTCGTATCATTTTGTTTTTACTATCTCAATTGTTATGATAATTCATTATCCCCTTGCATAAGCATACATCCCAATATAGCTCTTAACGCATCAAAGTATAATAAATATCTATAGTTAGATTTAATAAAAATTTGTGGTTTATAATTAGGCAATATTCTATTTATATCCTTAATTGTTTTATTTCACTGCATGTTTTAATTGAACTCGACTTCCTTCTAATTCATTATATTCATCGATAGTGCTAAATTCAATGAATCCTAATTTTTTTTTCATAATATACAATATAAAAAACATTAAATATAAAAACTATAATTCAACCACTCATAATACATCATTCGGTTAATTGAAACACCTTAATTAAAGATGAAAATTTATAATAAATTCACATCTCGAATCCAAATGTGGAATTTACTTACTATTTAGTGTAACTTTTTTTCTTGAAAATTTACTAAAATAATTCATTAATAATATTTTTTAATCCTTCATGGATCCTATGTGGACAAAGATATCATAAAAAACTCCACAATGAATGCATTAATGTATTTATGGAAGATAACATTAATTAATTACATAAAAATGGTAGGATGATTGGAAACCACACATGACATTACCAAAACCTAAAAATGATTGTACATTCTCCTTAAAGTCATATTTGAAATGTCTCCATCTTTGACCCTCCAAGGGTGATATCTTAACAAAACATTGATCACTGAAAAAAGAAATTATTTCTTTTACTAGTTTAAGAGACAATAGAAATGAGATAGTGGGTACTTATTCATCACTATTACCTAATTCATCTTTTGCTGGTTGAAGTATAAACTATATCTACCATCAAATTTATTATAAAATATAACTAATGTCACCCATTTAATAAAACTAATTTGAATAAAAATAGTTCCCTTTAAATCTTCCTACTGAATATTCGACCCCAACAAGTCCTCCGGAATTATCAAATATGAGAGAAAATATATTGAAATCATTAAAAATAATATGATGAAAGAGAACTCCATGTATTACACAATAATGATTCATAGCGGTATTCATGAAACACATCTAAGTAATATTCTTCTAACATTAGTATATTTCATAAATCTCATACTTTAATTGATATGAGAATTGACCATGCTAACTGGTATACTAAAACTCCAAAATCTATAAAAATAGGTCACACACAACTCGAAAAAATGTTCCACTCTCTTTGGAATGAGTGAAAACATACACATGGTTAGGTAAAAGAAAATATAAAACCATATTAGTCTTTTTTATTATTAACAATCATCATCCAATATATTCTACTTAGTAGGCCATATGAGTTTATCACTAAAACTGATACAACCTATTAGATATCTACCTTATATGTCATAATAGAATAAGAAGGAAATTTATTTCTTCCTTTTAACCTATCTTCAAGATATGTCTCATTCAATATAGATTATTACTTTAATTATATATGAAAATTCAACTAATCTACTAATATTAAAAATATAATGGAATGAGATACAACGATGTCAAAGAAAATAGAGGTCATGGTAAACTTTATAGTCCATGTACACCACAATATCATAGGACATGCTTATGATTAATCAAGTCATTACCCATAGTGAATGATTACCCCTAATTATTCTCAGAAAAAACCTATTAAACATTAAAAAACATCCTCATTTATTATCTTCTTCCTACTTTATTTTAATTCTCTAAGTTCATCTTACATATTTTCATCTATATGGAATATCTAATGCTTCATTCTTAAGAAAATTGATATAAAAACTATTTTTTATGACCAACCTTCCTGCATCGGTAACAATTATTATGTTTATTATGTTAGTCACACTTCATGTTAATTGTAATAACATGATAATAACAACTAAATTGAATCATACAATAATATTATTAACTCAAAAAAATAAATTTATTCTTATTTCCTCAAAAACAAGATTCATCACACTTATACATTTTTTACTAGAAAAATGATTTCCATGAGAAGGTTGAGTAAAAAATCACTCACGCCATGAGCATACATGATGTCTTATTTTTCCATAGCCTCTTTATTCTCCATCATTTCATACATGAGTAAATAAAATAGATTCATATTTGCTATAATTTAAGGTCAAGGAATTATCGAGAAAAAAAACCTTAAGCATATCATTGATGATTATCATTAGTGAAAAAATGATCATCTCTTCAAAACAAGATCATACTACAACACATTATATTTCTCTTCTCTAAATCTAATAACTTTTCTGTTTTACTCAGATTCAATGTCTCCAGGTAGAACTATTTAATAAAAATTTTCTAGTTTATGACCCATGTCATATCCTCATGCAATATTTCATCCCACATTGTATCTCATCACTTATGCGTCACACCCTCCAACATGTACATAGATAACTATGTGTTTTATTTCACAAGAATAATGGGAAGCTTAATGATATCATTTATTCTAAACAACCTCTCCTAAGAATCCTGTAATCTAACATTTCACCAAAACATTGGAGGGTTTTTCCTTCCTAACATCAAGGCTTGATCCAACTATTTTAGTCTCTCTTGACCATTCCCTTACCAAGAACATTAATTTCATGTACCAAAAAACCCATGAATTTTGGAACAGATTTCATGTTCCCAACTCCTCCCTCACTAACATACCCTTTATGCATCGTTATTTTCTACAACTCCCAAAAAATAAATTGACACTATACATAAATAATAAGGACTCAATAGAGGATTCACATAAGATACATGTACGAAAAGTGAGTTCTGGTCATGTATTTATAGATTAATAGTACTATAATACATGAGGGAAAAAATTAAATACCTAAAGAGGATTTAATTCGTCTACCCATTGAAAAACTCAATCAAATCAATAATGAGCTAACCCCATGAAACCATTAACCAATCCCATATAGTTAATAATAAATTATTAATGTAGAATCTAAAACGCAAAATATAGAATTATAAGATAAATTTGTGTGGACCCATTAACCGTTTTTTGATTCATTTCGTTCACAATTCAAGTCATCCAATAAATCACATATAATTTCAATCCAAATTTTTTCATCAATAAGTAATCATTAAACCCAATTAAATTGGGCCAATAACATTTATACAAATTCACTAATTAGATTTATTAAAGAATATATATTCAACAAAAAAATTTAGAACAATATTATCTTCAATTAATTTTCATGGATCCTTTTTGGTCTATATAGAATTATTCTAATAAGTGCATGTTTTGTTAATGTTACACTATTAACAGTTATTTCAATTAGTATTCTTCTAACATATCAAAAACATCATAATATTATCTCAATCATTTTCTCATAAATCTAATCCAATTCTATTTTCTCTTGAACAAATTCATGGTTATTCATTTGAGTATTTCCACAAGTCCATCTTGGTTTTTTCATTTAGGCCTCTATTATTTTTTATTTAAGATATCGTGTCAAAGAGCCACATTAACTATCATATATAATAGTTGGTCTAAAAAAATTTCTATAAAATTTACCCTTTAATTTAAATGGAATTTTAAAATCAAAATGCACATCAAAATTCATTTTATATTGTATACCTTCATTTGGAATCCTATGAGATTCAACAACATTAATATCCTTTCACATTGTAAAAAATGTACATAAATATACAAATCTATCAACTTTTTAAATAACACACTATCCCAATTTCAAATCCTTAACATTAATTGATTTTTTTTAATAGTAAAATACATATAATTTGGTTTATTCCAACTAAGTGTACCCATTAACCTTCTATTTATTAATTTCATTCACAATTCTTGTCAGAAAAGTAATAATAAATAACTTAAATCAATGTTCTTCTTAAAAACAAAAAAATCTTTTAAGTTGTTGTCAAATGCACTTCTAAGTAATAATATTTTTTAAAAAATTTGAAGTACATGTATGTTGACTACTCTAACATGATAAAAAACCTAGATAATTATATGTATTACCCAATATCCCTAAGAACTCATGTTTCATAATAAATAGGTTAGCTATGACTTTTTATTAGAATCACCTGAGTTCTAACCATCTTATTCTTCATAACTACTCAGAATCCAAAAAATAAAAATGAACTCAAATCATTTCCCTACTATCATTTTAAACCACCCAACATAAATACCCATGCCCAAATACATAATACAAATTATTGTTGCTGAAGGATAAGAAACTGTTTTCGGGAAATTTTCATCCCAAAATTAAATAACTACCAACATTAAAACATCTTTGAATGTAAATAGTGTAACCAAATCAAATGCCGTAAAACCAAAATATTGAATTCCAAGACCCAAACAAATTAACTAAAATAATTTTCACTGACCCATCATGGATTTCTTCCAAACCCTCCAATGACATACTTATGAACACCAATACACCTCTATCATTGAAATTCCTATGATCCAACACCAATGAACATGGAATATTTCCATTTTTAAATAGAGAAAAAACAATCTAGAAGTATACCAAGATGTGTAGGTAGAGGGGAGTAAAAAAATACTTAGAAGGATTACCAAAATCACACTCATACATTGTCATTCATGATTTATTAAAAATAATTTAATCATTTTCATTAAAAATAATTAAACACATTTCAAAAAAATACCAACATATAAAATAGTTTACCTTATCCATGCATCAAATAAAAAAATCACATAATAATTTAAAAAAAATTGTATCTTATGTTAAATAAAAGATGGAGAATTCCAATCCATGACCAAATCAACCAACACATATCCATCATGTACAGTTCAATAATAACATAGTTCATGTAATCCATCACTATTAAACAAGGTATTGGCCCCTCTTCATGCATCATTAAAAAAGAATCTATATGCACACCAAGATATATGGGTAGGAGTGTGTAACATAATAATCAATAGAATTTATATGAATCAATAAAATATAATTTATTCAAAAAACATCTAAAAAATGAAATAAAAAGCATTTACTATTCAAAACAAAAAAAAATCATCAAATAGTTCACATGAACCAGACATCGAGTCAAAACATCCCAAATGAGAGTTTTTAAAACAATAATGGTTACCCTACTAGTTCAATAATGATCAAAAATTATATAATTATTTTAAATTATATTGATAATGATCAATATAAGTCAATTTTCAAATATAGTACCATTATATTATAATTTATTTACCCACCATGAATCACCATCAATCCTAGTGTTTCCCAATCATTGACTCCCCCATCCATATCAAATTGCTGTAAATCCCTTTTACGTTCAATTATCTAGTATTTATGATCATTACCTAAGTTTTTTATCTATTTCTAGAAACTTATTATTCATTTTCTATATATAAATATCATTCTCTACAAAAATAATTTTTATTTCTAAAATAGTTTTCGATATCAATCGATAAAAATATCATATAAAAAATCTGATCTAAATTAAGATGAAACTAACATCTATCATTAAATAATTGATTTAATAAAAATTATTAAATTATAAATTTCAATCAAATTATTTTCAGAAAATTATTTTTTTAATATCAATGTCATAGTCATATAGCCAAAAATCACAAAAACCACACAAGGAAAACTACCTTGTTCGATGGTTGTGATTTTATCTATAAAAAATGAGAAATAAGGAATCATCATCAATAATTTAATGTTCATCATCTCATTAAAAATGATTCAATCACCCAATATCTATTTTCAACTAAATATTTATCTTGAGAAAATTGATACGAGAATTAAAAAGATTATATATGTCTTACCTCTGATCAAATGCCTATCCAATCGATCATAGATAGAAAACCATCATATTAAGACAAAGAAACCTGAAAATGGATACTTAGAATACCTTATGTTTGATCACAGTCATATTATGAAATTAATGAGGCTTTAAAGAGGATAATCAGGTTTATAAAAGAAAAATTATAGACCTTTTTTACCAAACGATTTGGTTGGTCAACAATGTTTTGTAAACTATGAATGTCTCCCTTTCTATGTTTTCCATAACACATAGTTGGCCTCTATAGTTTTTTCAACTATGCTCATATTCATGCACTTTTATCTACCTCCACCATAACTATAAATTTGAATCCAAAATGCATAAAAACTCAAAGATAATATTACCTACCAAATTTTGGGTGACAAGGTAGATCTTTCAGAATCATCACTTATCATGTTGTGTGGTACCTAAAACCACTCTAAAGAAAGTTGAATATGGACCTAATCACTATTTAATATGTTTTTTTACATAATCATGTATTTTATCATTAAAATTCCTTAAAAAATATTTTTATTATTCATGGAGTGTTTGAAATATTTCAAATAAATTTTTATAGATAATAGATAAATTGCATTGTGGTATGTATAACCACACAATAGTGAAGATCAATCCACTCATCTAAGGATGTTACCTTTCAGTAGAGAAGATTATAGAGTCTCTACTTGAAACAAAAAAATCTATATAACCACATAGTAATAAAATACTGTGTTTTCTGAGAAAATATTTTCTCACATAGGTTACTATGAGAGGAAGAAAACCATATCTTGATAGTATAATAATTTTAATAAATTATCTTGAAGTATAATAATTATGATGTTGATTGTGGACATGAAGTATCTTTGAGAATTCATAGTTGAGGAATTAAAATAAAATTTCTCTAGATCAAAAAAGTAGGATTTAACTACCACACCATCAGTAATATCATAGTCTTTGAGACTTGTGAATCCTTTTATATGATCCCTATGAAGATAAACAGGATTGTTCCATGATACAAAATCAGTTTGGTGGCATAGGATAATGATAAATACCATTTCTTGCTTTATATTGAAGAGAATTTATCCAGTTTTTATGAAATATTTCCAAGACCTTGAAATTAATTGATTTTAAAAAGGAATTAGGATGTTAGATATGATTCGAGGATTAATTTTCATGACTAAAAAAACACCAGACCACAATGAAGAAGACCACCTTATTGTTTAATTTTTTACAATATTATATATTTCTTTATATCTCTTTATATCTTGGAATGATTTTTGAAATACTTGGATGAGTTACTTCTTCATTAATAGAATTTTGACTATAAAATCCAGGAGAAACATTCATGTGTTTCGATTTATGAGATACTAGTAACAGATTCAAGATCAAAAATCCTACTTGAAGGAGAGTTGTTAGAAATAAAAGTGTATTACACTTTCAAAGAAAATACAACACTCCAATAGATGCTATAATAAATTATATTGTTATATTATAGTACATTATGATTGAATTTTTTTAAAAGTATATTGAGGAATTATATGTTTAATTTTTCAATAAAGATTAGTACATTATTTTTTATCATCCCCAATTTGTGGAATTAGTATCATTTTTTATATTATTATGGGAAATACAATAGTAATTGAGAGGTTAAGGATTCGTGAACCCCATTCACACATCCTATAGAAATGATAAATAAAAATAGTGATTGAGAGATATTTTATAATTATAGAAAGGTATATCCCATTTCATAATTGGTAGGGATTTAATATGATCCTTCCCTACCCATCCTGATCTTATCTATGCCTCTGCAAAATTGTCCATGACCTCATTCTTATCATTGACTTGGATTTTCCAAAATCTTCTGATCGGTTCAGGCTTGTCAAGTCAAACATCATGCAAGGTTTATCTACCCTCCATGTATATATATACATATGTATGTATATGTATATGTTTATACATGTATATGTATATGTATATACATGTATATGTATATGTATATGTATATGTGTTTTTCTATATTAAAATTTTAATTTTTACATAATAACATAGGTTTTAATTTTTTTAAAAATTTCTCTCCCTGTCTACCTATAACATGGACAACCCCCACCCCGTTCCAAATTTCATCCACTCATGGTGACATTGTTTAAACCTATTATTTTCATTTTTGTTTGGTTATTTTAAAATATTTTGTATTCATGGAGATGGGTCAAATTGGCTATTCACACCGATCATTTTGGCCATCTAGGGATAAAATTTAATGTCCTACTCCTGACCGAACAAACTCACAGAACTAGGCTCAGTAGATCTTGTACCGTGATTCCATGCCATTAGGATATAATTATACCCCAGACTACTGGTTTAACCTTTATAATAATATTAAAACTATGTGAAATTGGGTAGAATACATAACACACCAAGGACTGGTCATATTTAATAGAGAACCTTGTAAATAACTTTTACAATGGTGAGTCAGAGAAAAATAAATTTATACTAAAAAATGAATGAAACTTGATTCAATCATGCAAATTTTATAATGTTCCAATTCACCCCCACTCAAATATCATCAACCCTAATGTTCTCTATAGATATTCAAGTCACTAAACATGTTTCACAAAACATGGATTAATATCACAATTATAATAGTATTATCTTTATAAATATTGATCAATTTTTCTAGATTAGATTTTATATATTTTCATCCTATAATTCCCACATACATTGTATTGGTATTTTATACCTCTAAATCATTCATTATTTTGGCATATGTATCTAGTTTTTATGGTCTTTAACTATAAGTACACCCTAAACCCTATATACAACATTCATATCATGAATCAAAAGCATTTAAAATTCTATTACAATAGATTTATTATATTATTGAATCCATTTTCTCCACAATAGGAAATTTGTTCTTTCAAGAATAGTTACTCCATTTTGGTTCACTAGATTTATCATGCCTTCTATAACTTGAGAAAAAGTGACCACATAAAAATCAAAATCTATGATACTAATAATAAGGTAAAATATTAGGGATACCCTTATAGGGTGAAAGGTATTATATAATTAATTAATTTATGATTTATTTCCAACATATAACTCTTTTTCATAACATGTATAATATAATTATCACAACATAACACAATGTATGGATATTATAAGAAAAAAAAGCGAATCAGAAAACAGTTTTACTTGCTTCAACTTCAGTGTGAAGGCTAACCCAAGGAGTGAGATCAAGTCACTCATTATCTCTCCTGATTCTCTAATCGTACTGATTCTAATATTTTTTATATATCCTTGAGCATTCTATATTTGATAAATATTTGAAGAAGCAGAAAAAAGTAGAAGAAGAAGAATCACTGTTATGAAACACATCCCGAGCTTAGGTTATAACCTCTTATCATACATTATTAATCCAAATATTTGAATACCCCCTCCACCACCTAATTGAAACAAAACAAAAAAGTAATCCCCAGCCCATATATTATAATAACACTGACCTATTTCCCAATAACCCATCCTACTACCTACCATCCAACAACTATCTACTGTAAAAGATAATATTTTTTTTGAGTTATTACCCATTTCCCATTCACCTCATTTTTAAATAATCCATAAAAATACCCTTTGGTGTCATCATTAAATCACTTATGTATCATTAGTGGAACCCATATATATTTATATCCCCCCTAATTTGGTAAGAAAACAATATCACAAACCGTTGGTAAGTATAAACGTAAGATATTTCAATAAATTTTTGGCTACAACCATAGTATCCTAGTCTACAAGAGCCTACTTACTGGTGAGGCTATAGAATCACTACCCACAATCCTATTATTCTCATCCACTTGAAAAAAACCTTATCCTTGAGATGGAAACAATAAAATAATTACTTTTTCATCTCTACCATATCCCATGTAACTTTTTCCACTTATTTTTCATTTCCCTTACCCAGCTACATATGATTTATTATATGAGACTCAACTGCTAGTACTTATTTGTATTCTATCCTCCAAAAAAATTTCATGATAAACATAAAATATTAGATATTTATTCACATCACCAATCAAATAGGATACAAAAAACATTGTAAAATTCCTATTAATATCATGACCATTAAAGAAGTTAATTACTTGACCATGAATCAATCTGAAAAATTCCATCATTGATCATTCCCAAGTCCATCCTAGTTTCATTGAATATTTGATTAATTCTCCCAACATCCCAATAATATAGAATTCTGTAATGTGATCTAAATTTTCTATAAGGTATGAAATAATTTTATTTCTATTTTTTCCTTTGATTTGACTTATTGTGTATTCTTAGTGAATCTATAGAGAAAACATGGGTGTTTGAGGCTTTTTTAGAGCCTGGATCCCATGATTTTTTAATTGGAAGTTGGGATACATGGTTAGTAGAAACCACACAATGTAATCCACACAGTAAGTTTAAATTTTAGAGGGTCTAGTGCATTTCCCATGGCTGTACGGTTTTTAGAACCATGAGAAAAATGTTCTTTTTCCTACTACTAAAAACTCTAGGTGGTTTAAAAGAGTGTGTGGCCCTAGTTTCATGGCTTCCACAAACCATGTGGCCTTGATGGTTTATTGGACCATTCCACATTGTTTACTCGAATAGTAAGGCCTGGGAGGAATAGTTTCTACTAAACTCACTTCCAAGATTCCTTTTCAAAAAAAGGTTATGGGATCCAAACAAGTCTTAGACACACTCGTTTCAACCATAACATCACTAGGAACCCATAACATGATAAAAATTAGGAAACAAATAAGAAATAAAATAGTTTGGTACTTCATAAAAAATATATGATCTTAGAATTTCTCCACTAAATAAATTTATCCCCAAATTTCCATTATAACTCTTTCAAGAATTGAATGAGAATAAATCTAGATAATGGGCATGTACATCAGCCTCCCACACCTAAGATTCATCATATACATGACTATTCTACTATAGAACCCATTATAGTGTATCTGACTAGCCATGGATAATCTTAATGCCTCAATTAATAAAACAGACTAGATTCTCCTCAAAGGATGGGTCTACCTCCAACTCAATATAATCATGCTAAAGAACATGTGATAGACCAAAATGATATCGCTAAATATAAGATAAGTGTTATATGTAATGCATGGAACAATACATCTGAGGTATCTAAAAAAGATAATCCACTAGCCCAGATATCTCCAGAATCATAAAGGGACCAACAAAATGAGGTAATAACTTCCCATGTTTTTGAATCATTACATGCCCAAATCTAGGAAAATCTATCAAGAAAACCTGAATTTTCAACTCAAAATGTTGTGGTCAATGATGAAAATTAGAGAATGATTTCTATATATAATGAGCTATATATTCTGGTTTTGCACATGTTTGGATCATTTTCCATAAAAAATATCTCATATGCTCAGTATAACTATTGTTATATGGGTTATAAGCTAATCTTATTAGTACATGTAATCCCAGTTCCCTCAACAACCACTAACAGAAGTATTAAATTAAATAATAATCTTTGTTCAATACATATGAAATAAGAACCCCACGGTGGCGTATTATCTCTAGAATATAGTGCATCATGAGCTCATCCACTAAAATAATCATCCAACTATGAAGAAAATCAGCGACCTTCCTCAACCTGTCAATGATCACCCATAAAACATCACTTCCCTGAGCTGATAAAGGATGTACTATCATGGAATCCTTGGTGACTTCATCCCATTTCCACTCAATAATAGGTAATGGATGTAAAATTACATTTGGTCAATGGGGTTCTGCAATCACCTACTGACAGGTGGAACACCACATAATTAACCCAGTTATCTTCTGTTTCATCCCCAACAACCATAATTTACGGAGTTAGTGACAATACATCTTGGTAAAACTAGTATTCACAACCCATATAGAGGCATGGGAATATCATTTCAAATTCTATCATATTTCTGTAGAAACCTAGACACATTCGTGGTAGCACAATATATTACCTCATTTAATAGTCCAATAGGGAGGCGGGTTATCACCAATAATGCTCTAATATATGAAAAAACCCTTATAATATGATAATTATCTCATCAATACTTGATTTAGAATAGTTTAATTCAATGAAAATGTTGAGAGATAATTTTTCTTATGAGTAACATCCACCTCCAATTAAAAATCTAAAAATAGGTCAATAAGATATCACTGGCTACTGGCCACAAAAAATTTCCTGAAATTGATTCCACCAGCTCCATGAATCAATAAATGCATTTCCTTTTTTGGGAATACATGCATTATCAATTTCAAAAGACTATAGGAACTCAAACCTCCTTCATTTCCTCATGCTTAAGTTACAATGTGAAAATATGTACCTGAGTATTTTAGGGATTGTGTAGAACAAAAAATCATCTCCAAGTAATTAATTCTTCCAACAACGTAAGTCATAAACCACAATGGATAAATCAAGATCATGTTCCAGGTAGTTTATTTTGTGTTGCATCAACTAATGAGACTTTTATTCCATGAATAAATCCTATGGTATCAATTCTACTCCTATCGTGATACATGATGCATCATAATACATTGTATAAATTCATCTATTATCTAGAAGAATCCAGACAAGTGATGATGTTAGTCTCCTTTTTAACTTTTTAATGGCTATCTCATAGGTATCTGAACAAAGAAACTTCACACTTATCTAATTCAATCTGACAAGAGGTTCTACTAAGAATGTGAAGTCCTGTATTAAGCATATGTAATAACTTTCTAGCCCAAAAAAACCCCGTTTTTCAAATATGTTCTTTGAATGGTCCTCGGAAAATACATCTCTTACCTTCAACTGGTCAACTGATACTCCAATATTTGAGATAATATGACCCTATAATTGAATCTCATCCATCCAAAAGTTGCACCATGTGATGTTAGTGTATAAATTATTATCTATTACAGTATCTAATATGATCTCAAGATGTTTTTCATGGCTATATCAACTATGAGAATACCCAAAGGCATATTCCATGAATATCACCAAAAAATAATTGAAATATAGATGGTAAACCTGGTTTATCAGTGCCATGAAAACTACTAGTGGGTTTGAGAGAATGAACAACACAACTAGATACTCATATAGAACATATATGGTACAAAAAAGATGTATGAGGCACATAAGCACTTTGAAAATGAACATGATTATAACATGATCCTAGATTAATCCTAAAAAAACCTAAGTTCCATTAATTTTTTCAAAGAGATCATATATCTTAATAAAAGGATATCAGTTCATAACCATCAACTGGTTCAATTTCTAGAAATCCAAACATAAATGAAGAGTTCTATCTACCTTATTTAGATTATGCACCAGTAAACCCAATAGATATGTATTGGGTTATATAAAACCATTTTCTTTTATGTAATATAGCTACCTCTTGAGGTCCAACAACTTAGTAATGTCTATCCTATAACGTGGAATAGATATCAATGCAGATCCTAGCACTAGATTGATGAAAAAAATCAACCTCTCTCTTAGGAGGTATTCTTTAAAATTCAGGCAGGAAAATATCCCTAAAACTATTAACCACTAAATGTAAGTCCACCTAACAAATTATTGATCATCATAATATAAGTTAGCAATATAGCCTATCATCCCACTAAACCCATGATTCTCAAGTCCATCTTAGCTCTCCTAGACATCCCATTCACCCTTATGAATAAAAAATATTCCATCTGGTTATGTGGAGGTAACCCATTGGTGATAGAAGTTTATGAAATCATAAAAGGGAACCAACCCGTCCATCTTGAGAATGATGATAAACATATTCATGTCAAGTAGAAAGAGGTATCACATGAAGTGAAATCCACCTATGTAAAGTGTTCACTCCTTGTACTAGAGTACACCCTATTATTGCAACCCTAATGGAGTATAATGTGTCATTATTACATTGGAAATATGAACATCGATCCTAATGATCTCCACAACAGTCACATGAATAAGTCTATGTGAATCCCATATATCCAAAATTGTATATACTAATGTAGATGATACTATAACAATACCTCTCAAGGAAGAAGGTCTAGAAATCTACTCCTTGTGTATTAGTTTTACTGAATACATTTGGATTAAATCAAGTCCCAAAGATATATCCTAACTACCTAGTGAAATCAACTCTGTAATAACAGAGAATCAGGTGTTTGGATACCCTATCCATGAACACCATGTCATCCTGATCGACCACTCCCACTCCAGCTCCCTACCAAATAAGAATTAGTTGACCATACTCTTGAACATGGATTTGGTGTGGACCCTCTATCATTGGATTCTGTAGGAAGGTTCCATCAAAACATCTATCGATAAAACATAATATATCAAATTCAGCACTCAACTGGGTCTCTATTTCACTAGCTCCTCATATGTCCTTGCCTCACACAATGATAAAACGAAAATGATCATCCATAATTCATGATCTGGAAGGCATTCTAATCACGAGAAACCCAAAAATGTCTCTTTCTTCAACCTGACACAGAACCATTGGGTCACGAAGCTAATCTACCCTTCTTGAAACCCCCCAGTTTCCCTCTGGTTTTCTTCAGTAATCAATTTCTAGTTTTTTGTTTCTGAAATACTCATAAGATGGAAGACACTCATCTATGATTATATGTCACAACTGAGCCAATAATTTAATCTCCTAGATTTCATTACCTCATCACTTAATAGAACAGGTTTGACACAACAGTGCTATGTAAAATGGGAATATTAGACCATGACTAATAAGTCACCCTTATCTATATGCATAAAATATTTGGATATATCAACCCTCAGTGTCTCGGGATTGAAAAAATCATAAAATTCTATCTAGAAATATCTCCAAGACATACCTAGATGATTATCCATATGTGTAATCATGTCCACCATATCTTAGTAGAATAATGAAGTATATATGTAGAGAGAATCACTCATCTCTCATGAGTGGTATTGAGAAAATATAAAATCAAAATCAAGGACTCTACCCATGAATCTATAGCTTTTGGTCCTCCATCCCCAGAAAATGTGGGTAGATTATACTGCTTGAACTCATGCATCAACTTTGCCATAGTCGAGGAAGGTCGCAATGGCTCCTTAAATTTATGCTAGAAATGTAGAAATACCTCTTGAAACTGGGACTCATCACCCATAATAGGGAAAACATGAAGTGCCACAAGAGGCACTACTAGATGATCTGCTAGTTCCTCAGAGCCTTCCACCTCCATTTTATGATCTTTCCCACCCTCCTAGATCACAATCGGAGGTCATCACAATGGTTTATATCTCCAAATGCTATGAAAACAACATATTCAAGGTTTGATACAATAGAATAGAAAACTAGGACATGAACAAGCCATACTAACATGAATCTCATTCCTCTTCCTACTCTTAAACCTAGGTCTCAGAAACATAAAATTTATATGAATGCACAATAAAATGCAAAAATTCCACTACTAAGGTCAGTTCAGGGCCAAGTTATATAATATAAGTTAGGTGTTCTAGTATACATAGTTTATATTGAAACTTATATAGGAATAAAAACTTTAAATTTCATTTGTAATCCCTTTATAAAGAAAAAAATTCATTCCAAAATTCAATTTACATTAAATTAATTCTCATTTTTATAGAAATTCTAATTAATTGAATGAACTATATGGAGCACTACTGCAAATTTATAATGGCCCAAAAAATTCTAAATTGATGTGGGGAATCCATTTTATCCCAACCTTTTATTTAGCATATGACTACATTAATTTGAACACAATTACATAGATATATAATTAAGGCCCCAAAGATCCTACAAGCCATCACATAGTAATATAAATATGGAATGACATAATTTCTGACATATAAATCTTGAAGTGCCTAAAATAACCCCTGATTAAATGTCACCATTTTCATATTAGGCCAAGTTTATACATTGATGATCATAAGTAACATCAAACATTAAGTGCATCACCTAATAGTGAAGTCAAATCAATTGTAATAAGAGAAAACCAAAACATATCCCATCCTAGGAAATTTATTTATTTCCTATATGTGGGTTAGCTTCTCCTAGGAACAACATAGTATATAATTTTTAAACCTTCCTAATATCCTATCTAATATTCCCAAATGATAATACAATAGACAATAAAAATTCCATGACACCACATTGTGATATACCTGACCCGATTTACTCAATAGTAACCAAATCTGATTGGCCACATGGCCTCAGGCTCACCATTGCGTACTATAGAGGATACCTACTAGCAGCCAGGGTCTATAATGGAATAATGGAGAGAAAATACCCTCATAATCATAGTGCAACAAAATTGTATCATATTATTAATAATAGTGGATGAGTAATAAATAATTTAGTATTAGAACAATAAACATCCATTATAAGTAACCAAGTAATGTCGTCAATAACTTTATATACAATGATGATCATGTAATTTTATTAAAAAAATATAGTAATGCATTTTATTATAAATCTTATAATGGTTAAAACCTAAAAAACTTAAAAATAAATTGGTTTTATACCTCATAGAAAATCCAAGATCTTACACCACCCTTTCCAGCCACTCGAGTACAATCTATAAAAAACTACCTCCACCAAAAATCATCCGAACATTCCCATTATCCAACCTTGTGATGGTTAAATGTGCATAAAATATTTTGTTTCATAATTTGTTACTATTGAAACATATTGGAATTCCATCAAAATAATCTTTATTATTAATGGTGTGGCAATTATCCAAAAGAGATAAAGTGAGATATTTTCCAAGATGGATGTTGTTGTGATGTTCTAGAACCCTAATAGATATTACAGGGGATAATTAATATATGATTCTCTCTATGTTAAAGACACAAACTTTTAAATTATGTATTTTGATTATAAATTTTAGTGTTTTCTGAGGGGGTTGAAAGGAAATGGGGAAAAACAATGCTTATATTAAACTTATGGTTTTAAATGTTTCCTGTATATTCTGAGTTTCACGTCTAGCGTATACCCATTAAACTAAATTTCCAAACTCCTATAAAAGTGAGGTTGAGGAATAGGTTGTACCTGATTGGTTGATTCTATAAAAATAAACATAAGTGGAATTATTGTGGTAGTATTCTCAAGTTTTAGAACCTCCATCATCATTGAATCAATATATGCATTAACATCTAAAACCATTTTGGAAGCCTTGTCTAAATGAATCACCAAATTAATGACATAAAATATATTTAATACAACCATGAAATGCCTTAGCATATTACCATTATAAGTCATCATATTCCAATTTATATCATCCTCATCAATTACACCACCAAAGTACATATGCAATGATTTCCTTCCAAATTAGTATTAATGAATGACGTACATGAAGTTTTCCTAACACAAGGTGGAACACAAAAAAATAAAATATTAATCCTCCATCATATGGGTTTAGTTTTCATATGTCCAGGTAATCAATAATCCCATGATTTTCCCTAATAAAACTTTATTTTCCACTATATTGGTGTTCTTTAACAGATTTGAAATAAAGTTTATATTCATCACAGACCTGATACCATGGTAGATCATAAAGAAAATTAATTTTCTATGGGTTATGTTATGTATTGATGGTTTTATTACTTCTGGTAAGCTACCGGTGTTTAGAAATAATTTTATTTCCAAAAACAACACAACCCAAAATTCATATTGTAGTGGAAGTGTGAGACCAATCCCATGGATAAAAAGAAATCCTAATTGAGATATCTAATCCAATTGTTTGGTCTTCAAAAACTTATCACTAAATTCTGAATGAAACAAAACTCAAACAAATAATTTATACTAATGAGTGAAATAAATTTTTTAAATAAAAACAAATGAGTAAGGAGAAGAGAGGGAAATTAATAACTGATGATGGTTCTTCATTATTCAAGTCAATTTAACTTTACATGTAAAATAAATTTCATCAATAACTATAAGACACATTTGGGTATCGAGTTCTACATTGTCAGTACAAACTAGATCTACCTAATTCTGTTGATTCCTCTAGTCGGGTTAATCTGACTAAACTAGATTTATTATACCCAATCAAAAAGGTGAAAGGAGGTAGCACTCACTCCTCACCCCCATATATTACATTTATTTTAATTATCTAATTTCCATCGTTATTTCTAGGAAAATAGGGAAGATGATATGAATTAATTTCAATGAAATACTAATTAATATATAAAATTCACAATCAAAGATGAGGGTAATTCAAAATGTGCACGTCCCCTCTATTAATTCCACCCACTTATACAACATTGTCCATCCATGGTCGAGTGTTCACCAACCATGGATGAACTATGAATCATAGGAGATAAAATATAAAACACTAAAAAATAAAAGTATTTTGAAACAATGAAATACATACTGGAATTATTTTGTAAAACAAATATATGAATTCCACCTTTAGACAACTAAAATAAAAAAGGAAGAAACCACGAAAACTACACATATACTCTAAAAATTGATCCACTTTTACATCCCAAACCTCAATCTTTCAAATACCCTTATAGTGTGTATATAAAATTACTTCATAACCAATTATTCATAATGAAATAACTCAACATATCTCCTATTATATATCTATATCTAAATAAATTTCTGAAAAATCATAGCATTTCACTCCAGAAACATTTCATGATACCCACATTCATTAACTATCTAAATCTCCAAAAATTCATATATGTAAACATGTAATTAGAGTGAACATGTTTACATTATTTATATATTTCACATATAAATATTACGGTTTAGCTAGTGCATAGAGTGAAAACTAAACCCTTTGAACATTGGCTACAATGTGTTGCAGGGGATGTGGCACAACACTCCACCCATGGAAACATTGAGATGATTCTATCACTCCACTCTCCAAATCATAAGGAACCAATTATTGTGAAACTAGAAGATTCTTCCATTTTTTATTATCATTTATCTTATACCTATGGAATAGAAAATACATTTTTGTAGTCATAATCTAAAAAACCCTTCAAAAAACTATGATGAATGTGAAAACATCATGCCCCAATCATACCAAATCCCAAAAACAACTTTTATAGATATAGTAATACTAATAAAATTACTTTGTGGATCCTATAATCACCTCATTTGACCCCCTTCCAATCCACAAAAATCCACACCACAATGTCAGGTCGATACTACAACATCATCAAGCATGAAAAAATCTTTGGTTATGACAACTAAGACACAATTCATGTAAATATCATCTTCTTCACTTTTAATTCCTGTATGACACCTACTATACTAATAAATGATGAGGGAGAGATTCTACTCATGAAAAAATGGTGTTTCTAATCTTCATAGGGCTTCATAGGGATGACTCTGATCTTCCTAAGCATCTCTAATTGTGGATATGTAGTACATGATGAGGTGCGAAGATCATGGTACTAGTAAAAACAAGAATTATATTTTAGAGAAGAAAAATGGAGACGTGACAATTAAATATTACAAACAATTTAGGTTTATATCTCCCCATGTACTTAGGTGTCTCAAATACATTCTAAGTAGGGGAGACCTTCAATGTATAAATGATTTTGTGTAATAAAACTCAAAATAAACAATGGTACCATATATTCCACGGTTACGTAGGTTCTTTCATCCCTTGGATAGTCAAACATCTATACTCACCGAACACTATTGTAGATATTTCATACTTATTCCTAGTGTCGACCCATTCTAGGATTATACACTTTGAATATTGTGAGTATTCCAAACCTATGTGGTTCTTTGGTTGAGTGGTTGATGGTGAACTTTTTGCACCTAAAAACCCGGGAAAATTTTCCTTTGGGAATATTCATTATAAATATATTTTTTTTTTATTTTTCTCTAATATTATATTTTAAAAGAACTACTTATAAATTAATTGTAGTAATTAAAAATAGGTAAAATATAAGACTAATTAATAAACCTATTCAATAAGAATTAATTTTTTTCAATGCATCAAATAAGGCTATAAAATCCAACTAATGAGAGACCATTCATGTCCTCAAGAATGGAATATCTTAATAGATCTCATAGGTGCACCATGATATGAATACATAAATTCTATCATCAATAATATAAAAGAAATATATCAATGGATAAAAAACTTTAAAGTACCACATAGAAGTTGTCTTTTAAAATATTCAATTCCTAAGGAAACCAAGAAAAATGTGTATTTTACTTTTCCCTTTAAAAATTAACGTCCTTCTCTAAATATCCATTTACATATTTATATTAATTATGACTCAGTATTCGATGATTTGATCTACCTAACATAAATTATTTTCCCTCATCAATCTAGGTAATAATTTAAAATATATTTTTGATCATACCTTAAGTTAATGATCCAAAACATAATCTTGAAAATAATCTCAAATATTTACCATTTAATGGAAAATATCACAATTAATCATGAGTAATTCAAAAGATGGATGATATGACTCTAAGGCTTACGTTTGGTGGGTAGTGATGTGGAAAATTTAAAGCTAAAAATGTGGATCAACTCTTAATCAAGATTAATTAGACTAAAAACTAATAATCAATGATGAATTATTATAATAATGATAATAAAATAACCTAAGTCATTATGTCAAAGTAAAGGTTTAAAAATTATAAAAAACTATAATGAATGATACTGTATTTTTCGAAAAAAATTCTAAACCATTCAATTTTAATAAATTTTCAAAAAAAGTTTTCCATTTTCACTAATTTTTAAGGAACAATTTGTATTTTCATTATTGAGGGAACCAATAAAATTCATTGAAAATACATTTATAATGTAATACCTATGCTTAGATTATGGAAAATTAATCTTTTATTTCAAAAGAAATAATAATATAACACACATATATTTACTCATGACTTTGATTAAAACCTAAATAATGAAATATTATAAATTTTATTTGATAAAATGAATTTAATTATTGAATTAATCATGTAAAAATTATCATAGGGTGAATTTTTTAGATTTTTTATACATAATTAATTTTTATAAGAAAATTTAAAATAAAAATTGTTAAAAAATTAATATTATAACTTATAATTATATATTAATATTAGAAAACTTTAATGCATTTTTATCTAGAAAAAACTTATATTGATAAGTAATATAACTCATATGAAAATATACTAATTAACTGAGAAATGTATGATTAATATATTGGAATCCAAGTAATGTTTTTGTTCAAATAAAAAATGTTTTTAGTTATTCTATTTTAATAATGAATTTAAAAGGTTAATTTTGTTTTTTATAATAAATAATTCACCTTTTATTTAAAATAATCCAATAAATTATATTAGAATCATCATTATACATTATTTTTCTATAAAAATCAAATTTTCTGTTTTATAGATTTTTTTTCTAAAAGTGACTTTCATTACATTTTATGAACATATATTAAAATTAATTTTTACTGATTCTAGAAAATTAAATTCTCTAAAATGGATTCCATATTTATAAAAATAATAATACATATTTTTTTAATAATTTCAACTTATTTTTTATTCATAATGAATAGTAAAAATCACAAAATTTGTTTAAATAGTTAAGGTTAAAAGGGTTTAATGGGAAATTAATCTAAGATATATAGTAAAAAGTTACACTTAAAATTTACTAAATATTAATGGATTAATATATTTATACCCTATATTATCATAACTTCTATGTACTTTCCATTTTTTCCAAATTTATTTTAATATGAATTTATATTATATATATCTTCTATGTAATTCCAAGCATCTCCCTCCCCTCACATATAGAAGGGAACCTATTCTCCAGCCTTATTCATAATCATAAATCCATATGGATTAAAAAATAACTATAAATAATCATTAATAGAATACCTACCATAATTTTTTATCTTTTTTTATTATTTTAATACCATCGTATGAAGGCCTAAAGAATAGGCCAATGGAGGTCGTTGAAAGAATAGGTAATCTCCTTACCCGACTCTTTCAATGTTTACTTTTTCTTCAAATTCCACAACATATTTTATATAAAAACTAAAATAATTAATCCAATTACATCAATATAATTATATTTTATTATTATTATGGAATAAATAGCTCCACATCCATTCCATCAATTGAGAAATGAAAGTAATACTCATGCATAGATGTGTCCTACCGCCTCCTCATAGAGATAAGAATCATTTCACATAACAACCTCAAATTGTTGGATATGATGATGTATTAATTTAATATGTATTAAATTTATAACATAATTATGATTAAATAATGATCAAATATTATTTTTCTTTCTTTATGTATCTTTTTTAGAAAATGAAAACAACGTTTAGGCATATGTACAGACTGCAATCTCCTTGAACTGTGTAATTCATGTTTCTCTCTTTGTCATTTATAGATGGTTACATATATTTATATAATGAATATATATGATATTTATTTTATTATTATAATTATGTATATTACATAACAATGATCAATATGAAATTACCGTAATTGGAAAATCAGGACATACATGAAAAAATAAAGTCATTATCACCCGAAATGATGAAGATAATGAATGATTATTAATGAACGAGTTAAAAGATAGTAGATATAAACCACTTTTGATATTTTAAATATGAATATTATTATTTTATAGAAGTATAATAAATTTAAATTTGTTATAAAAAATATTTAAATAAATAATTTCTTTTATAAAAGATGTTTAAATAACTTATGATGAAAATCTGACCTCAGGTAAGGGTTTCTCATCTTAGAATTATTTTAGTGATACATATGAAAATTTTACCAATTAATTCTTTTTTAAAGTGTATATAATTACTCATAATTATTTTATGTCCTGAATTAATTTATATTAAATGAAATTTATGTTTAAGTGGGTGTTATTTATTTCATGGGGGTTCTGATTCAAAAGTATCCACTTAGGTAAGAGTTTTATGTTACAATATCACATTTTAAAAGGATTGTTTATGACTAATTTTATTATGATTCAAATACATGAACTACCTTAAAAAATAATAGTACCTTTATTATAATATATTTATTTCTATGAATAACTTTTTTTTATTCATTTTCCACTCCCTTAGTATTGAAAATATTGAATTTTTTTATGAAGAAAATAAATTGGATTTTCTATTCAGTCCTGAATATTTTTCATCCATATTAATAATACTTTTAAAATGTCTTCATGAATATTTCTAATATTCTCTAATGATTTATTATATTAGTTTATTACCATGATTTACTTTTTATAAAATGTCATAAAAAATATATTCTTATCATTTTATGAATGAGGTGCTTTTTACAAAAGGCGTTCATGAAATACTTGTCCACTACATGAATAGATTGTAACACCCCGAAATTTTATGAAATATATTCTTTTTAATTTCACTAATGTCTTGTGTTGTACGCTACAGCAAAAGGATCTTGCACAACACGCATCCTTGACTTGCCTTGCATTACACGCAATCGCGACCTTCCTCGATAGCGTGTGTAATACACAATACCGAGTTTCACTAAACAACGATATGCTATTAAAATATTATTAAAACTAGCCGTTATGAATAGTAATAACCACTTTTTAAAACTCTTTAAATCTTATTTTTCAAAATGAACTTCGTTTTTTTTATTCAGAGTATCGAATTTAGCCTAAGGTGAAATTTTGGTACTTTTCAGATAACTTTCATATTCTGATGAATAGTGAAAATTACTAAATTATAATTAAAAAAAACTTTTTAAATCGAAATAATTAATAGTGATAAATTATTAATTTGAGTGGTTTTAAAGTATATTTAGAATATATTTTTACAATTTAACACAATGTTGGTCATTGGTTGTAATTTCACATTTAAACCAGACATAATCAAGTGTCAATCTTTTGATAGATATTGTTTCATAAAAACACGCTATTTGTTTTAACAGCGGGATTTAATTATAAAATTAATTTATGCAACTTCTATGTTATTAATTTGGTAAAATAGACTTCATTTTTGAATTCGGAATATGAAATATAGCTTAGGATGAAATTTTGGCATTGTTCTGAAAAACATCAATTTTTGATGAATAGTGAAACTACTAAGTGGTAGTTAAAAAACTGAATTTTTCATAAAACTTAATATTACTGCTTCTGTGAATGGAATTTCGAAAATCCGAGAGACACGATTAATATCAAGGACTAAAATGTGGTTCAATGAGATGAAAATAATTTTTGGTGAATAGTAACTTTTTACTTTTTTTTACCGCGGTTAATAGTAAATAGGGTAACTAAGGGTAAATATGATATTACTATTACCCTAACACATGTCCTAATTCTATTGGATAAGTGTAATTCGACCAAAAACAACCTTATGAATATAATATGACCATTTAGGCCCACTTGGATTAGATTAGGACATTTATTATTAATTTATTTAAAGAAGGGTTAAAATAGTTAAAATCAAAGTTTAATAAGTAAATCATTTTTAATATGGGGTTATAGATAAGATAAATTCGACTATAAATATTCATTAGAAATCTAAAACTATTTCCTACATGATGGTATTTTATTTGTAATTTTTAGACATCAAATAAGTTAATTTATTTATGACACAAAGATGATGAAGTAATTATCTTATTAATGAAATATTGACATAATTGATATTATAAATACCAAAATAAATGTAATTTAAGACTTTTTATGAATTAAACTAATTTTCTAGGTTACTATGATATATTAGTGTTGATTTAATAAACTTGGTTCGAACATATAATTCTGTTATGACTTTCACAAAAATCATATATCAAATAGTGTCAAAATTGACACAAAATAGTTTTTAAATCAAATATTATATTATTAATTGTTATTTTATTCCTAAAAATCTACGTTTCGGCCAAATGACTTAGATAAGGATATATATATTAATAATAAACAATTTGGGGTTCGTTTGTCATGTTATAGTAAGTGTATTAACCATATAGTGTAAGAAAACAAAAAGACACGGTAAAAGTTAAATTATTTAACTTACAGTTAAATCTAATTGATAAGGTTAAAATAATACCCTAAACTTGTCTAAATCTTATTGGTTGATAGGATTTCGACCCATCCCCACTTTAGCTTCGAAATAAGACCCTTTGGAACCATTATAAACCGATTTTGACTTTAATATAAAATAATATTTTGAGATATTCCTAAGGTGCCCCTCTCCTCCCTTATAAAAGGACACCTCCTCCCCCTCCTCCTCACACCAATTTGAGCACTCAAGCTCGGCCAACCCCTGCCAAAATCTCTTCTCCACTTCCCTAGAAACATCCTAGAGGTTCTGGTCTTCCTCAAAGACCAATTTTAGTGCCCTAAGAGGAGGTCTCAAAGAGGCACTTCAAAGAAGAGGAGGTTCGGACACTTACAAAGCAAGTCAGACATAAGGTAAGGGAAATATCACAATCTCATTTTTATCCGAGATTGTTTATACGTTGGTATTTACTGGGATGTATTTTATCATCCAAATATATGTTTCCTCAATATGTAATGTTATTTCCATCCATCTACAATTGTTTAAATCCAATTTTACCCTTTGGTGAGTTTTTAGTAAAAGATATGAAAGGAATCTTTTGTCGTTTTTCGTACGAGGTACTTTTTGACTTTTTCGACAAAAGTACGAAGAATGTTTCTTTTAACTTATACGGAACGAACGGATTTTTACTGTTTTATAAAGCCTTATTTTCATGAAGCTTCCTCTAAAAGATTTCATGACTATTTTCAATAAAATATCTTTCTTTTAAAATTGCTTGATGTTTTGTGAAAAGAAATTGATTTTTGAAGAAGAAAGGATATTTTCCTCAAGAATTCATTTCAAGTGTTTTATCAAAATTATTTTCCATCTAAGATAATAAAGGGTTCTGTTTCTATCCATATTTTTACATTAATTTGACTATGTTGTGATGGAATTATTTTTATGAATTCCTTTATCTTATATGAATGGTTTTATGATGTCATGTTGTTTAAGAATCCCATTTTTTACATGGGTTATGAAATGATGTATGATTTATGATTTTGTGGCACACATAAGAATGGTATCATTATGAGATGGGTGGGACCTATATATCCCTCTAATGCATTGGGTAAAGATTTTATATCTCATGAGATAGACAGGGCTGGAACGGTAGGTTATACCGGTTCAGTAAAACAGGACTGAAACGAGGGTTACTCGATTCAGAAAGGGACTTTGTCCACTAAGATAGTCTTGGCAATGTGTCTTGACTAACAAGAAATGATTCTCTATGATTATGTGTGAAAGCCACAAAGTTTCATGTTTTAAGTTACGATTATTGTGATTACATTTCACTGCCATGATTTATCCCATGTTATGAAATTATGCTCTCTTTTGCAGGTTAAGATTTCCAAAAGTTATGTTCTTATGAATATGATGTGATTGATTTTTCTTTTGTTTACCCTTACTGAGCATTTTAGCTCACCCTTTTATGTTTTATTTTCCCCAGGATATAAAGAAAGGTTTTAGGTAAAAAAAAAGAGAGGGAAGATCTTTATGGGAGATATTGAAGATCTTTCACCACGATTAGAAGATTACGTTCCGAGTTTCCAAAGACACTAAACTATTACGATCCTTGTGTGTGTGTTTTTGTTATGTACTAAGTATTCCGCAAATGTAATGTAATGTCCATGTACGTCAGGCTTCGGGTCTCTACATAGATTTCCCACAAAAAAAATATATTATTTTTCTTGATGATTATATTAAAAATATTTCATAGTTATTTTGAAATAATGTTTCCTCTAATAATTTGTAAACCATTATATTTTAAATAGGTTATTCTAAAATAAAAGGGTATTTTCCTCAAAAAAATATTCCAAATAAATTTTAATTGTATTTTTATCCATGTTCCCATCCAATTATGAAAATAATTAATTTTTAGGGTTATATTATAATTAAAACATGTATCAAATTACTTTTGATGAATTAAGGCCAAGATACAGTAGTTATTGATTGGGGAAAATATTAACATTTCTTATTCTACTTATTCAATACGAATATTTATGCCGACCATCTATTAAATGGTTATTAATTAAACTCATATGTTGTATACATTTGGTGTAGCATGTGATAGGGGGTGGTTTTTATATCCCCAAAATGTAATGGTAGTTGTCACGAGACAAACTAGTTTGGGTATTTGGAATACTCTTTACCAATTTATATAAGATGTCTTGGCACAAGGCATTATTAGTAAAATTAAATTGTCCAAAATTATGGATTCTGTCATTATAAAACTGGTTCTTGTTATCCATGTGATTTTTTATATTTCTAACTACTCTATGGATATATTCCACTTTTTATGATATTAGTCATACGATATAAATATTACTGTTTTCTCTGATATTTTATTCATTATTTATTTATCGTATGGTAGCTTCTATTGTATGCTTTACCTTAATGATAATATTATCACACCCTTTATTATATTTTCCATTCCCAAAGATACCCTGAAGGGATATATGATGGATTTAAGTGATATAATAGAAAAAATAATAAATTTATGACCTGAATTTTATGTTTTATTTCATTTTTTCAAGTGTAATTTTAGAATCATGTAAGTATCTATTATCCTAAGACTACTAAACTATTCAATACATTTGGATACGATCCCCTATATATTTTAGCAATGTAATAATGTAACTACTTACTCTAGTTTACTTAAGTTATTTTGTTACAATTAGCACCATAAGAAGGTTATCATAATCATTTGGAACTAGATTTAGGGAAAAATAGATTATAGAACATGATTAATGAGTGAATCTAAGGATAAGTCTTAGTATATGATAATATCATAATGTTTTTATCAAGTATATATTTTTTGGTTTTCCTAGAAAATATATCTGTATATATATACTAATTGTAGCTATGGTTATGAGATAGATGCACCTTGGGGTAAATGGGTTGATCAAGTGTTATATTTATCACTACTATTTCGTGATGTGTGGGCATAAGATTGCACACATGTTTGGAAAATCATATGGGAAATGCTTTAGGTGATTCAAATGATCTTTGAGAACCATTATAAATGATTTGAAATTAATTTTTTCATTTAAAGATATATGAGAAGATACTAAGCTTATACTTTGTTCTCAAATACAAATGATTATTCAATTTAACTTCAATGTTAAACTAGATTTTGAATTATATTCCTTGGTTTATAATTCATAATGTTATGAGATTATTCAATATATTCTATTATTTTTAAATGGTAAATTGAGGATGGATTGGAAACCATATCAATTCCTGTAATCTAGGTAGGGAATTCCATTAAAAGAAAGAAAATGAAGCTAGAGTTAGAGAAAAATCTAGAGATGAACAAATTATAAGTATATTTTCTAGCTGACTCATGTTATAACCAATAAAAATTCCAAAATAGAGTACCCTACTAATCCTTAATATGATGAAATAATGTTTGACCTCCTCATTTGATAAAAATATTGATCATTTAATGAGACTACCAATCCACTAGAAGTTAGGAAATGGATGAAGTCACTAGGTAATACATTTATAATGTTGGGAGCTAGTGAGAGATAGAAAGTTGTCCTGAAGTTTTATCATCCTAAGCGAGATGTTGATCAATAGAGACCATTGATCCAGAACACTATGGTGTTAGAGGATATCAATAATGTGGAGTTTAATACATTTAAGGAGATAATCATTGGAAAATAATTTCTACATGAGAAAAAGATTATATGGATGGGTGATTTGACAATCTGAGGGAAAAGGATATAGAAAAATTTGGTGAATATGAAATTAAATTTACAGGGTTAGATAATCATGATGTATATTAGGTATGTAAGCAATAAAGTAATATTGATTTCAAATTTTATGAGATACATACAAACCTTCAATGGGAATTTTTCTCATATAAATTTATTAAAATATGAGAAAAAATATCAACTACCATGAACACTGATAAATAATTTTCAAATTCATATGTTTTTAGGGAAAATCTAGAAAAGAAGTGAGTGTGTGACAACTCTGAAAAAAGTAAATATGATAAAAGAGAATAAGGTAGTGGTTTAATTTTGGACTTGTAATAAATTTGGAATGAATAATTATAGAATATGATTGATAGGAATGTGAGGTTGTATCATGTATAGTGAAAAATGAAATTAGAATCATTATTAAAATTGAAAAAAATTCTAATGTCAAATAATTTAATTTTAAGGAGATGAAAAATTATTTGAAAAAATTCCCCATGATCATTGTAATTTGACTTAGAAAAGTCCATGGGAGAATTTATAGGCTTATGTAGTCACTATATCCATGGTTTATGTTCCTAAAAATGTTGTGGAAGTTACTTTGACTATTACCTCAAAATTATATAATGCTTTATTTCATCTAATATCTTCACACTCATTTATATCTTATATGTCATCCAAGAAGATATTTCCCAACAAACATAAGAAGGGATTTGTAAATCATGATAATTAATAGAAATATTATTATAACATAGATATGCGAGTTAGTTCCCATTATGAAACATATATACCATATTCACAAAAAAAATTATTTTACAAATGGTTAAATTTGGTAAAATCCTTGGTATAGATTGGATTTACAAATATATTGTGAGAATTTATTTCCCAGTAAAGGATATTATTAATTGTGATGATGATTTGGAATCCCATGTATTTGGAGGGGAGACTACATCATCTAAATCACGTTTGGATTCACCTCTAATAGCTCTCCATAAATAAATTCTTAGAGAATATGAGTAGAATTATTCTATGAATGGGATTTTTATCCATAGAATAACGGTTATACCTATTGTTATAGAATACAGTGATGTTATTCCTGATGAACTACCTACACATCCACTTTTTTGTATAGTTGATTTTTTCTTTGATATCATCCTTGATGTAAAACATATATATAAGACTTCATATAGGATAACCATAGAGGGATTAGTGGAAATAAAAAAACTAAAGGATTTGTGTTAAAAGATATTTATACTCCCTTGTGTTTTACTATGGGGATACCCCATTAGTTTTTTCAAGAAAAAAAATTGTTCTATGAGGTTATGCTTATATTATGAGGAAATAAATACTATTATTGTTAAGAAAAAGTATCATCTTACATGTATTGATGAATTGTTTGTTCAAATTCTAGGATCACGATATTTTTGAATGATTGAACTGGTTTAAGTTATCATTAAGTTCCAGAAAATATGGATGATATTCCAAATGTGGAATTTCATACCATGTATAGACATAAAAAACTAGCAGTAATTCAACTTGGATTGACTAACTCACCCTCTCATTTCATAGATCTAATGAATATTTTCTTCAATGGATATCATGTTAATTTTATTTTGGTAATTATTAATGATATATTGTTTTACTCTAAAATTTATGTTAATTATGATAGTAATTGTATTGGCTCGGATCTCTCCGGCCCATTCCTTTGTCAAAAAGAAGTGTTCTAGAGGGTAAAATGGGCTTTCCCAGACCTTCCATAATTTTGAAACTACACGCCCTGTAGTTTGAGTACACGTCGTGTACCCACTTTCCGGGTATACCCCGTGTTGCAGGCTGTGTCCTCGCCGTGTGAAGTAAATGAGTACACGCCATGTAGTGTAACTACATGCCATGTGCCACCTTGCCGGGTATACCCCGTGTTGAAGACCGTGTCCTTGCTGTGTGAAATAACGGGTGCACGCCGTGTGCCCAGTTATAAACGTCGTGTAGTCCTTCCCCGCATACGCGTTACCAGTCAATGGTCGTGTGCCATGTTGGAGCCGTGTCCTTGTCATGTGCAATAAATGGATACAAGTCGTGTGCCCAAATTACACGCCGTGTATTCCTTCCCCACGTATGCATTACCCTCAAACCGTGTGTTGACCATTCAACGGTCGTGGAGCCGTGTTGGAAGCCTCGTGGAGACAGTGTAAAATAACCGAGTACACGTCGTGTACCATGAATTATACGCCGTGTACTTTTCCTTTTCTCGCCTATAAAAGTAGGGGTCCCCTCCTCCTTTCAATTCACTCCTCTCCTCCCCTTTCCTCTAAGCAGAGCTCTCCCAAGAGACTCGAAGGCTCCTTTTCTTCCATAACATCTTCATCAGAGTTCCGATTTACAATCTGTCAGCGGCCACGGGATCATAACGATGATGCGGAACTTCCGAGCCTGGGTCCATTGTCTTTCCTTTGGCCCTTACTTTCCGAATTCCACCCGAGGAGGTTTTTCCGGGACCCGACAAAAGTTATGAATGCCGACGGATGTCGTCTACGGTTGATCTGGGGGAGCGTTGCGATCGGAACCTGTTGAGGTAGGGATCTTACCTTCATCTCTCTTATTTTTTCATCATGCGGGGTGGGTATCCACTTGTTTTCATGAGAAGCAGTTGAACCATTAAATGAAGATAATAACTGGTTAATGAACGGGGATGGTAAAGTTGTTATTTTTATCTTTTTTATCATATTGATATGTTATGAATTGAATATGATTATGCCAACTGAAAATCACGGTCATTGGGGGCCTTTGGTTGCGCAATTAAATGTTTCCCTATCTTTTATACCATTTTTTGGATGGGAACTTTGCTAAATATGAAATTTGGTTAATCACGTAAAGTTGGCCTTTTAAAATATGGAACCCTTGTGTGATCGCCCCGGTTAAACAAAATGGAATAATGAACATTTGGGTGTTGTCTTGGATACGTGGCATGTGATTGGGGTGTTTTGGGGGTTGTTGTGGATCGGGTGAACAACGGGGCTGTGGTTGGCTTGGTTGTGGGTTGGTGTGAATGCTATGTTGGTGACAAGCAGCAGGACTGCGATAAATGGTATTAAAGGGATATTGATGTACGAGTTTCGGTGCACTTGTGGTTATGGTGGATGGTAGCAGGGCTGCGGGGATGGGTTGAATGTGAACGGACTATGGGTTGTGAATGATAAATAAAAAGTGAAATAGTTAATGAATGGTGGGGCTTGGTAACGGAACGGAATTAATAATCAATGGGGTTGGTTGGTTAATAAGAAAGACTTGGTTGTGTTGCTTGTGTTTTCCTAACATGATTTGTGGATGGCAGGGATATGTTTTATGGACGATTGATGTGGTTGGTTGTGGATAGTTTCCCCGTAGTTAAGGAACTAAATAAACTACTTCTGCTGAGACCTGAAAACCTAAATGGGGTTGGGGTTGTTTGTTGTATGCATGCTTCGTAGTAGCAGTGCCGAGGCACGTGCTCAGTTTCTCTGTTTAGAATCCATAGGATGGGTTGTGTGGTTGGTATATATATATATCTGTTTTTTTTCTATTTTGTCTCACCCCACCCATGTTGAGCACTTAGTGCTGAACACTCCCATTTAATGGGAGAGGGTGTTTTCCCTTAGTTACTAGCTCCTTCCTGCTCCTTCTCCCATAGGTTGTGATGGCTTGAGGCGACCTTACACCTAAGACTCTTTGGGTATGTTTCGATTGGGGTGGCATTAGCCCAAGACTCTTCGGGAAGGTTCTACTGTTTCCCAAGAATCATCGGGATGAGGCTCAGGTGTGTACGAGCGGGATACGTGGTTGTGAGGCCCAAGTGTGTGCGGGCGGGATACATGGTTGTGGGGCCTAGGTGTGTGTGGGCGGGGAGAGTATGGCAGCGTCAGGATGTTCGCCGTTAGGAAGAGCAGCTAACTAAAGGGAAATGGTGCGGGGTACCCAATACTCTTGTTCTTATATACTACTACCTATTATGATTGTGTTTTTTGTGAGTGTGGCTGGTGAGGTTGGGTGGATAGAATTCCTTGCTAGGTTTCTTCTGTTATTCTCACGGGACATTAGGTTGTCTCCCCACTTGTGCACGAGAGCTTTAGGTTTCCCTACTGAGTATACTTGTATGCTCACCCTACGTTTACTTTCAGGTTTCCAGGAGGTCTACCAGGGCCGTTCGGGACCCTACTAGTCGGACAGTTGGAGTTGTTGCTGTTGTTGTACTCTTGTTTTCTTTTGGTATTGTACTTTGAGCTTTCTTTTACTTTTATATTGTTATAAAATTGTTTAAACATGCATGTGGGCTTGGTTGGATTTATTTTTTTATACACTTGTTCTTTTCCTTCATGGTAGTTGACATGTCCTATTTCCCGATACTAAATAATAATGAAAAAGGGTAATGCCTCCCATATTTGTAAAAACTCATACCCTTGGTGCTAGTCGCCACCCCGGGGCCTACTGGAGGCGGGACTCGGGGGTCATTATCTCTCTTTCACCATTGCCATCTCAGGAGGGGCATCTTTGGTGGGAGGGGGTCATGACATAATGGTATCAGAGGTGATGGTTGAGATATAGGATGGATTCTGGAGTTAGGAACAGTGAGGATTGCATGGGATGGAAGGGAAATTTTGTTAGTTAATCTTGGTGTGTGACATAGGCCAGGGAAGTCCGGCTAGGACATAGGATTTTAGGGCCCCCTGTGATCCGATGCAAGGACTCTGAGCCTAACAAACAACCATGTGAGACTACATTGATTGCAGGGTAGAGACCCTAGGGAAGGTACATGCATCATCATGATTGTGTTTTACTTGATTTGGGTGTTCTGGGAATGAAATTGAAATAAAATGATAAAATAAAACCTTGATTTTTTCCTTACTACTTGGGCTTAAGCGATCTTTGTTTACTGTACAGCTATGGCACCTGGACGTCATACCCGGGTGGCACAGACGGCCGAGTCCCAGCAGATTCAGGCGGTTGATCAGTTGAGGATTGACCGAGAGGAGGAAGATAGCTAGTGGCAGAAGACTCTCCGTTATTTCTAGCGGCTGGCCCTCAAGAAGTATGAGGGTAGTACTTCAGATTCGGAAACAGAGGGGTGGCTTGAGGAGCTAGGGATCACTTTTACCTTGATCTGTGCTCTGAGGGAGTACTGGGTATTCCTAGAAGTCAGTCAGCTGAGAGGTGCGGCGCGATAGTGGTGGACACTCTACCTCGAAGAGAGGATAGAGGCAGAGGTTCCATGGGCTGACTTTGAGAAGGAATTCCGAGAGGAATTCCTTTCTTCCATGATCTAGGTGGAGAAGCGGCAGGAGTTACTCTCCCTTCAGCAGGGGAGTATGTCAGTATGAGAGCTGGGGATCAAGTTCAAGGATCTCATGTGCTTTGCTCTGGATCTCTTCTGGATGAGGAGTCTCGGGTGAGATGTTTGGAGGAGGTGCTTTATCCTTTGCTCCAGTATGATGTCACCCGTTTCACCCTTCCGACATACATAGCAGTGCAGAAGAAGGAAGAGGTTGTATAGAGGATGCACTCACTAGGAGCTGCACCCCAAGAAGGGAACCAGCCAGGCTCGTCGAAGGGGAAAGCAGTCAGTAGCAGGTCTCCTGCGACGGGACCTTCTAGGTTCAGGCCAGTGGGGAGCAGGCCCCAGCAGTTCCAATTCAGATCTTCGGGTACTCGTCCCTTTTTCACGATCCCAGGACTGAGGTGTTTTTCTTGTGGAGGTTTTGGGTACGTTCAGAGTCGGTTCACGACACGAGCTCAGTACAGTGGAGGTGGGCAGGTTCAGTGCCCACCTCAGTAGCACCAGTTGCCGGCGAGGCCCTTACAACAGCAGCAGGACCATGCTCCTCTGAGGGTAGACTTTGCGGGAGGAGGCCGACCTCAGGGTGATCCTCAGGGACCTCGACCAGGGCATGGTCGGGGAGGTGGACGACATCATAGAGGCAGAGGAGCTGGGCATGGGCAGTTTCACACAGCAAAGTTGACAGCTCCGGTAGGACCAGAGGTGGTGTGTGGTACGATTTGTTTTTTCAGCACTCTTGTTTCTGCTTTGTTCGATTCGGGAGCTTCACACTCCTTTATTTCACCTGGTCTAGCCCATTCTTTGGGACTAGACGTAGAGATACATTCCGTACCACTGGTGCTAAGTACCCTAGTTGGAGGCCAGACCAGCATATCTTGTGTTTTTCGGGGATGTGGGCTGACGTTGGGACCACATCGATCTAGTGGGGACTTTCTTCTGTTATAGATGCAGCCATACGATGTCATCCTAGGAATCGACTAGTTGTTTTCTATTACTGCTGTTATCGACTGCTTCCGGAGAAGAGTCGTGTTCTCCGACATGGATGGGCAGTGTGTAGCTTTTTTTGGCGAGAGGAGATATCAAGTGGGAAGCCAGCGTGTGGAGCCTCTCCTTTCCTTTTTAGGTGGGATATCAGTGGTTCAAACTGATACAAATATGATGGATGTCCCGGAGGTTTTTGGTGAGTTCCTCGATGTTTTTCCGGAGGAGGTTGTGATTATACCCCCCCCCCCAGACGTGACGTTGAGTTCGGGATAGACTTACAGCCTAGTGCCCGTCCGATTTCGATGACCCCTTATCGGATGGCACCTTCGGAGTTGCGCGAGTTGCGGATTCAGATTGACGATCTGATGGAGAAGGGTTTTGTTCGACCTAGCGTATCGCCATGGGGTGCTCCAGTTTTGATCGTGAAGAAGGCAGATAGTGGTCTCGGGCTATGCATATACTACCAAAGGTTGAACCAGGTAATGGTCAAGAACCTTTATCCCCTCCCAAGGATAGATGATCTCTTCAACCAACTGAGAGGAGAAGGTTGGTTTTTCAAGATTGATCTATGATCTGGATATCATCAGTTGAGGGTAAAAGACAGTGAAATCTCAAAGACAACTTTCAGGTGCAGGTATGGGAACTTTGACTTTCTAGTGATGCCGTTTGGAGTTACAAATGCACTGGTTGTGTTCATGGGACTTATGAACTTTGTCTTTCAGGAGTTTCTGGACCGGTTCGTCGTTGTTTTTATCGATGACATCCTAATCTACTCAAGGTCAGAGGAGGATCACGTTGAGCATCTCATGGAAGTCTTGGGAGTCCTTCGACATCACCAGCTTTACGGTAAATTGTCTAAGTGTAAGTTATTGACACAAGAAGTACACTTCCATGGGTATGTGGTGTCTCAGCATGGAGTTTTAGTAGACCCGTCAAAGGTGGAGGAAGTTGTTTCTTGGGTAGAACCCAAGAGTGTGGAAGAAGATAGTAGTTTCATGGGGTTAGCAGGTTACTATCGGAGGTTCGTTTTGGACTTCTCTCGAGTTTTTTCTCATTTTATAGCTTTGACTAGGAAGAACCAGGTCTTCCTATGGAGCGACCAGTGCCAGAAATCTTTTGACTACCTGAAGGAGAAGTTGTTCAGTGCTCCCGTACTCAGGTTTCCAGAGGAAGGGTTGTTGTATGAGGTGTTTTGTGATTCTTCTGGCCTTGGTCTGGGGTGAGTGTTGATGCAGAAGAAGGGAGTGATCTGTTATGGGTCTAGGCAGTTATGCCCTCACGAGCGTAACTATGCCACCCATGACCTCGAGATCGTAGCAGTAGTGTTCGCGCTAAAGTTGTGGCGACATTACCTCTTTGGGGAGCACTTTGTGGTCTTCTTAGATCACAAGAGCCTGCGTTATATCTTCTCCCAGTGTGATCTGAACCTGCGGCAGCGGAGATGGGTCGAGTTTCTCCAAGACTATGACTTTGAGATATCTTAAACTGAAGTTAAGGGAAACGTTGTGGCTGATTCCCTGAGCAGGAAGTTGCATCAGGAAGTAGTTCGAGAATCCACTGATGCTTGGAAGGTGATGGGAGAGTTGGCTTCCATGCACTTGGATGCGAGGGTAGAAGGTGTTAGAGGCTGTTTGTTTCAGATGATGGTGCAGTCCTCCTTATTGTAGCAGGTGGAAAAGTCTCAGTGGGGGGACTCTGAGGCGGAAGTGATGCGGGATCGTGTCGATCAGGGGAACACTTCAGAGGGATGGTCAGAGGACATCCGACATTAGATTCTTTTCCATGGAAGGTTGTTTGTCTCAGAGACAATGCATGAGGGAGTTCTTTGTGAGTTCCATATCTCAGCCTTGACAGTACATCCAAGAGTTTCAAAAATGTACCAAGGCCTGAGGGAACAGTTTTGGTAGCCCGGGGTGAAAAGGGCAGTGGCAGAGTTTCTGGCTAAATGCCTAGCGTGTCAGCAAGTGAAGGTTGAACATCGTGTTCCCAGTGGTTTGTTGCATCCTTTAGATGTATTCGAGTGGAAGTGGGATGACATCTCAATGGACTTCATCACAGGACTACCCAGAAGTTAGGGTGGTTTTGATGCTATATGGGTAGTGTTGGATCGACTAACGAAATCGGCTCACTTCTTAGAAATTAAGGAGTCAGGCCCGGTGAGTACCTTGGAACAGAGGTACGTAGACGAGGTGGTACATTTCCATGGTGTCCTGAAGACTGTCATCTCAGATCGGGATACTCGATTTACCTCACGAGTTTGGAGGGGGTTACAGCATGCTTTTGGCACCCAGCTACGCCTTAGCACTGATTTCCACCCCCAGACCGATGGGCAGGCAGAACGGACTATCCAGACATTGGAGGACATGCTGCGAGCATGAGTTCTGGATTTCGGAGGATCATGGGTACGAAACTTGCCTTTAGTAGAGTTCGCCTACAACAACAGCTTCCACTCTACTATAGGCATGGCACCGTTTGAGGCTTTGTATGGGAGACCATTTCATTCACCCATTTGCTGGGCAGAGGTTGGTGAGACAGGTGCTCTTGAGCCAGAGGTAGTTCAGAGAACCACAAAGAAAGTCCATCTTGTACGTGAGAGGATGAAAGCGGATCAGGACCAACAGAAGTCTTATGCTGGTTGTCGGATGAGGCCCTTGGAGTTCGAGGTGGGAGATCATATGTTCTTGAAGGTTTCCCCTCGACAGGGGAAGTGGAGGTTTGGGAAAGGGAGAAAGCTCTCACCTAGGTTCATCAGACCTTTTGAGGGGCTGAGGCGAGTCAGCGAGTCGGCGAGGTGGCATATCAGCTAGCCCTGCCACCTCTGTTAGAGAAGGTTCATGACGTCTTCCACGTCTCCCAGCTTCATCGGTACTTACATGACGACTCCCACACTATCGACTGTGGAGAGTTAGATATGGGAGACAACGCGACCTTCGAGGAACGACCAGTCAGGATCGAGGATCGTAAAGAGAAGGTGCTTCGTGGATGAACCATTCTGTTGGTTCTTGTGTTGTGGAGGCATGGAGGCCTTGATGATCATAAAAGAATACTTATTTGATTCAATAATTAAGTGGGGGTTATTGTGAAGAAGATATATAAATAATTTAGAGCTGTTATGGGAACGTGATTTTAGATGTTAGATATTATTCATTCCAGGAAATTAAGATGCCAATCGTATTTTCAACAATTTTTAAAATTTTTATTAAAAACACATTAAATATAGTAAATAATTTATGTTTTCCATGAATCAAGTTAGTGATTTATGTTAATATGAGTTTTCAATTCACAACGGTATTTAATTTGAATATTATAATTTTTTTAGTACAATAAAATTGAAATAAAACACACAATATTTAAAAGAAATCCCAAAAAAAGAAATTTGAAAAGAATACACTGTAAATTGTAATCTAATTAGCATGTTATTATAGTTATATTTATTTTTAACAATGTCCACATTTTTCATAATTTAGATTAGAAGTGAAAATTAAGAAAATTAGATATTACAAAACTATGAGGGATGGAAAGTCTTATCTTGGTTTTTATTATGCTATAGTATAATTGAGTTATCCCCTTAAAGAAATAACATGAAAACATAAATGAAAACAAAAAACAAAGAATTATATTTTTATTGGAATCAAATAAATAAAATTAAATAAAACTATAATTATAAAGTGAATTGGTTTGACCCCCCCCCCCCCACAATTTTGTGTTAGGAATTAATTTCCCATAATTAAGAAATTATAGCTGGTCATCCCCATTATAATTGTGGTTGTGTTTTTTCCCCCATGAACTAGAAAAATTAAAATTTTCCAAAACTATTCATCTAAAAACACATCTAAATGACCCCCATAATTTTTTTTATTCTCCTCTGCATTTCTTTATTATTCCAATGATGTAGTGAAATTTGGAATACAATGTAAATGAAATTTCACAATAATCTATCATCATAAATGACCTTCATTGGTTTTTTAAATATAAAATCCATGTTGTGGTTCATCTTTAAATTTATTTTGAAGAATTATTTCTTTCTTTAGGAATATATTGGTAACACTATCCTCATGTTTATCAGTATACTCTACAATATGGAGAACTGTTCTTTATTTAATATCATCATTTAAATCTTGTTATTAATAAAAATTACTCCATAATAAAATAGTTAGAATAAAATTTGTATCATTATAAATAGTTAAAAAGTTTATATAAAAATAATTTGAAATCATGGGTAAAAATTTAAGACTTCCCCATGTGGCCTCTATGGTTACAAAATTGTTTGGGAGTTTGTAATAGTGTTATTAAGAGTCTATACTATTTTAATTTGTAACATAATAGATATTACCAAATATTATTTTTATATATTATATGGATTTATTTCAAGACGAGGCGTTGAGATGATGTGTGATTCTGATGCTCAGTTTTCCTAGAACAGTTGTTTGAAAAATATTAAAATTTTAATAGCACACACAAATATGTTTCCAAAAAAGTTGAATAACACTTTAACGAGTTCTTGGATCAGAAATATGAGGTCATATTTGAGTTAAGATTAGTGGATTTACCCTAGTATAAAAATATATTTTGTCAGCGTGGGTCATCTGTAGAAAAAGACCTAGAGAACATAACTATAAATAAAATAATTTTTATAAAAAAATATTTTGATGAAGGGAATATACTTTGTACTAAGGATTTGTCAAAAATTTAGGGCTATCCTCAAAACCCAATAATTTATATGGGGATTTAGAGAATGAACCTCTAGATAAGCGATTGGTAGCTGACAACGAGTCGACTGAATGATGCACCCTAGATCTAAAGAATCTAGGATCAATGATTACACGATGACTATTATTCATCATTGACTGATCAAAATCAAGATAGGGTGGTTATTTCTTTGTGGTTTCCCCATTCTCAATTTCCATGAAAAATCTGAGTTAATCTAGGAATAGATTTATCCATGGTTCGATTTTTGTAATATTTTTTATTATTTTTGGAATTATTTAGTGAGTTTTCCTTATTCTTTTTTGTTATTCGTTATAATGAGAATTAATTGGGGATAACCCAAACAAAGTCCAAGGATTGTTTCTTAAGGTTTTATTTATGATTTTATCCCCTTGGTCTTCACATTCATAGTTGTTTGACTGCCAAGGCCATGGTTCGACCTACCAAGTGGATCCAAATGTGACTAGACCACCAGATTAGAGACAACTGACAATAGAGGATGAGTCTTTATAGATTGGGACCTGAGGAGCTCGGATATGCGGCTGTATTGAATTATGGGCACCAGTGGTGGGTTAGTGGTCCACAGAAGGGACCAATGGTGAGGGTCCAATGTGGCAGTCCGACGAGGCAAGGAGGTGACATCGGTGATATGGGAGACAATGATCAGGGCATAGGTGGTTGTGGGGACCGTGCAGAACGTGGTTAGTAATTTCATGGGTGTCGGTGAATCTGACAGGAGCGGGCCCTGTGAAGTGTACGCCGCATATGTGGTAAGGAAGACTCTGTATTTTGGAATAGGCAGCCCGTGCATGAGCGGTCTAGGCCAGGAGAGACGGGCTGGACCAAGCCAGGTGGGTTGGGCCCAAGTGGTCCGAGCTAAGCAAGTAAGACTTGTGGTGACCGGGATAGAGTCATGCTAGGGTCGACCACGGTCTCTCCAGCTGTCGCATGATCGAGGTAGCTACGAGGTGTGATATACTATGGTGGACAACCATGCTAGCCATGGGGTGTCTGGTCCAGGTGGTGGACCTCTATAGTCGTTGGACTGGCTGTGGGGTACTCCATGGGCCTAGTAACCCTGCTTTGAAAATTCATACTTCTATAACCTTCCAACGGTATGTCCGTTTGAAAATCAGTCTACAGAATTGGGACCCTAGAGAAAAGACATATGTTTTGGAATAAGAGGTGATTTTTTTCGACCAGTATATGTTGAGAGCTTTCCCTTGGTCCTTTCCTCAAGGGTTCAATATGTCATTACATTCACATCACTGGATTTAAAACCACTCTAGAGGCCAATTCCAAGATAGAGTATTTTATAGAGTAGAGTGTGATCCTCTATCACCCTTAGTGGAGTTTTTTGGAATCAATATCACCACCATGATTATGGCGTTGGTCCTCCATCTTGTGACCCACATAATTAGGGTTAGTGGAATTCCCCAGTGTTTTTGGGTAGGAACCTCTACTTTGTGAATTGAGCAGGATGCAGTTAGTGAAATTACCCATTGTGTCTGAGCAGGACCCCCTATATGTATCATAGTATTCCATGACCAATACATTCACTTTGGGTGGGGCCCAATAGTGCAAGATATCTATGTTAATGTATTCGATGGTATCACGGATCGAGGAGTGAGTTCTCCCAGAACGAGCATGGTTCGAGCAGAATCTTATGGCTGGTAATTTTTTGTGGCTTACATATAGACTATGTGTCTTAGACTGAGTATATCTAGATATTCTTGCTACATGTGTTGTATAATATACCTGGGTGGAGCTGACTATATGTTCATTCATGAAATTTCCTTCTTGTTATTTCCATAGTGGTATTAACTTTATGGTATTTCCTTCAAGGTATTTCCTCTTTGGTATTTCCTTTTTTGTACTTCCATTGGAGTATTTCCTTTGAGGTTTTGGTGTGTTCTATTGAGTATTGTTGTAATAACACCTACACATGATTTACCCACACGTGTCACTCCTTGGGTAGACGATCAACCCTTTGACGAAGTCCTGGGTGGAGTAGGACTAGGTGGTGCTTTGCGAGGCCGGACGGACAAGGTGTGTTCCTACAGTTTATATAGCAGTCCCAGAACCATTTTCTTATATGCTGGACTTGTGGTTATAGACTATTTTTGGTGGGTTTGTATTATATCCCTATTTACATTCCAATACTTTTACTGTCATACTCTATTGTGTGATCTTAGTGGAATGTATGCACTGTTTTATTAGTGTTTTTACATTTCTACATTTTGTGTCTTGGATATGTGTGTGTATGTATGGGTACTTAGAAAAACGCATCCCATTTGAGAGATATGCTCACTCGGTTCTAGTCAACTTCTCTAGAATATTTTAAGTGGGATTGGGGTAGTCACGACACGATCCCCTCTAGGATGGGTAATAACATAGTGGTATCAGAGGGGTTCAGTTCTACTATATGATTAAGATTCTATGAGGTTGATTTGGGGAAACAGTGTTGAGTGTTTCGAGTTCATATTTTAGGATAGGGACCCTAGTGTTAGTGCGGTGACGGACGTATCCATACAATTGGACTCTGATTAGATGATTTTTGACTTGGTACATGGAAACACTAGTTGCGGTGAAAAAATAGTACATTCATCATACAAGAATGGTTTTATTTTCCATGTCCTTTTGAGTTAGCTCTCTAAATATACTCTATTGACCTTGGTACACCTTATTTTATTTCAGGATGTCTCCACAAAGACAGTTAACCATGATTCCACTATGATATCTTGATGATGATCCGCCTAGTGATGATTCATCAGTGTTGGGGATTGTACATGAGAGAGCACCTTTGGGTGGTTTAAAAGTTATACCACCACCTATTGGGTAGATGATACTACCTACAATACCATCTGAGGATGCATGTATCCTGAGTAAATTGTACAAGTTTCAAAGGTAGTGACCTCAATGGGTTTGGGGTGAGGAAGACCACCAGTTGGATGATGATTGGCTTGAGGCAGTCACCCGTGTTTTCCGGCTTGTGAGGAATCATGCCGAACATAATAAATTCCTTGTCATGAGTCTTCTATATGGATTCATGGGGATATGATTGAGCATGGTGACCCAATATCATGATGATACAACTCTCTCCGGGATAGACTTCGATCCTCTCTTCATATGGGAGTTCTATTTGGCCCCATTGAGATCAATACACAAACAAGAAATTCTTCTTGTATAGTAGGACAGTATGACCATGACAATGTATTCAACAAGGTTTACATAATACTTCATTCTACTCCATGTACATGGTATGAGACTAGTTCTTCAGGGATCAAACCTCCAATAAGGGATTATGTTGGGACATCAGGTCATCAGTGGTATCCCTTAGAATTCATACTTATTCTGGCGGACATGAGTGGGCCCTTCTAGTGGAGAGATTTCTAGAATAGAGAACCATAGTATTGGGAGCTAAGAATGGAAACCATGTAGCTGAGACCTCGGTAGTGGGTAGCCATTGATTGTTGGAGGGAACCATATAGGTCAAGCAATTTATGAGATGACCCCAGGACTCAAGGCCAGTGGTGTAGGGCTCCCGGGGAAGCTCAAATCACCCTAGGGAAAGAGGTTTTACACACATGGTAGTTAAGGACATATAGAACTAGAATTAATGGCAAGTCGTACAGCTTATCAGGGGAAAGTCAGGGACCAATAAGGTAGAGGCAGAGACAAGATCAGATTGATTTGTAGGGCAGAATACGTGGAAGAGGAGCATGCAAGGTAATATTAGGTGGATGGAGGATCGTCTTATTACCACCACCCTAGGTGGTCCATGTCAATCTCAGGGAGCTGGTGGACAAGTACAATCTAGTTGTAGGCAATTGAGGCTTATGACCCTGAGGCAATAGGGATGATTCAAGGTTTGATATTTGTATTTTCCACCTTATCTGTTGTTTTTGTAGACAAATGTGCTTGAAATTACATTATTTTAATGAACTATGTTTGAGACATAAATATTCTGATTGAACCATTGAATCGACCCTTATGCTTGGAGACTCCCACAGGTGGAGATACACTAATTAAACACTTTTTCTAATAGTATAACTCGACTCTTAGATGTAATAGTTTTGGATGGTATCTCTTGTTAGTGGTGTCGAGTCCTTAACACATCATTATTAGTGTGGAATAGTTATCCATAGCTCATGCATAGATTGACTGTTTTAGATGAAAAGTGTGATTCCTCCACTATGATTGAAATAGGATTTCCATTGATTGTGAAAAGGAAATGAATGAAGTGTATAATGGTTTCGCACATATGAGGTTACATCTGATTACTCATTAGTTTTTTAGAATAATCCTCAGTGTAGTGGATGACATGAGTCCTCAGTTTCTTATAGTGGAGGTGGAGTATAAAGATGTCTTTCCTGAATATGTTCTCAGATTAACTTTTTCACAACCTGTCTCCCATGGCATGTTACATGACTACCCCAAGACCTCCATCCATAGTCTTGGGGATGATGATTAGAACTGAGTAGGAATATCCCAAAAAGGAAAGGAATTTTCCTTTAAACCTGTACACAGATACAAAGCTCAAACTATAGAAATTAAACAAAATGTAAACCAAAAATATCACTGATACAACTACTGAGAGTACAATACAAATTGAAAGTACAAAGGGGCCAGGATACAAGCCCAAAACCACAATGGAAAGTATAGTTGCCACAGTCCATCTTCTCGAGACCCGACCTGAAGTGTAGGTGTATGTTAGAAGCCCGTAGCTAGAGATGTATTACCATGCATCTTATCTCCAAGAGTACTACCTCATCCCAGACCACCAACTTCTCCATCAAAGCATCGATCACCTACCAGAGACATGAAACCTGTGGGTGAAGCCCGTGTAGGCGTGAGTTACCAAATAGTCATTAGGGACCCAAACCACAAAGGAAATACAACTAAGTAGGACCACACTACATGATGACACAAAAAAATCATAGGGTAAAGATACCTCACACAATGTATAACACAAAAAAATTAAGATTTATCAGTTTTAAAGCTAAAACATCTCGTACTGCTGAGGAACTCATCCCTAATGAGACACTGAGGTCTGATTAGCTACTCAACCACAGAGTTCAGCTGGGTTATTGGACCACTGACGTCTACTCACCTGCTGGACCACTGAGGTTCGATCATCTGTTGGACCACTAAGGTTTTCCCGACTACTGGACCACTGAGTTCTACTCGTCTGTTGGACCACTGATGTCCGCTCGTCTGTTGAACCACTGAGGTCTGCTCCTCCGCTTGACCACTAAGGTCTGCTTATATGTTTGACCACTGAGGTCCTCCCATCTCTTGTACCAATGAGTTATGCTTCTATATTTCACCACTGAGGCACACTCATCTACTGGACCGTTGCGGTCTACTCGTTAGATGGACTACTAAGGTATGCTCATCTGCTCATCCACTGAGGTACGCTCATCCGCCAGTCCACTGAGGTCTACTTGTATGCTGGATCACTATGTTCCACTCATCTGTTGGACCACTGAGGTCCGCTCTGCTGTAGGACCTATGAGTTTCTCTCCTCTACTGGACCACTCTGGTTTACTCTAGTTCTAGACCACTGAGGTCCACTCGTCTACTAGACTACTGAGATCTTCTAGTCATATCATTCATGTCACGGCCAGTTGTGGAATTCCCACTCTCCAGTGCGCTTGATTTTTGGAGAATCTACTACTCAAGACATATGTTATATCACGAGTTCCATGAAAACTCACTTAGAATATACCCAAAGTACTAAATCGTCGCAAGGGTCATGATTCTTAAAACGGTGTGTCAATCAGATGCCTGATCTAAATGATATTGGTGTCTTAGTAAATAGGGTACATTTGTGTGGGCCTAGTCTAACATGGTCGGACCCACCCAACCAACCCGGCCCATGGGTCCCACATGACCCCTCCAGGATTGGATGACTCGACCATACCCGGTAGGGTTTAGGCCGACTCGGTCCAGCTAGGCCTGTCGGTATGGCCCATTGGGCTTTGCTGGACCCAACCCAGCTCGGCCATGGTTCAAAATTGATGGGTCGCCCAATGACTTGGACTACGTTCTCTTACCCAGTCTGACTTGGTCGGACCGGTACTGCCAAGATGGGCCGCCCAGCGGCCCAGGTTCTCCTCCAGCCCGGCCAACATATGCATGGGGGTTCTCTTCAAGATCAGGTCACCCTGCGGTCTCGATTAGTTCGACGGCCTGGTCCACATCACCGGGATGGTTTTTCCTAGCCTAGACATCAGGCAATGTCTGTTTCACGCGACCATGCAGTGTCAGGGTGGCGCCACATTTTTTCCAAACTGGTCCGCTCACGCGGACCAGTTCCTCAACGTGACCCACGGCTTGCACCACCAATTCGGTAGGTTGGTTGCATTCATATTCCACCTTTGTAGCCTGCTTTCAACACGCCACCTCCTTCCTACCTCTTTGGATTGGTTCCGCAGCCCTATGCTGCCGCTATGGCCTAGTACCACCATCGTGGCTTGGTGCCACTACCTGGTGCCAATGTTGCAGCCCTCCTGGACACGACACCTCCGTCTGGCACCTCCGTGGCTGATGTTCCACCTACCGTTGCACGACAAAGAATGGGAAAATTCATGAAAGAAAAAGGGGAAGGAGTTGCACATATGGACACCCGAAGAATGATTTGGGTATTCTTCGTGTTCACCTAGATGATTTTTGTTAGTAGGATCATGAAGAAAAAAAATAGGGCATAATAGTGACTAAGATAAATGTCCCCTTTATCCCACATCATTAACCATCCCGCATGAACAATCGATTCATGGGGTAACATGTTGGTGATTTAACCCATGTTCATTGTTAAAAAGAGAGAACATGAAAATACAATTTACATAGAAATGCATCAAACCTCAAACTAGAAAAGTATTGTTGATCAAGGAATGATGGGATCACGTGCCTTTGTTCTTCATTCTTGATCTGAATCACAACATTTCCAGCGATTCTTTGAAGAGTGGAAGAAAGTGTGTTCTTCGTTCATTGTCACCACCCAGAAAAGCCTCAAAGAAATCCCATGATTGTGCCAAAAATCCTAAATTTCTTTTTTGGATATTAATTGAAGAAACATGAATCATCATTTCTATTATACTGCATTGTAGCATCATTACGCTGTGTTGCAGCATCATTACATTGAATCATTAATAATGATAATTAATTAGATTCGTCGTTGCCTCATTACTCCACCGTAACATAGGCGTGCCACTACTCAATGATGAATAAAACAAATAAAATAACATTTTATATAATTTTAGTTTTCGTCTGAAATGTCATAAAATTAACATTCACCCATGACCCATGTCGGTAGGGGTTAGGCTTTGCCTAAGGAGAAAAATCATTACAAACTCAACAATGGTCTATGATTTCAATCTGATTGACCATTTCTATGTTGTTTAGATTTAAGAATATAAAAGTTTCTATTATTTAAATAATCTTATTTTTGGTTACATCCCAAAAGTCAACTTTCATATCCGGCCTCTGCCGACCGATGATAGGCTCCACCTAGAAAAAGGATGCCCTCACGAGATCAACTATGGTATATGATTTTCAATCCGAGTTACCATTCAAGAGTTATAAGGATTTGAAAATAAAATTACTTTAGTTTATTATTTTATTTACATCCAAAAAATATATTCCACTGTTGGCCCGCCCTGGCCAATGTTAGGATCTACCTAAAGAAAGAACACCCTCATGATCTCAATAGTGGATTCATATTTTTAATCTGAGTCGTCGTTCGTGAGTTATAATTATTTTAAAAATAAAAAAAAATTATTTAATAATTTTATTTACGGTTATGCCTTTTAGGGTTTTATCACTAGAGACCCATGTCGACTAAACATAAGATGCGTCTAGGGTTAACCCACTTCTCTAAATGGAATAGTGCCCTTAGATTTATGATCTTGGAACCCGTTTAAGAGTTGTTCCTATTTTTCAGAAAAACCACTCATGCACAATATTTAAAACATAACATTTTTCAACAGACCATTTCGGGCACTATAGGCCTTAGAATCACACTCCGTCTCAGCACATGGTCTTGAAATAATCTCATTTAATTATAAGAAAATTTACTTTGAATTACAGGGTATTACATTACTTACTCTTTTTGGGCATACATCCTCGTAAGCCAAAACAATGCCTAATCAAACAAATAGGGGGTAATGAGCACGAATTTGAGCCTCCTGCTCCCATGTCCTCTCTTGGAGATTCTCATGCTTCCAACAAAAACGCACCAGAGGAATCAACCATCCATGAAAGATCCTTTAATGTTGATCCTCTATCTCTACTAGGTACTTAGTAATTTTCTCCCTGTTGTCAATATCCAGCTCGTTGTTGTTGATGAGGTGAGAAGGGTCGTGCCAATATCTCCTCAGTTGGGATACATAGAAGATGTCGTGCACCCTCTCTAATTCTGATGGTAGATCACAGTAGTATGCCACCTCACCCAATCTACTCAGTACCAGGAAAAGTCTGATGAACCTAAGGGATAAATTTTCACCCCAACCAAATATCCATATCCCTCTTTCAGGAGAGACCTAGACGAATATGTGGCCTCACTTTTCAAATGCCAAGGGTGGCTATTGCCTATCAACATAAGAATTCTATCAGATACGTGTTGTCTTCATCCTCTCTCGGATGACTTGAACCTTCTTAGTGGTAGCCTATACCTTCTCTAGACCCATTAGTATTAAAACCCCTAGGCCTGTCCATCATAACGGTGACCTGCATGGTCATCTATAGAGTTCCTCGAATGGTGTCATTCCGATGGTGGAGTGGTAACTTTTTCTGTATGCAAACACAACCAGTGGTAGGTGGTCCTCCCAACTATGAACAAACTTAAGAACGCAAAAATTAAGCATGTCCTCCATGGTCAATATGGTCCACCCAATATGACCATCCATATGTGGGTGAAAGGCTGTGCTTAAGTGCAATTGAGTCCAAAAATCCTATTGTCATCCATTCCTCAACTGGGATTCAATGCGTGCATTAATATTTGATTCTATTATAGATGGGACACATGAAGGAATGAACACCCTCATCAGCTTAGTGGTGGACCACTGATGTTCGCTTGTCTGCTGGACCACTGAGGTCCGCTCGTTTTTCGGACCTTAGTGGCCCGTACCAGCCATTGTTAGGCTCTCCTTAAGGAATGAATTCCATTACGATCTTAAAAGTGGTATCAGATTTTTCATCTGAGTCACCATTCATTTGTTATAAGGATTTGAAAAATATAATATATTTTTTCTTTATTTTATTTAAAATTATTCCATTTTAGGGTTTTCCCACTAGAGACCCACACCGGCTGAACTTAGGTCGCACATAGGGTAAACCCACTACTCTGAATGTAACGAATCCCTCATATTTCTGATCTAGTCACCTGTTTAAGAGTTATTACACCTTTTTAGGAAAATTTCTCACATTCACTATTTAAAACATAACATTTTTTATAGAACAATCCAGGTACTTCGGTCTCAGAATTTCACTTCTTCTTAATGACTGGTCTTGAAATAATCCCATTTAATTCAAAAATATTCAAGGAATCATAGGGTATTGGAACCTCCTAGTAGGGTGATGGACTTATTCATTGATCTACAACCCAGGATTTCCCCAATATCTACACGTGTACATCAGAAGGATCTTGTAGAGCTTCATGAACTATGGGATCAATTGGAGGAATTACAGAGTAATAGATTCGTGAGACCTAGTGTTTTGCCACGGGTTGCCCCATTTTTTTCTAAGAAGAAATACAAGAGAATGAGGTTAATTTTGGATTGCTGATGCTTGAACCAAGTGATAATAAATAACAAGTATCTACTACCAAGGATTTAATAAATATTTGATCAGTTGAAAGGGGTATGATGATTCAATAAGATCAACCTCAGACCAGGATATCACCAATTGCGATTACATGATGACAATATACGGAATACGACCTTCTAATGTAATTAGGTTCAATATGTGTACTTGGTTATTCCATTAGATGTGAAGAATTCCCAAAAACTGTTCATCAGACTCATGAACAAGATCTTGCAGCCTTACATGGACCGGTACGTGGTGTTCATCATCGACAACATTCTAGTGTACTTGACGTCCGAGGAGGAGCATGAGAGGAACTTGAATATTATTCTGATCACTATACAAGATAACCATATTTATGTAAATCTCATGAAGTGTTTGTTCAAGATTCAAGAGGTCCATTTTCTAGTACATGTCATCTTAGAAGATGGAGTTGCAGTGGATCTCGTGAAGGTTGAGGTAGTGCTTTCTTGGGATCCACTAAATAGTGTTACCGAGGTAAATGTTTTCTTGTGTTGGAATGACACTATCAAAGGTTTTTACTTGATTTATCTAGATTGGAAGCACCCTTGAGAGCATTGAAATGTAAGTTGAAAGCCTTTGTGTCATCATGGATTGCCACCCGTGCTTTAAAGGGTTAAGGAAGAGGTTGACGAGTGATCATGTCCTGAAGTTACCGGAGGAAGGAGTTGAGTATGTGGTGTTCTATGATGAATTAAGCACTAGTCTTGGTTGTGTCCTAATGAAAGGGAGTGAGTTTATTTCCTATGGTTCACACTAATTGAGACCACAATAGAAACATTACATGACCTGTGATGTTGAGTAGGAATCGGTTGTCTTAGTATAAAATATGAGGAAACACTACATAATGGGTGATTGTTTTATTATCTACTATGATCAAAATAGTCTTAGGTATATCTTCTCTCAGAATGATCTGAACATGAGATAGAAGAGATGTGTAGAGTTCCTCTAGGACTATGACATTGAGATTGTTTATTCTCATGGGAAGGGGAACATGGTGAAAGATGATCTTAATAGGATATGTAGTTTGTATTTGTTGAATAAGGCGTCGAAGTATTTGGCCTTGTTATAGATATCCTTTGTGGAAAAAGATGGAGAAACTTACCTCCATTCTAGGGTTTTCACCCCTTTACTATTACAACTAGTTACGGAGGCACTACATGGGGACATCTACTGCGAGAACATACATGATTAGATGTCCATAGGAAAATCTCATGATGGGTATTCGAAAGGTAGGAAGAACATAGTTATTTCAGAGGGCGTACAATTGTACCTTTGTCATTGTGGGAGGCGGTATTGAGAGAGTTTCAAATAACCCATTTAGTGGTACATATAGGTGTGGAAAAGATGCACCACACCCTCCAAAATCAGTTTTGGTGTCTAGGGATGAAGAAGTAAGTTGGAATTTTTGTCTCTAGATGCCTCACTTGTCATCAAGTGAAGGATGAGAACCAGGTTCCCACAGGTTTAGTTTATCCCCATTGAGGTTACATAATGAATGTGGGATGGGATATCGATGGACATCATGAAAGTTTTAACACATAAATCTAGGTAACACAATTCCACATGGGTGATCATTGACTGACTGACCTTGTAGGCCCAAATCATAGCTATTCGAGAGAAGAGTTCATTGTAGAGCATTGGACACCTATATGTGTAGAAGATAGTTTGACTTCATTGAGTTCCATTGACGATAGTTTCAGATCATGATGCTATGTTTAAATCCTAGTTATGGAAGGGATTGTAGTAGACATTTGGAACCTAGTTATGCTTGAGCACATAATTACACCCAAAGATGAATGAAAAGACTAAGTAAACAATTCAGGTTGTGGAGGAGATGCTATTATCAGGCATGTTAGAATTTGGTCATATTTGGGAGGATCACCTACCAATGGTGGAGTTTTCCTACAAAACTTCCTACCACACCTCCATTGGTATGGCACCATTCAAGGCCTTATACCGGTGCCCCTACACGTCACCACTTTGTTGGAATGACCCATGAGAGCAATCAAACATGGGCCCGAAGTTAGTACGAGCTACTACAGAGATGGTTCATATCATTTCGGACTATAAGAAGACTATAAACAGCCATTAGAAGTATTATGATGACAGTTGATGGGGGCCTTTTAAGTTTGATAAAAGAGACCATGTGTTTCTCTTGGTTTCACATCAATAGGGATTGTAGAGATTTGGATAGGGTAGAAAGAAATCTCCTAGGTTCATAGTCCTTTTACAGATACTGCATAGAGTCAGCGAGGTGGTGTAACACATAGCTCTACCACCACAGTTATATTGGATAAATGATTTCTTCCACATGTCACAATTGGGGAGGTATGTGCATGACCCATCCTGCACCCTTGACTGGTTTGAGATGAACATCGAGGATAGGGAGAATTTTGTTGAGTACCTAGTGGGGATTGAGGATCAGTAGGAGAGGATCCATAATGGGAGGTCTATTCTTGAATTATTTGTTTGATGGAATCATGAGAATCTCTAAGAGTGAATATGGGACTAGGAGGCTCATATTCATGCTCAGTACTCTAATTTGTTTGAGTAGACATTTTTTTTGGAATATGGTGATGTAAATCCCCAAGGTAGAGGGAATTTAACATATCAAATTTTCCAATGTATTATTTTTAGACATTATATAGATTGATTTAAAGACCATTTGATGAGAATGTGTGTGATTCCAAGGCCCAGTTTATTCAAAACAAATGTTTGAAAAATATTAAACTTTAAATAGCACATGCACGATGTTTTCCTAAAAGGGTATAATAACTGTAAAATGGGTGCCCAAATCCAAAATATTAGTGCACTATTGGTTTCAAAGTAGCGGGTTAACCCTTGGAGTGACATAATTTTTTTCTACATAGTTCATTTGTAGAAAAAGTAATGGCGGACGTAACTAAAAATAAAATAATTTTTATAAAAAAATTATTTTGATGAAATAACTCTCCATTTTATTAAGTACTTGTCCAAAATTTTGGGTTATCCCTATAACCCTAGAATTTATATTGTGACATCGAGAATGAACCTCAAGAGAATACATTGGTGGGCGACGAAGGATCGATCAAACGACTCCCCACATATCCAACGAATCGATGTTTGATAATAATGTCACAATAGTTCTTCATCAGCAATTAATCCAAATTGAGTTATGGTGGTTGTTTATTTCTGATTTTTCATTCTTAACATCCATAAAAAACATGGGTCAATCCATGAATAGATTGATCCGTAGTTCAATTGTGGTTAGATGGTTTATGATTGCAGGGATTATTTTTGGTGTTTTCCTCATTATTATTCATTCTTCATTATAAAAAGAAAAAAATGAGTCCCACATGAACAAATACCAAAGTTCATTCCTCTGGGTGATATTTTTTGTCCCCCCCCCCATTCCTCACCTTCTCTTCTATTGGACCCCCCATTTTCATGTTTTGAATTGATGGTGGATATGAATGTAATTAGACTACCAAATTAAAGACAATCAACAATAGATATTGGGTTTCTGTTGATCGGGACCAATGGAGCACATATATGTGAATGTTTCAAATTCTGGGCATCAGAGGTGGATTAGGGGTCCATAGAAGCGACCACTGGCATGGGTCTGGTGCAACTGTCCGGCGAAGCGAGGTGATGACATCGACGATCGGGGCTATGACGACCAGGGTAGTGATGGCTAGAGGTGGATACAGAGACCACATGGTGTGGAGGCTACGAATACAGCCAAAAATGACATGTAAGGTTGCCCATATAGGCCATGAACAAGTGGGTTAGACCTAGGTAGGATAGACTGAGCGGTTCAGGCCCAGGAGAGATCGGGATGGAACTAGGTCATGATTGATCGCGATGGTCAACCTTGAGCGATGGTCTCTCTAGCTGCACATGACTAAGGTAGTTGGGGGCACAATCGATTTCCATGGTCGATAGAACAACTATGTTATCAGTCCAAGAGTTTAGTGAATCCCTTTGAAACATATAACTACTATTAATTTTGAATGGTACATTCATTTAATGAGTCATCTATGGAGTTTGGACCCTAGAGATGAGACAAAAATTTTGGGATAAGTGGTGATTTTTTTGATTGGACCTATATAGCTTGAGATTTCTCCTTTGGTACTTCACTCAAGGGTTCAGTATAAAATTACGTTCAAATCACTAGATTATAATCTCCTCTAGAGGCCTAGTCCCAGATGGAGTATGGTATCCCTCTATGGGACTAGAGTGCGATCCTCTATCACCTAGAGTGGTGATTTGTGGAATAGACATAACCACCGAGATAAGGGAATTGGTCCACTATTTAGTATGACACATCAATAGGGTTAGTGGTATTTCCCAATTTGTTTGGAGGGATACTCTATATTGTGTATTGATCCAGATAGGGTGAGTGGTATTCCTAAGTGTATTTGGGTATAATTATCTCACTGTGTGTCATAATCTTCCATGAACAATATGTTCTCTTTGGATGGGCCCCAAATGACCTAGACCTCACCGTGAGTGTATCTAAAGCTATCAGGGCTCGAGGAGTGAGTTCTCCCAGAAATATTATTCTTCAAGTAGAACCATACGGCAGGTAATTAGTTGTGGTTTACCTCTAGAATGTGTGTCTTGGATGGATTATATCTAGATCTTATTTCTATATATGTTGTAGATATATAGCTATGGGGATGTTATTGTATTTTAATGTATGGTATTTCCTTCATGGTATTTCATTTTTTATATTTACTTTTTGTTATTTCCTTTATGTTATTTCTATTGAGGTTTTCTGGTTTCCTACTATTTATTTTTGTACTCACCCATGCATGGGAGTTTCCCACACATGTGGTGTCTTGTGCAGATGATTGACCCTTCGATGGAGTCCTAGGTGAACTATGACTAGGTTAGCGAGGCTGGATGGATGAGGTGTGTTATTGTGTGTCAGACAGTAGTCCCAATACCTCTTTTCTTACAATTTGGAATTGTGGTTACAAGCTCATTTTAGTGGGATTGTATTCTCACCCAGTTTAATTTCTAGTACATTTACTATTGTACTCTGTTTTGTGATTTTAGTGGTATTAATGCATTTTTTTTCTTGGTGTTTTTACATTTTATCATTTTTTGGCTTGGATATATGTTCATTTGAAGATGTACATAAGTTAATGCCTCTGATTTGTGGGTTATGCCTACTTGGTGCTAGTCACTATCCCCTTGCCGATTGGAAGACGTCTTGATATAGTCACTGCTTGGGCCCCTCTCGGATGGGTCAGGACATAGGTTCCTATAAATGTTAATAAAAAACATTGGATTGATTGTTTCTTCCTACCTGTCCAATTTTTATAGAAAGGATTATCTTATTTATCTTCAAAAGAAGGAATTTCACCTAGAATATCATTTTTAGCAACGTGAACCTAATTATTTTCCATCTATTTTTCATCACCACATTAAAATAAATAGTAAATTTAATATTATTGTTCCGATTTTGAATCTATAATGGAAAATGAATATTAAAATTATACTATCTACTCATCTTTTGAATTTTATTCAATATAAAAATTGGATGAGTTAATATTATCCTTTTCCTAAGATTCTTTTTGATATTTTAATTATTTTAATTATTTTAATGTAGTGGAAATAATTTCAATTTTGTTCTCAATTATTGATTCATAAAATTTTTTTTATGGAAAAATTACTATTTTGAATCACTAATACTTTTTCATGGAATATGAAATATTTTTTAAGGGATAACTTAAAAATTATTAATTAATAGACTCTACAAATTGTTTATAATCAGGGAAAGAATATGAGTAGTTATTGTAAAAACCCGTTTTTTTAAGACATTGAATTAGTAGTTAAAATCATATATATTATTAGAAAAAAATTTAAAAAAATTATCAAGCTTACCGAAAATGAACTAGTTGTTTCTATGGATTCATTCATGTAACCTCAATAAAAATTTCACATTTAATATGTCACATGGTGAGGACCATGAGGATGTTAAATGAGGAGTTTGCATATTATGATCAATCTATTACTTTGGATAAATTTTTTTTCTAAATTAAATCTATCCATGGGGATTTGAAATTATTTCAAAAAATTTATGTTGAACTAAATCATATTATTATTATAAATTAGTGATAAATGGTTATACATAAGGCCGATAGAAAAAGAAACACTAGATATAGAATAAGTGGATAAGTTTCAAGCTTTAGACACTCCATTTATCATTTTCAAAGAATGAATTTACCAAATTTATTTTTCAATTTATAATTTAGAAACTTAAATAATACACTTAAATTATGTAGATACCATATTGGGACCTGAAATATGGTCACTGATCCCCTTATGAAAGTGATCTGATTTACAAAAGACCACTGAGATACCATGGAGGAATAAAATCACCTTTCCCTATAGTGAGAGCTTTATAAAGAAATTTAAATGATGGGAGTAGACACCTAAAATTCATAAGTTGAAAAAAATATATAATAATTTATATGAAAGTGGATTAAAGAATGAAAATGACCCCTGTTAATGGTAAATGTTTTCCAGATAAATACTCAAGATAAAAGTGAAAAGCACAAACTAAAAAGGGAAGATTATCATCAAGATTAAACCATCCATGAATTATTAGTTTTTATCCCTTCATGTATTGATTATTTCATTAAAATCATATTATATTTAATTTCACCTATAACATATCCCACTCCATCACTATCACTATCCTTTTAAATCGATGTGGAGACATAAATTTAGAAGAAAAGGGTGTGGAATATTTCCCTCTATAATAAATCCTTAAGAATATTGATAGTTATTTTCCCTAAAAAACAAAATTATTATAGGGTATCATAATGTTTTTTTTCATTTTCATGTTTTATTTCTCCCTTAATATATTTAAGAAATATGGACACACGATGAAAAGAATATCCTCATATTACTGAAGTGAACATTTTCTAATAGAAGTGTCTCATCAAGATCCTCCAACTGGTCACATTCAGAATTCATATTAATAAGTGAATTTATCCAGTATATCTAATGAGAAGGAAAAACTTGGAGACCTTAGAGTCCACTCATTTGAGGGTATATATCTCGAGTTATGATTTGTTTACTAAAGGTTGTTAATTTTTTTAACATTATACTTCTAAATTTGAATGATTTATTTAGTCTATAAAATGATTGATTTGACATTAGGACTAGTTTAAAGAAATGAATACCATGATCCAAATGGTCTTATAAAATTATTTTTGAAAATTTTATTACTATTAAATATTTTCTTCACAAAATACCATAGTGATAAATACCAATTAAAATTATAAAATTAGGTATTTTTCACAATTTAGCCCAAAACTTATCAAAATCCCAAAAATTATACTATTTTACTTAAAAGTAATACTTATTGGGGATAAAATCATTGAAATAAAAATAAAAAATAAGGAAAATATTATCTTTATCCGTTACACTAGTGGTAAGAATATTTTTTACCAATCTTACTTTATCCAAATTTTGTTTATGCATAAATTTTTGATGATTAAATTTTAGGATCTATCCCATAAAAATCAATTGTTTTTCTAGTTATATGGTTATTTGTTTAAATTACAGGTTTTTTTATTTTCCTCTCTCTAATCTCTCAAAAGTATGAAAGTCTGTTTTAAGGAAAACTAAATTTGTTTATTCAATTTTGTAAAGAATATTTTTCATCCGTGTCAATATTGTCATTAAAAATTTTTCATGAAATTTTTTAACATTATAAAATGATTGACTAAATTCATATATACCCATGTTTGAATTTTTATATTTTTTTAAAAGGAATATTCTTTATTTCTTCAAATGTTGTACCATTTACCAAAGGTTATAATGGAACATTAGTTTACTAGTAGAACTTTTTTACCCAAATCATTACTGTTATTTTACATTAGTATTTCTATACATGTATAAGTGGTTATTTTAATATAAAGTCTCTTTCTGAATATTTTTATATTTTTTTATTTTATATTTTTGATTTCAAAATGAAAATGATATTTTCCCCAATAAATGAACTAGTGATGTTTTCAATGTATTTTTACCTATGTCAATATCATCTAAATAATCATATGGTCTACTAATGATTGAATATAATGATACTATCCACTATATTACTTTTTATGGCTTATGATCATGTGACTCAAGTTATTAATTGACAAACATATTATCATTTCTTATTCATATTTTTTAATATGAATGTTTAGGAAGATTATGTACTGATTTTTATTCATTTATTTCATATAATGAAAACATTGGGTTTAGTTAGTGGTGGGTTGGGACCATTATATCAACTCCATATATCGTAAGGTATGATGAGATAAACTACTTTTGATATTTGTTTTAAACCATATCTATTTATGTAAGATGTATTTGTATGAGTCCTTGGATGTAAGATTATGATGTTTGAAAATATACATCATATCATTGGGAAAATAGTTATCATTATCCATATGATTATTTATATTATCAAGACATCCTTGGATATATTTCCCTTTTATAATATTAGTTATATGGTTTATTTTATTATTGTTTATCTATTGTATATTAGCCTTTCTTTAATCACTTCATGATGAATTTTGTTTCACAGTTTCCATTTTTGAGCATCTTTGCTGACCCTTTATTTTGTTTTACTTTCTCTAATATATCATAATGGTAATTATAAATGATTTTAAGGATATTGTATAATAAATAATAATTTTATCACAAAATATTATGATTTGTTTCATTTGGTCAAGTTTAATATGGGAATCATGATTGTATCTAGTATCCCATGACTACTAAACTATTTGATAAATGATGATGTGATACTTTATATCTTATTCCAATATAGTAAAATATCCACAATCTCTAAGTTACTAGAGTAAGGGTGATACATATAAACCTTCCCCAATATATAATAAATCATTTCACATCTTATCTTTAATGTGATACATCCCTTTACATAGTAGAAATCTTCTACACCACATTTTTACCATATGATATCATATAAAACAATAAGTTTAAGGGTAGGAAAGATGATATAGTATTGTAATGTGTCTATTTCCTAACATGTTCATTTATGACTTCAATTATATTAAAATAAAGGTACAGATTTCGATGGGGAATAAAGGTTAACGGTTCTTCACAATAATTCATTAATAATTTTAAATGTGATATTTTACCATCATAAAATTGATAAAATCTCAATGGCTGTTCTAGAGGGAAAGAATTCCCTAAGTATCCCTCTAGAAATTGGTTTTCGAAATATAAGAAATATTATCTTACAAAAAAATTATGAATTAGAAACAAATAATACGATTTAATCATTCTTTGTATACAAAATAGTAATAACCTAAAAACATGAATTTAATAAATTAAAAGCATGAAACATGTGTAAAGTAATTTCATCTACATGAATAAACTATATTCCCCTAATCAAGATTATTCATTTGGACACCCCTATGATAATCTCTAATAATTTTCCCTCCATATTTATCATGTTCACCAATAATGATATCTAAAACATGGAGTAATTGAATTATTATGTAAATTATTTATCACAAAAGATTATTATATAAAAAATATAATTGTTCCATGAAACATTCATTAACACTCAAAAAAAATATTTATAAATATATGGATTTAAAAATACTAGTCATTAAAAAATTTACTACTATTTTTTTATGATACCCATTTCCTCTATTTTTTTGGGTATAGACCTATAAAATAAAAAAAAGAGAAAAACAACAATTTCCATTAACTATATGCTCAATATAATTTAATGGGATTAAAAATAGTTCCCAGAATAAATTCCTAATTTATGTCTATAAAAAATAATTTTTAGGAACAAATTAAAATAACTCATGATACATCATTAAAATATATTTTTGTATATTCAGTTAGCTCTACCTCATATATTTTTCTCACATAATTAGAGTATGGATGAGACTTATGCAGTTTGGGTTTACCCTTGGATGATGGTGTAGGTCATTAAGTTCATGACTCTTGTTTCTGCTCATTGAAATTTTATTAACAATTTTTAATAGAAAAAAACCATAATTTGGATGGGCATAGAAATTATAAAATAAAATCATAGTTTACCAAAATATGATAACACACTTATTCACAATATTCTATTAGATACCCTTCATCAATTTATTCATTATACTCTTTAGTTTTAGTAGTCAAATATTCTTTTTTCTCTATTAATACAATCAATTTTATTATAATAAGTTTCAGTTACTTTATTATACATGAAAACTTATTCTTATGGTGTTAGAGTATCATTCTCATAATAAATTTAAAATTACCCTTGGCATTCCTCCTCGATCATTTATGTCATAATCTTCTTTATGTTAAAAATAATAATTATTTATTTATTCTTATAATTCTTCTTCCTCCTCCTGCTTTCACTCAATAATGATAGGTGTGCCACACCTGAAATATTTAAATTTAATTTTAATTTCATAATTATAAAGAAGAGTTACCTTGGATCCTACTTCAAGGTTCATCTCAGTTGGATTTTCCTTCAATTCATCCTTTAAAACATGATTCCTCATTAGTTAATCCCTTTATTAATCTTCTTACTTTATCCTCTTCTCTTGGTATTAACACATATCACCAAAAGAAAATTACATGTTAGGGAGTCATGTCTCATCATCAATCAGGTACAATTTTTGACTCCATATTATTAACAATGGAACATTTTAAGTTCATCAATATATTTTTATTGGTTGGTAATGTAGATATCAAATCATTTATTCTTAGATATTAGGCATCATTTTCTAACATCACATTAAAAAAATCCAAGTATAAAAGGGAAAATAAATAATGAAATACATTATTTAAAATATGAAAATAGAAATGGAATGAGTAAATACTTGACCTAAAAACTGGTTTTTTGATAATTACAATATTCAGAGTAACCTCAAAATGGTGCCAAAAACATGATAAGTCCAAAAAATGTCATTATATCTATATTTATACCAATATTTAGAAATATCATATTTTTCAAAACAAACACTAACAATAATATTATAATGTACTGGATGTTTGGGATTGATCACATAGGGAATAAAGAATCATAATTATGTTATCTGATAAAAAATTTAGAACTCCAAAACCATGTCACTTAATTATAAATAAAACTAAACCTAACCAAATAAACTAGAACAATGATTTTATTGAATTATTATACTAGAAAAAAATTCGAAATTTTAATAGTGGGAAATTTGTCTCCATTGATTATTTTAAATTATTCATGATAAATCAACTCCGCCTGTGAAATAAATCAAATTAATGGATGAAATAATTATTGGGGGTACCTAGTTCTACTTATTCAGAACAAACTGTAAAAACCTAATCCCAGGGATTCTTTATTCCAGATAATGTAACCAATCATGATTCATTAAACTCTATCTCAAATAATATAGGAAGAGTTAAATAAACACACTCTACCCACTCCCTTATATTACATAGAGTTTCAACCCTTAATTTTCATCAGCCTTACTAGAAAACTAGGTGATATAATATGAATTAATTTTAATGAAATTCTATTTAATTTTAATAATTATAATAAAATTGGATAGTGAAATTCAATATGTAGGCATCCCCTTCATCAATTACACCCCCTTACATGACTCTATAATCTAATGTTTGAGTGTTGAATAACCATATATTAACATTTCATCATATTAAAGGTAAGAGAAAACTCTAAATAATAATTACATTGTTTAGAAATAATTAAATACTTACTTGAATTAATTTGATAATAATTTCTTGAATTCCATCATTACACTAAAAAAATCCAAATGGGAAAAATTTATACTATAAACCTTCTCTGTAATATTATCCACTCTCACTACTTGAACCTATAAGTTATTGATTATTTGATAGTTTATAGCCTCACTTTTGTTTATTAGAAATCAATATTCAGAAAAATAAATCAATATATATCATATCTTGTATCTATATCTTCACATATTAATCAAATCTATAAACTTCAACACCTAAAATATTTCATGACACCCATATGCACGAATCATCAAAATCATATCCACTTCATATCCATTGGAATGTTCATAGATAAAAAGTTTAAAACATTAATATTAGTTAAATATTTAAATATTATAGTGAAACTAATTCTTATGTCCAATCAAAATACTTAAACCACTAAATTCAATTTGGTGCATGGGCTATGAAGAAACACTCCTCCAATGAAAACCTTTAGCCTCTATATTCACTCAACTCTACATAGTGTAAATAACATATTACGGTGCAACCATTTCCTCCATACAGCTCCTCCAATCATTCATCATCTACCTTTAGAGTAATAAAAAAATTATGCCTCTATTATATTCTCCATACAAACCCTTAAAAATTATAGTGGAATAATAAATATCATGTCATATCCATCCCCATCCTACAAACCCTCTTCTCATACTATGATCAATCAAATAACATTATGACATAACTCATCCAAAAAGTTTATTATAACCCCTTCTAATCCCAACACATCCAAACCATAGTTCAATGATGATGTTGCAACATCGCCATATAAAAAACTTGTTTCAATGCATGTAAATATCATGTTATTTATTATTTATACATACATGGAACCTCTCATACATTAAAAGTTGTCTATAGGAGCATCAATGGGTGCACGTATGACATTGGTAATCATTTCATGGATTTATATGTAACTATTTGAGTTTCCTTGGTTAATTATTTTTTGGATATCTTATGTTAAACATGTTGTGAGGGTGGTAGTGATGGATACAACATAAAAAATAAATGTGAAGAAGATAATAAAGAAACTACATTGAAATGAAACTAAAAAAATATGCGAATAATTACCTGGGTTTTTTTACGTCCCACACCAGTTCTCAACATGGGTGGGATCCACCACATAAATGATCCTATGGTAGAATCAACATGAAATCCATTGTGGAATTGTACCATTACATAGTTCCCTTATATGTTTCAATCCCACAATAAACTTGTTCCAATAAGTATTAGGTGCCCTTCTTGTAATATCAAATTTATTCATAGAGCCAACCCATGCTGGGATTATACTCTTTTACTCATGTTTACTTGTCCTTCTTTTGTGTTTCCTCGATCAATCGAGTGGTTGATGAACATCATTTTTCATTTAAAAATAAAAAATTGAATTCCATTATAATAATCCATCACAAACATATCTTTATATCTCCTTTTTCTAAATTTTATTAAAAACTATTACCCATAATGTAATTAGAGAAAAGATATTTTAAGGAAAATAGGGTAATAATTAATAGAATTATTTCATTTAAATTAAAAAAAAGTCATTAGATATGGTTATCTATTTCATTTTTTTTAACATCCTTCTCTCACATTGTACAAGATTCCATATATTTCTAGTTATTTCGTCATTTTGAAACATTCTTTCTAGTATAATCATGTTAATTTAATAATTATCATTGTACCCCAACTCCCCTTTAATTATCCTAATCTATTTTCACCAAATAAACTCTTTTTATGAAAATAACTATTTGAAGTCAACTTTTTATGCCATTTTCACAAACAAAAAATACACACCAAAAATGTATTTTTGCAATCTTAGTAGCTTTAGAAATTATTATTTTAAAAACAAAAAAATCCAACATTAATATATTCTCTTAAAAACATATTTCAAAAATGGAAACAAATATTTTTATCTATTTTTGAATATGAACAGTCTCCATAAGTAATTTTTCATTTAAGAAGTTTTTACTTCCTATCAAGAATAGATTTGAGATAAATATCAGAAGATTTAAATTTTTAGTACAATGAAACAAAATCTGAATAATTTTATCTATGAACCACACATACATCTTTCATTAATATCCTTATCTACTTATAAGTATGATGTATTGAAAAATGAGCCTCAAAATTGGTGATAAGGTCCATAATCTCTTAAATATAAAAAAATTAAAAACTCAACTTCCCTAGAGATAGTTTACAAGTTTTCATATTCCAATTTCCATAAATAATTATTACACACCTCTCCTTGGTTCTTCCAATTTCCTTATTCAATTTCATATTAAAATATTATTTACACATATTTTATTACATCTTAATTCCCTATTTTAATCATGAAAACATTTATTAACCAACATTTCATGAATTTTTTCATATCTCTTAGTAAGAATAAAATATATTTACAAAAGTTTCTGCATTTGGATCTTTTGATGTAATGTCCCCAAATTTAGCTTTGTGATTAATGATTCCACTATTGAAATTAATGTATCATGGAGTGTAGCCATGTATCTACTATGCTAATATAAATCATAACTTCAATAATATATATCTTTCGAATTTATCTCAAATAGAGCACCATTTAATGGAGATTTGAAGAAGAAGATAGAAGAAAACTATATAAAAGGAGAATAATATTCCATGGGAAACACTCCCTAAGCCTAGTTCAAAACCTATTATCATCTGAACTGAATAAAAATATATGAATTCCCTTGAAAATACAAAAAATAGTACTTAATTGAGTTCCAAGGATTTGGGATTCTAACAACCCGATCATTTTTCTTAATAACCCAAACTATAACCCACCATCCAATAATTATCTATTGTAAAATACAATAACTCCCTTAGTATTTGATTACTATTTATATTTCCACTTTTTTGGTAAGCATCCTTACATATCCCACACCGATGTCATCATTAAAATCCATATTTATTATTAAAAACAACCTTACATATCCCAATAGAACCCTCACATATTCTTATAACACCCTTATGTATCCCTCCCCTTTGGAATGGGATATTTACAGAAGGAGTTTGGTACACATAATAGATAATATTAATTTAGATATTTCTTACATTGTCCTCGTGATACTATGATCCTAAAAACTAACTCACAGTAATGAAGTTGTATCACATCCCTCATTCCAGTTGGTATTCACTTAGGTTTGATACATTTACCCTATAAGAGAAATAATTAACAATTTTTGAGAATTATTACACCCTTTTTTGATTGTGTAGTAGTGATATCCTTGACATCTTTCAAAAAAATTTATCATCACTTGATTGAATTTATCAACTCCATTATTTCATATAGAATGAGTTTTCTAAATAAATTTTTTTATCCTTAACCATGTACCATATAAATTATATATAAAAATTTCTATATCTCTTTATAATTGATCTTAAATTTCCATCTAGTCCATAATCAACCACAATCTTCTTTTATTTTCCTCTTTTTAAATGCACTTTCACAGTATTATATATATTTGGTGAAATTACCCACAATATTATCCTTTTTTCTTGACCAAATTCCATTTTTAAACAAGGAAACTAAGTGTAACAATTAACTCCTAAAAATATATTTTCCTCATTAATTAAAAATACAAAACATCATTTATTCCATCTATCACCATATCTCATATCCATTCGATTAACTATAATATTCACTTTGACAACTATGATAATGAAATGAAATTATTTAAAATTTATATTTTTTTATTTCACATATTCATAGTCATAGTTATGTATCCATGCATTATAATTTTACATAATCCATAGTCATCCAAGAACCAAAATCATTTTTTGTCATTTCTTTGTCAATGTTTCATGTATTATAACAAACTGTGTATATGGTCATAATCATATATGCATAAAAGAGAAATTAGTTTTGTCACATCCTTTCAAAATTTTCATATTTTACAGTAATTTTTGTTGAAGGGAAAAATCAGATGCTCTAAAAGTTCACAATAAGATGTTTTTAAAAGGAACAATAAGTTGTGTTTAAATTCATAATCAACTATGGAATTCTGTTGAAAACTTTTCATAATTTTATTGTAAATTAGGATTAAATGAATTAAACGTTGTTCCTGAAGGAATATAATGTTTTTATAAATGAATAATCAGTTGTTCCATGTATTTTTTAAATTTTCAAACTTCATTATAAATTTTATTTAAGGAAAACATGTGTTTTGTATACGGAAAAAATCATACGTTTCATGTTTTTCCCAAATTTTCATATTGTTTTCAGAAATAAATATTATCCCTGAAATGATCTATAAAGATTTTCAAAATAATTTTCAGGTCATAAGAAACATGTCATAAATATATATAAACACATTTTTTAATCTCCCAACCAATCACACATAAACATGAGATACCATGACCATCTTTAATATAATGTTCTCTCCATTCCATAACACATGTTTTTTTCACATTGACATGTTTTCTATGAGCATTATTATTCTTAGTCACATATCTTCCCTTCTATATCATTTATTTGAACAATGTTTTTTTAACTAGCACAACCAAATGAATATAACATTAAAAAACGTGCTCAACAATCATTCCAAACATAATCTTTACCACATAAATTATGGGTTTCCATCATGAAGGTGTAATAAATTTTTACAAAATGAAACAAATATCAAATATTTTTTTAAATAAATAAGTATAAAATATTAGTGACCTATTAGTAAATTTTACAGATAGTAACAACCTATTTTATTACACATGAGAAAATATTTAAAATGTATATGCTATGAATATTATTCAATTGAATGAATCATATATATTTAAAGGGTAAAAAATCAATTAAAATTCATAAGGATGAATCTCATTATCTCAAAATAAAATAATGTCAATAGTATTTTTAATGATATATTATTTAGGATTACCGATTTGAGTAATCGTAATGAATATTCAGTTATTATGACATGTTTAGAAACAAATAAAAAATGTTTGAATACAAATTCTAATGTCCCATATGAAAAAGAGAGAAACCATGCGTATTAAATTTTTCATTAAAGTGAAGTAAAATATAATTGTTAGTTAAATAAATATAGAAAATTTCCACATGCTTATAAGAGTAATGTTTCTCCCTTTATAAATTAATTCATCAATTTAAGTGTTCTTGGATCCTTAAAGTAGACCATAATGTTACCACTAATGTTCCCTATAAGAATCTAGTTATCAATAAAGAACTCATTGATTATGTCGGATAGTAGAGAATGTGTGGGAGAGGAAGTGACCCAACCCCCGCCATTCTAATAGGGAGATACCATCTGCATTTTCAGTAGAGTCTAGAGGTTTTATATTTCCTATCACAAACTCTGAGGGGTTGGTATCATTGTTTGGAGGCTGACTACACTAAGACTCAATAGGGGGAGTGAATTTAGTTCTTGAGATTTAATTTACTTACAGATACATTCAATTTAAAGATATGACTACCTGTGATATTATTTTAACACATGAGAAAAGTGGAAATAGAATAATAAATAAAGGAGACCATGCACTGGTGATTTATTGTGGTTTTGGGAATGAATCCCCTAGTCCACTCCACCAATTCCCACCTCAAAGAGTGTGGTGATTTTTTACATGACAAGTACTTTTGATAGGGAATAGAAGTAACATTTCCTGGGACTTCATGATGAATTGAAATTAGTCAACACATGGTACAATAATAATAGCCATTAACCGAGCTCCGAGAAGTCTTCACAAACACTATCACTCAACGTTCTTTTACCGAGAACCTTCATAGATAAAGAGAGAATAAACAAAGAGTTTCTAGATGATGCTGATAGTTGAAAGATAAAACTGAAAGAAGAGAAGAATTATATATGAGATATGGTAAGAATAAAATTTATCTTAAGGGGAGTTTTAAAAAGTAACATTGATGAACATGATAGTACAGTTGTAGATCATGCACGTTCATCTTCAATTTGAATAAAACAGAGAAGCATAAAAGTTCATTGAGAGTGTGAGAGAGATGGCGGTGTGAGTTCTTAAATTATTGTGAATATTATCTTCTTCACCACACATATAAAAATATTAAAATATTCTATTACCATTTTAGAACATTTGATCTATAAAATTAGGTTTTGGAATAAAATTCAACATATCATTTTCTTAAAAATACCTCAAAAAATATACTATCCATTAAATTAGCTTTGTACGACTTAATTTTCTTGACACGTGATGTCATTTATTATAATTTTTCCACAAATAGGTAATCCTACACTTAGATCTTGCACGACAACGTTAATTCCCACTATAGGTACACTAATGGTAATAAATAGTAGGGTTCACAAGGACGTAGTCAATTCTAGAACACCACATAACATAATTCCACTAATTTCAATTCATATATATAAATTTACCCACATGGATATTTTTTACATATACAATTTATACATATAGAAATATTTATAGTCCTTCTTCATGTAAATTAATTTCTTCACAATGCCAAACCTGATGCAATAGGATGAATTATGTATCCATTTGGATCCAAGTAAAATTTTTCTCTACATATCCATATCACATAGAAAATTAGTCCACACAAATGATTTATGTAGATTTTTAAATAAATGTATCCTTTTTCTCAAGTAGCCTATTCATCGAAACATGATATTTCCACATAGATGATTTCTTGATGTAGATATCTCACATAGTCATTTCCTTCATGGAGATGATTTCATGACATAGCCTTTTCAGATATGATTTTCCATTATGTTTCTAATTGATATTGAAATTTTCTCCACATAGACATTTCTAGACATATCCAAATGAGTAATATAAATTATTTTCCATATATAGGAATATTTTCAACAAAAATCATGAAATTTAATATTTCAACTAAATGAACTAAAATAATTTTAAAACCAGATGAAAACACATAAAAAACATTAGTAATCAATTAAGGGTATTTGAGAATATAAAAACAAATAGTATATTAAATATGTTTCAATAACATTAGTAGTCCAAAAATATCCCACTTTTTCTAAGATAACAAAACAGATAATACATTAAACATATATCCTTAAAATATTTGATAGTGCTTTACAAAAAAATATCTAATTTACACATAAATTTTTAAATGTTGTGTTTATCCTCCCCCCCATTAATAAGTCACTTAATATCACTTATACCCCTTTTATTAATGTTCTACCCCTTTTATGAAACATGTCCCCATTTTATTTCATTAAAAAGGATGGGTAAGGTGAGGAAGACACATTTAATCTAGTACTTAGTGTTATGAAATGAATAAGTAAAATGATGAAATTGAATGTGAATTGTTGAAAGACATAAAATTTAGTAAAACATCAAATAAATCAGAAATAAAGTAATAAAAATTAAATTAGAATTGTTTCTATGAAATATGTAGTTAAAATGTATTAAATGAAAATAATTTCTAAGAATGACATAAGAAATACATAAAGAGGGATTTAATTTATTGTCAAAATTTGTACAAAAGTAATTCAATTCGACACCCAAATAAAGGTACATATAAAATATAATTGCATGAGGATCTGATCTTATGGATTGGGTTAAAATGATAAGGAGCATTGGGTGGAGGTATTTTAAATAACGGATATATCTGAGAGGTAGTAGGAGGGTCCATCACTAATGGAAACACTGACTTACCAATCTCTACATTATCACAAGATTCATATCAAACTAATTTTTTTTTGCTTAGATCCTAAAAAGTCTTGATAATAAATCTTCCAATATTTACTAAAGTAATAATAAAATCATATGATCTGTTAGCAATAATGTCCAATATTTTGGAGGTTATGAGTGTGATGATTCTTTCTGAGATCATTCAACAGCTAAGTAATCATGCACCTTATATTTCTATTTTTTATAAATTTCTGATAGATCATAAAAAAGTTATACTCTTTTAATGGTACCTCACATTGTATCTGGAGGAGCTGGTCCAAGAGTCATTTTCCCTCTAAGATAAAATAAATTAACTATAAAAATGTTAATCCTATAAATGATATCCAACAATCATAACTCTAGAATATAATTGGATTCTTTTTTATGAATTTGTTTCTATTTTTTATAATTCATTTTAAAGACTTAGTTTTTAAAGAGGTAAAATTTTGAGGATCACTTAACAAAGTAGTAGGATGATAAATGGATGAAGTGATTGGAAGGTATAATTACAATTCCTTCAAAACCCGTATAACAAATTCTTTCACATTGATCAGTCTTAAATCCATATAATGTATCTCCCATTCAATATTGGAAATATATTCTACAAATGTATGAGTTATCTTCTCTGAAATAAATCTTGTTATTGGTTATTAAATTTGATCTCTAATAATAGTTTCCATTCTAGAATTCACATGGACAACTACAGGTGACAAAACAGGGTGAACTAGTTTCTCGAAATAATATAATACTAATTTTTTTTTATTTGAGTGTTTCATAGTGAAAAATTAAATCTATCTGATTTTTTACTGCTAATTTAAACGTAGTTTTTTATTTCATATTAAAAAAATTCATGTTTCAGTCCAAATCACCAGGAAATCACTCTACAATCAATATACCTAAAATGAATTAGAAAAATGGATTTGGTTTCCTTATCTTGAATTTGTTGAAATACAAATTGAACATTGAATGTATCCTTATATTATATCTAAAAAATTAATTAGATTTTATTTATTACATTTGACTAAGGACTGAAATATTTTAAATAAATAAATATACCTATATATAAATAATAATAAAAAATAAACTAATGAAATTAATTAAAATTCAATATTTAAAATTATTATAAAATGAATGGACTCTTGTTTCCATGGGTTTAAAAAACCATCCTCATTATTTCTCTAATTCAGGTTTTATATGATCTTATAATTTCAATTTTACATTAAGAATACATTATTATTTATCATTTGATTTATATTTTTTGATAACATGAGGTTAATGATGGTCAATAATAGTTTAAAATTACATTATATGTATTTTCATCTAGTAATGAATTATTTTCCTCAATTATGAAATCAGAAGTTATCACATGCCATTTCATGAAATGAACATATTTTTTTTGGAATTCGGTCAAATATTTTAAATTAATTCAATTTTTTGATGATATTTTAAAAAATATGTAATATATACATGTACATGTATATTTTAATGGATATAAAGTGAAGTCTTGGTGTTTAAAACAAAGAGAGATTGTGTGAATAGCCCCTCAAAAAAGAGATTAAATAGGACTTGATGATTAGGGGGAATTAGTGAGTCTAATAAAATGGAGAAACCTTTCCTTAACTGAATTAACAAAACGGTATTTGTGAGATGATATCGATCATAGAAGGATCAATATATCATTAATCATACAACAAGAGTTGGATTACTATAAAAAACCATTTTATTATATGTTGTTGTTTCTGAATTACAGTCACATTAAAGGTGTTTTATGTCTTCTTCATGTAGGAAATTTATTCATATTATATTTATTTGGAATGATTCTCATGGTTGATTAAGATTATTGTTGATTCCGAGTTGGAATACAAAGGAATAATAAATTTTTAGATTGCATTACCTACTCCATGGTTCCATATAAAATGAGCATTTTGATTATTCTAAAATTGATTGTGAATATTCCAAGAATAATAATCATTTTAGTTTAGCGGATTAATCCATGACTAGGAAAAAGGGATAAATTCCCATTTTATAGGGAGTTCTACATTTTATCTTTTAGGATTGGAGATGGGGAGGGCCATGATTGGTTTTTTGGATGATGTGGTTGGCCTTGTAAATACCCATATTGACAATGGAAATAATGCCTGATATTTTCCTCAACGAATAAAAATAGGTGATATCCACCATGAGATGAAAAATAAAAAAGGAAATGGCAGAGATTGTATTAAAAGAAACAAATTATTTTATAAAAAATACTCAAAGAAAAATAATTATAGTGGTGAACTATTTTAGAATAGAGTTGGGATGACCACAATGAAGACAAATATTGAAAACAACATATTGAACCTTTGATTCTGAATGAGTTTTTAATGTGGACCATGGGTAGTGATACAATAATAATTTTGAATGTTTTTATATTAAGTAGTAATAATAATATAAGAGGAGATATGGCTATAAATTTTAGATTAGTTTAACATCCCCTCCAAAACATGTGTTTTGATGGCCTCAATTCCATTGTCACACCTGTTTTATAAATAAATGTTGGATCAATCCTTTGAAAATGCATGTGATAAAAAAGGGGACGAATCTCTAAGACAATATATCAAGCATTCTATATTATTTTAGGTTTAGACTGAATAAAATGATAAGTGTACACACATAATCAAATTCCAGAGGAACTTAAGTTTGGTAGAGGTGAATATATATAAAATTTTTTGTTCTCATTTTTCTTTCATATTATAAGAGTTTAGGTCCATCTCTTCACTCACTTCCTTGCTCATATTGATAATAAAATAAGAACGTGCATAGAATGAACAAAATCGCGGTTCATTGGGATTAACCAAATGATTTCATGAGTTGGTGAAATTGGGTTTAACCCTCATGTCATGTGCGATCCTTATATATCTATATATCATCATTATATTATCACCATCAAGACCCAATAACTCAAACCAGTGAGAATAATAAATTTATTTTATTAAGAGTTTATGTTTTAGGGAAGTCACTGATCCAACCCTTCTCAATGGTGGAATACTCAGTATTGGGCATATTAGTTGGTATCAAATAATTCTGAATGTTTTTCTATGATACTTTTCATATAGATATTATTTTTATTTATTTTAAAAAAACCATTGACTGATAAGATCTATGAAGCTATAAAAAATGTCCACAATAAAGGATCTCTATGTTCAATGACAAGGGATTCTATCTATAAAAATAGAGGATGGTTCTACATCATTTATCTATTATTTTGTATGTTTTTTATGACATTAATATTGGTGTACAACTTCATAATGATCAGATAGCCTATATACTCATAGAAAATAAGAACATATAAGATAATAGTAGAGTGTGTAATATGTTACATTCTTCCCTATCTGATAAAGTTTTTACATGAGTTATGTGATTAAAAAATGTGAATGAAATATAAAGGAAACTAAATGTCATCCATGATTGGGATACAATAGTGAATCAGTATATAATAAATTCAGTTTGAACTAAATTTGATGACATATATATATATATATATGGGATAATGTTAAAGAATGGAATAATTTTTCATTTTAGTCAACCAAATTGCGAGGTCAATTTGATGCTTTAGAGAAATTCGTGAATATTCTACCATGAAGATAAAATTGGTTGTATTCCTACCAAATTAATTTTCTGAAAAGTTATCCAATTTTTTAGGGTGAAGACTTTAAGAGTGTAAAATAGATAAACTCAATAATGTATTGATTTATTATGCACCAGAGCCTCAACCATATTTTCGAGAACTCGACAAGTGCATCCAAGATTCCCAAGATCAAATCAAAGTAGAGACATATTTCTGGAATAATGTAGATGTAATGTACCAGACACTATAGCAGGTGTTGTTTAGTACTATAACAATCAGAACTATTCATCTGTTTGGGCTTTTGGGCCACCAGTTTGGTCCTCTAGTCCTTCATTGACTATGGGACACCCAAGGATTTTTGTCCAGTAAGGCTTTTAGGCCATATCAAGGGAATCCGGCCACCTAAATGATTTCGAACCACATGACATGGTGCTCTGAATAGATTATAAAGACTCTACAAGGAGAAGGCTTCAGATGAGAATTTTGAGCAAGCGCATTCACCATAGTGGATCTAACGGATTTAGAAGTATTAGATGGTGTGACTATCGCTATCAGGACCAGCCTATGCATAAATTGGAAGCCTCACCAAACAGCCATGCAAAGGTGGATATCTAACATCAGGATGTAGATACTAGGGAGGGAAAGTTTCAAGTAGTTATTGTTTGGATGAATTCCTCAAGGGAATTAGGGTCATGTAATGTCACAAAGCTTAAGGGTCATGTAAGGGTTCCCCTTTACCCCTTAAAAGGGGTATTATCAAAAATTAATAAAAAATGGCCTTCAGGCCATTCGATATTGATTTCTTATAAGATATAGAGTCGATCATCCTTTTGGAGAAAAGGAAAATTAGATAGGGGGATGAATTTCAAATCCCAAAAAGGGTTTACAAACATTGAGCCTATGAAATATAATGAGGAATAAAATAATTTCAAATAAAGATCAATGAATTTCAAGGGGCACATATCATTATTATTTACAGTCATGCAATATGGAAAAGGAAAATGCAAGTGTGAGACGCTTAAAAACATTTCAATTATGGAAATAATTGGACACATTTAACTAATTTCGTTGAGAAGTAACAATAATATAGAATTATGATCAATCATAATTGTCATAAAAATGAGAAAAAAAGTTTCTAGAGGTCACAATAAAGGAATTATTTTCAAATAAGAATCAATGACCAACAAAATAAAGAAGAAGAATTTTATCTCAATGTATGATACAACATCTATTCATGAGGATTGTGAAAGAGGGAAAGAGGACTGTGAGAAACAAGGGCCAATGCATTTCATTGATAAATAATATCAACCCAATGATCCCTCCCCTAATGTGTAGAAGTTAGTATTAAATAAGAATTTATTATTGATGATAAATCACTAAAGTACTTATAATTATTGAAATATGTTTTTTGTATTCATAGAAGAAAACATGAATATTGATAATGAAATGAAATAATCGAAGTCTATAAATGATTCATTGATAAAATATATTTATTAATAAAAAATAAAAATATGTTTCTAACACGATAGTTGAGTTCACATAAAGGATGTGAGATCTCAATTAAAACCATGAATATTGTATTATGATAATTAATATTACCATAAAAATTACATTTTAAAGAATGAATAATTGAATTCTCATGAGGTAATATTTTCTAATACTAATTATTTCTTGAGAATAAAACACTTTTTGTTTCAAATTTAGGTCAATGAAGTCATTGAAATCTTCAAAACTATATATAATGTTGTTAATAACATTATGAAAATTATTTATTTTCCCATTGTTCTAGGAATTATCATTTTTTATACTCAATTATTAAAATTATGTGTTGGAAGATGTGACAAAAAATGGAAAAATTTTGTTGGATCGCTTAAGAATATGAACACAACCATTGATAAATTCAAAAATGGTTTAAAACAACCAAAGGGAAGTGATATTTGAGAGAAGATTAATATTAAGGGCTTCCCTAAGGGTACATAAATAGTAACAACGAATTATATTTATCAAGAGAAGGTTGAAATCAAGTAGTGAATTTCAAATCGGAATGCACACGATGATATATGTTTTTAAGAATCCATCTACTATATGTGGATATTTTTTCTTTGTAGGAAGTGGTTAGAGTCGTGGTCTATACATGATCAAATCATGTGTATTCTAGTATAATTTATCAATTACTCAATCTAATAGTAGAAATGAATCATACGGTATCCAACATGGTGTTACTAGAGACCAACCAATACAAAATCCAAAGGAGAATGAGAAATTGCATAATACATATGATTTTCCTTACTAAAATTATGGGATGTGTGACCAACTTAGAAAATTCACTAAAAGGTTCTCACTATACTATCAATGTAATTAAATTAAAAGTAAAACCAAGTATTTATAAAGGAGGTGAGAAATCAAGAATATTTCATGATAGTTGAGAAGATAGTGATCGATGAGATAAAATTTTTCTTGTGTTTTTAAGTCACATATTTTATAGGCTATTTGTTTTTTGAAATATAAAATTATGAAAATGGGTTATTTATTAAGTTTAACATGGATGAATTGAGTTTGGTCTCCACTAAAATAGTACTTTGGACTATGTTTTCCATTAATGAATAAGGTTTTAGTGTAGATTTAAAGGAGTTCCATAATCTTTTTGATAACCTAATTTAATTCTCAATATCTAGACTAGACGTCATGTTTTTCGTTAATTAATTGGTATAGTTACAAGTAAAACCTATTGAGCTATATCTTAATGTAGTCAAATAGATCTTATAAAACATCAAAATGACTCTTGATTTTGGTTTGATGTATGTTAATAACACATTAATTATAATTTGAGGATATTTTATGGATGATTGAGATAGATATTTTAGAGATCAAAAGTATACAAATAGTGTCTCATTGTTCATAAGATGAATATGTATTTCATGACTCTATAATAATGAAAATTATTTTCTATTCATCATAAATAAAGTTTAATATATTTTGGTATGTGAATCCATAACGCAAATGAAATGGTTGAAGCCATAACATGAAGACACGAGGGTGTATTCATCATACACACTAATTTCAGGGTGTGATAATAAAAGCTAAATGAATATATCAATGGATATATAATAATATTATTGGTTTAACCTCATTGATATAAAATAAAACTTCATTAAGGAGAAGTTAGAGAGAATTAATCTTTCATTATAGTATTTTTCAACCATGGATAAATTTATGGATATATTGAGGAAACCCCTTACAAATGATTCCATGCTACAATTAAGAATATTGTTGGGAGGAAATTATATCAAATAATCTATGTAAGTTTTCTTATTTATTTTCCCTCTTTCACTACTTAAATTTAATGAAAAAATGAGAGAATATAATATCATATCTTCTTGAAAAGTATGGAAATATATAGTTTTTATTGTAGGTGATGGGGACTATTAGAGATGAAAAGTAATTTTTTTGAATATGGGGTGATACTTGAGGAGATGGTCTCTAAAGCAATGAGAAGAGATAATGTGTGGATGTACATGTTTCTATCAAATATAATGGGAGGGGGGGTTGAAAACCCCTACTAGAGAGAGATTAAATATCCCAAGATGAATTATATAGGTTTATGAGTCATTTATATTAGATAAACCACTCATCAAGTTAATTAAATAATTGTGAGTGGTGATTGAAACTAAATTGATTCATGGAAAAAATAGAGCATTGATTACATAGAGAATTAGAGTCCTCTCAAAAATATCATTATATATTATAGTGTGGTGCATAAATTACCCTCACATTGGAGACATGATATGAATTTATTCTTGAGGTAATTCATCCCTATATTTTGAAGGTATGTTCATGATGTATCCATTGACAATATGATCTTGGATTATTAAGAGCCTTGTTGAAGATGATTCTAAATGAAAATGAGTTAATAATTTTAATATGTCACTAAATATATTGTGGTACCCTCTAAAATTTTTATTTTTAAATGTTAAATGTATATTTTTAATATTATAAGAATAACGGACTTAATACAAACATTGGAAAAGGGTTAAAAATCAATTTCATAAGGAATTTCCCCTCATATATTTAGTAGTATCCCACTAAGTGTCTCAAAACAGAAGTTTCAGATGAAGTGGTTAACCATACAAACTCCTATAGTGGGGGATCTAGTTGATCTAGGGTTTCACCTTGATGACCTAATGAAAGAGAGAAGTTACACCATAAGTATAAAACATCAAAATAGGTGAGGTGGATCATGTTCGGAAGGAATACATTCAAATTTTAAATGTATTGAGGAAAAATAGCCTTAACAGTTGAATATTATGAAACAAAGCTGAGATGAACCTACTAGAGAAGAGTATTGAACACTACATTGTTACTGTATGATTCCAAAGGAGTAACTATATCGGAAAATTGGGCAAAAAAAATAAAACAATGAGGGTTTTGAGTTAAAATAATATCTAAAATGACATGTGACAACATGGTGATAAGAGGATATATGGATGATAATTTTTGAGTTGGTTGATGTCACCTAAAAATAATAATTTTTACCTCTATATAATGGTTTTAGGATTTTTATTAATACATGATAGATATCATCTTGATAAGTGTGTGTGATGAAAAAAGAGATAAATCTATAAGAAAAATAGTCATTTATTCTAAGAGTCTTTTTGTTGAGACTCATGAGAAGAAAAAGTTCTCGTATGAAATCATTTCTCTGGAGGATTTTTATGTCAAGGGAAGTGAAGAATGATTTATTTTTTACTAATCATATTTATTTCTTGTAATAGGGGTTCGTTCCGATCTCCCTTCTCCCTTACTTATTTTTATACAAAATAAAATAGGAATATTCTCAAAGGGATCATAATATTTGTTCACCGATGATTAGTTAATTGATAGAAACTATTAGTAAATCTTGTATTCACATTCGAGTCATGTATGTTCTTTATCACTCTATAAATTATCATCACATCATGAACATAAGTATCCAATTATATTAACCATCAAGTGGAACAAAATTTTTTGATTGAGAGGTATGGTTTTAGGGAAACCATTGATTCAACCTCGAAGTAGAATACTCTCTTCTACGAATATCCTAGATTGAGGGAGATATGTATTGTCAAAAATTAATAGATATTTTTCGATATATAATATATGTTTTCATGTGTGTGTATGTGAGGTGGAGTGGGTGGGGGGACCTTGGGATGTAAGTGTGCATGGGAGGGCATGGAGGGGATGTGTGGTTACGTGCTTTTGTGAGGGGATGTGGGTGATGGAGATATGATATAAATCCTATTATATATAAGATTTTTTGTCTCATATAATATTGAAGAACATTTATATGTTATAGTGTTCTATCCAAAAAAGACGTGGAACATCCCATTACCTAGTATAAGATATTGAAAGGTTAATTATTTGATATAGCATACCACCACCACAACTATATCATCTTCAACAAAAAATTTATGATAAATTTAGTATATTGTTTAATCCTATTATTCAATTAACAATAGGTAACAGATACTTAAATTTTAATGTTTCGGCCTTCTTCTTCATAGGGCATCATTATTGTATATGTGTAAAGAGAAGGTATTGAATGGTATTTTTTCCCCTTCAATTTTGTCTCTGTCGATTATTATATATTTTATTTTTCTAGATTTGGTTGGTTAAATGAGTTTAAGAAGGTTGGAGGCTACGTTCCTAGAGAATAGGATAGGTAGTGGAATTATCCTTTGGTGTAGGCTTTATATTAGATGTATGTTGGGATCCTATTAGAATTCTAGTGGCCAAGGCATAGTCTACTTCCACATCCATAGAAGTTCTAATGGGGTGTTGATTGGGATTTTTAATGCTAAAAAACTGTTTTTTAATTAAAATAAAAAAATCTCAATTTATTCCTCAAATCGGAGTTTGAAAAAAAAATTAGTATATTCATCTATCCCCCATTCTCTTTCTCTCATCCATATAATCCAAAGTATATCCTTTTATAATCCTTAATTCAAGTGGATCTGATTGATCATAGGAGTTCATTCTCTTCATAGTAAATCCATAACCACCTTTTATCATTTTTATCAATTTATTTCTTAAAATCATCGGGTTAAATCTCTTAAATACATAATTAAGGGTTTTAAAAAGTATTTGATTTTATTGGTTCCCTTTTGATCTAACTGCTATATGGATTTAACCTTAATGAATCTAAGCAAGATCACATTTTTTTCTTTCAAGATATTCCTTCCTCAAATAGGAGAAACTAAATACATATTTCTCTCTACGATTTAGGTAGTCCAATTTATTATTCGATGAGATATACTTTTCAATGGAACCTGAAATGATTACTGTAATTAATTTGGTAGGTGTACCCCATCTTCAAATACTCTTTGAAAATAAACATGAATGTGGTTTGGTACCATGTGAACCTAAATAAAATAAAAAAAAATACCGATTAAATGTTTTTAAAATAAAATTTATAATTATTATGGATTTTGGGTGAGGGAAATAAAAAACTATCTTGCTAACGTAACCACTTTACTCCTTGTCTACATTGTACTGGATTTACTTGTTAGAATAACATGATTTTTTTCTCAAGTCTAATTAGATATGAAAAATGGTACAATAAATTAATTTATCATTGCACACTTTATTTTAATGTGAATTTCAAGTTTAAACTACACTTCTCTTATGTAAAACGTGTTATATAGCCTTTGTTATGAACTATAAACCATATTATTCATTGTAAAATGAAGTATCCTATTTTTTCACCCTTACACATGTGATTTAAAATGTTTGATAGGTATAATTTCCCATAGTGAAATCATTTTTCATTCAACACTCCTTTAGAATTCATTATTTAAAATTATAATAAAAAAATGAAATTAGACTATTTTTTGTATTCCCATGAAAAAATATTAGTTTTTTATTTTTATCATCACATTCAATATACCTATCCAAATTGAAAAATTCATTTTTGGGATTAAATTTTCATTGGGATCCAACTTATTCAACATGACCTATTCATGAATCTAGACATAGGAAGAACAAATGAAGTATACAAGCTGGGACACAAATTTTACTCACATTTTTCATGATTTTGAATGTTGGGACCATATCTCTAAATTTATTAGTCCCAATTAGATCAAAATTTTTTTAGATATATATTTTTTTTAGGTTACAAATTAAAATGATTTTATATGTCACGACCCGCCTTCACCAATTTGAGGGAAGGGACAGTATATTGCCAAACCCTTCCTTCTTCAAGTTGAAGGAGAGATAATGACCCCCAAGACCCGCCTTCAATAGGTCCCGGAGTGGGGACTATCACCAAGGGAATAAAATCACACACTAAATGGAAGGCATTACCCATTTTCTTTTTAATAGGATCAGGAGATAATATAGTAAATCCCACAACACCAAAACTAGAAGTACAAGTACGGCTGAATGTAAACCATTCCCATATTCATCTTCAAAGGTAAAAGATACAAGACAAAAAACTCCAAAGTTAAAAAGATACCCATAAAAGGAAAATCAACAAAAGAAACTTCCCCAAAGGGCCAAGCTAGTATGGTCCCGCACGATTCCGCAAGTCCTCCTGGAAACCTGAAAACATTTTTATATAAGTAGGGTGAGAATACAAGTATAATCAGTCAGGAAAACCAAAGACTCTCATGTACAAGTGAGGAGACATTCTAATGTCCCATGGAAAAAGAGATAACCAAACACCCAACATGGAAAATCTATCCACCCAAACCTCACCAAGGCACGCTACCCAAATAACACAAGTCAAGTAATGTATAGTAATAGCACATCGATATTTGGGTACCTCGCGCCACATTCCAATTGGTTATTGAAGACATCCTCCACATCAATCCAATCCCGCCATTCTTTCCTCAATCCCACTGCTAAACCCTGCCCGCAGACACCAGGGCCATAACCACCATGCGTAACCACACCCACAAACACCTGGGTCAGAACAACTACTGCCAGGCCCGAAGACACCTGGGCCTCATCCCGAAGACACTTGGGAAACAACCTTCCCGCAAACACCTGGGCCCACCACCACAACTACCCTGCCTGAAGATTCATGGGCTAATAATGGACTTCTAGCCACCACATCCTACCTGAAGTGTCTTGGGCTATTCGAGAAAGGGAGCAGAAAAGGAGCTAATAACCAGCCACTCAAAGCAGTGTTGGGGAAAATACCCTCCCCATGAAATGGGTCGTTCGGCACTAAGTGATCAACTTGGGTGGGGCACGAATAAGAAACATAAAAGCTACAAATATATGTATAGGTAACAAACACTCATCCCAACCTAGGGGTTCCAAAACCTAAGCACAGACAAACTCGTTACTACTCATTCATGAAAGAACAACACGACACTCACGGCAAACCCAAAACTCATTGCCAAAACCAATACCCATTTAAACTATTCCTATTTTCATGTTCAATTAACCCCATTTAGGTGAATTCTACACTACTAGGAAATTAACATGCAAAACAGTAAGCCAAAGAAAGAAGACAGTCAAACAACAACTTAAACATTCACACCCGGTTCTCCTGTAAAGTCATAACAACAAAGGGATATGTGAGATCCCTCAATGTACTGGAACCAACGAAAACCCCGAGACATAGCCCCATGTCCCCAAAATACAGGATCCAACGGTTTCTCAACAACAGAGGATTCCACCCCAATTTGCGATATAAGCAGAGTAACCACACATCCTCAAATTCACAACCAGTGAAGGTTTGACAACAGCGGATCCCATCCCCACCCATATCACCCCATCAATCCAAGCCCACATCCAAGAAAACCATAAAGTCACCCGCAATCAGCCCATGAAAGAAAACAACCAGACCACCACCACCAACACAAGGCATGCCCATGCAAGTATTTTCAAATTTAAAATATTTAACACACACCATGGTTTCAATTCCAATGTTCTTTAACAGGGTTATCACATAAAGGGGTTGATCCTGGTGCTTTCAATTTATTTAACCAAGTATACGTACTTAACCAATTCCATGTTACGGCTATTTAAACTTCCAAGAGAACCTAGGTTCATTAGTGCACAGAGAAAGACCACCAACGACCATGATTTTCAATGAGCATAGGCCCGTACAATTCACAACACATAACAACATAAAGAGTAAAACAGAAAATCGATCACACCCCCCGTTCATTCTTTAATGGTCCTTTAATTATCTTCATTAAGTTCAGTTTCATCAATTTCCACAGAGGAAAAATCATGCCCACCCCGCATGATACACGGAAAGGATAGACGAAGGAGAAAATCCCTACCTGATTGATCAAGGATCAATGTTTTTTTCTCCACGTGCCAAGAACAGGGGATGCGCGATTTACAGGAGAGGGACGTCGGGAACTCCACGGATGAGCAGACGACTCGAGCACAGGGGAACCAGGGAGATGGATAGGAGTTGGCCAAAAGGAAGAAGAGAAATAAGAACTTCCTCAGCGATATAGATATAAAATCCCATTGTTACGGGATATGGGGATTTTGAACACCTTGAAAGTCGGATCGTGGTTTCCCACGTGGTTTGGGAAGTTACACATGATGGTATTAAGTTGTTATTTAATATCCCCCATCAGGGATATTTCTCGGGATTTTTAGGTATTAATTATGGGCTTTAATAAGGGTAAAATAATTAATTTACTGCGGGAGAGGAAAGGTCAGGAACTGGAAAAGAACAAAGGGGACATGGTGCCATCGTCACGGTTCCACCGTGACTGGTGCTACCATCACGGTGTCACTATTTTGGTGGAGCCTCACTTTTGGAAAGGTAATAGGCCAGGAGGGTCTGGGCCATTAAATTAGATACCTCTCAAACTATTCTCACCCTCGAGAATCAAAACAAATCAGAAGAGAAGAGGGGGTATGAACAACCACCTCGAAAGATACCTCTCAGGAGTGAACCACATAGTTATCTAGAAACACCTCCCTCTCAAGAACCGAGAAACATAGCAGGGTCAAACTGCCCAGTCCTATGGGTTGGGGAGTCTCTTCCCCTATGTTAAGATACTATCTACGTTGGGTGGCACTGACTCTCCCGAACAGGTTTAATCACATCCACCATAATGCGTCTTGATTAGGGATCGGGTCCTCCCCTCCCCATAGCTAGGACTTTTCACACACATTCAGAGAATAAGGAAAACTACACATTCCACAGTCAACATAGTGAAGTGTTCTATCACAAACAAGCATAAAAAGAACATCAAAAAACTCCAAATAACTCTAGGTACCGGGTGTTTGTATGTGCTTCCTGTTCCCAGGTACTCTCCTCAAGCCCACCATGCTTCCACAACACTCAATCTAAAGGAATTGTTCGCCCACGAAGAACCTTTTCTTCATGATCCTCGATCCTCGCTGGTCTTTCCACAAAGGTCACGTCGTCCTCAATATCTAGCGCTCCCCAGTAGAGGATGTGTGAATCATCATGTAGATACCGACGGAGCTGGGACACATGGAAAACATCATGTATCCTCAGTAGTGTAGGTGGTAGCGCTAGCTGGTAAGACACTTCACCGACACACCGCAACACTTCGAAGGGTCCGATGAATCTGGGAGAAATCTTACTCCCTCTACCGAACCTCCACTGTCCACGTCGAGGGGAGACCTTCAAGAACATGTGGTCTCCAACCTCAAAATCCAGGGGCATCATCCTTTTATCGGCATACGACTTCTATCGGTCCTGGGCCGCCTTCATCCTTTCCCTATAAGCTGAACCTTCTCTATCATACTCTACACCACCTCCAGGCCAAGAACGCTCATTTCTCCAACCTCAGTCCATCACACCGGTGAGAGACACAACCTTCTATATAGGGCTTCAAAATGAGCCATGCCAATGGTAGAGTGATCGTTATTATTGTAGGAATACTATAACAGTAGCAAGTGTCACACCCATGATCCTCCTGAGTCTAGAACACATGCCCACAGCATATCCTCCAAGGTCTGGATGGTGCGCTCTATCTATCCATCTGTTTGGGGATGAAAAGCAGTGCTAAGACATAGCTGGGTGCCAAAATAATGCTGCAATCCTCTCCAGACTCGTGAGGTAAACCATGAATCCCTATCTGAGACTATGGATCTTGGAACTCCATGCAACCGCACCACCTCATCCATGTACCTTCATGCTAATATACCCACTGTACCTGACTCCTTGATCGCCAGAAAGTGAGCCGACTTCGTCAACTAGTCCACCACTACCCAGATAGCGTCGCATCCTCCATGAGCCTTAGGTAGTCCCATGATGAATTCCATCGAGATGTCATCCAACTTCGACTCGAGAACATCTAGAGGCTGCAACAAACCACCTGGAACACGGTGTTCAGCCTTCACCTGTGTAAGAACCAGGTTCTTGTTTTAGAGGTATGGGCTTCTTCTTTTCGTTTTCCTTAAGTTTTTTTGAGAAAATATGGAAAATGGGGAAAAATCCTAAAATTTGGAACTACACGCCGTGTACTTTATCCACACACTGTGTACTTTTGTCCGTGTTGGGATAAGTACATGGGGCGTGTGGCCATGTCAGCGATGAAGGGTGTAGGAACTGACTACATGCCGTGTAGTGGTACCTTACACGCTGTGTAGTCAGACGGAAGGCTTAAACAGCAAGGCTGTGGCGTCGCCGCCAGCTGGGCGACGGTACACACTATGTACTCGAGAGTACATGCCGTGTACTCATGTCGACAGATTAACAGTGTGGCGGTGCCGCCAAGTGAACAGTTAAATGAAGGGAGTACATGCCGTGTACTTTGAAGTACACGCCGTGTACTTTGTTTTTTCGACTTAAAACATGCAGTAGCCTCCTCATTTGGCAGAGGAGGCACTTGAACCGTTTTCAGATGATCTCGTTGGAACCACACGGGTAAGCCCTATCATCTCCTGGTACCGTTCTTTCCATTTCTTCTCGCAGCGTAAGTTACTTACGTTTGAATGGGTTTTGTTCTTCGTCAGATCTACGCCGTTATTGGGCGTTTCTGGAGTCGGCGTTCGGGTATAGCGTTCGTTGGCGTATAAGGTAGGTGGCTTTGTGTTTGGTTTCCAACTGTCGTGCATTTTTGTGCGTTTTCGTGCCACGAACCCATGTTGGGGTGTCGTGTGGCTGAGGCTGTTGCTATATTTAATGCCTGGAATTGTATAGGTGATTAAATTGTGATAATAAAAATGCTTTTTGGGATCGTTTCTTGGATCCAGGACCATCCTGAGGGGTGTGTTCCTCTGTTTAGCCATTTGGCTAGGATACCCGAGGGTATGCCTTAAATGTAGTAACTGTAAAATTTCCTTGAGAGGAATTTCTTGTTTACTACATTTTTATATGTTTGGCATTGCCCGATTAACTGTTTAGCCTGAGGGAGTTGTTGTGATTAGCCTGAGGGCGTGACTGTATTAGCCTGAGGGCGTGACTGTATTAGCCTGAGGGCGTGACTGTATTAGCCTGAGGACGTGACTGTATTAGCTTGAGGGCGTGGTTGTTTTAGCCCAAGGGTTGTCGTTATTCTTCCTGAGGTCAACCTTTCGTGCCTGAGGGCTTGACTTCTGTGCCCGAGGGAGACACTTCATATTCCTGAGCATGAGAATTCTATTACAATGCCTGAGGGCGAGATTCTGTATAGCATGAGGGTAGGGTTCAATATATTAGCCTGAGGGTGAGATACTGGTTGTCCTGAGGGTGTGGTGTTGTTGAGCATAGAACAATACTAAATTTAACGAATGAAATGAATAATAAAATGGCAATGTAATTGTTAAATTAGTTACTTTTTAGTACTTCTTACTTTATTGCATTTTTACTATTGCACACTATTGTTTCATGCTTACACGCAGATGGGAACGAGCCTTTGGTGGGTGCCTACTAAGATATATTTCTCACACCCTGTTTTGGTCACACTTTTCAGCCCAAAAAAATTACGTTTCTGTAGGTGTAGATAGGGTCAAGAGTCCCTATATAGGTACTTGACTGTTTCTGTGGAGTAGGAGGGCATGGGATAGAGCCTAGGCTCGTGATGTCGCTGCCATCTATTTTGCATGTTTTGTTGTACAGTATTTATGTATAACATGTTATGGATGTTTTCTTAGAACTTGAAACATGTAACATCATCACTTATATAATGTTGGTTGTATCCACTACTATAGTTATTTCAGTTGTGTATGTTTACTGCTTCCGCTGTCATTGTGTGTTTATTTTTTATTCCGCTGTGCTACACTTTGACAAATGAGGGCATAGTTTCCCCACTACTAGACCTGGGCCCTCGCTGCTAGTCAATAGCCTCTGGCGTTTGGGGAAATGCGCTTGAGGTCACGTGTCGAACTCGGCTCGGGGCACCCGTTGCATGGCACCCAGGTCTGGGACGTTACAAAGTGGTATCAAAGGAAGTTTCTTTTCTTTGACTTACTATTTGGAGCCGTAGTCAGGGATAGGACAGAACGGTAGTTGGTAATAAGCTGTTCACGGGCGTAGCTAACCCGTGCATAGGAAAAATCCAGTCTACCTCGTATTTTGAATTATTTGATTTGCAATTTTACGGTTGATATGTTTTCACCATTGGGTGACACACTTGGATTATGCTCTTTATATTTTATCTATGGGTCCTATTTAGTTGCAACCCGATGAAATGAGGGTATGCCATCTCATGCATCATATAGGCACATGCTAGATATCACATGCCATGCATAGTTTCCATGCCATGTAGGTGCATTAGAATTTTCATGTTGTTTTGATAGTTGTTGTGCTAGTAAAGCATGCTGTTGTGATAGCTGCTTGATAAATACCTGCCTTGTGATATGGTATTATTGTTTGAGCTTGTTTATAGAATGAACGCCAAACATTGTTTTTTGGGGAGTATGGGCCCTCATTGACCAGAATTTTGTGGATCATTGAATGTTTATTGGTTATAACACAGATAAGATGTCAAACTTTGATTTTTGGGGAGTATGGCCCCTCACGGATCGGAATTTGACACTTAGGTGTTGGTTTTGAGTATTTTCTGGGTTTCGGGGAAGTTTCTGAGGCATAATGTCTGGAAAACCCAGAATACACGCCGTGTAGGACCTCATACACGCTGTGTGTGTTCTTATGTTCGGGAAGAAAAATTAACTTTTGAGTACACACCATGTACCTTGAGTACACGCCGTGCAGTCTCTTCCCATGTCACAAACCGTGTGGGCGGCGACACGGGGTATGGAAGGGCTTGGGTAAAACACGCCGTGTATTTTTTGTACATGCCGTGTAGTGTTGACCCGGAGTCCGACCATGTAACTAACAACACGGGTCGGAGAACTCCTTGACAGAACACGCTGTGTCAGTTATGGAAATGTCGTGGGGACTCAGCCGTGTAACTAACAACAAGGGTCGGCGTCACCTCTCCCAGAACACGCCATGTACCTTTGGGGACACGCCATGTAGTCTTGTCCAAGGACAGACTGTGTGGAGTTAGCCGTGTGGCTAGGAAATGGGGTGGTGTACATGCCATGTTTGGGTGTAACACACCATGTAGAGTAAATTTGAGTAGTCGTCCGTGTCACAGACGACAGAGGCAGTTGGAAAATAACATCGAACACGCCGTGTAGGTATTATACACGCCGTGTAGTTTTGTTGAACGGAAGCCGTGTGGCCTAGCCGTGTCAAAGGACCCGGGCAGGGGAAGGGAAGTCATGTACACGCCGTGTAGTCATTGTACACGTTGTGTAGTCTTGTTTTTCCAATTTTGAAATGCCTTCTTCCTCTTGTTTACTTTGTGGTTCTTTCGCTTTCAGTCTTAATAATCTTGAATCTGAGGCGTGCTTTTGACCTTGTAGAGTCATGCCGCCTAGACGACCGCGAGTTGTTTTCCAAGAGAGCGGCGACGATTATACTATGGAGATGGTGGGCCATGGGCTACTAGTTGATCCACCAGCAGTGCCAGATGCGGCACCAGCCGTTCTACCAGACATGGGCGTGGAGGCGCAGTTTCGTGAAGGCTTATTGCGGTTCATGCCGACCTTTCAGGGAGCACCGCAGGCTACCACATCTATGGCCAATCTGACGCATATCTTTTAGCAGCAGCATCCACCTACGTTTTCAAGGGATGGCAGACCACAGGCTGCAGAGTCTTGGCTAGGATCAATGCAGACTATTTTCGAGCATCATGAGATGCCTCCAGGGTAGAGGTTCAAGCTCGCAACTTACATGCTGCATGATTCCACCAAGAGGTGTTGTGATGTTACCACCTAGTTAGAGAATCATAGGGACATGGCGTGGGAGGATTTTCAGACATTCTTCTATGACTTCTTCTTTCCCAAGACACTGAGGGAAGATAGAGCTCGAGAGTTCATGAATCTGCAGCAGGGCGCTATGTCGGTGATGGACTACTCTTCTCATTTTACAGAGCTTCAGCATTTTGCACCGGTGATGGTGGGTGATGAGACGCTGAGAGCCAGACGTTTTGAGGATGGTCTTCGGTATGACATCCAAGTGCTGTTGAATGTTTTCAGGCTACCTACTTTACACGCGATTGTGAACCAGTTGTTGATTACAGAGAGGAACCTGCGAGAATCTAGTGGTGTGGTCTAGGGCGGTTTGGTACCAGTTACTGGTACTATTTCTGCTGGAAAGAGGAAGACACAGATGGACTTCTCTCAGGGCGGCAGTACCAGCCAGGAATCTTCTTCAGGTGGCCCGATCAGGTGTTACCAGTGTGGCAGAGAGGGACACAAGAAGCCGCAGTGTCCACGAGACCCAGTGGAGTGCCGAGCTTGCGGCAAGATGGGTCATCTGAAGCGCTTTTGCAGGGCGGTTCTACCAGTGGCTAGTGAGAGGGGTTCTGTGCAGACTCCGCATGCGGGAGCAGGACCAGTGGCTTCTTACCAGTCAGGGAAATGGAATACGTCGGGGCATGCAGGCGGAGATGGTGGTCTTGGACGTGGTAGCCATACACTAGGATCTTAGAGGCAACAGGGCAGGGCAGCTCAGGGTAGCCAGGCTGTGTTGCAGGGCCGCGACACAGGGCAGACATATGCAGTGCAACAGACCCAGCATGAATAGGATCCCGGACCTTTAATAGTCAGAGGTACTATTCTAGTAGCTTCTGTCTTGTCTTCAATACTTTTTGATACGGGTGCTACACATAGTTTTATATCTGTACCCGTTGTGGAGATCCTTGGGCTCAGTAGTTCTACTTATTCTGATATCATGACGCTAGACACTCTGTTGGGGACTAGGACGGTTGGTGTGCGTCAGAGCAAGGAGTGCCCCCTTGAGGTTGGTGGGTGTCACTTCCTTTGGGACCTCTATGTCCTGGAGATGACGAGCTATAACGTCATTATCAGGATGGACTGGTTGGTTCCCTTTCGAGCCTTTGTAGACTGCTATCGTCGCAGGGTGTGTTTCACATCACCCGAGGGCAGGGAGTTTCTATACAAGGGCGAGTGGGATGTTCAGGTGAGTCGAGCTGAACCAGAGCATCATGGGCGCGGTGGAGTCACAACCTATATTGCGAGCTTATATCTGGATGACCAGGGGACTTGTTAGACAGATTTCCCTCCATTTTTCGATCGTTTCAGGGATGTCTTCCCAGACAAATTTGCAGGTCTACCTCTGGTGCGTGAGGTGGATCTCTCTATCAATCATTATCCAGTAGTAGCACCGGTGTCCATTCCTCCTTATAGGATGGCCATGCCTGAGTTGAAGGAGCTCAAGAGGCAGTTAGAGGATCTACAGGCGAAGGGTTTTATCTGACCCAGTACTTCTCTTTGGGGTTCTCTGGTCCTTTTTGTGAAGAAGGCAGATGGTACCCTTAGGCTTTGTGTTGATTATCAGAAGCTGAACCAGTTGACGGTTAAGAACCGACATCCCTTGCCTTGGATAGATGATCTGTTTGATTAGCTTCGTGGAGCACGAGTGTTCTCAAAGATTGACTTGAGATCAGGATATCATTAGATGCGTGTTAGACCATATGATATACCTCTAATATCTTTCAGGAACATGTATGTTCTATATGAGTATACGGTTATGCCGTTCGGACTCGCGAATGCACCAGCAGTTTTAATGGCTCTGATGAATCGTGTGTTCCATCCGTATCTTGATTCATTTGTGGTAGTATTCGTGGACGACATCTTGGTGTACTCTCACACTTGACACGACCATGCCACCCATCTTGAGATCATATTGAGTACACTGAGAGAGCATCTCCTATATTCTAAGATCTCGAAGTGCCACTTTTGGATGGACCAGATTCAGTTCCTAGGTCATATCGTCTCAGAGGCAGGAGTTGCAGTGGACCCAGAGAAGGTGAGAGTAGTAGTTTCCTGGGAACAGCCCAAGAACGTGTTTGAGATACAGAGTTTCTTAGGGATTTCTGGTTACTACAGACGTTTCACATAGGACTTCTCCCGCTTAGCAGCACCGTTGACAGGTCTGACTAAGAAGGGTGTGAAGTTTATTTGGTCAGATGCTTGTGAGACAGCTTTTCTGGACCTGAAGGAAAGAATGACATCAGCACCAATCCTGATACTCTCAGAACAGGAGAAGAGTTATACAGTTTACTGTGATGCATCAGAGATTGGGCTGAGAGCCGTTTTGATGCAGGGCGACCGAGTTGTGGCGTACGTGTCTCTACAGTTGAGTCCACATGAGAGGAATTACCCGACGCATGATCTCGAGTTTGTTGCAGTTGTGCATGCATTGCGCTGTTGGATACATTATCTATTGGGAGAGCATTTTGTGGTTTTCACCGATCACAAAAGCCTCAAGTATATCTTTACTCAGCGTGACCTGAATCTGAGGTAGATAAGGTGGGTCGAGTACCTACAGTCCTTTGATTTTGATCTTGCCTATACACCTGGTAAAGGTAAGGCAGTAGCCGATGCACTGAGCATGAAGACTTAGATACAGGCAGTGAATGGGGCCAGTGGTGAGTGGCAGCTTATGGATTTGTTCTCTGAGATGCATCTTGAGGTGCATGATAGTCAAGGGAAGGCTTACCTTTCCTCGTTAGCTGTGACTTCTACCCTCCTGGAGAGAGTGAGGATGAGGTAGCTATCGGATTCAGAAGGCCTAGTTCTATGGGAGTCGGTGGCAGGTGAGGACCCTCCTTCTGGTTGGACGATTGGTGATGACAAGGTTTTGTGTTTCCATGGACGTGTATGGGTTCCATGGGATATACGCGAGGAGATGATGCAGGAGTTTCATGCTTCAGCTTGGTCAGTTCATCCCGGGGTTACCAAGACGTACCGAGACATGAGACGTCAGTACTGGTGGCCGGGTATGAAGAGAGATATAGCTAGTTTTGTTACGAGGTGTTCCACCTGTCAGCAGGTGAAGGAAGAGCATCCGAGACCAGCTGGCCTGTTACAGCAGTTTCCCATTCCGGAATGGAAATGGGATGATGTCGCGATGGATTTCATGATGGTTTTGCCAAGGTCACCTCGAGGCAACGACGCTGTATGGGTTGTTGTGGACAAACTTACGAAGTTATATCACTTCTTGCCGATCAAGGAGACCTTTGGTGTGGACGAGCTCGGAAGGCTGTATATCCGAGAGATCATACGTCTTCATGGGTTCCCTCGTTCTATCGTTTCAGATAGGGATGCCCATTTTACGTCTTGTTTCTGGCAGTGTTTTCAGAGGGTGTTGGGTACATAGGTGCTTCTGAGCACAGCATACCACCCTCAGATAGATGGCCAGTCAGAGCGGGCGATACAGGTGTTAGTGGACATGTTGCGCGCATGCGTCCTGGACTTTGGGGGCTCGTGGGAAAAGCATATACCCTTATTCGAGTTTGTCTAAAACAATAGTTTTCAGGAAACTATTGATATGGCACCATACGAGGCTTTATATGGTAGGTCATGCCAATCACCTTTGTGCTTGTTAGAGGCAGGTGAGGCAGCTTTACTGGGACCACAGCTCGTGCAGGAGACATCTGAGCAGGTCTAGTTGATTCGGAAGCAGATAGCTGCCGCACAGTCTCGTCAGAAGTCTTATGCTGATCGTCGCAGGCGACCTTTGGAATTTGTGGTTGGGGATCAGGTTTTCATGCGTGTTTCACCGAGGATGGGACACAAATGGATCAGGAGACAGGGTAAGCTTTCACCGAGGTATGTGGGACCATTTGAGATTCTGGAGAGAGTCGGGCTGGTTGCCTATCAGTTGTAGTTACCGTAGCGGTACCGAGCCATGCATGACATCTTCCACGTGTCTCAGTTGAGTCGCTACCATTCGGACCCGTCTCACACCTTTCAGCCAGAGGAGGTTGAGCTTTAGCATGATGCGTCCTTTGAGGAGCATCTGATCCGTATCGTTGACAAGAGCATGAAGGTTCTCAAAGGTCAGTCAGTTCCTCTCGTACGGATGCTATGACAGCATGGCCGAGTGCAAAACGAGACCTAGGAGAGGGAGGCCGACGTACGTGCTCAGTGTCCAGAGCTATTCTAAGCTTTCTCTTCGCCACCCTTGAAAGGGAAATTCGGGGACGAATTGATATAAGGGGAGAAGTTTGTAAGAACCCGGTTCTTGTTTTCGAGGTACGGGCTTCTTCTTTTCATTTTCCATAAGTGTTTTTGAGAAGATATGGAAAATGGGGAAAAATCCTAAAATTTGGAACTACACGCCGTGTACTTTATCCACACGTTGTGTACTTTTGGACCTGTTGGGATGCGTACATGGGGCGTGTGGCCATGCCGGTGATGAAGGGTGTGGGAACTGACTACACGCCGTGTAGTGGTACCTTACATGCCGTGTAGTCAGTCGGCAGGCTTAAACAGTAAGGTGGTGGCGTCGCTTCCAGCTGGGTGATGGTACACGCCGTGTACTCGAGAGTACATGCCGTGTACTTATGTCGACTGATGAATAGTGTGGCGGTGCCACCAAGTGAACAGTTAAATGAAGGGAGTACATGTCGTGTACTTTGTCTTTTCGTCTTCAAATAGACAGTAGACTCCTCATTTGGCAGAGGAGGCACTTGAGCCATTTTGGAGCCAAAGGAGGTGCCAGGATCTTTGAATATCCACCGGGAAATCATCTGGAATCCTATTCGGCTTCGGACGATCTCATTGGAACCGCACGGGTAAGCCCTCTCCTCTCCTCGTACCGTTCTTGCCAATTCATCTCCAAACGTAAGTTATTTACGTTTGAATGGGTTTTGTTCTTCGTCAGATCTACGCCGTTCTTGGGCGTTTCTGGAGTTGGCATTCAGGTCTGTCATTCGTTGGCATATAAGGTAGGTGGCTTTGTGTTTAGTTTTCCAACTATCGTGTGTTTTTGTGCATTTTCATGCCACGAACCCATGTTGGGGTGTCGTGTGGCTGAGGCCGTTGCTATATTTAATTCCTAGAATTGCATAGGTGATTAAATTGTGATAATAAATGTTGTTTGGGATCGTTGCATGGATCCAGGAACATCCCGAGGGGTGTGTTCCTCTGTTTAGCCGTTTGGCCAGGATACCCGAGGGTATGCCTTAAATGTAGTAACTGTAAAATTGCCTTGAGAGGAATTGCTTGTTTACTGCATTTATATATGTTGGGAATTGCCCGGTTACCTATTTAGCCTGATGGCGTTGTTGTGATTAGCCTGAGGGAGTGACTGTATTAGCCTGAGGGCGTGACTGTATTATCCTGAGGGTGTGACTGTATTAGCCTGAGGGCATGACTATATTAGCCTGAGGGTGTGACTGTATTAGCTTGAGGGCGTGACTGTATAAGCCTGAGGGCGTGACTGTTTTAGCCCGAGGGCTGTCGTTATTCCACCCGAGGGCAACCTTTCGTGACTGAGGGCTTGACTTCTATGACTGAGGGCGACACTTCGTATGCCTGAGGGCAATAATTCTGTTACAATGCCTGAGGGAGAGATTCTGTATAGCCTGAGGGCGGGGTTCACTATATTAGCATGAGGGCGAGATACTGGTTGGCCTGAGGGCGTGGTACTGTTGAGCACAGAACGATACTAAATTTAATGAATGAAATGAATAATAAAATGGAAATGTAATTGTTAAGTTAGTTACTTTTTAGTACTGATAATTTATTGCATTTTTACTATTGCACACTGTTGTTGCATGCTTACACGCAGTTGGGCACATGCCTTTGGTGGGTGCCTACTGATATATATTTCTCACACCCTGTTTGGGTCACGCTTTTTGGCCCAAACAGATTACGTTGTTGTAGGTGTAGATAGGGGCAAGAGTCGTTATACAGGTATTTGACTGTTGTTGTGGAGTAGGAGGGAATGGGACCGAGCCTAGGCTCATGATGCCGCTGCCAGCTGTTTTGCTTGTTTTGTTGTACTGTATTGATGTATAACATGTTTTGGTTGTTTTCTTAGAACTTGAAACATGTAACATCATCACTTATATACTATTGTTTTTATCCACTGCTGTAGTTATTTCAGTTGTGTATGTTTACTGCTTCCGTTGTCGTTGTGTGTTTATTTTTTATTCCGCTGTGCTACACTTTGACAAACGAAGGCATAGTTTCCCCACTATCAGACCTGGGCCCTTGCTGCTATTCGGAAGCCTCTGGCGTTTGGGGAAATGCGCTTGAAGTCACGTGGTGAACTAGGATCGGGGCACCCGTTGCGTGGCACCCGGGTCCGGGATGTTACAACCTGCTGACACACCGAGCATTTGTCCATGAACTCTGCCACTGCCTGCTTCTCCCCGAGCCACCCGAACTGACCTCTCAAGCCCCGGTACATCTTGGAAACTCTTGGGTCACTGCTAGGGATGAGTTGTGGAACTCACTAAGAACTCTCTTGTGCATCGCCTTGGGAACAAAAAGATTTCCTCGGAAAAGCACCCAATTCTGACCATCCTCCGTCCACCCTTCCAAAGCATCCCCTTGTTTAACCTAGTCACGCATCAACTCACTTTCCGAGTCTCCCCATTAGGAAACCTCTACCTGCTGCAACAGAGAATATTGCACTGTCATATGATACAGACAACATTTACCACCTTCCATCCTTGCATCTAGGTGCAGGGAAGCTAACTCCTCCATTGCCTTCCAAGCATCTGCCGACTACCAGAGTGCATCCTTTCGCGACTTCCTGCTCAATGCATCAGCCACCACATTCCCATTTCTCGAGTTTTAGGAAACCTCAAAGTCGTAGTCCTGAAGGACCTACATCCACCTTTGTTTCCACGAGTTTAGGTCCCGCTGGGAGAAGATATACTTCAAGATCTTGTGGTTCGTGAAGACTACAAAGTGCTCCCTGACGAGTTAATGCCGTTACAACATTAGTGAGAACACGACTGCCACAAGCTCTAGATCATGGGTGGCATAGTTACACTCATGGGGAAGTAACTATCTAGACCCATAGGAGATCACCCCTTGTTGTTGCATCAACACACATCCTACGCCTTGCCCTAAAGCATCACAGAACACCTCATACATCGCCCCTTCTTCCGGAAACCTCAGCCCTGGGGTACTAACCAACTTCTCCTTCAGATAGCTGAAGTCTACCTCACACTGCTCATTCCACACGAAAGCCTGGTCCTTCTTGGTCAAGGATGTCAAGGTTTCCACAAATCGGTAGAATTTGGGCACAAACATCTGGTAGTAACCTGCCAGCCCGAGGAAACTACGAACCTCTACAACGTTCTTTGGTGTTTCCCAAGAAACAACCACCTCGAACTTCAATGGTTTCACTGCTATCCCTCACCCGGACACCCTTGCCCAAGGAAATTCACTTCCCGCATCTAGAACATGCACATGGAAAGTTTCCCATAGAGCTGGTGTCGTCGGAGGACCTCTAAAACCATCCTCAGGTGCTCTGCGTGATCCCCCTTTGATCTTGAGTAGATCAGAATGTCATCAATAAACACGACCACAAACCGGTCCAGATATTCCCAAAACACCGAGTTCATGAGCCCCATGAACAAAACTGGCATGTTCGTAACGCCGAACGGAATGACTACAAACCCGAAGTGGCCATATCTACACCTGAAGGCAGTTTTCAAGATGTCACCCTCCTACACCCTCACTTGGTGATATCCAGACCGAAGATCAATCCTTGAGAACCAACCTGATCCCCTCAGCTGGTCTAAGAGATCATCTATCCTTAGGAGGGGGTAGTGAATCTTGACCGTCACCTAATTCAGCCTCCTGTAGTCTATGCACAACCTTATACCACCATCCGCCTTCTTCGCAAAAAAACACAGGAGCACCCCACGGTGGCGCACATGGCCGAACAAAAAACATCTTCATTAGATCATCAATATGGATCTGTAACTCCCGTAGCTTAGAAGGTGCCATCCGTTAGGGAGCCATCAAAATTGGACGGGCACCAGGTTGAAAGTCTATCCCGAACTCAACATCCCATCGAGGGGGTAGAGTTACCACCTCCTCAGGAAAGACGTCCATAAACTCACTGATGATTCTTGGGACCTCCTCCATTTCTGCATCTACTGATTCCACTGATAGTTCGGCTAACAAAGAAAGGAGGGGCTCCTCTCGCCTGGTGCTTCTGTGACAACCCCACTCGCCGACTAAAGTTACACGTTGACCGCCCAAATCTGAAAACACAACCCTTACTTAGAATCATTCAATGAAAGAACACATAGAGAACAACCAGTCAATGCCCAGGATGACATCGTATGGCTGTATCTGCAAAAATAGCAGATCCTTGGTAGACTGATGTGGCCTTATCATTAGTCTACACCCTCGGAAAACATAAGATAAGTCAGTCTGGCCTTTGACTGGTGTGCTCAGCACCAGAGGCGATGAAAGTCTCTCAATGTCTAAACCCAAAGCACGGGCCAGACTGGGTGTAAAAAAGGAGTGTGAAGCTCCAGTATCAAACAAGGCATAGGCAAGAGTACTAAACAAGATGATCGTACCTCGAACGACCTATGGCCCTGCTGGAACTACAGGCTCTGCGGTGTGCAACTGCCCACACCCATCTCCTCCACCTATCTTCTGTCGGCTGCCTCTCCGACCACACCCTGGTCGAGGTCCTTGAGGAGCGCCCTGAGGTCGGCCTCCTCCTGCAACGTCTGCCCTCGAAGGGTTGGGAGCCTACTGCCCCTTCTGTTGCTACTGAAAGGGCCTGGCTAGAAACTACTATGGCTGGGGTGGGCGCTGAACCTGTCCACCCCCACTGTACTACACTCTGTCCGGGTACTGATTTCGAAGATGTCCATGGCTCCCACAGACGAAGAACCTCGGTCCTGGGCCTGAAAGAAAAGGGTGAGGACCGGGGGATCAGAACTATAACTGCTGAGGCCTGCTTCCTTCCGGTCGTAACCTAGAGGGTCCTGATGCCGTAGGCCTGCAACTGATGGCCTTTCCCTTCGACGGGCCCAACTGGATCCCATCTCGTGACACACCTCCCAGCATGTGCATCCTCTCCACCACTTCAGCCTTCTTCTGCAACTCCAGGTATGTCGGTAAGGAAAAGGGAACAACAACATACTGAAGAGAGGGTCGGAGTGCCTCCTATAGACGTTTCGCCTGAGAATCCTCATCCGGAAAGAGGTCTGAAGCAAAGCAAAGGAGATCCTTCAACTTGATCCCCAACTCCCTCACTAACATACTTCCCTACTGGAGGTAGAGTAGCTCCTGTCTCTTCTCAGCCTTCATCGTGGAAGAGAGGAATTCTGCCCGGAACTCCATCTCGAAGTCAACCCACGCAACATCAGTCTCCCTCCTCTCTCCAAGATAAAGCGTCCACCACTGACGCGCTGCTCCCCGCATCTGGTTGACGGCCAGAGGCACCCAATACTCCATCAGAGCCCGAATAAAGATGAAATCTATCACTAGATCCTCGAGCCAGCTCTCCATCTCCACGTTTGAGATGCTTCCCTCGTACTTCCCGAGGGTCTATCACTGAAAATCTCAAAGGGTATTCTGCCACTGGTCATCCTCCTCCTCTCAGTTGATCCTCTGTTGATTGTCCAAGTCAACCTCTTGGGAATCGATCGTCCGTACTACTCGTGGTCGCCTCCCAGGTTCCATAACTGCAAGGTAAACAAGGAATGCCTATGCCCGAGTAGTGTAGAATATTGTTCTTAAATTTTCATAGACTTCTTTATTTATTTTTAATCCCCAAGACACCCATGAAACATGAGTACACAAGTAATTATGACGCATGTGTTGGGTCGGAAAAAGATGGAAATGATGGCAAGAGGGGGGGGGGGTGAATTGCCTTTTAAAAAATGATTAACAAATTAAAAATCAAAGTTGAAATGCAGCGGAAATAAAGGAGGAAATCACACAAGAAATTGTTAACGGAGTTCGGCCAAAACCCGGCCTACGTCTCCGCTCCCAACTCAACCGTTGAGAGATTCCTACCGGTTGCTTTTCAATGGTTTTAGCAAGAAACCCACTAGGCTTTGAGGTAGCACTAGGACCTATTACAGCTTGCTTTTTGTGGTTTAGAAAGAACCCACTTGCTTTTAATGGAATAGCAAGAACCCACTAGCCTTTTTAACGGGTGAAGGCTAGCTCACCGAAAACTCAAGCCTTTTAAAAGGAAAGGCTTGAAGAAACCTCTTCACACCTTAATGGTGGTGTGAAACCCAAAAGAAAGGGGGATGAGAAAAGGGTTTGGGGTTTGTAGGCACAAACCCAAAATTAAAGCTCAAAATAAATATACAAAAAAAACTGTATTTTGAGAAGCCTTGGGCGCCTTTGAATGGATGGAGATGTTGAAGGCCGCTTCCAAGCTTCTTTGGAGGAGCTCCTTGGATGTGGAAGTTGTTGGAGCAAGGTGGGTTCCTTGAAGGAAGTCCGCCGGAGGTACGCCAAATGATCAACAAGGTGTCTGTGGGCTTCCGTATAGTTCCGGTAAGTGTCCGGGGCTTCCTTGGCCTTTATTTATAGGCATGGAACCCTTGGGGAGTCTTCGGAGCCGTTGGAAAAGGCCTCGGAGCCGTTGGAGGCCAAAAGAGGGTTGACTGGTCAAAGCCAACGGCTAGTTTGACTGGGCTACCGGCTGGCCGGTGCAGGGCCACCGGCTGGCCGGTGCCTTGGCAGAGGAGAAGTGATTTGGTCCAGGCTCCACCGGCTGACCGGTGGAGGAGCCACCGGCTGGCCGGTGGGGAGACAGTAGCTAGCACTGTTGGTCTGGGTGCCACCGGCTGGCCGGTGACAGATCCACCGGCCGACCGGTGGAACCTGGCAGTGGGCAATGCCTCTGCCAGGTCCACCGGCTGGCCGGTGCTATCACACCGGTTGGCCGGTGGACTGAATTTCAGTCCATTTCGCCAGCTTTCTTGGGCCATTTTCTTGGCAACCTTGTGCCTATCATTCAAAAACACTTCAAACAATATTAGACAAAAAAGAAAGTGATTGTGATCATGAAAATTAAACCACGAGGGGATACGAGAGGTACAACAATCTCCCCCTATTTTGATGATCACAATCACCAAAACAATTAATGTAAAATACATAAAAGAAAGACATGCTTAAAGGAAGTAAATGCTAAGAACGATCAAAAGGATTCTCCCCCAATCAATCAAGAAATTCTCCCCCTTTGTGATTATCAAAATAGAATGGGGCATAAAACTTGATTGAGGGAATAAGGGTTTGAAAAACAAGATTTGAGATTTGAAAATCAATTGAAATTTTGGAATTTGAAAGATTGAAAATTTGAATAACAGTTTGAATTGAAAGTTTTGAATCAAAAACCAATTGAAACCAAGAGTTGAAAATGAAAGATTGAATCGAAAGTTTTGAATAAAAAATTTGAAATGAGAATTTTGAATGAAAAATTTTTAATTCACAAAAAGGCTTAAAAGAACCTAACTCCCCCTAAATAAAAACAATCAATCACCGGGGAGAGGGATTTTGAAAAGAGATGATTTTAGGCCCGGAGAGACTCTCTAGAAGGGATTTTTCAATCCAAACTTGTCTCATAGCGGGTCTTCTCCTATAGAATTCATCCGAATAAAAAATCGATTTGGGCCTACCATACCAGGCGTTTTTGCAATTACATTCATATATCATGTGCCCGGGTTTTTTGCAATAGTTACAAAATTTAAAACTAGAGCTCCCCCTTACAAAAACAGTGGGTGCATGGGAGGAGGAAGCTATATTGGTGTAGCCAAGTCCATTGGTGGTTCTAGATACTCGTTGAGAACCTAAGAGTTTGGACAAATTTTGATCACCTTGGGTGAACTTGGCTAAAGATTCCCTTAGGTCTTTTATGGTTGATTCCAAAGAATCAACATTGGGGAAATTTTGGATTTTTAGGGAGAGTTCCTCCTTCTCTTTGAGAAGTTGTTCTTTTTCGGAGGAAAGTTTTTTGAAATTCTTTTTCAAAGAAACAAATTTTGAAGAGAGTTCATGAAAACCATTTTCTAATTGGTCTCTAGCATGTTGGAGTTCTTCATATGATAAATGATTTAAATAATTGGAATTTGAAGAACAAGAGGAGGAGTCGGAAGATGTTACCTCATGGAATGCCATTAGGCATTTTGTACCTTGGTCGCTCGAGGAGGAGGAGGAGGAGGATGAGGAGGTGTCACTCCATGTCGCCTTGAGGACCTTCTTCTTTCCTTTTTCCTTGGCCCGTTTCTTGTTGAGTGGGCAATCGGGCTTGTAATGGCCCTTTTCGCCGCACCCGTAGCATTTTACCTTGGGCTCGGATCTTGCGGTGGGTTCTTGCTTTCGATGCTTGCGGGATTTCTTCTTCTTGTGCTTCTTCATAAACTTGTGCATTTGGCGGGCGAGATCCTCCATTTCCGAGTCGCCACTTGAAGATGAAGAGGATGAGGAGGAAGAGGATGATGAGGAGGAGCTTACTTCTTTTTGTACCTTGAGGGCAATGTTCTTTGGTGTCTTGATTGGTGTGCCCTCCTTTTGAGCTTGCATCCTCATCGTGATCTCATAAGTCATGAGAGATCCGATGAGCTCCTCTACCGGCATATTTTTGACGTCCTTAGCTTCTTGGATCCCCGTCACTTTAGGTGCCCATGAGCTCGGTAGGATCCATAGGATCTTCTTCACCATAGTTTCTGCAGATTTATTATCTCCAAGAGACTTTCTACCATTGCACACGTCAGTAAATCGAGTAAACATTTCAGAAATTGATTCATTTGGGTGCATGGAAAAAGACTCAAAATCCTGACGGTACATGTCCAATCGAGTATCCTTGACTTTATTAGTGCCTTCATGGGTCACTTCTAAAAGCTTCCAAATTTCATGAGCGGAGGTGCATGTGGAAACTCGATTGAACTCGTTTCGGTCAAGGCCGCAATGAAGAGCATTCATGGATTTGCCATCAAGCTCAAAATTTCTAATGTCGGCTTGGGTCCATTTGGATTCGTCGGGGTTAGACAAAGTGTAACCTTGCATGACAATTTTATAAATGGGATATCCTATGCTTCTAAGAAAGGTAGTCATGCGGGTTTTCCAATAATTATAGTCGGTCCCATCAAAAAATGGAGCCCGACCCAATGAGAGGCCCTCGGGGGCGAAAGAGGTTGATGCCATCTTAATGGATCTTAAATTTGAAACCGGGTTAGGGTATTACTCAAATTTCCCTCTACTACCAATTTTGGGTCGGAAAAAGACGGAAAAGATGGCAAGACGGGGGGGTGAATTGCCTTTTAAAAAATGATTAACAAATTAAAAATCAAAGTTGAAATGCAGCGGAAATAAAGGAGGCAATCACACAAGAAATTGTTAACGGAGTTCGGCCAAAACCCGGCCTACGTCTCCGCTCCCAACTCAACCGTTGAGAGATTCCTACCGCTTGCTTTTCAATGGTTTTAGCAAGAAACCCACTAGGCTTTGAGGTAGCACTAGGACCTACTACAGCTTGCTTTTTGTGGTTTAGCAAGAACCCACTTGCTTTTAATGGAATAGCAAGAACCCACTAGCCTTTTTAACGGGTGAAGGCTAGCTCACCGAAAACTCAAGCCTTTTAAAAGGAAAGGCTTGAAGAAACCTCTTCACACCTTAATGGTGGTGTGAAACCCAAAAGAAAGGGGGATGAGAAAAGGGTTTGGGGTTTGTAGGCACAAACCCAAAATTAAAGCTCAAAATAAATATACAATAAAAACCGTATTTTGAGAAGCCTTGGGTGCCTTTGAATAGATGGAGATGTTGAAGGCCGCTTCCAAGCTTCTTTGGAGGAGCTCCTTGGTTGTGGAAGTTGTTGGAGCAAGGTGGGTTCCTTGAAGGAAGTCCGCCGGAGGTACGCCAAATGATCAACAAGGTGTCCGTGGGCTTCCGTATAGTTCCGGTAAGTGTCCGGGGCTTCCTTGGCCTTTATTTATAGGCATGGAACCCTTGGGGAGTCTTCGGAGCCGTTGGAAAAGGCCTCAGAGCCGTTGGAGGCCAAAAGAGGGTTGACTGGTCAAAGCCAACGACTAGTTTGACTGGGCTACCAGCTGGCCGGTGCAGAGCCACCGGCTGGCCGGTGCCTTGGCAGAGGAGAAGTGATTTGGTCCAGGCTCCACCGGCTGACCGATGGAGGAGCCATCGGCTGGCCGGTGGGGAGACAGTAGCTGGCACTGTTGGTCTGGGTGCCACCGGCTGGCCGGTGACAGATCCACCGGCCGACCGGTGGAACCTGGAAGTGGGCAATGCCTCTGCCAGGTCCACCGGCTGGCCGGTGCTATCACACCGGTTGGCCGGTGGACTGAATTTCAGTCCATTTCGCCAGCTTTCTTGGGCCATTTTCTTGGAAACCTTGTGCCTATCATTCAAAAACACTTCAAACAATATTAGACAAAAAAGAAAGTGATTGTGATCATGAAAATTAAACCACGAGGGGATACGATAGGTACAACAGCATGTACCTTTCCTAGGGTCTCTACCCTAAAATCAGTGTGGCCTCACTTGGTCGTTCGGTAGGTACAGAGTCCTTGCATCGGATCACAGTGGGCCCTAAAATCCCATGTCCTAGCCTGTCGTCCCTGGCCTAATTCACACACCAAGTTCACCCAACAATTTTTCCCTACCATCCCATGAAATCCTCACTGTGCCTAACTCCAGACTTCATCCTATATCTCAAATCTTTCCTCTGATACCATTCTGTCACGAACCGCCTTCACCAAGATGAGGGAAGGGACATCCGATTGCTAGACCCTTCCTTCTTCAAGTTGATGGAGAGATAATGACCCCTGAGACCCACCTTCAATATGTCTCGGAGTGGAAACTATCCCCAAGGGTATAAAATTACACACTAAATTGAAGGCATTACCCTTTCTCTTTTTAATAGGATCGGGAGATAAGATAGTAAATCCCACAACACCAAAACTGGAAGTACAAGTATGGATGAATGTAAACCATTCCCATATTCATGTTCAATGGTAAAATATACAAGCCAAAAAACTCCAAAGATAAAAATATACCAAGAAAATAAAAATCAACAACAGCAACTACCCCAATGGTCCGAGCTAGTGCGGTCCTGCATGATCCCGCAAGTCCTCCTGAAAACTTGAAAACAGTTTTATATACATAGGGTGAGCATACAAGTATACTCAGTAGAAAAAAAGGCTCTCATGTACATGTGAGGATAAATTCTAATGTCCCGTGGAAAAAAGAGATAACCAAACACCCAACAAGGAAATGTTATCCACCCAAACCTCACCAAGGCACGCTCCCCAAATAACTCAAGTCATGTAATGTATAGTAATAGAAAAAAGGTATTTGGGTACCCCGTGCCACTTTCCCACTGGTTATTGAAGACATCTTACACATCGAACCAATCCCACCATTCTTACCGCAGTCCCACAGCCAAACCCCGCCCGCACACACCTGGGCCACAACCTCACCGCAGTCCCACAGACAAACCCCGCCCGCACACACTTGTGCCACAACCTTACCACAGTCCCACTTCCAAACCCTGACCGTAGACACCTGGGCCACAACCACCACGCGTAACCACACCCGCAAACACCTGGGTCAGAACAAATACTGCTACGCCCGAAGACACCTAGGCCTCATCCTGAAGACACTTGGGAAACAACATGCCTACAAACACCTGGGCCCACCACCACAACTACCCTATCCGAAGATTATTGGGATAATAATGGACTTCATGCCATCAGATCCTGCCCAAAGATTCTTGGGATATTCGGTAAAGGGAGTAGAAAATGAGCTAATAACCAGCCACTCATAGGAGTGTTGGGAAAAACACCCTCCCCATGAAATGGGGCGTTCGGCACTAAGTGCTCAACTTGGGTGGGGCTCGAATAAGAAACATACAAGAAAAAAATATAATTATAGGTAAAAAACACTCATCAGAACTTAGGGGTTCCATAACCTAAGCATAAACACCCTCGTTACTACTCATCCATGAAAGAGCAGCACGACACTCACGACCAAGCCACAAATCATTCCCAAAACCAATTCCCAATTAAAATGTTCTTGTTTTTATGTTCAAGTAACCCCATTTATGTGAATTCTACACTATCGGGTAATTAAATGGAAAAAACCGCAATCTAGAGAAAGAATACAGTCAAACATAAACATAAACATTCACACCTGGTTCTCTTATTAAGTCACAACAACAAAGGTATAAGTGAGATCTCTGAAAGTATTGGAACCAAAGAAAACCCCGAGACACAGCCCCATGTCCCCAATATCCAGGAGCCAATGCTTTCTTAACAACAAAGTATTCCACCCTAATTAGTGATATAAGCATAGTAACCACATAGCCTCAAATTCAAAACCATCGAACGTATAACTATAGGGGATCTCATCCCCACCCATATCACCCCAACAATCTAAACCCCCATCCATGAAAACCATAAAGTCACCCGCAATCGGCCCATGAAAGAAAACAACCAATCCACCAACACCAAGAGAAGGTAGGCCGCTGCAGGTATTTTCATATTTAAAAGATTTAACATACTCCATGGTTTCAATTCCACTATTCTCTAACCGGGGTTATCACAGAAAGGGGTTGATCTTGGTGCTTTAAATTTATTTAACTGAGTATACATACTTAACCAATTCCATATTATGGTTATTTAAACATCCATAAGAACCGAGGTTCATTAGTGAACAGAGAAAGACCACCAATGGCCATGATTTTTAGTGAGCATAGGCTCATACAATTCACAACACATAACAACATAAAGAGTAAATCAGAACATCGATCACACCCCCTTTCATTCTTTAAAGGTCCTTTCATTATCTTCGTTAAGTTCAGTTTCATCAATTTCCACAGAGGCAAAATCATGCCCACCCTGCATGATACATATAAAGGAGAGACGAAGTAGAAAATCCCTACATAATTGATCAAAGATCGATGTTTTTTTCTCTACACACCAAGAACAGGGGATGCATGATTTGGAGGGGAGGGACATCGGGAAAACCTAGGACGAGCAGACGTCTCGAGCGCAGGTGCACCAGGGAGAAGGAGAGGAGTCAGCCAAAAGGAAGAAGAGAAAGAAGAACTTCCTCTATGATATAGAGATAAAATCTCATTGTTACGGAATTTGGGGATTTTGAATGCCTTGAACGTCGGATCGTGGTTTCCCACGTGGTTTGGGAGGTTACACACGATGGTATTATGTTGTTATTTAATATCCCACATTGGGGATATTTCTCGGGATTTTTAGGTATTAATTATGGGCTTTAATAAGGGTAAAAGAATTAATTTACTGCGGGGGAAGAAAGGTCGGGAACTGTAAAAGAACGAAGAGGTCACAGTGCCATCGTCACAGTTCCACCATGACCGGTGCCACCGTCACAGTGAAAATGTTTTGGTGGAGCCTCACTTTTTTAAAAGTAATAGGCCAAGAGGGTCTCGGCCATTACATTATATTCTTTATATTAAAACATTCTAAAATCCAACATTACAATGAAAACCAAATAATGATAATTTGAATCTTTTTTCATTAAAAAAATTCATCAATTGTAATGTAACACCAAAATTTTCTACATATACCCCATTAAACTAAAATTTTGTATGAGGAATGTTTTCATGTAAGAAACAAACATCCCATAATATCACATTAAAATATCAAATCATTTATTGGGATAAAAATGTGTAAACATTCAAAGGATATAATTGGAATAAAAATTTTTTACCTCTCTAATTTATAAGTTTTCACCTCTACTCCATTTAAATAGATATCCCTTTTAATAAGATAAGGAGGGGATTTTCAATTTTTTATATTCACATAAATTTATTTAATATAAAGTTATTTTTTCACATTATATCTTTATTTTGTTTTTCTATTGTTTTTCCCCCACTATGCTTCTCCCATCAATATGGTTGTGGAGAACTAACTAACATTCTTGTTTGAAGAGGGTGGTGGAGTGGTGATGGTTTATGTTTTTTTAGTTATTAAATGATTTCAATATATTTTATTATTGGTATTTGGTGATGGTGAAATTCTGTAGGGATATTGGTTTCCCTCTTTTCTATTTCATCTAATTTTTTATTCCTCATATATATATATATACCATCCCTTTAATATCTATTTCATTCACTTAGTAGAGTTTTACTAGGATTGGGTTGGTTAGATAAAAGGCCTCATAGATAACATTAAGAAGATAATTCTCATGAATTAAATGGTCTTGGTGTGGGGTAACAATAATTTTAATGGGAATATGTTGAGTGATATTTATTGATCAAAACATTAAATAAAATAATAAGAATTATATTTTAATGTACTATGATATCCTAAATTTATACTCATAAGGAAAAAAATATTATTTCCCACTATAGTATTTATGAAATATTCTGAATTTTTGGATATTTTAAGAACATTTATATTTTATATTTATAAAATATTCATTTAAATACCAAAATTTTTAGATTTTATTTTGTAATATATTATTATAATGTATATATTGATAATACATAAGTAGTATGTGAGAGTGGAATCCATGAGTTGTCTACCAAGGGGTGGGAATTGTGATAAATTATTTGGAAAAAAATAAACTTGTAAAGAGCGATTCAAGAAAAATCCTTCTATTATTTTTCATCATTTTAGAGCATGTTCATAAATTATACACATTTTTTCATAAAAATAAAAAAACAATTTTTTTATAAGATATGGGATCATAGATATTATTCAAATACATAGCATATTCACTTATAAAAGAGTTATCTGAATAAGGAATATCATTTGATTAATAAAGATATTTTTTAAATGTATTAACTATTTAGAAATTTGGGGAAACTTTATTCAATTTCATTAAATTAATTGAAAAATATAGTTCAAGAAAAGTAAAACCTGAACCCACTTATTTTTTCAGTTAAAAATATTTATGATAATGGGTTAATATATGAATTAGATTTGGTTATTTATATTTAATGTTTAAAGGAAGACATTACCCCTGAGTTACCCTTTGATTTGAGTGTGGATTAGGAAAAATATTTGGATACTTATTTGGTTAATTTTGTTGGGACGAAAATTTCATTTGATCTCCCACACATTGAAAATGGATAATCTGTATATTTGATTTATATTATGATCAATGATAAAAAATATTTTGTGTTATAATCATTGGAATAAAACATGTAATTTCCACCACTTACTCTAAAAAATGAAATCCCAATGTCCACACTTATAGTGATAGAGTTCATGGTTAAAATTTATGAGGAAGATGTTGTTTTCAAGTAGTTATTTTATTCCAATTTCATTTATAATGAATCTATAACCCACCTCCCATGTATTTATTTTAATATTTTTCCACAAAGAAGAAAACCCTAGAAGAAGAAGTAGTCTAAACATGAATGGTCAATATCAAGGAAATAAGGGATGGAATGATTTGGTTGTATACTTTTGTATACATGGTTGATGGTTAAAAACTAGAATTCATTATAGAATAGTTGGTTGAATTTGGATGAGAAGAAAATATAATTCATGTTATTATACCTTCATTTCTAGTGGACACCACTCCTCCATCTAGACAAGATGAGGAGCCCCTCTACCTTTTTCTCTTTCACTTCTATTTCTCTCTTTAAATTTTCACAGGGGATGGAATATTTCTTCTCCTTTTAATTGAGGGACTATATTCATATATTCGAATCCTCTTCACTAGTAAAAATAACAATAGTAGGTTTTGAGGAAGAACCCACACCTTCCTTTATACTTGGGATAAAATGTTGAAACTATCCCATAATTGAAAATATAAAATTTAACACCCACTTAGGGAAAAAACCAATATTCATTCCCATATTATCATTATTTTTATTTATTATTATCTTTTTTTTGTTAATGATTTCTTCCAAGGTCAAATTTCTTCAATATATAGGAGCCTACCTCAGGGATTCCACTTCCTAATTAAACTCATTTTTGAATTTCCATCTAGTTAATTTTTTCCCAACTCATTTTATTTTTTGGAGATAAATTAAGGTTATATAAATTTTTGTGTGGGGGAGGGTCAAGCTACTGTGTAGTTTTTTTAATTTTATTAATACATTAAGGAAATATGAGCTTTAATGAATATTTATTATAATTTTTTTATCAGGAGTTTATTTTGAGGGAGACGACATTATTTTTGAGGAAATATTTTTGAAATGATGATAGATGTGTGATATTTTCCTAAAATTAGATTTTCACACATTTTTTATGAGTTTTACTATTTTTTGAAATCAATTACCATAAAAAATTGATTAAATTATTTTTCTAGAAACATGATATATTTTAAATCACTTTGAAATATTCAGACCCACATGTTCTTGTGGGAAAAATAAAATTTTTATGATAATAAGGGGTTTTGATCATTTATCGTTCAATGATTTTGAGTTTATAAACATTTTATAATAAAATTGAGACACTAATTTAGTAAGACACATTTTTAACATGATTCCTACCCTTTATATCAACCTTTATTTAGAACATAGATTCTATGAACTTACTTATATGGTTTATCCACATTAAAAGTTAATTTTTCCATTCATATATTCACTCAGAATATTTTAGAATGGATATTTCATGTTTTATTGCGCCTGAAAATCCATTTCTGTGTGTTCTTTGGGAAGAAGATCATTACATGGTTCTCAGTGAATGTGTCACTATTCTAGATAGTAGAGATAGTAAAAAACATCAATCATTATCATTATGTGTTCTTCATTTCTATAATCCTTTTCCATATAAATTAAAAAAAAATGAAATAAGAAAAAAATGAATATGGTATTGAACTCTTCATTGTTACTACTAGTAGGAATATTCATCCATTCAATGAATTTATTTTTCTTCTCATCTTCAATTTTTTTAAAAAAAATATAAAATGTGAGAATTTGGATTGATTTATTCATTTTATTCATTATTTTAAATACGGATCATTCCATTTCAAAGGGTGTGTGGTGTTTTTTATTTTTTAGGGGATGGAGTGAGGAAATTATGATTATGTCACTTAAATATTCACACATTATAATTAAGTGTATAACCTATTATATTCAACCTTGATATTTTTAATGTTTTAACCACAAAGATCACATTGAAAAAGTGCTCATGGTTGATTAAAATCTTATGACTCGGAAAGTTGATAGATGTTTATTTTCAAAAGCCTATATTGATTCTTTTTAATTTATAAATTTTAGAGTATCTCCTGATTAAATTTCTTTTGTGTGAGTAGTGACATAATTTTACTTGTGTGGTAAGTTATTAGTACTTCATTGATGGATTTACAATGGTGAAGGAAATTAAATGTGATTGGATCTAGTGGTGTGAGTACTCAACGAATTATTCAATAATTTCACCATTACACATGTGATTTATATTGTTTAAATGGTCTAATAACACGAAATTTAATCATTTATCACTCAAAAGCCATTTTTTAATTCATTATTAGAAAATAAATTTAATCTATAAAATTTATTATTAATGGTATTATCTTGAAAAAATATCAATTTGGTAATGTAGTTATTATATTCAATATAGTTATAAAAATTGAAAAGTTTCTTTTTTAAATGATTAAATGGTAATTGTCCACTATTTCATTTAACTTTCCAAATTAATAATTATGACCATAGTAGATCCAATGAATTATATAATTTGGGACAAGAAATATATTCATTGTTTTCATGAATTTTAATGTTGGTCCCATATCATAAAATATGTTGGTCCAAATGATAGAATTCTTTTAGAGATATAAATCTAATGGGGAAAATTTTCATTAACTATGTAATCTCATGATTTTGTTATTTTCAAGGCTATATATTCATGGTAAATTGATGATGTTTAATTTTAAATGTCTATCAGTATAGGAACTCATTATTTTATAATGTGGCCTTAATGTTCTGTAAAAACGTCCCATTAAACTGAATTTATGTGTCCATATATTTTTGATGTAGGAGTAGAACTTCATAGATGATCAATTTCTTAGATCCATCCATTTAATTTTAAAAATTCATGATTATTCAAAGGTAAAATTGGAGTGAAGAACATCAACCTCTCTAAATTTTAATTTTTTACATCAACTTCTATTCAAGAGTTATCCATTTCCAAATATGAGGGGATTTTTCTTTAGTATGATTATTATAAAACGTTAATATGTATATATATGTATATATATATATATTTCTCTCATTATTTTCATTCTCTAATGTGTTCCTTCTACTATTATAATCTCATATTCATTATTATGGAATAATAACCCACTCTATTATTTGAGGGGGAGTAGACATGTTTTGAGTTTTTTATTCAATGTTTTCTCTCTATATTTTTTTGGGGAATTTGGTGGTGGTTAAACTAATTAGAGTGAGTGATTTCACACTTTTCCCAATAATCATTTTTCTTTTTCCTCATATATATATATATATCATTAAAAATCATTATCCATCATACATGATGTTTGACTATGATAGTTTTGGCCATTGAATAGGTCTCATAAGAAAATTAGGAAGAGTATTATCCATCATAAAAAGGTCTCAATGTGGGGAAATAAAATATAAAATGATATTGGGTTGACTATATGGTGTTGATCTCATCATTTAGAATAATATTAAGAAAAATATTTATAATAACAATGATAACATGAGTGTAAACTAATTAGATACATAGTTTTATTTTTTACTACTTTCATTATTTCTTATTTTTAAATATATTTATTTTAATATATTAAATATATATTAATACCTTATTAATTTCAAAACCCCCATTGTTTTAGTTTTTATTTATTTTTATGTTATAATTTAATAGAAATAGTGAAAATAGAGAATTAGTACATGTTAGTGGCCTCATTGAGAGATTGGACTGTAAGAATGGTATAGAGTAAGAGGTTTCCGACCTGTGATACCAATTGTAGGATCGAAATATAATATGAGATACTCAATATACAAGAGGGGGGGGGGGTGAATTGTGTACTTTAAAAATTCCTTTGGAACCTTTAAAGTTAGTTATGAATAACTAAAGTTTCCTTAAGAAAAGGAAAAGGCTAAGTTTAACAAAGTTAAACTAAGTAAATTCACAACACCTCTAACACCAAACTAAACTTAGAAAGAAATTCCAAAAGTAGGTTCCGGAAATATGGTTCCAGAAATTGAAACTTAACAAAAGTTACAATATGAGATTCTACCTTAAAGCGTATAGAATCTAAATGAATCAGAGTAAGTAAGGAAGTATAAGAAATTTATACTTTCCTTAAGATACAAAATGCAGCGGAATAAAGACAAGTAGTAAAACAACTAGTAACAAGATAAAAGTCTTTTAACCCAAAGAGAAGGGTATCCAACAACCTTGGATAAAGGTCCCTTGATTTATACTTTCAAGCAAGTCTGTCTTACCCACACCAGGGTAAGCCCTCGATACGAAGATCGGAGTCTCTGTCTTGTTATCCCCGCAAGCCCTCAACTTCAAGGTAGTTGGTAACCTCTGTCTTTCTCAGCAAGAAAGACCTCGATCTTTAAGGTAGTCGGCACCTCTGTCTTCCTATCCCCGGAAGCCCTCGAATGTAATCACCAACATTCGGAGTCGCACGAAGCTTTGAGAGTTGATAAGAGACTCTCTCTCTAGAAATCACTTCAACAGCATGTAAGCACTTTTTCAACAACCGGCTCAGAGCTCTTTCAAATGAGCTCCTATTTATAGGTAAGGTCGGCTCCTCTCCAACGGTCATATTTTCCTTAAAGATCGGAGGGACCTGTACACGTGTCACTTAGACAACGGTTAGTTTATAACAAAATGGACGACATCGTTTTATAACAAAACAAGAGTAACAGAATGTATGACATCATTTTAAACTCTAACATAAAGGTTCGGAATAGAAACTTCGGAGTGAAAGTTTGGAGTGAATAAATTCAGAGTATATAAAACAAAGATAATCAGATTCTGTTTAAAAGGTGAATTCAGAATGAGAATTCGGAATAGGAATTCGTCATCAGAAATCATAGTGAGAATTCATCATCAGAATTCGTTATGAGAATTCGTCATCAGAATTCGTAATGAGAATTCGTCATCATAATTCGTAATGGGAATTCGGAATGAGATTTCTTCATTAGAATTCGTAATGGGAATTCGTCATCAGAATTCGTAATGAGAATTCGTCATCAGAATTCGTAATGAGAATTCTTTATCAGAATTCGTAATGAGAATTCGGAATGAGATTTATTCATTAGAATTCTTAATGGGAATTCTTCATTTGAATTCGTAATGAGAATTCGGAATGGGATTTCTTCATTAGAATTCGTAATGAGAATTCTTCTTCAGAATTCATATCCTGAATCTGGAATAGAACTTAGTCAGAGTTCATATCCGGAATTCGGAGTGAAACTTCCTTATAGTTCTTGTCCAGAATCCGAACCCTAAAACAGAATGCTTTATATCAAAGTTTCAATGATTCCGAGAAAATGAATCTGAAACTTATACTTAAGAAAAATATGGAAGAATATATGATAAGGATAATTTTTCTTATAAAAGCGATTTTCCTTAAGAAATCAATTTTTTTTATAAAAGAAATTTTCCTTATAAAAGCAATTTTCTTAAAGATAAGGTGTTTGTGATTTTCAAAACAAGAAGGAATGGAAAAGTCATAAGGAAAACCTTATTGACTCAACAATCTCCCCCTTTTTGGAAAGCACAAACATCCTTACGAAAAACAATGATTCTAAGAAGAAAGAAACATATTAATGATTATCTCCCTTGTTTTAAGGATATAGATGAATACGACTAACTCCCCCTTAGGCTTTTAAACTCTAAGGATCGTATTCAGATTTCCGGAGTGACATTTCATAAGAAGGTCTTCTTTAAGAAAAAAATCCCCCTTAAACAAACTCTTATTAGAGTTCTTTTTCCTTGGGTATATTTTCTTTCTCCCCCTTTGATAAACTCTTATTAGAGTTCCTCTTTTTCTTAAATATCTTTTCCTTCTTCCCCTTTGTGATTTTCAAAAAGAATTGGAGGGAATGGAAAAAAAAATAACGAAATACCTGAAAAATTAGTAATGACAACAATAGAAACAACAAGCACAATTCTCATTAGATTTGAAATGTCAGCAACAAAAAAATTTCAACAAAAAGATCGGATTGGTCATTTCGGATCTTTCTCCTTTGACATGAGCCCCTTAAGAATCGTCTTGATCTTATTTAAGTCTTTGTGGTCTTCTTCTGCTTGCTTCTCTAAGACGACTATTCTTGCGGACTGAGCTTCAATTATTTCTTCCCAAGCCTTCAACTTTTCTTCCTGAGCTTTCATCTTCTCTTTGTCAGCTCTCCACATGGTAACAACCTCATCAGGATAGGTCTTCTTCTACTTAGGCTTTGGTGGTGCGGAGTGGACTTCCTTAGACTTGGGTTCCTCGGCTTCGACTACCACTTCTTTCATCTTTCTCTTCCTTACCGGCTTGGATGATTCCGGATCAGCAGATTTCGGAGTCACTTCTACTTGAGGAGGTAGATCAATAAACATACCAGACTTCTTGTCAAAAGCTACATTCATTCTTTTAAGAGTGCCATCGCTGATCAGCATGATCTTACACACCCTTGGTTTATAACTACAAGCTACCTTGAAAGATTCTAGGCACTGAACTATGAGCTTTGATAATATTGCTGGGTACATTACGATCTGATCTCTCAGATTCCCCTTCTTCAAATTCTCAATATTAAGAAGAATATGCTTCATCAAGTTAAACTTCCTTAGATTTATCAGGAAATCTAAGATATATATCTCACTCCTCTTCAAGCTATCCTTATCACCTTTTCTCGGTACGATAAGCCCTTGCACCCATAACTCCAGAATCTGGAAGTTTGTAGATAGGCTTGCAATTTTCGGAGCCTTGTCATCATCCAATCCGAGAGTTTCTAAGGCCTTTTCCTTGTTGAAACTACCCTTAAAGTCTGGCAATACGTGCGAAATAAACTCAGCTTCACCTTCATAACTTAAACCTACCAAGCTTGCAGCCTTGGTGTAAGAAAGCTTATATGTCTTGCCATATGATTTGAATGAAAATTTTTCTCTATTATCTTCCTCGAAGAAAGCAACTGACTCATAAAATTCAACAAGCAAATCTGAGTACACTTCATCTTGGTTGCCGGTTTTTGATACCGAAAAATCTTCCCAGCCATTTAACTTGATATTCTTCGAAATAATAGAATCGTAGTTGCTGAAGAAAGTCGGATGAACTAACCTTTCTCTGTAAACTAACCACTGAGAAATAGGCTTGGTTGAAGACATTTCTTGAGAAGCTAACTCTGCAGACATTCGGATTAGAAGTTCTCTGGGAAGTTCAGAACGGAGAAGACTGAAGTTCGGAACGGCCTTAAATCAGAGGGGCAGAGCTTCAGCACGCAAGAGCTTGAAACCGATGTGGGACTAGGAATTAGGTCCCCTTTATATAGGCAACGAGATGACGGTTGACATTCCATATATGATCTAACGGTTGGAATGAACTGTGATCAGATCTAACGGTTGAGAGCTTGAATCCGATCTTTTTGAGGTTTTATTAAAACAAAGATTTAAGAAAACCATAATCCGAAGACACAATACAAGAAAATGCCAGCAAGTAAAATATGATTACGAAAACTTGAGTAAGGAAATCATACCTTTCGGATGAGCTTAGGAAAGTTGTTCGTAATGGGTAATATAAAGATGACTACGAAAAACTCAATAATAAAAAAAACGAAAAACTCAATACGAAAAACTCAATTAGAAAAACTCAATACGAAAAACTCAATACGAAAAACTAAATTCGAAAACCATAATACGAAAAAGAGGAAAAAAAACATGGTACGAAAAATCTGGTTATGAAAGTACCAGTACGAAATTTTTCATTCCGAAAATTTTCAATACGAATACTTCCATTCTAGAAGTATTCTGTACGAAAATATCCATTCTGGAAAATGGTAGTTCCAGAATTTCCATTCCGGAAAACTTCGTTCCGAAATGTTTGAAAACAAATTTTGAAAAACTTTGGTAAACAAACAATCAAATGTACTCCCCATATGAAAAGAAGTTTATTATTGTAAGGAGACTTTTGCAACAAAAAGTTACTTGAGAAAGATTACCTTACAGTTATCATTCCTAACTTCTGTTTAATATATTCAAATCTATCAGAAGGCAAAGACTTTGTGAATATATCAGCAAGTTGATCTTGTGTTCCGATAAATTGAAGAATAATATCTCCTTTGAGTGTGTGATCCCTAAGAAAGTGATTCCTAATATCTATGTGTTTTGCACGAGAGTGATGTGCAGGGTTTTTACTTAGGGAAACGGCACTTGTGTTATCACACAAAATTTGAGTTTTAGTAAAACTCAAGCCATAGTCTGTGAGTGTGTGTTGCATCCACAACACTTGTGCACAACAACTTCCAGCTGCTACATATTCAGCTTCAGCTGTGGAGAGTGCTACAGAATGTTGCTTCTTGCAGGACCAAGAAACTAATGAATCTCCTAAGAAATGACAAGTTCCGGATGTACTCTTCCTATCCATTCTACATCCACCAAATTCAGCATCAGAAAAGCTTTTTAGAACAGAATCATTTCCAGAAGTATAAAATAATCCTAGATCCATGGTTCCCTTAAGGTAGCGAAAAATTCTTTTTACTGCCTTTAAGTGAGATTCCTTAGGATTGGATTGATATCTTGCACATAAGCATACTGAAAACATTAAGTCTGGTCGACTAGCTGTTAAGTAAAGTAGACTTCCTATCATACCTCTAAAAGATGTTTGATCTACTGGGTTCCCAACTTCATCAAGATCTAAAGAGTTTGAGGTACCAATGGGAGTACTTATACTCTTAGTGTTGTCATAACCATACTTTTTAAGAAGATCTTTAATATACTTATGTTGAGATATGTAAGTTCCTTCTGGTTTTTGAGAAATTTGAAAACCAAGGAAAAATGTTAACTCACCCATCATACTCATTTCAAACTCAGATTTCATTAGACTAGCAAAAGAGTCAGTCAAAGATTGCTGAGTTGAACCAATTATAATGTCATCAACATAAATTTGAACAATCAAAACATTTTTCTTATCTTTCTTTATAAAAAGGGTTGGATCTGCATTTCCCTTAACATAGTTATTTTGAAGCAAAAATCCAGTGAGTCTATCATACCATGCTCGTGGGGCTTGTTTAAGGCCATAGAAAGCTTTGGTAAGTCTAAAAACATGATCTGGATGTTTTGTATCTTCAAATCCAGAAGGTTGTTCAACAAAGACTTCCTCTTGAACATAACCGTTAAGAAAATCACATTTCACATCCATTTGATAAAGTTTGAAATTAAAGAATGCTGCAAAGGCAAGTAGAATGCAGATAGATTCAAGTCTAGCTACTGGAGCATAGGTTTCTTCATAGTCTATTCCTTCTTGTTGATTATAACCTTTAGCAACAAGTCTAGCTTTGTTTCTAACAATGACTCCATTTTCATCACATTTATTTCTGAAAACCCATTTTACTCCAATAACAGAAGTTTCCTTAGGTCTTTCAACCAAGGTCCGGACTTTATTCCTTTCGAATTCATTTAGTTCATCTTGCATGGCTTTAATCCAATCATCATCACCTAAAGCTTCATCAGTGCTTTTAGGTTCTAATTGGGAAAGAAATGCTAGATGTTCTACTTCGTTTATTAAGGAACTTCTAGTCCTTACAGGTTGATTTAAATCACCAATGATACTATCACCAGGATGATTCTTAAGAAACACCTGATTCGGGTTTTGTAAAACATGTTCATCAATATAGGGTAGAAAGTCTTCTGGGGTAAATGTTTCAGAAGTATCTTCTAGAACAATTTCCTTAACAGAAGGTTCTTCTATCAAAGGTTGATAATCAGTTTTTGAAAACACATCCGAAGATGTAAGTTGAGATGGTTTAAAAAAAAGGATCTGACTCATCAAATTTTACATGTACTGTTTCCTCAAAAGTACAAGAATTTTTATTAAAAACTCTATAAGCCTTAGATGTTGTGGAATAACCGAAGAAAATTCTTTCATCAGACTTTGGTGCGAATTTATGTAAGTTATCTTTAGTATTCAAAATGAATACTTTGCAACCAAAAACCTTGAAGTAGGAAAGTCTTGGTTTTCTACCATTCCATAACTCATAAAGAGTTTTATTAAGAAAAGGTGTAATCAAAACTCGATTTATAGTATAGCAAGCAGTACTTATAGCTTCAGCCCAGAAATGTCTAGCAATAGAATATTCACTCAACATGGTTCTAGTTATCTCTTGAAGAATTCTATTTCTTCTTTCAACTACACCATTCTATTGAGGAGTTCTAGGTGCTGAAAAATTGTGAGTAATACCTTTCTTACTACAAAAAGTTTCAAAATCAGAATTTTGAAATTCTCCTCCATGATCACTATGAATAGTTTTCAATGGAAAGTTTTTCTCATTTTTAACATGAGCTCTAAAAATTTTGAAATAAGAAAAAGCTTCAGATTTCTTTGCTAGAAAATAGACCCAAGTAAATCTGGTGTAATCATCAACTAGAACAAACACATAGTATTTGCCTCCAATACTTCCAGTTTGTGTTGGACCAAAAAGATCCATGTGCACTAACTGTAATGCATCGGTTGTTGAGACTTCACCGATTGACTTAAAACTAGATTTATGTTGCTTACCATATTGACAAGGATCACAAACTTTAGAAGTATCAAATCTAAGCTCCGGTAGATCCTTAACAAGTTTCTTCTTAGAGAGTTTACATAGGTTTCTTATATTACAGTGTCCTAATCTTCTATGCCATAACCAAGAATGATCTTCCATTGCACTTAGGCAAGGTAAATCTTGGCTTCTTAGGTCTTCTAGGTTCAAAGTGTAGACATTCTCTTGCCTATTGGCTGAGAGAATAAATTCTTCCTTGGAATTGTGAACTAAGCATTTATCATTCCTAAAATTCACAAGGTAACCTTCATCACATAACTGACTTATGCTAATGAGGTTGTGCTTAAGACCTTTAACAAAAAGAACATTTGAAATCAAGGTTTTACCTAAAAGAACAATATTACCAATACCAACAATCTCTCCCTTAGCATTTTCTCCGAAAGTTACCTTTCCTCCTTTCGTTTTGATAATCTTTTCAAAAATGCTTTTGTTACCAGTCATGTGCCGGGAATATCCACTATCCATGTACCATGTATTGTTGCTGGAACTTTCTTTATTTTCCTGAAATTAAGAAGAGAATTAGACTTTCGGAATCCAAACTTGCTTGGATCCGAGATTTCCAGACAATAAAATTTTAGGTACCCACATCTTCTTGGAAAAGTAAGCTTTATGAAAACCTAAGGATTGGGTTTTGTTTAAGGAACAATTTTTTGCCCAGTGACCACCACATTGACATTTAGTGCAAAATGGGACACTCTGAGGAACAAAATAATTGTTACTAAAAACTGGTTTTGCATGGGTATAACCAAATCCGGATTTATTTCTTAAAGGTCGTATTTGAGAATACATCTTATCAAAATTTTCTTTACCATGGGTAATGTTTGATTAACACTTCTTTAAGGAACAAATTTCGGACTTGAGTTTTACAACCAAGTTTTTATCCTCAAAATCATTAGTTTTTGAACTAGAGTTAGGCTCGAAAACATTTTTCTTAGAAATTACTTTTTCTAATTCTTTAGAAAGTTTATTCTTCTCAGAACTTACTTCCTCAAGATTTTTTGAAATATTTTCAAAATCGGAATTTTTCTTATCAAGATCTTTAGAAAGATCTGATATCTCTTTAGTAAGAATAGAATTCCTAGAATTTGCCTTATCAAGTTTCTTGTTGAGTTTGAATTCTCAATCTCAAGAAGTTCAGCAAATCTAGAGACTTCTTCATAAGTAGGTAAAGTATTTTCCTCATCAGAAGATGATTCTTCATCAGAAGAGTTATAATACTTACTATCATTAGGATTTAAAGAAACATTGGTCAATGATTCAGCATTCCGTACCTTAGCCATAAGAAAATGATTATCAATAGGTAATCTGGCTATAAGACCAAGATTCTTCTGTCCTGAAGATTCATATTCAGAAGATTCATCTGAAGAGTCACCACCACTGGCACTCCAGGTGTCATTAGCTTTCAGAACTTTCTTAGCTTTGGCATTATAATACTTCTTTCTGTTCCTGTCTGAATGCCTTTCCTTCCTTTCTTTCTTTTTTAGCATAGGGAAATCTGGTCTAATATGTCCAGCTCTTTTGCATTCATAACAAGTAACTTCTCCATCTTTCTTTTCTTTCCTATCCTTCTTCTTATACTTGGATTGAAAGTTTCTCTGTCCAGCTATCTTGTTCATCCTTCAAGCAAGATTGGCTAATTCATTTTCTGAGACTTCACTCTCACTAGATTCGGATTGGAAAAAAACTTTTTTAGACTTGGATCTGGTTACTCTCTCAGGAGTCTTAGATTTCATCTGATTCGAAGTTGTAGTAAAAGAAACAGTACCATTTCCATTTTTCTTCTTGATGTTGTCAGCATCTCTCTTCATTCTGGTCTCATGTTGTAGAAGAGTTCCAAATAATTCATCAAGAGTAATTTGAGTGACCTTCCTGTTCTCATCTATAGCTGTTCTCTTGGATTCCCACTCATTGGGCATAATGTCAATTATCTTGTCCACAAGAGCTTCATCATCTAAACCTTTTTCTCCCATAGATTGTAGACTGTTGACAATAGTAATAAATCTTTGTTGAACTTTACAGATAGGTTCTCCACAAGGAAAATTGATGCCATGATATTCAGCTCTAATCATAGCTCTTCTAGTCTCAATCACCTTAGAAGTCCCAAAGTGTGTAACCTCTAACTTCTTCCATATACAGTTAGCTGCTTCACATGAAGAAATTTGGCTATATATATTTCTGGTTATTGAACATAGTAAAGTGTTGCGTACCTTATAGTTGAGTTGATATTCTTGCTTTTCCTGGTTAGTAAAGGTTCTGACTTCCTTGTCAGGAATTTTATAATCACCAGTAAGCATGACAAAGTTGTCTACTCCAGTATTGATAACAAATGTCTTCATACGATCTCTCCAGTATTCATAGTCATTACCATCAAAGATTGGTGGCCTTGTAGGATTCAGATTGTCAATCGAACCAACATTAATTCCTGCTATACTAAAAATAACTTTGCACACAAACTTGTTAGTAGCAAAGATTCGTAATAACAAAGTTCGGAATGAGAAAAGTTCGGAATGGATATATCGGTATGACAAAGTTCGGAATGGAAAAGTGATCAAGAAAAACTTGTATATGAGTACAAGTATTTCAGTAACCTTGGCTCTGATACCAAATGTAAGAATGGTATAGAGTAAGAGGTTTCCAACCTGTGATACCAATTGTAGGATCGAAATATAATATGAGATGCTCAATATACAAGAGGGGGGGGGGGTGAATTGTGTACTTTAAAAATTCCTTTGGAACCTTTAAAGTTAGTTATGAATAACTAAAGTTTCCTTAAGAAAAGGAAAAGGATAAGTTTAACAAAGTTAAACTATGTAAATTCACAACACCTCTAACACCGAACTAAACTTGGAACGAAATTCCAAAAGTAGGTTCCGGAAATATGGTTCCGGAAATTGAAACTTAACAAAAGTTACAATATGAGATTCTACCTTAAAGAGTATAGAATCTAAATGAATCAGAGTAAGTAAGGAAGTATAAGAAAGTTATACTTTCCTTAAGATACAAAATGCAGCGGAATAAAGACAAGTAGTAAAACTACTAGTAACAAGATAAAAGTCTTTTAACCCAAAGAGAAGGGTATCCAACAACCTTGGATAAAGGTCCCTTGATTTATACTTTCAAGCAAGTCTGTCTTACCCACACCAGGGTAAGCCCTCGATATGAAGATCGGAGTCTCTGTCTTGCTATCCCCGCAAGCCCTCAACTTCAAGGTAGTTGGTAACCTCTGTCTTTCTCAGCAAGAAAGCCCTCGATCTTTAAGGTAGTCGGCACCTCTGTCTTTCTCAGCAAGAAAGCCCTCGATCTTTAAGGTAGTCGGCACCTCTGTCTTCCTATCCCCGGAAGCCCTCAAATGTAATCAACAACATTCGGAGTCGCACGAAGATTTGAGAGTTGATAAGAGACTCTCTCTCTAGAAATCACTTCAACAGCATGTAAGCACTTTTTCAACAACCGGCTCAGAGCTCTTTCAAATGAGCTCCTATTTATAGGTAAGGTCGGATCCTCTCCAACGGTCATATTTTCCTCAAAGATCGGAGGGACCTGTACACGTGTCACTTAGACAACGGTTAGTTTATAACAAAATGGACGACATCGTTTTATAACAAAACAAGAGTAACAGAATGTACGACATCGTTTTAAACTCTAACATAAAGGTTCGGAATAGAAACTTCGGAGTGAAAGTTCGGAGTGAATAAATTTAGAGTATATAAAACAAAGATAATCAGATTCTGTTTAAAAGGTGAATTCGGAATGAGAATTCGGAATGAGAATTCGGAATAGGAATTCGTCATCAGAAATCGTAGTGAGAATTCATCATCAGAATTCGTTATGAGAATTCGTCATCAGAATTCGTAATGAGAATTCGTCATCAGAATTCGTAATGGGAATTCAGAATGAGATTTCTTCATTAGAATTCGTAATGGGAATTCGTCATCAGAATTCGTAATGAGAATTCGTCATCAGAATTCGTAATGAGAATTCTTTATCAGAATTCGTAATGAGAATTCGGAATGAGATTTCTCCATTAGAATTCGTAATGGGAATTCTTCATTTGAATTCGTAATGAGAATTCGGAATGGGATTTCTTCATGAGAATTCGTAATGAGAATTCTTCTTCAGAATTCGTATCCTGAATCTGGAATAGAACTTAGTCAGAGTTCATATCCGGAATTCGGAGTGAAACTTCCTTATAGTTCTTGTCTAGAATCTGAACCCTAAAACAGAATGCTTTATATCAAAGTTTCATTGATTCCGAGAAAATGAATCCGAAACTTATACTTAAGAAAAATATGGAAGAATATATGATAAGGATAATTTTTCTTATAAAATCGATTTTCTTTAAGAAAGTAATTTTTCTTATAAAAGCAATTTTCCTTATAAAAGCAATTTTCTTAAAGATAAGGTGTTTGTGATTTTCAAAACAAGAAGGAATGGAAAAGTCATAAGGAAAACCTTATTGACTCAACATGGACTTGGTTGTGTACTGTATTATATTCTTTTAAAAATAAGAATTTTTTAAGAGGGATTAAATAAAAATACTTTTATATATTTGGTAACTATTACTAGGTGGAACATAACTAGAAAATTATTTTAAAAAAATTACAAAAAAAATATTAAATTTTTTTGGGGAAATGTTGGAGTATCTTAGTGATTATTCATATACATGTCCCATTCACCAAAATTTTAGTGAACTAAATAGGTAATAATAATTGAGGAATAAAATTAATGAAAATATTGAAAACATTATACTATTTAGTAAATAAATTAAATCATTTTCAACTTTATTGAATGAATTGAGAAAATAAGCTCAAGAAAAGGAAAAGCTAATTGTGATCAATTTTTCTATTAATAAAACTCTTGATAGTGAGTTGGTTGATAAATTAAATTTTGTTTTTTTATATTTCAAAGTCAATAGAGGGAACTTCCATTGACATTCCCACTGATTTTAGTGTTAAATATTGAAAATATTTTTGATTAATTATTGGGCTATTTTTGTAGTAACAGAAATTACAATTTGTCTCCCACACTTTGAAAATTGATAATTAGTACCCTTTACCAAATTTATTATCATTGATTATACTTATTTTCAGCAAAAAAAAGTTTGATTAAAATATGGAGTCTCTACTACTTACACTAAAAAATTAATTCATATTGGTTATACCTAAGGACAAATAGTTCATGTTTGAAATTTATAAGGGTGGTACATTTTGTATAATTCATTTTATTCAATGCTCATTCATAATGAATTCAAAAATGACATTCCATAATGTTATTTGATAGATTTAGCCATAAATTCTAAGGCCCTATAAGAAAAATATGTTGAAACATGGATTTACAATGTTGAGGAATGACTAATGTATGATTATGAGTTTTATACTGATTTGTATAAGGATGATGGTACAAAACTGGAAATAATTTAGAATCATTTGATAAATCTAAACTAAATAAAAAGGTGCATCTTATAGATCAGTATTTACAACCAGTTGACACCAATCTTATAGGGAACAAAAAATGGATCCCCTCTACCATCATCCCCTCCCCCATGATTTCATCTTCCATTTAATTATTTCTTATTTCTTATGGGTTGTAACATTTTTTATTTTTTCTTTTCGGGTCTCCATTCCCAATTTCTACTCACATATACTAGTAAATATGAAATGTAGTGTTTTTGGATCAGAAAACCCCACCCTCCTTAAAATTAATGATAAAATTCAAAAAAAATGGACAATATAAAATAAAAAACCCACTTGGTGGGCTCAAACTAACATTTTTTCCCCTCCTATATTTATTTTTATTTATTTTTCATTCAATAAATTTTTTAGTTTTTTCTTTATTTTTCATAGAATTAAAAATAGGTATAATTTAGGATATTTACTCAAGGAATCATGTTCCTTAATATACTCAGGAATCATATTTCCTTATATTTTATTTCTCTTATATATTATATTGACTTTGTTTGATAATAAATAATGATTAGTTAAATGTGGGTATGAGGGAGTTTCAACCTACATTGATTTTTTTTTTCTAATTTTCAATTTTTAGTATTGAGTTTCAATGAATACCCATTACCATTTTTCAATATTGATTGATTTTGTGTGTTTTAACATGATTTTTAAAATAAATAATTTTTAAATTATTGTTTACACATAAGTTTTTTTTTGCCGAATATCATTTTTATACATTTTTATGATTTTGAATTTTTAGAATTCCATGCCCCTCAAAACAGGAGTCAAATTATTTTTCAAAGTCCGCTTTGGTATTTTAAACCCATTTAGAATATAATTTTTAATATCATCACTTTCATGATAGAAACAATGATTGTGTCTTGTAACCATAACCTATAATTATTTCTCTTTCAAATATTTTGAGTTTATAAGTTTGTTTTAATATAATTATGAGATATGTATGCGTAGAAATTTTTTTATCTTGAGATATACCTTTTAAATCAATCCTTTTTTTATCTTTTAGAATACATAATGTTCTTTAAAGGTATAATTAACATTACAAATTTCTCCTTACCCACCATTACTCTTAATATTTTATTTTATTAATCGATCGTTTACCAAAATTTTGAGAAACAAATTTGTATATTTATGGTTTTTGGTTTCCTATACCAATGGTTTCCACATACTGTTAGTATAAGATTTTCATATAACCTAAAATACCAATGGTTAGATAAACTATTGGTTTATATGACACCACTATTTATGTGTAATTGTAATAATAATAAAATATTATATTCTAAATTTAATAATTATTTTCCCACACATGAACATATATATATATGTATGTGTGTATCTATATATGAAAAAAGTTTGTTTTAGATGAGTCGTAAATCCTTTGGGATACAATTGGGAGGTCATGGTATCTATACTAATCACAACGTTTTTTAATATAATACAAATACCAATGGGTTTAAAATACTATTGAGATATTTATTTTAATTGAAATTACCAATACCAACGGTTTTGGAACCCTTATTATAGACCACATATACCAACAGTTTGTTCATATAATTTGTATGGGTCTTCCCAGATATAAAATCACACAAATAATAATCAAAACATTGGTATAGGCTATACCAATGGATTTATAGCTTACATGAACTATTCTAAACCATTTTTATATTTTTTCCAATAGTGTTTTTGAATTGATATTTAAAAGTTTATTACGGCGGAGGGCCCTCTCACATGTTGTCTTTTGGAAGAATCTCCTTGTGAGGGGGGGTTTAACTATCATGGGAAGTATTGAGAGTACGGGAATGATTCATTATCATTATTTTTGCATCATTTATTTAAAAAAATTGTGAAAATTAAAGAAAAGAATGAAAAAATAAATAAATAATGGAGATACGATTGAAATCTATAATTTTTATTAGATGTATGAGTTTTAATTAATTCATTTCATTTAATTATTATATCATGTGAAATGATTCTCTTTCAAAAAAAGAGAAAATTATATAATTAAGACGAATTTCTTCATTACATTCATTTTTTAACTGAATGTACATGCTATTAAAAAGGGTATGTGGTGTATTAAATTTGTAAGGGTAATTGAGTGAGGAAATTCTTGTTATTTATAATAAATGTTAATTAATTATATTAAATAGTCCAATATCCCATTTTCAAGCTTAAATATTTTAAATTTTTACCCACTAATCCTTAGACCCCAAAATAACCATGAAAAGGTCCTCATGATTGAAAACATTTCATTGTTTTATGGTGTGGTTGGTTGATAATTTTCACCACCCCATTTGGATACATTAATTTTTTAAGTGTGATCATAACTCTATATTGAGTTTCTATTTAGTTAAGAGTGAAATGAATTTCCATGAAAGGTATGTTATGATTGGGTGATGGATTCATTTGTTAGGTTAAAAAAATGTATACATTAGAGAATAAAATGAAATGAATTTTTTTTCATAGACAATACATGATAGAATATATTTCGAAAATGAATTTTTACATTATCTTATTATTTAATTTTTTTATGATTTTGATACAGATATTTGATTATTTTTTACTTGGAGTAAAAATTCTTAGGTGTGGGGATGTGATCATTCAATTAATTGTATTATATTTTTACCCATACACAAGGTATTTAAAATTTTAAAATGTTCTAGTTTCCCATAATTTAATAATTATTCATTTAAACTTAATTTTTAATTCATTATTTTAAAATTCATTAAAAAAATATAACATTTATTATTTTTGGTATTCCATTATATAAATATTAGTTTAATATTTTTATAATTACATTCAATATTCTTACCTATATTTAAAAATTCTTGTTAGTTTGATTAAATTTTCATTCAGATATATATCATTACTTTGGAAAAATGGAAAATCAAAACATAGTTGGTCTGAATGAACCATAAAACATAGGATAAGAAAACTATTCCCATTTAGCAAGACATTTAATTTTGGGCCCAAATAATCTAATTTCTTTTCACCCAAATGATGTCATATTTTATACGGAGATACAAAAATTTCTTAAGACAATTTCAATAACTATTTTTCCAAAATATCGATATAATTTATAGTCTATAGATGAAATGGAAACCAAATTATGATAATTTTAGGAGTATATTAGTCCAAAAAATTCATCATTAGTAATACAACTCTAACCATTTATATATATATATCCCTTTATCTTAAAAGTATGGGTATATATATTTAAGATATAAGATAATATTTTATTAAGATATCATGTTTCTATATTCTTCCATTTATTCTGACAAACATGCCTTAAAACTCTAAGGGTGTAAGTAGAGAAAAAAATCCACCTCTCTAGCTTATAAATTTTCACCTCTCTATATATTAAAGTGTTTAAAAAAATTATAATCTAAGGATGATATATTTATATTTTAATAGTATTTTAAATTAATTAATATATAATTATTCCTCATAATATATCTTTATATTGCTTCTCTATTGGTTATCCCTCACCATGGGTCTCTTATCTCCATGGTTACAGAGAAATAACCCTCATTGTTGTGTGAGGGGGGAAGTAGTGACTCTTTTCATTCTTTTCTTATTAAATGTTATCTATTTATTTTATTTAAGGGATTTGAAAATGGATAAAATGAATATGGATATTGGTTTTCCCCTTTTACCTATCATCTATTTTCTTCTTCCTCATATATATATATATATATATATATTCCTTACCTTCACTATCTAATTCATTCTTATGGTGATGTTTAAATTGGATATTGTTTTCTAGTAAAGAGGTTTCCTAGATGACTATAGAAATAGTATTATCCATCATGTAGTGTTATCGTAGTGGTGTTATAATTTTTTTAATAGGAGGGTGTTGAGTGATTGTTCTTGATCTCAATATTTAATAAAATACTAATAATTTTATTTTAAAGAGAAATATTAACATCAAAATAAGATCTTAAGAACAATATTATTCTTTCTTACTAACCTATTAGTGACTTATATTTTAGTTTTATAATTTTTTATACCATATAAATTTAATATGAATTTTAAAAACCCCAATATTTTCGTTATTAATTTTTAGTATATTTTAGTTTAATATTATTAATGACTATAGAGAAGTAGTGTGTGTGAGTGACATCCTCAACTGATAAACCATGGGTGTAAACTATGATGAATTCTTAGAAAGATTAGAAATTATTAATATAGGATTTAGGAAACATATTTCCATTAATTTGGAACTATTTCGACAGATACCCATCATATTCCAATAGAATTTTCCATAAAAATGAACACAGAAAAATTATTAAAAAAATCATTCATTTAAGGAAGGTGTATAGAAATGATTATTCGTATACTTTCCCAATTCACCAAAAATTAGTAAGCTGAGAAATTAATAATATTTTAGTAGTAACAATCAATAATATTTTAAAATTATTTAACTATTTATAAAATATGTTAAACTTTTTTCTATTTCTTTGAAGGAGTTGAATAATATTGCTCGTGAAAGTAGAATATTTTCCTATCCAAATTTTATGGAAAAATATTATCAAAATGGGTTTCTGCATGAATTAGATTTGTTTTTTCTATTTCATGGTCAATGAGGGGAATTTCTAACGATATACCCATTGATTTGGGTATAGTAAATCAGGAATATTTGGTTACTAATTGGGACAATTTTGTTAGAACAGAAATTCCATTTGATCTCCTGCACTTTGACAATAGATATTCAGTTAAACTGGCCAATTTTATTGTCAATTCTGAACCTTATTTTGAGTAAAAAAATTTAAAGGAAATATTTTGTTTCTAATTCACAATTGAATAACTTAATTTCCAGTGACTATGCTTGTGGATACATAGTTCGAGACTAAAATTATTTTAGAAAATAAATTTTTTGAACAATAATTTTATTCAAATTTCACTGATGATAAATCAGAATCCTGCCTCCCTTATTTTTAATTTAAAGGTTACAAAAAAAGGAGAAGGATATTGAAAATTAAGTAGTCTAATCATGTATGGATAACTTCAAGTAAAAATAGAGGATCTAGTTGAGTTATATACTAGGGCATGCAAGGATGATGATACAAAACTATAAAATATTTTAGAATCAATTGTTGAACCTTAAATAGAATAAAGAATATTTCATATGATTAAGTATTCAACCCCATTTAACAGTACTCCACTATCCAAACAATATAAGGATCCAATTGAGAATATCCCCCCTTCCCCATTGCATTATTACTTATCACATTCATAATTATTTTACGCTAGATTATTTCTTCTACTTTTCATTTGAGGTCTCCATTCATAGTATCTACTCATAGAAACTAGGATAAATAAAGTGTGTTGGTTTTGTCCACAAAATTCCTTTCTACTTTGAACTAGATACAAGATTCTGAAATTGTCTTGTTGTTTATAGTATCAAACACTTCACTATATTATGTGTTTAATCCAAGATTCTTTTCCCTATTTTCATTCATTTAATTAATTTTTATTTTAATAAATATATTTTGTTTTTTACTTTCTTTATATTATGATTAAAAAGTGGCATTGAAAAGGATATTAACTCAATATTTTAATTTCTTAAATAAAATGGTCTCGTTCCTTTCATTATATTTAATATTTTATCCGTATTCTTTTGATTTTTTTTGAAAATAAATTAATGGTAGTTAAATTTAGGTGTGGGGTTCTTTCAACCATATTTCTTTTTTTTCATATTTTTGTAAATAATAATCTTTAATTCATATTAATTATATAATAAACTAATTTTTTTAAACATAAAATTTACATCAATTTATAATAATATTAGATACATAAGAATATGATACAAATGTGAATCATAAAGGTTTAGAGTCTTTTGAGATTAGATATAAATTATTCATATTTTATGAATGATCTTCAACATCTCCCATAAATTTATTCCCTTATAGTAATCTTCCTGAGAATACACTATTAAAAATTTTCATCATAAACAATGGAAAGGAATCATAAGAAAAGGGTGATATTAGATTCTCAGTAAGGGTAAACATGGGAGATATCAATCGATGATAATATAAAAGTATAATATAATAATAAGTGTATGATATCATGACCATAATTCAAAACGTTCAAACCCAATATGGAAAATATTGTAAACATGAGTTTTGGAATAAAAAATTATCATTTCATAGGACATATATCATAATAATGATAAGTTATCATAACTCAATAATGAACCATAAGTTCATATCACAAATGTTCATGGAATAAAAATATGTATATAAACCTTTTAATATGTAAATTTTAATGAGAAATGCAATAAAATCAGAAATCAACTCCTGATTCCCATAGTGGATGAAGAACATCGACTTGTTTCCCAAAATGGATCATGAACATTGACTTGTTTCCCATAATAGATCAAAAACATCAACAAGTTATCCCTTACTATATCATGATATATAATTATTTACCCAATTAATTATAGGGAGTTATAGGTCCCATCAATAAAATAATGTAAATCATGCAGATTTGTTCCAAAATATAAATTGTTCCTCACATCATCATATAATAAACTTTATAAAGAGAACACATCTCATAAATATATCACCAATTTATAACACAATAAAAATATGTTGGTTCAACATAAATATTAACCAAAAAAATGAAGATTAAGAATGTATTCATTGGATAATATATCTAATAAAGAATTATTAACACCAAAATATTCCATATTTGATCGAAACAATTTTTTAAAATCACTTAGAACACTTTTTAAGGAAAATAAGATTTCAACTCTTGATTAAAATATAATTTTTTTAAAACTGTTCATGTATCAATTAAATCATTTTCATTTAAAAGTACAATTTAATATAGTAATTTATGTTTTAATGTAAAATATATTCATGAAAAATGGAAAATATGTTCATTCCAAATAGGTTAAATAAATTTTCCTTCCATAATTTTTTACAATTTTCAAAAATATACTTGGTTTCTAAAATGATAGGAAGATTCCTTTCAAATCATTTTTGTGAAAAAATTCGAACATGGTTAATAATGAATTTACTAAATCATTGGAGATTAATAAAAAATAACTCCAAAAAATTTAATGGAAAATGGATATGGAAGAAAAAAATTACCTCCATGGTAACATGACATAAACTATATCGAATAGTGATGAGATTGTGAAATAAAACCCTTACCTCGAGTCTCATTTCCAATTTCTCATTCAAAATACTTGTATAATAAATACTTATTTATTATAAATGTATTCCATAAGAATATTCATATCTATGTTACCGTTTATGATTTAATTATGATATCTTTTCACTTTTTTATCAATAATATGTTATTAAAATCATGGTTATAGGTGATAACTACTTCTATTTCCAAACATGTTTCAACTCAACAGTACCAATACATATACATTGATAATGGATCCATCATGTCAAAAACTGGGGTAGGATGCCACCTAGCTCAACATCTAACCTGATCTAATAAATATATCAAATGGAGTTCCTGATCCTCACGGGCTGACAACTAGTGTTAGATATAAAAATAAACCAATGGGAATGATTTAGCCCAAGGAATAACCATGATAAAAATAAATATATCTTAATACTCACATAGCCAATAATTATAGAAATTTTATAAATATATGTACTACTACAGATACAATAATTAAAAGACAAATCTGAATATGAATATATAAATAGGACTATGCCAACAAGATCTCCTTGTGACCTCTTATTCACCTCTGTCCACAAGACCAACTTGTTGCAAGAGAAACCGAACCAGAAACCAGAACCCTCAAAATAGCTCGATTCTATCAACACCTAATGGTATAAGTAGGGTGTGAGGTCGATATATCATTAAGAAATCACCAATGAATCCATACACTTCCTTTCACTAAAATAATTTAGTAACACTAGTTGGAAATACAGTTATAAATACATATTTTCCCATTTTATTAAAAAAACACACCATTCCCTTTTCAAAGGACAACACACTCCACTTCCCATTTCCAAAATAGAATACAATTTAATTCCAAAACCCCAATCCCATGTCCAACTAATAAATACCATTTCATGAATAAAATAAAAAACAATATAGACAAGAAACAATGTAAAGCATGATATAAACAAGAAAATGTAGATAGTAAACTATGGGGACTTCCTAATAATCCCTAGAGAGATCCATTGACTTACTCAAATTGGACTCACCTACCGGTGTATGGTGAAACTCAATAGTTAAAAACCATCTAGCTGCTCTAATTAATCCTCACCAATGGAACAAACCACCTGGTATCAAAATCATTCATGGGATACCAACCCAGCTAATTGGGGTCAATAACAAATAATCACTTGACCCTATAAAATATTCTCATGAAACCAATGGTAAATGTAAACTATGTAAGTATGAGTCCCTCATACGCATGACTCACCTTACTTGTCATCACCACACTTGCCTACCCCCAACACGAACACCACCAACCCGATAATCCATATAGGTAAATACCCTATAGGTTTTCCCATTACATATCAAAATATCAAATGTTCCAACCATGTATTCACATCACATCAACCTTGAAATGATTTAACAAAAGATTTATAAAATACCAATCGTGATTCTACAAGTTCTCACACATACATTTGAACCATTTCTCAAATCATACATGTTTCCGTCTATACATTTTTAATTTCAATCCATACTCATTTCATAAGATCATAAAATTACCAACTAGGCCTCTACAATATCCATTTTAAATATTTTTTAAAACACTTCCTAAATAATGTGAAAAAACAATTCAAACAAAAATGAAAATACATGAAGTACTTAAATATGCCAAAAAAGATTTCATATCATTTAGAAACCAACCATATTTTTTGGGGTGCCACTCAGACCATAATTAGGAACATAAAATTTAAAACCATACTCAATCAAAATGATACCATAAACCATTTATAAATCAAGAAGTCTTATAGAAACTTGAGAAGAAGTGGAGAATGAGAGTTAAGTTTTATGAAATTCAGGTTTTCAGTTGGGTAAATTTATTAAAGACCATTATAATTGTTGTGAACATCCATATGTGCACCTGGTGTGCACATGTATATTCCTAAATCCAATAGTAAACCCCAAAAATACTTAAATTTACCCAAAACCATTATTAGAAAAACACACATGTTCTACCATAAACACACAAACATCACACAAGTTCCAAACAGTATGAATCGCCAAAATCCAAACACAAGGATCATATTAAAATCAACCCAAACCATCTAAACATAATCAATCCCAACACATGTTATAAATACCTACTCTCATCTAAAATGTCTATTAGGTGTTTCATTAAACATGTTGTGTGCATATATAAAGAAACATATTTGAAGAATCACCTTTAAAAAAATAATTACCATATTTTTCTAAATTGATAGAATCATAATATACTAACCAATTGAATCAAAATAATGTGAAACATATTTATAATTTTTTTAAAAACTCTCAATCATCAATATAATTCACTGAAAAGGAAAAGTTACGAGGCACCTACCTCAATGGATTTCGGATGCAACACAACTTTTGGAAAAGAGACATCCAACCCCAAGAACCAATAAAAACACCATAAAATTCATGAAATAGATTTGAACATATACCATATCCCTTAGGGGTTGGCCAAAGAGAATCCCTAGTAAAAAACATCAAGAACCCTATAGGGGAATGAGATGAGGGGGAGAAAATGACAAAAACCCAACAGAACACACCTTAGGGACCTTCAAGTGGGTTCAAAAATAGAAGGGGATCGAAGGAGTGGGAGCTTGGAGGACCCCATAGTGTGACTAAGATGATAAAGGGAGGATAAAACTGATTTGAGGTTAAAAATGTAGGAGGAAACATGGAATTTAAAAATTTTATGAAACCGGGGAGCTCGCACAGTTTGAAAAAGTGTGTAAAAATAGACGAAAACCACTATCCAAAGGAGACACCACTCATGGTTAGTTCACATGACCTCCAAACAATGTGCCAAAAATTCATTCGAATCTATCCAAAATCAATTTAATCTCACATGGTTTCCTTTAAATGTGAACTGATTGTGCACATGCCAAAAATTCAACCGAAATATCCAAAATTCAAACATTTAAAATGCGCCTCAACCCAAACCTCAACAAAAAATATCCAAATATAAGGATACAATAAAATAAGAGAATTTAAAATGTTAGGTTGTGAGAATTATCACCACAAAAACTCATTCTTCCCCCATAAAGTCACATAGATGAATGTTACAAAAATCGTAATTTTGTGCCCAATAAAAACTAGAAGAACATTCAAACCCTAAGGTGACATGTTACTTCAAAAGACACACCTGAGTAATCCTATAAAAACCAAAACATGAAGAAACTCATGAGGAAATGAATGAATTTTATCCACCATAATAATTGTACTAAAATATTGGCATGACTTCTGATCATAAGAGAAAAGAACTAACACAAACCTCTTCACATTAACCAAACAACATGCCCACTGAGACTGGGAAATCCCAAAACAAATGACCCAAACTCCATAGATTGATAGAAACAACACCATCACCAGAACTAAGAATTTACCACACCATTGAGAACCCCCAACACAAAGGGATAATCCCGTGGAAGAAACTCTAAAGAATGTAATGGACCTAAAAACAAGATAAAAGCATCAACTTCCACAAGTATGAATAAATCCAAAACAGTACAATAGATAATCATAATCCAATTCATGAATGACTGATCAATCGATGATTCAAATCCAAATCACGAGGATGACATTACAAGAAATCCGAAACACCGTGTTTATTATATAGATAAAAGAAAATCACAATAGGAAGAAAATTTTACAATAAGAGGCTAGAATTGTCTCATCTTCAACACTGGAGACAAAAATTGGGATACGTTTTCCCACAAAACCTGAAAATTCATGACTACATGCGAGATTAACTCCATTGAATATGGATAGATCCCTGATGTTTGAAGAATCTCTGTCATTGCATTCAGAAACTTACATCATTCGATGAAGCCATCTTCTATGATAAAAGATTCCTACAAAACTTCTCAAGATGACCCATATGGACAAAATGATGGAAAGTATTCAGAGGATTATGACAAGAAGAATTCGAATGCCAGAAATATCCATAGTGGAAATACAAGAGTGAGTGGTCCAACAAATAGGAAGCTGACACCAACAAGACACACTTCTCATAAAGTTATTTCTTCAGCAAAGACTTTTCACTAGAAGGGTATCCTTAAGAAAAGAGAAGTTAGTTCATTAGTAACCATAGAATGATTTCCAAAAACCAATTCAAATAAGAATCACTCATTCACTAACATCCAAAACTAAACTCCACTGGACTAGAGAACTATTTCCATGATATCTGAATGAAGACCCCAACTGAATAGAGGATCCTTTAACTTATCCTATAACACTGCCTCTAGAGAGTAAGAAACTAATTATCTGATGTTATCCACAAAAACATTCATGGTCTTGTTATTAACTCCCCGACCCCAGTTGCCCAGATATGGTGCATTATTACATAACATTGGCATGATTACAAGGAATCACATCCCGAAGGACCGATCAGTTTAGTAGTCTTGGAACCACTAGATACATTCATAAAGTTTACATTACATCATAAAAATGAATAAATACAACAACATAGTCTCCATAGTCCACACTCATATCCCCACATACTTTCCCTGTAGGTTATTCATAAATTACTTCTTCACATCCTGGAAAAAATAAAACATTGAAAGGGTTGAGCTCAGATGCTAAGTAAGGATAACAATATAGCAGATACGTTCCTAAATAAACATAAACATTTAAGGAAATGTATAACTAAAACAAAATACTTGTAAACTTCAACTTCTGCATAATATGGCCTAGATAAAATGAACTAATTCAATTTACTTATTCACATGGATATTCTACTAGTCGAATAATCACATGAAATATCAATAACCACTTTCATAATGACGAAATGCATAATGCCAGACTATCATAACCACATAGCCAAGGCCTCATGGCAATAATACAATTAAGATTTTGTCAAGGCCTCATGCCAAAACACTAGTTTGTCTCACGAGACCTACCGATTAAAATTTTTTAGAAGATACTTACGTTTAAAATTGATCAAATATACTCCAGTGATTTTATGAAAACATTATTAAAGCTTCTGAAAACAAAATAAATAATTCTGAGACTGCTCGACAAATTACTGGTCATTATGTGTCCACACCCAATCCCTTCCTGTCTACCACACTCGAGAGTCAGGTTTTCTGAAAACATTTTTAAGCTTGCGTTAAATACGTATACATTTGCACTAAATTTTCACATATTTGAGAGAAATATCTCTTTTTTAAAACCATTTAAAAATCACATAATTATAAAATAAAACCTTTATTTTGAAAATGTCATTATAATCTTGAAAGGGAAGTTTCAAAGGTGTAATAACAGAGGAGAATAACTGCACCGTTCGTATAAGTTTAAAAAAGACATTCTTAACTCTATTTTGTCAAAAAGGTTAAAAAGGACCTTGTTTGGAAAACGATGGAAATATTCCTTTATAAACTTCTTATAAAAAGTCAAACAAGTGTATAAATGACATTAACCCATATTCTGTAAAATAGTAATATTTTTTTGAAAAACATTTTTAAGAAACATGGATGTGGATGATGAAGAGGTCCTAGTAGATAATTACGTATAAACAACCTCAGATAATGACGAGATTGTGAAATAAACCCTTACCAATTTGGTAACTAAAGAAACATACACCCCATGAAAAAGGTATCATACAATTAATATGTAAATACACATAAATTAAAGTGTATTACACAAATAATACAATTATTGGTAGCACATACACCACACAAAAGGTAATAATGGAAATTTGGCATGAATCTCACGAGAATAAGGAGTGAGATGAAAACCCCTTACCTTGTACTATTCCTTGGTCGAGGGTAGGTTAACATCATTTATAATATTTAAATCATTGTTATTAAATTATACAAGAATAATATACATAAATATGATATCATATATTATCTTTTAATATTTATTTGTTAATAATATTTTAGTATTATCGTCGTTTCGGGTGTTAACTGATTCGTTTTCCTTTATATGATTCGTTACGTAAGTCGTGTTTGTTATGGATAGGTTGTATCTTATTAATATCCATAATGATATGAAGTCCTTAAAAATTACTTTTAATCATCAAACGATAATTATTCTTGAATGGATATGATGGGAAAATGAATCTCATCGTGTTCATGGAGATAGTAATATGTACGTACACACGAACGCTACTTCCATTTCATTTTTCATTTTAAAAGGAATAAAAACTAAATGATACATAGGTATATAATTATTCCAATATAAAATAATATCTTATTTGTATTACTTAAGTTCATTAACACCATCCTTTATACGTTCCATGTATGGTATGAATGAGTCATATCACTTTGAGGGGGTGATAGTCCGCACTTCCTCAAATGAAATTGTCGTGTATATATATACAACATGAAAGGAATAATGGTATGATATAAAATGGAATTACATAAGATTATATATAAAATAAATATAATTAAGATCATATTTAATTATAGTGACATCATAATGGCCACCATGAGAGGTGGTAGGAGATAATTGAACAATCATTGCTTCGTGAGGCGTTTGGTTGCCATCCACAGAAACATTATGTTCTTCACCCATTAGATGTAGGTTTGTGTAAGTGTAGTTATAATACTTATAATAAAATATCCAATTATATTTTGGATACTGTTTTTTTTACAAAAGAAAATAATAAGAAGGGTTTAGGGGATGGAGAAGTAAAATAAAAGAAAAGAAGCTAAGAGAAATCATTACCTTTAATTTGGGTAACTCCCTTTAGTTTGAACCAAAAAGGACTCTTGAAGTGACTTCTGCCTAAGGTAAGGATTATAAGAGGAGGAGAGATATGTAGGGAGATTAATTGGGCAAAGTTTGGACGAGCCAAAAGGCTTGAGAGGTGTGAGGAATTGGTTAGAATTGGTGTCCTTTTATAAGTGGGAGGAGGGGCTCTTTAGGAAAAACTTAAAGTATTATTTTATAATAAATTCATATTCAGTTTATAACGGCTCCAAAGTGGATTATTCAAAGTATAAGGTGGGTATGGGTCAAAAACCACTCAACCAATAGATTTTAGACAGGTTTCGGTCACAATAGTAACCTTATATTTGAGATTTAACTCTTAGTTAAAAAGTTTGACATTTACCTTGTCTCTTTGTATTTTTATATTATATAGTTAATAAACTTACTATATACCTCCAAGAGACCCCCAAGTGGTCCATTAATGATACAACTATCATGATATAAGTCTCTTGTCCTACCCTTAAATTTCTTGGAATATAATATAATTAATAATATAACTTTTTTTAAAACTCATTTATGTCAATTTTGACATTACTCAATAATTGTTTTTTGTTAAATTCTTAACAACTTTTTTAATTAGAAACAAATTAATTTAAGCAATCCTAACATGTCATATTAACCAATAAAATTCTTTTATGTCATCAAAACTATCAAATTATATTTATTTTAACATTTATAATATCAATTATTTTATTCTTTCATTAATAAGGAAAATACTGCATCATTATTGTGTCATATACATTTTTACTTTTTCAAGGTCTAGAAATTATTAATAAAATAACATTATGTAAGAAATTTATTTATATTTATAATGAATATTTATAATAGAATATATAACAAATATAACCCTATGTAAAAATTGTTTTTCTAAAAGATATATGCTATGTAATTTTTGTATTCACTTTAACTTAATTAATATAAAGTGTCCCTATCACCTACAAGTGGCTCAATGGGGTCCCAAAATCGACCCAAATATGCCCATGGTCGGACATGTATCCACCAATAAGGTTAGGACACGTTTTAGGGTAATTTATTATTATTATAATATTATTTTTAACCCTTATTTTCCGGATTTACCCTTTAACCATGGTAAATAAAATATTTACCGAAGTAATTATTCAAAATGTATAAAAATAAAATTTATCTATTTACACAATTTGGAAATACAAATTCCAAATATGGTATTTGTTTTTCCATGTTCAAAACACATAAGTGGTAGAAATTAATTTAAAATTAATTCCCACTGTCAAAACAAAAAGTGTGTTTTTAAGATATAATAACTATCAAAAGATTGACACTTGTTTATGTCCGGTTTAATTGTGAAATTATGCACAATGTACAACATTGGATTAAATGGTAACAATATATTATAAATATAATTTAAAACCACCCAAATTCATAATTTATCACTACTAATTATTTCGACTAAAAAAGTTGTTTTTAATTAAAATTTAGTAATTTTCTCTATTCCTCAAAATATGAAAGTTTTCAGAAAAATACCAAAAATTTACCCTAAGCTAATTTCAATATTACAAATCCATAAATGAATCCCATTTTGAATGATGAAATGTATAAAATTTCAAAAAGTGGGTATTACTATTCATAACGGCTAGTTTGATTGGTTGTGGTGTGTGTTAGAACTTGAAGTTGAGTACAACACACGTTATTGTATTATTCAAAGAGAAGCATAGTGTGGAAGATTGGGGTGTTACATTCTCGCCTCCTTCAATAAATTGTGTTCTCAAAATTTATGCCCAGTATTGGAAACATGGGGTTGACATTTCAAAATATCTTTGTTGAAATCCCACATCAAAAAATGGATTAATGAGGCCTCTATTTAAAATAAAGAGTGGTATGTATGAAGGTTACCGAAAATAACACATACTAGGGTTCCATGTAGGAAAATATGGATATGGAAGATAAATCTAACCATCAATATTTTATGGAGAGTGGTAGAGAACATGTCTATGAAAAGGCCAACAATCCCAAAGCCATAAACTTGTGATGATCTAAGGTACCATCTAGGACAACATTTTTTTTCTAAGTTCCTTTTTCTTAATTTTGAGGAACTTATTTATGAGATTGGCTGAGATCATAAGTAGATATACTTACTTTATAATTATAGTTTTATCCATTAATAAATTTCTACCACAAACTCATCTTTCACCCCAAAACATAATACAACAAAAAAATACTCTATTTATCCTAATCATATAGGGTTCCAAATATAATGAATTTATAAGTCACATATAAGAAAAAAACTACATTATACCATCCAGGAAATTCACGTAGTCCAGTGGTAGGTGATAAATCCCAATTGCACTATGGTTGTGGGTTTGATTCCCACAACTTTGTCCGACGCGATGGGTCGTCACACAATCTGTGTGTTGTCCTTCTATAAAAAACCAAAAATATCCTTCCAAACATAATCCATTCCAACCATTAGACTTATCCAAAATACTCCTGTAAACTCTCAGTCCAAAATTTATAGGAAAGTTAAACATAATGTAGATCCTTTTTCCCCCGTAATAGCATGTGAATACCTTCATCATGTTTTCTTTTAAAACACTGAAACATCCTGAATTACCATAACACCTTATTGATTAAATTCATGATCCTTAATTCCTTATAGAATACTGGATATACTTCATCCATCCAAAAATGTTTTAAACTCCAGCAATGATGGAATATACAAATCTTTAATCTATTTCAAAGCAGTCAAGAATATCCAATATAATTTACCCGAATACACCATATCTTATTCATAAATCAGTACCTCAATATTAGTACCATATTAAGGTTTATCCTTCCTTTAACCATGTAATTTCCAAAAAGTTTAACTCGCTATAGAGTCACTTTTCAAACTACCATAAAATCTAAAATCCCCAATGAAATAGAACTGCAGTACAATCCTTATTTATTTCCAGTACATCATTGATACAACACTTCAATGAAATAATTCCCAAATAACAACATAAGAACACTAGTCATTCCTCTTCATCTGTGATAGTATCATAACCTGATTATTATCCAATAGCATCATTTGCGGCATAGTCTGATGACTGGGAAATTGGTTCATGTAGTGTCCGAACACCTTGCAGATGAAGCATTGTACATTTGAAACCTTTTTTTTACCCTTGCAGTCACGTACTTGGTGTCCTATTTCTCCAAACTTATAACATACTACCATTCCCTTAAAGAATTTTCCAAGGTGATTCATTCTACAGTTATCACATATAGGGAAATCCTTCTTTACCTTATTCCCATTATTGGTCCTTCTATCTACCATCCTTTCCTTCTCTGGGTTCCCTTCAAAGCCATAGGACTCTGAGAATTCTTTACTTATCGTATAAACACATGATACTATTTCTTCATAAGATGATATAATTTGGGATACTATTTCCATTCTAAATTCTGCCTTAAGACCATTAAAGATACGATCTTTCTTACTCTATGGATCATGCGTATTGCTGGAGTTCTCATTCCTTCTATTGGGTTCCATTTCTAAACAATGGCATAAACTAGATCAGTTTATGAATCAAAATACATAATTCCGTACTTGTAAAACACTTAACATAAATTGAACAGTTTATGGATATAATCAATAATCATAAAAATGTTTTCTTTGAGAAAGTATATACTCATAAACCCTTCATAATGGTCCATAAAGAAAATGAGAATTATCTTAAGCATATCCCCCAGGAGTGTTGTAACCAAGAGTGCAGCAAGGCCCTTTTTCGGGCACCAGTTCCCGTTAGAGTCTAGCTCAATGTGGTGTTTTCGTGTTTTACCCCTTGGTACATCTATGCCAGAGCTGCCTCTACCTACTCATATCCAGACAGGGATGTATTTCTCGGAAAACTCAAAAAATCTCTACAATATCAAATTATAGGAAGTTCTTCTCTACTAATCTTCAATGTCTATCTTAGGTCTATGTGTTCTAATCAGAGTTTATCTAAATCTAGATTCCAAGGTTATTGATAAACTTCCTCTGATACCAACTGTAACTCCCTGACCCCAGTTGCCCAGAGTCAATGCATTATTACATAACATTGGCATGATTACAAGGAATCACATCCCGAAGGACCTATCAGTTTAGCAGTCTTGGAAACACTAGATACATTCATAAAGTTTACATTACATCATTAAAATGAAAAACTACAACAACATAGTTTCCATAGTACACACTCATATCCCCACATACTATCCCTGTAGGTTATTCATAAATTACTTCTTCACATCCTAGGAAAAATAAAACATTGAAAGGGGTGAGCTCAAATGATCAGTAAGGATAACAATATAGAGGAGACTTTCATAAATAAACATAAACATTTAAGGCAATGTATAACTAAAAAAAGCCTTGTAAACTTAAACTTTAGAATAATATGGCACAGATAAAATGAAATAATTCCATTTACTAATTCACATTGATATTCTACTAGTCGAATAATCACATGCAATATCAAAAACCACTTTCATAGTGACGGAATTCATAATTCCACATTATCATAACCAAGTAGCCAATCCCTCGTGCCAGGAATAAAAATAATATTTTGTCAAGGCCTCGTGCCAAGACACTAGTTTGTCTTATGAGACCTAACGATGCAAATTTTTTAGAAGATACGCACGTTTAAAATTGCTCAAATATACTCCAGTGTTTTTCTGAAAACATTATGAAAGCTTCTAAAAACAAAATAACTAATTCTGAGACTTCTTGACAAATTACAGGCCATGATGGGTCTATTCCCAATTACTTCCTGTCTACCACACTCAAGAGTCGGGTTTCTGAAAACATTTTTAAGCTTGTGTTAAATACGTATACATTTGTACTGGATTTTCATATATTTGAGTGAAATATCTCTTTTTTGAAATCATTTAAAAATAACATAAGTATAAAATAAACCCATTATTTTGAAACTATCCATATAATCTTGTAAGGGAAGCTTCAAAGGTGTAATAACAGCGGAGAATAACCGCAACTTCCATATAAGTTAAAAAATGACATTCTTAACTTAATTTTGTTGAAATGGTTAAAAAGGACCTTGTTTGAAAAACGACAGAAATATTCCTTTATAAACTTTTTATAAAAAGTCAAAAAGGGGTATAAATGACTTTAACCCATATTCTGTAAAATATTAAGAATTTTTTGAAAAACATTTTTAAGAAACATGGATGTGTATGATAAAGAGGTCCTAATAGATAATTACGTATAAAAAACCTCAGATAATGAAGAGATTGTGAAATAAACCCTTACCAATTTGGTAACTTAAGAAACATACACCCTTTGAAAGAGGTATCATACAATTAATATGTAAATAAACATAAATTAAAGTATATTACACAAATAATACAATTATGGGCAGCACATACACCACACAAAAGGTAATAGTGGCAATATGGCATGAATCACACGAGAATAAGGAGTGAGATGAAAACCCCTTACCTTGTACTTTTCCTTGATAGAGGGTAGGTTAACATCCTGTATAATAGTTAAATCATTGTTATTAAATTATAAAATAATCATATACAGAAATATGATATCATATATGATATTTTAATATTTCTTTGTTAGTAATATTTTAGTATTATCGTCGTTTTGGGTGTTAACTGATTCTTTATCCTTTATATGCTTCGTTACGTAAGCTGTGTTTGTTATGGATGGGTTGTATCATATTACTATCCACAATGATATCAAGTCCTTAAAAATTACTTTTAATCATCAAATGATAATTATTCTTTAATGGATATGATGGGGAGATGAATCTCATCGCGTTCGTGGAGACGGTAATCTGTACGTACGCACGAACGCTACTTCCATTTCATTTTACATTTTAAAAGGAATAAAAAAATGATACATAGGAATATAATTATTCTAGTATAATAAAATATCTTATATGTGTTACTTAAGTTCATTAACACCATCCTTTATACGTTCCATGTATGGTATGAATGAGTCATATCACTTTGAGGGGGCGGTAGTCCGCACTTCCTCAAATGAAATTATCGTATATATATAGAACATGAAACGAATAATGGTATGATATAAAATGGAATTACAGAAGCTTATAAATAAAATAAATATCATTAAAATCATATTTAATTATAGTTCCATCATAATTGACACCATGAGAGTTGGTAGGAGATAATTGAATAATCATCGCTTCGTGAGGCGTTTGGTTGCCATCCACAGAAACATTATGTTATTCACCCATTAGATGGATGTTTGTGTAAGTGTAGTTCCAATACATCTAATAACAATATACTAGTATATGTAGGATACTGTTTTTGTTACAAAATAAAATAATAAGAAGATTATAGGGGTTGGAGAAGTAAAATAAAAGAAAAGAAGCTAAGAGAAATCGTTACCTTTAATTTGGGTAACTCCCTTTGGTTTGAACTAAAAAAGAACTCTTGAAGTGCCTTATGCCTAATTTAAGGCTTATAAGAGGAGTATAGGGATGTAGAGAGCTTAATTGGGTTAATTTTGGATGAGCCAAAAGGCTTGAGAGGAGTGAGTAATTGGTTAGAATTGGTGTCCTTTTATAAGGGGGAGGAGGGGCTCTTTAGGAAAAACTTAAAGTATTATTTTATAATAAATTTATATTTGGTTTATAATGTCTCAAAAGTGTATTATTCAAAGTCTATGATTGGGATGGGTCCAAAACCACTCAACCAATAAATTGTATACAGGTTTTGGTCACAATAGTAACCTTATCTTTTAGATTTAACTCTTAGTTAAATAGTTTGACATTTACCATGTCTCTTTGTATTTTTATATTATATTGTTAATAAACTTACTATATACCTAACAGAGACCCTCAAGTGGTCCATTAATGATACAACTATAATTATATAAGTCTCTTGTAAAAACATTATATTTTTAATAATATAATATAAATTAATAATATAATATTTGTTTTAAAAACTCATTTATGTCAATTTTGGAATTACTCAATAATTGATTTTTGTTAAAGTCTTAAAAACTTTATTAATTCGAACCAAATTCATTTATGCAATCCTAACTTGTCATAGTAACCAATAAAATTCGTTTATATCATAATAACTTTCAAATTATATTTATTTTTACATTTATAATATCAATTATTTGATTCTTTCATTAATAAGGAAAATACTGCATGATTATTGTGTCATATATATTTTTACCTTTTAAATGTATAAAAATTAAAACTAAAATACCATTATGTAGGAAATCATTTTAGATTTCTAATGAATATTTATAATCGAATATATAACATATATAACTTTATGTAAAAATTGTTTTTCTATGAAATATAATCTTATGTCATTTTTGTATTCACTTTAACTTAATTAATATAAAGTGTCCCTATCACATACAAGTGGCACCATGGGGTCCCAAAATAGACCCAAAGAAGCCCATGGTTGGACATGTATCCACCAATAAGGTTAGGACACGTTTTAGGGTAATTTATTATTATTATAATATTATTTGTTAACCCTTATTTACTGGATTTACCCTTTAACCATGGTAAATAAAATATTTACCAATGTAATTATTCAAAATGTCTAAAAATAAAAGTTACCTATTTATCCAATTTGTACATCTTGATTTCAAATATGGAATACATTTTTCCAAATTCAAAACACATAAGTGGCAGAAATTAATTTAAATTTAATTTCCGCTGTCAAAACAAAAAGCGTGTTTTTAAGATATAATAACTATCAAAAGATTGACACTTTTTTATGTCTGTTTTAAATGTAAAATTATGTCCAATGAAAAAAATTGGATTAAATTGTTAAAATATATTCTAAATATAATTTAAAACCACATAAATTCATAATTTATCAATATTAATTATTTCGACTAAAAAAGTTGTTTTTAATTAAAATTTAGTAATTTTCTCTATTCATCAAAATATGAATGTTTTCAGAAAAATACCAAAAAATCACCCTAATCTAATTTCGATATTCTGAATCCATAAATGAAGTACATTTTGAATGATAAAATGTATTAAATTTCAAAAAGTGGGTATTACTATTCATAACAGCTAGTTTGATTGGTTGTGGTGTGTGTTAGAACTCGAAGTTGCATACAACACACGCTATTGTATTATTCAAAGAAAAGCGTAACATGGAAGCTTGGGGTGTTACATTCTCCCCTCCTTCAATAAATTATGTCCTCGCAATTTATGCTCAGTATTGGAAACTAGGGGTTGACATTTCAAAATATCTTTGTTGAAATCCCACATCGAAAAAAGGATTAATGAGAACTCTATTTAAAATAAAGAGTCGTAAGTATAAAGGTTACCGAAAATAACACATACTAGGGTTCCATGTAGGAAAAATATGGATATGTAATAGAAATATAACCATCAATATCTGATGGAGAGTGGTAGAGAACATGGATATGAAAATTCCATCAATCCCAAAGCCATAAATTTGTGATGATCTAAGGTATTATCTAGGAAAAAAATTTTGTTCTAAGTTCCTTTTCTTAATGCTGAGGAATTTATTTATGATTTCGGATAAGATCATAAGTAGATATAATTACTTTATAATTAGAGTTTTATCCATTAATAAATTTCTACCACAAACTCATCTTTCACCCAAAAACATAATACAACAAAAAAATACTCTATTTATCCTATTCATATAGGGTTCCAAATATAATGAATTTATAATTCACATATCCGGGGAAAAAAACTACATTATACCATCCAGGAAGTTCACGTAGTACAGTGGTAGGTGATAAATCTCAATTGCACTATGTATGTGGGTTCGATTCCCACAACTTTGTCCAACGCGATGGGTCGTCACACGGTCTGTGTGTTGTCCTTTTTTAAGAATCCAATAATATCCATTCAAAATCAATCCATTCCAACCTTTAGACTTATCCAACATTCTTCTGTAAACTCTCAGTCCAAAATTTATATGAAAGGTAAATATAATGTAGATCCTTTTTTCCCCGTAATAGCATGTGGATACCTTCATCATGTATTCTTTTAAAACACTGAAACATCCTGAATTACCATAAAACCTTATTGATTACATTCATGCTCCCTTATTCCTTATAGAATACTAGATATACTTCATCCATCCAAAAATGTTGTAAACTCCCACAATGATGGAATATACAAATCTTTAATCAGTTTCAAAGAAGTCAAGAATATTGAATATAATTTACCCAAATCCACCATATCTTATTCCAAAATCAATACCTCAATATTATGACCATATTAAGGTTTATCCTTCCATCAACCATGTAATTTCCAAAAAATTTAACTCGCTATAGAGTCACTTTTCAAAGTACCATAAAATCTCAAATCCTCAATGAAATAGTACTACAGTACAATCCTTATTTATTTCCAGTACATCATTGATACAACACTTCAATGAAATAATTCCAAAATAAAAACATAAGAACACTAGTCATTCCTCTTTATCTGTGGTAGTATCATAACCTGATTATTATCCAATAGAAGCATTTGCGACATAGTCTGATGACTGGTAAATTGGTTCGCGTTGTGTCTAAACACCTTTCATATGAAGCATTGTACATTTGAAACGTTTTTCTTACCCTTTCAGTCACGTACTTGTTGTCCTTTTTCTCCACACCTATAACATACTCCCATTCTCTTCAAGCATTTTCTAAGGTGATTCTTTCTACAGTTATCACATATCAAAAAATCCTACTTTACCTTAATCCCTTTATTTATCCTTCAATCTATCATCCTTTCCTTCTCTGGATACCCTTCAAAGCAATAGGACTCTGAGAATTCATTACTTATCATATCAACACATGATACTATTTCTTCATATGATGATAATATGTGGGAGACTATTTCCTTTCTAAATTCTGCCTTAAGACGATGAAAGATATAATCTTTCTTACTCTTTTGATCATGCGTATTGTTGGAGCTCTCATTCCTTCTACTGGGCGCCATTTCTAAACAATGGCATAAACTAGATCAGTTTAGGAAACAAAATACGTAATTCAATACTTGTAAAACACATAATATAAATTGAACAGTTTATGGATGTAATCCGCAATCATAAAAATGTTTTCTTTGAGGAAGAATATACTCATAAACCCTTCATAATGGTTCGTAAATAAAATGATTATTATCCTAATCATATCCTCCGGGAGTGTCGTAACCAAGAGTGCAGTAAGGCCCATTGTCATGCACCAGTTCCAGTTCGGGTCTCGCTCAAAGTGGTGTTTTTGGGTTCTACCCCTAGGTACATCTGTGCCAGAGCCTCCTCTACCTGCTTGTATCCAAACATGGATGTATTTCATGGAAAACTCACAAAATCTATACAATATCAAAATGCTAGGAAGTTCTTCTCTACTAATCCTCAAATTCTATCTTAGGGTTATGTGTTATAATCAGATTTTATCTAAATATAGCTTGCAAGGTTATTGCTAAACTTCCTATTATACCAACTCTAACGCCCTGACACTAGTTTCCTATATTTGGTGCATTATTACATAACATTGGCATGATTATAGGGAATCACGTCCTGAAGGACCGATCAGTTTTGCAGTCTTGGAAACACTAGATACATTCATAAAGTTTACATTACATCATAAAAATGAATAACTACAACAACATAGTCTCCATAGTCCACAATAATATCCCCACATACTTTCCCTACAGGTTATTCATAAATTACTTCTTCACATCCTGAGAAAAATAAAACATTAAAAGTGGCGAGCTCTGATTCTCAGTAAGGATAACAATATAGAGGAGACTTTCATAAATAAACATAAACATTTAAGGCAATGTAAAATTAAAAAAAATCCTTTTAAACTTCAACTTAATCATAATATGGCATAGATAAAAGGAAATAATTTCATTTACTTATTCACATGGATATTATACTAGTCGAATAATCACATGCAATATCAATAACCACTTTCATAATGATGGAATGCATAATGTCAGATTATCATAACAACGTAGCGAAGGACTCGTGGCAATAATACAAATAAGATTTTGTCAAGGCCTCATGCCAAGACACTATTTTGTCTCATGAGACCTACCAATGCAACTTTTTTTAAGATACTTACATTTAAAATTGCTCAAATATACTCCAGTGTTTTTCTAAAAACATTATGCAAGCTTCTGAAAACAAAATAACTTATTCTGGGACTGCTCGACAAATTACAGTCCATGATGGGTCCATGCCCAATCCCTTCCTATCTACCACACTCTAGATACGGGTTTCCTGAAAACATTTTTAAGCTTTCGTTAAATACGTATACATTTGCACTGGATTTTCATATATTTGAGAGAAATATCTCTTTTTTGAAATCATTTAAAAATCACATAAGTATAAAAGAAAACCTTTATTTTGAAAATATCCTTATAAGCTTGTAAGGTAACCTTAAAAGGTGTAATAATGGCGGATAATAACCACACCTTCCATATAAGTTAAAAAAATACATTCTTAACTTAATTTTGTCGAAAAGGTTAAAAAGGACCTTGTTTGGAAAATGATGGAAATATTTCTTTATAAACTTCTTATAATAATTAAAACAAGGGTATAAATGACTTTAACCCATATTATGTAAAATAGTAAGAATGTTTTGAATAACATTTTTAAGAAACATGGATGTGGATGATAAAGATGTCCCAGTATATAATTACGTTTAAACAACCTCGGATAATGAAGAGATTGTGAAATAAACCCTTACCAATTTGGTAACTTAAGAAACATACACCCCATGAAAGAGGTATCATACAATGAATATGTAAATACACATAAATTAAAGTGTATTATACAAATAATACAATTATGGGAAGCACATACACCACACAAAAGGTAATAGTGGCAATATGGCATGAATCTCACGAGAATAGGGAGTGAGATGAAAACCCCTTACCTTTCACTTTTCCTTGGTCGAGGGTAGGTTAACATCCTGTATAATAGTTAAATCATTGTTATTAAATTATACTAGAATCATATACATAAATATGATATCATATATGATCTTTGAATATTGCTTTGTTAATAATATTTTAGTATTATCGTCGTTTGGGGTGTTAACTGATTCGTTTTCCTTTATATACTTCATTACGTAAGTCGTGTTTGTTATGGATAGGTGGTCTCTCTTGTCGCTGATTGAAGTTATATGCATCCCAAATTAATTACCTGTTCTTAGAACTTTAGTATAGCATAAGTTCGGGGTCGATCCACAGGGAACCATGGCGAGCATGGATTCAATTGAGTTAATACTTAATTAGGTGAAGTATGCAGAATTTAGAATCGATTGGATTGATTTTGGGTTTTTATTGAAACTAAATTGATTTAATTTGAATAAATGGATACATTTTGAAAGAATATAATGGGTAAATTTAAAGATTTTTTAAAATGGAAAGAAAATACGTGTCGGGGCTGTGGTGATTAAGGAGGTTTTATGCAGATTGTTTAACTGGTTGTGTTGTTCATAATAATTCAATCATTCTGGATATTGTTTTGTTTCAATATTTCCTTGGTCCGGTTCCTCTTGTTTGGAATTAGAGCAGCTGACTCCTTGGTCTGGTAGTCAGTGTTCTTAATTATTTATTATGTCCAGTCCATTATTTTAATCGGTGAAAACCTTCCAATGGTCATGGTTGTTTTCACCGTTACTTTTCTTTTTGTATTGCTGAGAATCCTTCCCTTGGTCTAGCTAAGAATTCTCAGTTATATTAGATAGTGGTTTAAGAAGAGTAAGATGAATTAAAATGATTCAAACACAACTATATAAAAAACATACAAATTATGATCCCATCATCCACAGTCCCAACAAGAGGGGTTTAGTTACACATTGAAAGTGGGAGAGAAATGACACACGTGATACCTGACAGATTCATCGTGTAGGTGTTGAGGTAGAGTGTTGGAAGGTGGAATGGCGAAGTGATGGCACGTTGGTAGCTTTGGGAATGGTGATAGCAGAGGTTCTATTTCCTCTCAATGGTTCTGAACCCCCTAAAATCCATAGGCCAAGGCCACTTTTTATAGAAAAGTTAAGTACACGATGTGTATAGAATGTACACGCTGTGTACTTTTCGTCAATGCATTTTGACACTAGTTTCTCCACTGGCAGGTGACCTAACACGTAGTCTTTGACTTTTGAACATGGCGCTGCCTGCAAGTTGAGTGTACACGGCGTGTAGTGCCGCCATACATGGCATTTAGTATCAAAAGTTTGGCCGCCAACCCCTTCTAGAATAGCAGACACGGCGTGTAAAAGTTCAAAAACGCCGTGTCTTCATCAACGACCACATGGGCGTGTGGACTTTTCATCGGCAACTACCACTTCTAGAAAGTAGTACACGGCATATAGCGCCGCCACACACGACGTGTATCTTCTTCCTGGTGACATGGGTGTGTAATCCCTCCTTTGGTCCATGTCCCTACCGGGATGTACACGGCATGTATAAAAGTACACGCCATGTAGTTTCAAAATTTTCACAGACTTCCCTTGATCAGTTTATTTAGCCAGAAAGCTCCTACAAGTAAATAGATTCACCAAAATCAAATAATCTATTCATGAAACAACATATATTTTTTGAAAAAATGCTTTTATCTTCAATTATATATATGGAAATGTATACACAATTTGGGTGCATCAAATTCCCCCACACATAGTCATTTGCTTGCCCTCAAGTAAAATCTCAACATCTAATTAAGAGAGCCTATACATTAAAAGGAAGCAATTTAATTAATCAAACCTATAACTAATAAAGTTACTGAGGAAAAATTCTAAAAGGCACAAACAAATTCAATTCATAAGATATTAAAATCATGCCTCATATATAATTCAATTAAATACTCTCATCCTCTTTCAACACATTTTTCAACCTTTCAAAAATAAGCATGCCATTTGATGATTTACCTTACCAGTCAAAATCACACTCCACACTCAAGAAATTTTTATTCAGAGTTATGCTCAATCCAAGTTATATACACTCTATCCATAGGTTTGCAAGATATCTTGTTCTATACTTCAGAAAAATTGAATTACAAAAATCATGAGGGCTTTATCAATAAGGTTCAGATGTTTCTGTGTCTAAGGGTTGGTAGTTTCAGATCTGAAAATAAATGTTGAGGCTTGAAAAAGGAAGGCTAATTCCTTTAAACAACATTACATGATATTCAAAGTAAAGCTCACTGAAAATACATCCTTCAAAAGCTCAGTCAAATGCTTTTGTAATCTTCACCATCTTCCTTAGTCCAGTAGGGTTCTTGGGAAAATAAGCATAACGTCCCCTTATTGTTTTTTTGTTGTTGTTGTTGTTGTTTTTAAACAAAAAAACACAAGGGAATCCCTTATTAATATAATTAGTAGATGTTTGGAACCCATTCTTCCCCAAATAATCAAGAGGCACTCCCCCACACTTTATTTCATGGCTCTACACAAAAATATTCCATGTATTTCCAACTCCCTCTTTAAAGCTTAAAGGAATAATCATGAAAAGTTTAAAAAGAAAGAGGGTAAGAAGGGAAATAGGCTCATAATGTGGCTTCCTATAAAGGTTGTTCATGGCTTCTATGGGCTTAAAGAAGATTAAATGTAGGGTAGGTCTCAAGATAAAGGGGTTGAAACAATCTAATACCTCAATCATGTTAAAGTAATTCAAAAATTTCTTCATGTTTCGAAAAGAAAAACTTGCAAATTCTGGTAGTGATGCATATCCTAAGAATCTCTCAAGAAAGAGGGTATTAGAATAGAAATATGAAAAAGGGTTTAAAATACCTCTCAGAATTGGAAAAATAATAAAGGGACACTCAGGTCATGACATGCATCTAAATGATTAGCCTAATTAATGTAATTTAATCAAGGATGAAAGGTTTCAATTGAAACTATATCAACAATCATTTTAAAATACTTAAAAACTAAAATAAGCATGTAACCTTTCCAAAATTCCCTACTGATAACTCTATCATTTATAAGATTGATTAACCAAAATTGCTTTAAATTTTTAAATATAGAGTCTAATAATGATGTCTCCTAGGTTAGTTTAAGGGAAAAGACTAAGGTGAAAGATAAAGATGCTCCCACACACTTAATACTGCACATGGTCCACCAAGTGCAATACCAAGGTAAAGGGTGGGAAATGGGGAGAAATGGGGGACAAAATGAGGGAAAGCAGTGGAAGAAGTAAATCCAAAAAAGAAGAAAATAGAAATTCAAACATACTCCCCTCGTGAAAAGTGATGCCCAAGGCGCTCCATGCCCATACCTGTGACTGTCGAGAAAAAGGAAAACTATAAACATGCATAACATCCCATCACAAAAAATGACAGAAGATATATATAAGATAAAGAAAAATGTCACTATCATGGGGTCGCCTCAGGGGAGGCATCATCCTGTACAGAATCGGCTGATAGAGACGGCACAAGAGGCATGGAAGGGTGAGGCTCTGACTCGGCATCAAGAAGGGTAGCTGAAGAAGGAGGAGCCTTAGCTGCTAGACTTGGGATCGGAAGCTCAGCCGCAGGCCCTCGCCTGGCAGAAGTGGAAACAGCAGAGCTCACCGTAGTCATCAGAATGGAATCTGCGGCCGGTGAAGGAGACAACGGTGGAGCAGCAGCAGAAGGTCCAAGAACGGAGGCAGAGGCTGGTGGATGAGGCAGTGGAACACTAATATGCTGAGCAATATGCACCAACAGATGCTCCATCCGGTCCTGGTGGTCGTCCAGACGAACCAAATTGCATGCAATGGTGTCCTGGCGGCTGATGATATGGGCTAACTTCTGCTCCATCGTGGCTACGCGAAGGGAAAGGGTCAGATCGACTGAGGGTGCGGGGGTAGTTGGGATGGGGGATGAGACAGAAGAAGGAAGGTTGGAAGAAGCGGGGTCAGTAGAAGGTGGGTGAGGTGGAGAAGCTGGAGGGGGTGGGGAAGGAGTAGCGGGGTCACTAGGTGGGGCAGTGGGGTCAACAGGTGGCAGGGCTCGAGCCTAAGCAAGGATGTAGGCACCCCTGATTCCAGACCAATCCCATGCGAATGAGCATGAGGAATGCCATCCACTGGGGTGAACCTATCAAATCATGAGGCAAAGAGGGCTCGAAGACCCCTAAGTGGTGGGCATGACGGGTGGTGTAAAACCCGCCGTTCAGGTTGCCCTGACGGCCGGTAAACATGGAGTGGAAATAGGAGGCGACAAGATAAGGGAGGTCCGGGTAGGCTTGCCAGATGACACAGGTAAGAAGCTCCATGTCACGGCCAGCCACGACCCCCATATCCTCATGGTGGGGGAAGAGAATGGAACTGAAGCACCGGTGGGTGAAGCGAAGGACGGGGTCAGATATAAGAGTGCTCTTTTGAGACGTGGGGGAGTACCAGTGGCCAGGCCCAGCGATCTCCCGCCACATGGCAACGAGGTCAGAGTGCTCGGGCCGGGTCAAGTCAGAAACAGGGGGTGGTGTGATAGGATGGGGGTAGAAGCCGCACCCTCGGCCAAACTCTATCATCATCAGAGAAAAACGTCGGCCGCCTAGATGGAATCGAACTACTGGCCCCGAATCTCGAGGTGTCTCTCAGTACTTCGCTCCATCGAACTCAAAGTAGGCCGCAAACTCCAAAAATAAATCTCGGAACACAGGAGTGCTGACCTGGAAAATCTCGAGGAGTGCGGTGTGCCCGAGAAGTACCTCCAACTCCTCCCAAATACCAAGCCGCTGCGGAATGCTGCTATCAAGGTACCGGCCGCTCAATGGTATCGGCCGACAAGAGAAGCGTTGGATCCTGTCGTATGCGAGGTCGGTGACCAGGAAGACTGTGCAGGGATAGAGAGCACCTGCAGGTCCCGGCCTAGGTGACGGTGCAACAGCAACATCTAGCTCTGGAGGTGGATCCGCCAAAGAAGAAGGTGTCTCTGTGGAAGGTGTGCTCGAAGAGGGACCAGCTGCTGAGGATGAGGGTACAGGTAATGTGGCAGCTGGTGCAGCAGAAGTAGGCCTAGCCTCATCCAAGGGAGTGAGTGGCGGAAGAATGGCCAACGAAGGGAGCTCAAAGACCGGAGCATCGGGGTCTGGCTGCGTAGGTAGTCGGAGTCGGATCCGACGATAACTAGACTCCTCGCCCTTAGTGGCGGAGGCTGGCCGCTTCCCGCGTGAAGGATCGCGATCTGCCATATCCTGAAATAGAAAGAAATAGAAAACAAAACAAAAGAAAAAGAAAAAGGAATGAAAACAAAACAAAGAAAATGTGAGAAAACTAGAAAAAAAATGTACACGGTGTGTACTCCAGAGTACACGATGTGTAGTCATAATTGAGAGTATCCTGTGTTCTCTGGACAGACAGGCCGAGGGTGAAAATAGACCAAGGAAACGTGTTCACTCAAAGTGTTGGTGGTCGTGTGGAAAAAATGACACGGCCATGTTTTCATCAGTTCATAGAAAACAATTCACTCCGTGTAGGTACTAGACACGGCGTGGACTGCACACGAAGAACATGTTTGTGTAAAGGGGGAGACACAGGCCGGTCAAACATAACACAGACACAGCGTGTACCAAACATACACGCCGTGTTCGGGAACATGCGGTGACAGGCCCTGTGATGTGCCACACACGGAGGGGCCAACACAAACAACAAGCACGACGTGTACCAAACACACACGCCATATAAATTAAAATGGTGTGTGAGGCCGTGTGAAAAGGTGTACTCGGGCATGATGAAAAGGACACGGTGTGTACCGAACATACACACCGTGTATATTCATATTTCGAAAAATTCTATGTGAGGTTGTTTTTAGAAGTTCAAGGCATGTGTTCTTCATTTAGTGGCTATGTACTGCCGGAAGCCGAATGGTCGGCCGATCCGAAAAACCCCCTAAATGAGTCTAAAATTTTGAAACAGAGGGTGTAGAACGGTGTACCTGGTTCGAGGATCATAATGTGAGAGGAATCAGAACTTGAAACTCCCCAAATCGATGGATTTGTCAAAGGGGGGGGGGGGTCGGGTGGCGTTCGGGAGAAGAAACGGGAAGAGGGGAGGAAATTGGGATGGTCGTGCGACACGGCCTCAAGCCAGGTGGATTGCGGCTTATATAGCCTAGGTACACGACGTGTATGTTTGGTACACGACGTGTACCCCCCGTTTTTTAATTAATATAAATAAATATAATTATTATAGTAAACTATATAATAATTATTAATAATAAAATATATATATCTACATATTCTATTATAAAAACCTATACATGACGTATACCAGGAAATACACGCTGTATATTTTAAAATGAGAAAAAGAGTAGTACAACCTTAGGTCCGGTGCTTGGGGTGGGATTCGAACCGGCGATCGGCCGATTCGAATGAACGCCCTCACCCACTGGAGCAAGGATTGTTCTGCTATTCATATTTAATTTATATATATATTTATTCTATATTTCCTATACGCATGGAAAGAATGAAAAGCACGGCGTGTGGTTTTTATTTAGGAAAGGATGGGGGTGAAGCGGGGAGATTAGCGCGATTCGAAACCGGCCCTTTTGAACCGAATTCCGAGACTCTGCCAATCCACAAACTTCACCCACATGTAATTTTTTATTTTTAAAAAGTTTTTAATTTATATTTGAAAAATCATGGTGAACACGGCATATATCAGAGTACACGTCGCGTGGTTTTATTAAAAGAACAAATGATGGAAATGGGACAGTTGTCTGGATTCGAACCCGAGTCTTTTGAAACCGGATTACGATTCTAGCCAACTGGTCCATCCCCATCATGGTTTTTATTAAACACACACACACACACACACACACACACACATATATATATATATATAGATTGAAAATACCACACACGTTGTGTAATTAAAAGGAAGAACCACATGCCGAAGGTAGGTCAGGAGGATTCGAACCGAGGACGGCTCGAATAAACTCCAGTGACTTTGCCATCAGCACCAGCATCATCCCTAGTTGTTTATTTGTTATTCTATAGATTTATACTATTAAGATTACAAATTAAAAAGATAAGTATACTCCGTGTAAATAAGTGGGACACGCTGGGTAACCTCTGGGTTGCCTCCCAGGATGTGCCTTTGTTTTAGGTCGTTGGATCGACCTACTTACCTTGCATACCTGAGGAGTATGGTGGACAACGTTCCCACCATGTTGTTTTTAGGATTGTAAGCTTTCAACCGCTGCCTGTTTTCCTTGAATGTTTGACTATCTTCTCTAGAAATTTATACCACTCCATGATGGAATACATGGACAACGTGGAATGGTCCCGACCAGCGTGACTTTAACTTCCCTGGAAATAAGCAAAGACGAGAATTAAAGAGAAGTACCAGATCACCGAGTTGGAAGGATTTTCGTGATATCATCCGGTCATGAATGGCTCTTGTATTATCCTTGTACAACTTGGCATTCTCGTATTCCTCTAATCGGATCTCATCTAGTTTGGACAATTGGAACTTCCGTTTCTCTTCAGCTGCCTTCAGATCAAAATTTAGGGCTTCGACGGCCCTGTAGGCTTTGTGTTCCAATTATACTGGCAAATGGCAGGGTTTTCCTTGGACTAGGTGGAACAGGGACATTCCCAGTGGTGTTTTAAAAGCAGTCTGATAGGCCCACAAGACATCATCTAACTTCCTGGACCAGTCCTTCCGCGAAGTGTTCACTGTTTTCTCGAGGATCTTCTTGAGCTCACGGTTGAAGAGCTCTACTTGTCCACTAGACTAGGGATGATATGGTGTCCCCATCTGATGCTTTACCCCATACTTCGACAGTATTCCTCTCATCAGTGTGTTGTCGAAGTGGGTCCCTCTATCGCTGATCAGTACTAGTGGAACTCCAAACCTGCTAAAAATATTTTTATTTAAGAAATTTATGACTACCTTGGATGTGTCGTGAGCTGTAGCAGTAGCTTCCACCAATTTGGAGACGTAGTCGACGCAGACCAGGATGTAAGTGTTCCCAAAAGATGGGGGAAAAGGACCTATGAAATCTATGCCCCAGACGTCGAAAATCTCGACCTCCAGGATGGGGTGCTGAGGCATCTCGGCTCTACGTCCCACATTACCTATCCTATGGCACCGATCGCAACAGGAAACAAAGGCCCTGGCATCTCTATGAATGGTGGGCCAGAAAAATCCAGACTGCATGATCTTAGCTATGGTACGGTCCGGCCCATGATGTCCTCCTACTGGTGAGGCATGACAGAACTCCAGGACACAGTGAACTTCATTCTCCGGGATGCAACGGCGGATCACTCCATCTGCACAGGATCAGAATAGCAGAGGATCCTCCCAGAAGTACCTTTTCACATCAGATAAAAATCTTTTCCTTTGCTGGAAGGAGAGGTAGGGGTGAATGACACCTATAACCAAAAAATTACCGATATCAGCATACCATGGTCGAGGTGTTTCACTGATCAAAAAGAGGTGCTCATCAGGAAAATCCTCCTGATCTCCTGATCTTCTTCCTTCTCCAAGTGAGGCAGCTCGAGGCAGGAGAGATGGTCAGCAATTAAGATCTCACTCCCTTTATTATCCCAGATCTCAAGATCTAATTCTTGTAGGAGGAGTACCCAGGAGATCAATCGGGGCTTCGCGTCTTTCTTGTTGAGTAGGTAATTTAGTGCTGCATGGTCAGTATAAACAATAAATTTAGACAACACTAAGTAAGAAAAAAACCAGTCAAATGCAAAAACCACTGTGAGCATCTCCTTTTCTGTGGTGGTGTAGTTAATCTGTGCCTCATTGAGCATCTTGCTGGCATAATAGATAGTTTGGAAAATCCGGTCAAGTCGCTGGCCCAAGACTGCTCCCACTATGTAGTCGCTCGCATCACACATCACCTCAAATTGTTCCTCCGAGTTGGGAGAAATCATAACTGTAGATTCCACAAGGCACTGCTTTATATGCTCAAAAAAACTCACACATTGGTCATCAAACTCAAATATGGAATCCTTGCTTAGAATATTGGTGAGGGGTTGGGATATTTTGGAGAAGTCATGGACGAACCGCCTGTAAAAACTTGCATGCCCCAGGAAGCTGCCGATGGCGCGGATGGAAGTTAGTATTGGTAGTCGTGAAATGACTCCAATCTTCGCTGGGTCCACCTATATCCCCTTCGTTGAAATTCTATGGCCAAGGACTATGCCACTTTGCACCATGAAATGGCACTTTTCCCAGTTCAACACTAGTTTAGTGTGCTCATATCATTCCAAAACTAGTTCTAGGTGTCATAAACAAATGGTAAATGATTTTCTATAAATGAAAAAATCATCCATGAATACCTCCAGGATTCCTTCCTCCATATCATGGAAGATAGACAGCATACATCACTAGAAGGTGGAGGGGGCATTTCACATTCCAAAATACATCTTTCGATAAGAAAATGTCTTATAGGGGCATGTGAATGTGGTCTTTTCCTTATCCTCTAAAGCAATTGAGATTTGGTTGTAACCGGAAAAACCGTCTAGGAAGCAATAGAAGTTGTGCCCTGCTATCCTCTCTAGCATTTGATCCATGAATGGAAAGGGGAAATGATCCTTTATTATGGAATCGTTTAAATTTCGGTAATCCACACAGACTCACCATCCCGTGATAGTGCTTGTAGGGATGAGCTTGTTCTTGTCATTTGAAATCACAGTGATACCCCCCTCTTTGGGTACCACTTGGAGAGGACCCAGCCACAAACTATCTGAGATGGGATAGATGATGCCTGCATCCAATAATTTGATCACCTCCTTCTTTAAAACTTCCTTCATGGGAGGATTCAAGCACCGTTGTGGCTCCCGAGATTTCTTGGCACCCTCTTCAAGTAGCACCTTGTTACTGAAAATGGTAGGGATGATGCCCTACAGATCAGCAATTGTCATCCCAATAGCTTGCTTCCGTTGTTTGAGAACATGAAGAAGTGCATCTTCCTACTCTTGTGATAGTTCTTCATTAAGTATAACAGGAAAAGATTGATTGGGTCCTAAATACCCATACTTGAGAGAAGTAGGAAGAGGCTTTTGTTCGAGTTCAGGCGCCTTTAAAATCGAAGGCACAAGTGGCTGCACCTTGTCCCGTTCCAAACTATTAGGAACAACTACACGCTTCCAATAGTGGTCGCCCTAGACTTCTATGAATTTCATGTCTTCTGGCGCTTCTTCTAATAGAATATCTGGATCAGTTAAATTATTCAAAATAAAAAAACATACCAGATCATCCCCTTTGTCACTAAAATGATTAACCATGGTGGACACTGCATAACAGTCCTCAAGCTCTGACAAGGAAGCATGTTTGATGGCTTTGAGGATGTTATAGGAAACTCATTCATAACCTACCTGAAAAATAATATCCTGTGGGAGCACATCAATTAGTACCTTCCGAGTTTCCAAGAAAGGTCTTCCAAGTATAAGAGGTGCTTCCTGGTCATCCCCCATGTCAAGGATAATAAAATCAGCAGGAAGGATCAGCCTACCCACCATGACCAGTACTTCCTCTAGTAGTCCCTTTGGGTGCTTGATGGATCGATCAGCAAGTTAAAGGGCTACGTAGGTAGGCTTGAGCTCGTGGAGCCCCAGATTCTTGAAAAATCCGAGGGGCATGCGGTTCACGCTGGACCCTATGTCGCAGAGGGCCTTTCTGAACTCACAGGATCCAATAGTACAAGGAGTGTGAAACTACCTGGATCTTGTAGTTTGGGAGGAATGGAATGTTTAACCACCGCTGAGCACTCATTCGTTAGTGAAATAATGCCCAAATCTTCTATTTTCCTCTTATTTGAGAGGATTTCCTTCATGAATTTGGCGTATGTTGGCATTTGTGTCAGGGCCTCCGCAAATGGTATGTTGATATGTAGCTTCCTGAAAACATCAATTAATTTTATGAATTGGTGGTCCATATTCCTCTGATTAAATCTTTCCAGAAAGGGTAAGGTAGGCTTGAATTGTTGGATTAAATCCTTTTCTTTATTTGGTAAATCCTCCTTCTGCGGTCTTTTGGATGAGGAGGGGTCGGTATTGGTACATTTTTCATCAACAGTGGTTGCGGATGCACATTGCTGTGCTGATTGGTTTTGGTGGAGCTCTTTTCCACTCTAGAGCATGATAGGATTGGCCTCCTCCCTTGGGTTATTTTCGGTGTTCCCTGGTAGTGTATCGGGCTGCCTCCCTGAGAGTTGATTTGCCAGCTGGCCAATCTGATTCTCCAAGCCTTGAATCGAAGCTTCCTGATTCTAGAACTGAGTCTCAGCAGTAGATATGAATTTATTTATCAGATCCTCTAACCTTGAGGTTTTCTCCTACTAAGATTATTGTTGAGCCGGTGGAGGAGGTGGTTGTTGTGGCTGCTGCGGACGAGGGTTTTGATACCCTTGTTGCTGATAAGGACCATGCTGGGGTTGTTGCGGCCTTTGGTATTGGTTCTGATATGGAGGCTGGTTGTAGTTGGGCCGTCGCTGGGGTGGAGGATTCTGATGTTGTTGGCCCCAGCCTGTGTTCTGTTGATCTTGCCATACCGGGTTCTGGTACTGCTGGTACTGGTTGAGCCCTCGATTTTGGGAAACATAACTCACCTCGCTCATCGAGGGGCCTCCAGCCAAACCCGGGAATTCTCCCATGATGTGGTTATCACCACAGTTGCCGCATACTAGATGGTTCGCCGCATGAACTTGAGATGCTCCTTTGAGGTTCAATGCATCGATTTTCTTAGACACATCGTCCAACTGAGTAGTTAACATAGTGGTAGCATCAATGTTGTGCATACCTCTCTTTTGAGTCCCCCGCTCGGAGTGCCACTGGAAGCTATTGGCCGACATGTCTTCCAGTAGTTCGAATAGTTCTTCGGGGGATTTCTGCATCACCGTACCTCCAGCAGCAGCGTCCACCACAGACTTGGTATTCGTGGTAAGTCCTCTATAGATGGTCTGGACTTGCAACCAGAGTGGGAGTCCGTGATGGGGGCATTTTCATATCATCTCTTTGAAGCATTTCCAGGACTCGTACAATGACTCGGAGTCATGCTTCTAGAAGTTATGAATCTCATTCCGGAGTGTCACCATCTTGGATGGTGGGAAGTACTTGGATAGGAACGCCTGGGCTAGCTCCTCCTAGTTGAGGATAGATCGTTGTGGTAGCCCCTTGATCCAGTCATTCGCCTTATCCCGTAGAGAAAAGGGGAATAGGCGAAGACGGATGGTGTCCTTAGACACTCCGTGGTACTGAAAGGTGTCGCAGATCTCCAGAAATTTGGAGAGATACGACACACGTGATACCTGACGGATTCATCGTGTAGGCGTTGAGGTAGAGTGTTGGAAGGTGGAATGGCGGAGTGACGTCACCTTGGTAGCTTCGGGAATGTTGATAGTAGAGGTTCCCTTTTCCCTCAATGGTTCTGAACCCCCTAAAATCCGTAGGCCAAGGCCTCTTTTTATAGAAAATTAATGTACACGACGTGTATAGAAAGTACACGCTGTGTACTTTTTGTCAACGCGTTTTGGCGCCATTTTCTCCACTGGAAGGTGGCCTAACACGCCGTCTTTGACTTTTGAACACGGCGACGCCTACAAGTTGAGTGTACATGGCATGTAGCGCCGCCATACACGGCGTGTAGTATCAAAAGTTTGTCCACCAGACCCTTCTAGAATAGCCGACATGGCGTGTAAAAGTTCAAACACGTCGTGTCTTCATCAATGGCCACATGGGCATGTGGAATTTTCATCGGCAACTACCACTTCTAGAAACTAGTACCCTGCATGTAGCGCCGCCTCACATGGCGTGTATCTTCTACCTGGTGACATTGGCGTGTACTCCCTCCTTCAGTTTGTGTCCGTGCATGGACGTACACGGCGTGTATAACAGTACACTCCGTGTAGTTTCAAAAGTTTCACAAACATCTCTTGATCCGTGTATTTAGCTAGAAATCCCTTGCAAGTAAACAGATTCACCAAAATCAAAGAATATGTTCATGAAACAACAGATATTTGCTGAAAACATGCTTTTATCTTCAATTATATATATGGAAATATATACAAAAATTGGGTGCATCAATAGGTTGTACCTTATTCATATCCATAATGATATCAAGTCCTTAAACATTACTATTAATCATCAAAAGATAATTATTCTTGAATGTATATGATGGGGAAATGAATCTCATCGCGTTCGTGGAGACGGTAATCCATACGTACGCATGAACGCTACTTCCATTTCATTTTTCATTTTAAAAGGAATCAAACACAAATGATACATATGTATATAGTTATTACAGTTTAATATAATATCTTATATGTGTTACTTAAGTTCATTAACACCATCCTTTATACATTCCATGTATGGCATGAACGAGTCATATCACATTGAGGGGGTGGTAGTCCGCACTTCCTCCAAAGAAATTATCGTATATATATACAACATGAAACGAATAATTGTATGATATAAAATAAAATTGCATAAGATTATATATAAAATAAATATCATTAATATCATATTTAATTATAGTTCCATCATAATGGAGACCATGAGAGGTGGTAGGAGATAATTGAACAATCATCGCTTCGTGAGGCATTTGGTTTCCATCCAAAGAAACATTATGCTTTCACCCCTTAGATGGAGATGTGTGTAAGTTTAGATATAATAATTCTAACAAAAATATAGTAGTATATTTAGGATACTGGTTTTGTTACAAAATAAAATAATAATAAGAGTTTAGGGGTTAGAAAAGTAAAATAAAATAAAACATGCTAAGAAAAACTGTTACCTTTAATTTGGGTAACTCCCTTTGTTTTGAACCAAAAAGGAATTTTGAAGTTCCTTATACCTATGTTAAGGCTTCTAAGAGGAGCAGAGGGATGTAGGGAGCTTGATTGGGAAGAGGTTTTATGATCCAAAAGGCTTGAGAGGTGTGATGAATTGGTTAGAAGTGGTGTTCTTTTATAAGGGGGAGGAGGGGCTCTTTAGGAAAAACTTAAAGTATTATTTTATAATAAATTAATATTCAGTTTATAATGCCTCCAAAGTAGATTATTCAAATATAATGTGGGGATGGGTGGAAAACCACTCAACCAATAGATTTTAGATAGGTTTGGGTCACAATAGTAACCTTATCTTTTAGATTTAACTCTTAGTTAAATAGTTTGACATTTACCATGTCTCTTTGTATTTTTATACTATATAGTTAATAAACGTACTATATACCACTAAGAGACCCCCAAGTGGTCCATTAATGATACACATATAATTATATAAGTCTCTTGTCCAAGAATTATATTTTTAGGAATATAATATAAATTAATAATATAATATTTGTTTTAAAAACTCATTTATGTCAATTTTGACATTACTCAATAATTTATTTTTGTTAAATTTTTAAAAACTTTATTAATTCGAAAAAAATACATTTAAGAAATCATAACATGTCATATTAACCAATAAAATTCGTTTAGGTCATCAAAACTTTCAAATTATATTTATTTTAACATTTATAATATCAATTATTTGATTCTTTCATTAATATGGAAAATACCGCATCATTATTGTGTCATATATATTTTTACTTTTCAAATGTCTAAAAATTAAAAATAAAATATCATTATGTAGGAAATCATTTTGGATTTCTAATGAATATTTATAATCGAATATATAACATATATAACACTATGTAAAAATTGTTTTTCTAAAAGATATAATCTTTTGTCTTTTTTGTATTCACTTTAACTTAATTAATATAAAGTGTCCCTATCACCTACAAGTGGCTTCATGGGGTCCCACAATCGACCCAAAGATTTCCATAGTTGGAAATGTATCCACCAATAAGGATAGGACACATTTTAGGGTAATTTATTATTATTATAATATTATTTTTTAACCCTTATTTACTGAATTTACCCCATAACCATGGTAAATAAAATATTTACCGAAGTAATTATTCAAAATGTCTAAAAATAAAAGTTACCTATTGACACAATTTGTACATCCTGATTCCAAATATGGAATCCATTTTTCCAAATTCAAAACACATAAGTGGCAGAAATTAATTTAAAATTAATTCCCGCTGTCAAAATAAAAAACGTGTTTTTAAGATATAATAACTGTCAAAATATTGAAACTTGTTTACGTTCGGTTTGAATGTGAAATTATGTAAAATGAACAACATTGGATTAAATGGTAAAACTACATTCTAAATATAATTTAAAAACACTCAAATTCATAATTTATCACTATTAATTATTTCGATTAAAAAAGGTGTTTTTAATTAAAATTTAGTAATTTTCGCTATTCATCAAAATATGAAAGTTTTCAGAAAAATACCAAACATTCAACCTAAGATAATATCTATATTATGAATCCATAAATGAAGTCCATTTTGAATGATAAAATGTATAAAATTTCAAAAAGTGGGTATTACTATTCATTATGGCTAGTTTGATTGGTTGTGATGTGTGTTAGAACTCGAAGTTGCTTACAACACACGCTACTTTATTATTCAAAGAGAAGTGTACCATGGAATCTTGGGGTGTTACATTCTCCCCTCCTTCAATAAATTGTGTCCTCGCAATTTATGCTCGGTATTGGAAACTTGGGGTTGACATTTCAAAATATCTTTGTTGAAATCCCACATAAAAAATGGATTAATAAGGCCTCCATTTAAAATAAAGAGTGGTAAGTATGAAGGTTACCGAAAATAACACATACTAGGATTACATGTATCAAAATATGGATATGTAAGAGAAATATAACCATTAATATCTGATACAGAGTGGTATAGAACATGGCTATGAAAAGGCCAACAATCCCAAAGCCATAAATTTTTGATGATCTACGGTACCATCTAGGACAAAATTTTTGTTCTATGTTTCTTTTCTTAATGATGAGGAATTTATTTATGAGATTGGACAAGATCATAAGTAGATATAATTACTTTATAATTAGAGTTTTATCCATTAATAAATTTCTACCACAAACTCATCTTTCACCCCAAAACATAATACAACTAAACAAATACTCTATTTATCCTAATCATATAGGGTTCCAAATATAATGAATTTATAATTCACATATCAGAAAAAAAAGAAACTACATTATACCATCCAGGAAATTCACGTAGTCCAATGTTAGCTGATAAATCCCAATTGCACTAGGGTTGTGGTTTCGATTCCCACAACATTGTCTGACGCGATGGGTCATCACACGGTCTGTGTGTTGTCCTTTTATAAAAATCCAAAAATATCCTTTCAAACATAATCCATTCCAACCATTAGACTTATCCAAAATACTTCTGTAAACTCTCAGTCCAAAATTTATATGAAAGGTAAACATAATGTAGATCCTTTTTCCCCATAATAGCATGTTAATACCTTCATCATGTATTCTTTTAAAACACTGAAACATCCTGAATTACCATAACACCTTATTTATTACATTCATTCTCCATTATTCCTTATAGAATACTGGATATACTTCATCCATCCAAAAATGTTGTAAACTCCAACAATGATGGAATATACAAATCTGTAATCAGTTTCAAAGCAGTCAAGAATATCCAATATAATTTACCCAAATCCACCATATCTTATTCCAAAATCAATACCTCAATATTAGGACCATATTAAGGTTTATCCTTACTTAAACCATGTAATTTCCAAAAAGTTTAACTCGTTGTAGAGTTACTTTTTAAAGTACCATAAAATCTAAAATCTTCAAAGAAATAGTACTCCAGTACAATCCTTATTTATTTCCAGTACATCATTGATACAATAATTTAATGAAATGATTTCAAAATAACAACATAAGAACACTAGTAATTCCTCTTCATCTGTGGCAGTATCATAACATGATTATTATCCAATAGCATCATTTGAAGCATAGTCTGATGACTGGGACATTGGTTCGCGTAGTGTCTAAACTCCTTGTTGATGTAGCATTGTACATTTAAACCTTTTTCTTACCCTTGCAGTCACGTACTTGGTGTCCTTTATCTCCACACTTATAACATATTCCCATTCCATTCATGGATTTTCCAAGGTGATTGTTTCTACAGTTATCACATATGGGAAAATCCTTCTTTACCTTATTCCCTTTATTTTTCCATCTCTCTACCATCCTTTCCTTCTCTGGCTTCCCTTCAAAGCCATAGGACTCTGAGAATTCATTACTTATCATATCAACACATTATACTATTTCTTCATATGATGATAATACGTGGGAGACTATTTCCCTTCTAAATTCTCGCTTAAGACCATGAAAGATATGATCTTTCTTACTCTTTGGATCATGTGTATTGTTGGAGTTCTCATTCCTTCTACTGGGAGCCATTTCTAAACAATGGCATAAACTAGATCAGTTTATGAATCAAAATACATAATTCCATACTTGTAAAACACTTAATATAAATTGAACAGTTTATAGATATAATCTATAATCATAAAAATGTTTCCTTTAAGGAAGTATATACTCACAAACCCTTCATAAGGGTTCGTAAATAAAATGAGAATTATCCTAAAAAAATCCACCGAGAGTGTCATAACCATGAGTAAATCAAGGCCCGTTGTCGTGCAACAGTTCCCGTTCGAGTCTCGATCAAAGCGGTGTTTTTGGTTTTTACCCCTAGGTACATCTGTGCCAGAGCCACATCTACCTTCTCGTATCCAGACAGGGATTTATTGCTCGGAAAACTCACAAAATCACTACAGTATCAAAATTCTAGGAAGTTATTTTCTAATAATCCTCAATTTCTATATTAGGGATATGTGTTCTAATCCGAGTTTATCTAAATCTAGCCTCCAAGGTTATTGCTAAACTTCCTCTGATATCAACTGTAACACCCCGAACCCAGTTGCCTAGAGTCGGTGCATTATTACATAACATTGGCATGATTACAAGGAATCATGTCCCGAAGGACCGATCAGTTTAGTAGTCTTGGAAACACTAGATGCATTCATAATGTTTAAATTACATCATAAAAATGAAAAACAAAAAAAACATAGTCTTCATAGTACACACTCAAATCCCAAAATACTTTCCATGTAGGATATTCATAAATTACTTCTTCTCATCCTAGGAAAAATAAAACATTGAAAGGGGTGAGGTCAGATGCTCAGTAAGGATAACAATATAGAGGAGGCTTTCATAAATAAACATAAACATTTAAGGTTATGTATAACTAAAACAAAAGCCTTTTAAACTTCAACTTCAGCATAATACGACATAGATAAAATGAAATAATTCTATTTACTTATTCACATGGATATTCTAACATTCGAATAATAACATGGAATATCAATAACCACTTTCATAATGACGGAATGCATAATGCCAGACTATCATAACCACGTAGCCAAGGCCTCGTTGCAGGAATACAAATATGATTTTGTCAAGGCCTCATGAAAAGACACTAGTTTGTCTCATGAGACCTACCGATGCAATTTTGTTTAGAAGACACTTGCGTTTAAAATTGCACAAATATACTCTAGTGTTTTTCTGAAAACATTATGCAAGCCTCTGAAAACAAAATAACTAATTATGAGACTTCTTGAAAAATTACAGGCCATGTTGGGTCCATGCCCAATCCCTTCCTGTCTACCACACTCGAGAGTCGGGTTTTCTGAAAACATTTTTAAGCTTGCGTTAAATACGTAATCATTTGCACTAGATTTTCATATATTTGGGAGAAATATCTCATTTTTGAAATCATTTAAAAATCACATAAGTATAAAAGAAAACTGTTATTTTGAAAATATCCTTATAAGCTTGTAAGGGAAGCTTTAAAGGTGTAATAACGGCAGAGAATAACCGCACCTACCGTATAAGTTAAAAAAAGACATTCTTAACATAATTTTGTCGAAAAGGTTATAAATGACCTTGTTTGGAAAACGACGGAAAAATTCCTTTATAAAATTCTTATAAAAAGTCAAACAAGGGTATAAATTAATTTAACCCATATTTTGTAAAATTTTAATAATGTTTTGAAATTTGTTTTTTATGAAACATGGATGTGGATGATTGAGACGTCCTAGTAGATAATTACGTATAAACAACCTCAGATAATTAAGAGATTGTGAAATAAATCCTTACAAATTTGGTAACTTAAGAAACATACACCCCATGAAAGAGGTATCATACAATGAATATGTAAATACATATAAATTAAAGTGTATTACACAAATAATACTATTATGGGAAGCACATACACCACACAAAAGTTAATAGTGGCAATATGGCATGAATCTCACGAGAATAAGGACTGAGATGAAAACCCCTTACCTTGTACATTTTCTTGGTCGAGGGTAGGTTAACATCATGTAAAATAGTTAAATAATTGTTATTAAATTATACAAGAATCATATACATAAATATTATATCATATATGATCTTTTAATATTGTTTTGTTGATAACATTTTATTATTATCGTCGTTTCGGGTGTTAACTGATTTGTTTTCCTTTATATGATTCGTTACGTAAGTCATGTTTATTATGGATAAGTTTTATCGTATTAATATCCATTAATGATATAAAGTCATTAAACATTACTTATAATCATCAAACGATAATTATTCTTGAATGGATATGATGGGGAAATGAATCTCATCGCGTTCGTGGAGACTGTAATCCGTACGTACGCACGAACGCTACTTCCATTTCATTTTTCATTTTAAAAGGAATAAAAAACAAATGATACATAGGTATATAATTATTATAGTATAATATAATATATTATATGTGTTACATAATTTCATTAACACCATCCTTTATACGTTCCATGTATGGTATGAATGAGTTATATCACTTTGAGGGGGCGGTAGTCCGCACTTTCTCAAATGAAATTATCGTATATATATACAACATGAACCAAAAAATGGTATGATATAAAATGGAATTACATAAGCTTATATATAAAATAAATATCATTAAAATCATATTTAATTATAGTTCCATCATAATGGCCACCATGAGAGGTGGTAGGAGATAATTGAACAATCATCGCTTTGTGGGGCGTTTGGTTGCCATCCATAGAAACATTATGTTCTTCACCCATTAGATGGAGGTGTGTATAATTGTAGTTATAATAATTATAATATAAATATCCTAGTATATTTAGGATACTGTTTTTGTTACAAAAGAAAATAATTAGAAGAGTTTAGGGGTTGGAGAAGTAAAATAAAAGAAAAGAAGCTAAGAGAAATCGTTACCTTTATTTGGGTAACTCCCTTTGGTTTGAACCAAAAAAAAATCTTGAAGAGCCTTCTGCCTAAGTTAAGGCTTCTAAGAGTAGTATAGAGATGTAGGGAGCTTAATTTGGCAGAGTTTGGATGATCCAAAAATCGTGATAGGTTTGAGGAATTGGTTAGAAGTGGTGTCCTTTTATAAGGGGGGGAGGGGCTCTTTAGGAAAAACTTGAAGTATTATTTTATAATAAATTCATATTTGGTTTATAATGGCTCCAAAGTAGATTATTCTAAGTATAAGGTGGGTATGGGTTGCTAAGAAATTAACAAATAGATTTTGGACAGGTTTGGGTCACAATAGTAACCTTATCTTTTAGATTTAACTCTTAGTTAAATAGTTCGACATTTACCATGTCTCTTTGTATTTTTATATTATATAGTTAATAAAATTACTATATACCTCCAAGAGACCCCCATGTGTTCCATTTATGATAACACTATAATGATATAAGTCTCTTGGACAAACCATAGATTTTTGGAAATATAATATAAATTAATAATATAATATTTGTTTTAAAAACTCATTTATGTAAATTTTGACATTACTCAATAATTGATTTTTGTTAAAGTCTTAAAAACTTTATTAATTCTAACAAAATTATTTTGGTCAATCCTATCATGTCATATTAACCAATAAAATTCGTTTATGTCATCAAAAATTTCAAATTATATTTATTTTAACATTTACAATATCAACTATTTGATTCTTTCATTAATAAGGAAAATACTGCATCATTGTTGTGTCATATATAGTTTTACTTTTTAAATGTCTAAAAATTATAAATAAAATACCATTATGTAGCAAATCTTTTTATCTTTCTAATTAATATTTATAATCTAAAATATAACATATATAACCTTATGTAAAAATTGTTTTTAGTAAACATATAAGCTTATGTCATTTTTGTATTCACTTTAACTTAATTAATATAAAGTGTCCCTATCACTTACAAGTGGCTCCATGGGGTCCCAAAATAAACCCAAAGATGCCCATGGTCGGACATGTATCCACCAATATGGTTAGGACACGTTTTAGGGTAATTTATTATTATTATAATATTATTTTTTAACCCTTATTTACTGGGTTTACCCTTTAACCATGGTAAATAAAATATTTACCGAAGTAATTATTCAAAATGTCTGAAAATAAATGTTACATATTTACACAATTTGGACATCCTGATTCCAAATTTGGAATCCATTTTTCTAAATTCAAAACATAGAAGTGGCAGAAATTAGTTTAAAATTAATTCCCGCTATCAAAACAAAAACAGTGTTTTTAAGATATAATAACTATCAAAATATTGACACTTGTTTATGTCCGGTTTAAATGTGAAATTATGTCCAATGATAAAAAAATGGATTAAATGGTAAAAATATATTCTAAATATAATTAAAAACCACAAAAATTCATAATTTATTACTAATAATTATTTCGATTAAAAAAGTTGTTTTTAATTAAAATTTAGTAATTTTCACTACTCATCAACATATAAATGTTTTCAGAAAATACCAAAAATTTACCCAAAGATAATTTCGATATTATGAATCTATAAATGAAGTCCATTTTTAAAAATAAAATGTATAAAATTTCAAAAAGTTGGTATTACTATTAATAACGTCTAGTTTGATTGGTTGTGGTGTGTGTTAGAACTCGAAGTTGCGTACAACACACACTACTGTATTATTCAATGAGTAGAGTACCGTGGAAGCTTTGGGTGTTACATTCTCCCCTCCTTCAATAAATTGTGTCCTCGCAATTATAGATCAATATTTGAAACTTGGGGTTGACATTTCAAAACATATTTGTTGAAATCCCACATCGAAAAATGGATTAATGAGGCCACTATTTAAAATAAAGAGTGGTAAGTATGAAGGTTACTGAAAATAACACATACTAGGGTTCCATGTAGGAAAATAAGGATATGGGAGAGAAATATAACCATCAATATCTGATGGAGAGTGGTAGAGAAGATGGCTATGAAAAGGACAACAATCCCAAAGCCATAAATTTGTGATGATCTACGGTACCATCTTGGACAACATTTTTGTTCTATGTTCCTTTTCTTAATGTTGAGGAATTTATTTATGAGATTGGCTAAGATCATAAGTAGATATACTTACTTTATAATTAGAGGTTTATACATTAATAAATTTCTACTACAAACTCATCTTTCACCCCAAAACATAATACAACTAAAAAAAATACTCTATTTATCCTAATCATATAGGGTTCCAAATATAATGAATTTATAATTCACATATCAGAAAAAAAAATACATTATACCATCCATGAAATTAACGTAGTCCACTAGTAGGCGATAAATCCCAATTTCACTATGGTTGTGGGTTCGATTCCCACAACTTTGTCCAATGCGATGGGTCGTCACATGGTCTGTGTGTTGTACTTTTATAAAAATCCAAAAATATCCTTTCAAGATTAATCCATTACAACATTTAGACTTATCCAAAATACATCTGTAAACTCTTACTCCAAAATTTATATGAAAGGTAAACATAATGTAGATCCTTTTTTCCCTGTAATAGCATGTGAATCCCTTCATCATGTATTCATTTAAAACACTGAAACATACTGAATTACCATAACACCTTATTGATTACATTAATGCTCCCTTATTCCTTATAGAATACTGGATATACTTCATCCATCCAAAAATTTTGTAAACTACAACAATGATGGAATATACAAATCTTTAATCAGTTTCAAAGCAGTCACAAATATCCAATATAATTTACCCAAATCCACCCTATCTTATTCCAAAATTAGTACCTCAATATTAGGACCATATTAAGGTTTATCCTTCCTTAAACCATGTAATTTCCAAAAAGCATAACTCACTGTAGAGTCACTTTTCAAAGTACCATAAAATCTAAAATCCTCAATGAAATAGTACTTCAGTAAAATCCTTATTTATTTCCAGTACATCATTGATACAACACTTAAATGAAATTATTCCAAAATAACAACATAATAACACTAGTCATTCCTCTTCATCTGTGGCGGTGTCATAACCTGATTATTATCCAATAGCATCATTTGCGGCCTAGTCTGATGACTGGGACATGGGTTCGTGTAGTGTCCAAACTCCATGCAGATGAAGCATTGTACATTTGAAACCTTTTTCTTACCCTTGCAGTCACGTACTTGGTGTCCTTTTTCTCCACACATATAACATATTACCATTCCCTTCAAGAATTTTCCAAGGTGATTCTTTATACAGTTATCACATATGGGAAAATCCTTCTTTACCTTATTCCCTTTTTTTGTCCTCCCTACCATCCTTTCCTTCTCTGGTTTCCCTTCAAATCCATAGGACTCTGAGAATTCTTTACTTATCATATCAACACATGATACTATTTATTCATATAATGATAATACGTGGGAGACTATTTCCCTTCTAAATTCTGGCTTAAGACCATGACGGATATGATCTTTCTTACTCTATAGATCATGTGTATTGATGGAGTTCTGATTCCTTCTATTGGGTGCCATTTCTAAAAATGGCATAAAATAGATCAGTTTTTGATTCAAAATACATAATTCCATACGTGTAAACCACTTAACATAAATTGAACATTTTTTTGGATATAATCCATAAACATAAAAATGGTTTCTTTGAGGAAGTATATACTCATAAACCCTTCATAATGGTTCGTAAAGAAAATGAGAATTATCCTAAACATATCCCCTGGGAGTGTCGTAACCAAGAGTGAAGAAAGGCCTGTTGTCGTTCACCAGTTCCCATTCGAGTCTAGCTCAAAGCCGTGTTTTCGGGTTTTACCCCTAGGTACATCTGTTCCAGAGCCGCCTCTACCTGCTCATATCCATACATGTATGTATTGCTCGGAAAACTCACAAAATCTCTACAATATCAAAATTCTAGGAAGTTCTTCTCTACTAATCCTCAAATTCAATCTTAGGGATATGTGTTTAATCAGAGTTTATCTAAATCTAGCAGCCAAGGTTATTGCTAAACTTCATCTGATACCAACTGTAACGCCCTGACCCAAGTTTCCCAGAGTCGGTGCATTATTACATAACATTGGCCTGATTACAATGAGTAATGTCCAGAAGGACTGATCAGTTTAGCAGTCTTGGAAACACTAGATACATTCATAAAGTTTACATTACATCATGAAAATGAAAAACTACAACAACATAGTCACCAATTTTTACACTCATATCCTCACATACTTTCCCTATAGTTTATTCATAAATTACTTCTTCACATCCTGGGAAAAATAAAACATTGAAATGGGTGACCTCAGATGCTCAATAAGGATAACAATATAACACAGAATTTGATAAATAAACATAATCATTTAAGGCAATGTATAACTAAAACAAAAGCCTTTTAAAATTAAACTTCAGTATAATATGGCATAGATAAAATGAAATAATGCAATTTACTTATTCACATGGATATTCTACTAGTCGAATAATCACATGCAATATCAATAACCACTTTCATAATGACGGAATTCATAATGCCACACTCTCATAAACACATAGCCAAGGCCTCATGCCAAGACTAAAAATAATATTTTATCAAGACGTCGTGATAAGACACTAGTTTTCCTCGTGAGACCTACCGATGCAATTTTTTTAGAATATACTTACATTTAAAATTTCTCAAATATACTCCAGTGTTTTTCTGAAAACATTATGCAAGCTTCTGAAAACAAAATAACTAATTTTGAGACTGATCAACAAATTACAGGCCATGATGGTTCCATGCCCAATCCCTTCCTGTCTACCACACTCGAGAGTCGGGTTTTCGGAAAAAATATTTATGCTTGTGCTAAATATGAATACATTTTAACTGGATTTTATATATTTGAGAGAAATATCTATTTTTTGAAATCATTTAAAAATAGCATAATTATAAAAGAAAACCATTATTTTGAAAATATCCTTATAAGATTCTAAGGGAAGCTTCAAAGGTTTAATAATGGTGTAGAATACCCACACCTGCCATATAAGTTAAAAAAAGACATTCTTAACTTAATTTTGTCGAAAAGGTTAAAAAAGACCTTGTTTGGAAAACGACGGAAATATTCCTTTATAAACTTTTTATAAAAAGTAAAACAAGGGTATAAATGACTTTAACCTATTATATATAAAATAGTAAGAATGTTTTGAAATACATTTTTAAGAAACATGGATGTGGATGATAAAGAGGTCCCAGTAGATAATTACGTATAAACAACCTCTAATAATGAAGAGATTGTGAAATAAACCCTTACCAATTTGGTAACTTAAGAAACATAAACCCCATGAAAAAGGTATCATACAATGAATATGTAAATACATATAACATAAAGTTTATTACACAAATATTACAATTATGGGCAGCACATACACCACACAAAAGGTAATAGTGGCAATATGGCATGAATCTCACAAGAATAAGGAGTGAGATGAAAACCCCTTACCTTGTACTTTTCCTTGGTCGAGGGTAGGTTAACATCCAATATAATAGTTAAATCATTGTTATTAAATTATACAAGAATCATATACATAAATATGATATCATATATGATCTTTAATTATTGCTTTGTTAATAATATTTTAGTATTATCGTCGTTTCGGGTGTTAACTGATTTGTTTTCCTTTATATGATTCGTTACGTAAGTCGTGTTTATTATGGATAGGTGGTATCTTATTCATATGAAGAACGATATCAAGTACATAAACATTAATTTTAGTCATCAAACTATAATTATTCTTTAATGGATATGATGGGCAAATTAATCTCATCGTGTTCGTGGAGACAGTAATCCGTACGTACGCACAAACACTACTTCAATTTCATTTTTCATTTTAAAATGAATAAAAACCAAAATATACATAGGTATATAATTATTAAAGTATAATATAATATCTTATATGTGTTACTTAAGTTCATTAACACCATCCTTTGTACATTCAAATTATGGTATGAACGAGTCATATCACTTTGAGGGGGCGGTAGTCCGGACTTCCTCAAATGAAATTATCGTATATATATACAAAATGAAACACATAATGGTTTGATATAAAATGGAATTACAAAATCTTATAATTAAACTAAATATCATTAATATCATATTTAATTATAGTGCCATCATAATGGACACCATGATAGGTGGTAGGAGATAATTGAACAATCATCGCTCCGTGAGGCGTTTGGTTTCCATCCACATAAATAGTATATTCATCACCCATTAGATGGAGGTGTGTGTAATTTTAGTTATAATACATATAATAAAAATATCCTAGTATATTTAGGATACTTTTTGTGTTACAAAATAAAATAATAAGAAGAGTTTAGGGGTTGGATAAGTAAAATAAAAAAAAATTGTTACCTTTAATTTGGGTATCTCCATTTGGTTTGAACCAAAAAAGAACTCTTGAAGTGCCTTATGCCTAATTTAAGGCTTATAAGAGGAGTAGAGGGATGTAGGGAGCTTAATTGGGCAGATTTTGGACGATCCATATGGCTTTAGAGGTGTGGGTAATTGGTTAGAAGTGGTGTCCTTTTCTAAGGGGGAGGAGGAACTCTTTAGGAAAAACATAAAGTTTTATTTTTTAATAAATTCATATTCTGTTTATAATGGATAAAAAGTAGATTATTAAAATTATAAGGTGGGGATGGGTAAAAAACCACTCAACCAATATATTTTAGATAGTTTTGGGTCACAATAGTAACATTATCTTTTAGATTTAAATCTTAGTTAAATAGTTTGACATTTACCATGTCTATTTGTATTTTTATATTATATAGTTAATAAACATACTATATACCTCCAAGAGACCCCAAAGTGGTCCATTAATGATACACCTATCATGATATAAGTATCTTGGCCGAACCATTGATTTTTAGGAATATAATATAAATTAATAATATAAAATTTGTTTTAAAAACTCATTTATGTCAATTTTGACATTACTCAATAATTGATTTTTTTTAAGTCTTAAAAACATTATTAATTTGAACCAAATTAATTTAAGAAATCATAACATGTCATATTAACCAATAAAATTCATTCATGTCATCAAAACTTTCAAATTATATTTATTTTAACATTTATAATATCAATTATTTGATTCTTCCATTAATAAGGAAAATACTGCATCATTATTGTGTCATATATATTTTTACTTTTTCAATGTCTAAAAATTATAAATAAAATACCATTATGTAGGAAATATTTTTGTATTTCTAATTAATATTTATAATCTAAAATATAACTTATATAAGCCTATGTAAAAATTGTTTTTATAAAAGATATAAGCTTATGTCATTTTTGTATTCACTTTAACTTAATTAATATAAAGTGTCCCTATCACCTACAAGTGGCTCCATGGGGTCCCAAAATCGACGCAAAGATTCTGATGGTCGGACATGTATCCACCAATAACGTTAGGACATGTTTTAGGGTAATTTATTATTATTATAATATTATTTTATAACCCTTATTTACCGGATTTACCCTTTAACCATGGTAAATAAAATATTTACCGAAGTAATTATTCAAAATGTCTAAAAATAAAAGTTAACTATTTAGACAATTTGGATATCCTGATTCCAAATATGGAATCCATTTTTCCAAATTCAAAACACAGAAGTGGCAGAAATTAATTTAAAATTAATTCCCACTGTCAAAACAAAAAGTGTGTTTTTTAAGATATAATAACTATCAAAAGATTGACACTTGTTTATGTCCAGTTTAAATGTCAAATTATATGCAATGAACAAAATTGGATTAAATGGTAAAAATAAATTCTAAATATTATTTAAAACCACTAAAATCCATAATTTATCACTTTTAATTATTTCGATTAAAAAATTTGTATTTAATTAAAATTTAGTAATTTTCACTATTCATCAAAATATGAATGTTTTCAGAAAAATACAAAAAATTAACCCTAAGATAATTTAGATATTCTTAATCCATAAATTAAGTCCATTTTGAATGATAAAATGTATAAAATTTCAAAAAGTGTGTATTACTATTCATAACGGCTAGTTTTATTGGTTGGGGTGTGTGTTAGAACTCGAAGTTGCGTACAACACACGCTTCTGTATTATTCAAAGAGAAGTGTACCATGGAAGCTTGGGGTGTCACACTATTCCCTACTGAACATCTCAATGCTCTACCACCTTTCACATCTTCACCACCTCATGTATGAACCTTTGGATGAAAGTAGACTTAAATTTATCCTAATTCATCCCAAAATTAAACAATGACGGGACAAATATATTCCAATAATCCAAATATAGACCCTCAAAAAATCTATAATGGAATGGAATCTAACATCATTAGTAGTTCCAAATGATTTAAAGACACGTTAAACTTCCTCTATCCAATCCACTACCTCTAGTGAACTTCAATTGCCAAATACGATGGGTAACAACTTAATAGAACCATAAATAGGCATGAATCACAGTAAAATTTATGGACTTTTCTAGGGGGCATATTCTGAATAACACAATGGACACCAATTCAAAACCAAAACAACCCAAATCACAACTGAAAAGAACATCCCAAGAAAAAACACCAGGCTCAAAAACCATACACATACAAACAAAACCCAAAAAAACATCTTTTCAAAAACCATCACTCCCATTTTAATTTCAAAACAACCTTCTTCAAAGGCCAATTCCTAAAAATAAAAATCCATTTTCACAGGGTAAAATGAACTTTTTCAAGGAAGAATCAATCCAAAATAATTATTTACTCAAAAACCATTTTTATAAACCAATTAAAACACATTAATTTCAAAAAATCACCCATGGAATCCCATGAACCATCACATATGTTTCCATCCAATCCCACTTGCATTACCTTATCATAAGATCCGACCTTCATATCACATTCCTACCCACACATAAATTAATGAGGATAAGGAGTACAAAATATAACACATACAATTTCATTAACAAAACCCAAGAGCATTCCAAATTTTCATTCTAAAAATCCTACGTTTCAAAACACATTTTCCAATCCAAATCCGTTGGAAGGAATTCATTTTCATCTTTTAAAAATGATTTTTTTATTTTAAAATAGAATCAACACAACTAAAACCAAATAAAAACATTACTCTCACAATTAATGACTAATTACAATGAACAACACACACCAAACCACCCAGATGAGGAACTAAAATCCATGTATAACCCATCAACATGGTAGAGGGCCATGCCCTAGGTATGCTTTAACACTAAGAGGACCTTAAACCATGCACCTGGACTCCATTAGGGTCACTACTCCATGTGAGGAAACAAAAAGACACCGAATCATATCCATTATCATTCCTCAGTCTAAAACAAACCCGAAACAGAGAAATAATAAATTCCCAAACCACTAATGGTAACTCGGTCCTAGTCATGAGTGGTTTTAATTAGGAAACAACCCACTACCTACCTCATGACCCTCAACAATCATATTTTCAAATATACCTGACACCCAAAATAATAGAGGCCTGATCTAATACCATTTTAACATGAACCGAGCTAGGATTCCACCAAAACCAAAATCCGACCTGGTCCATGACATGGCCCGAATGGCATCCCTGATCCCCACCGGCTAACAAATGGAGTCGAGCATCAACATAAACAATTGAGAATGATTTTTCCTAAATAATAACCATGATAAAAATAAATAAAAATGAACACATGGATAGGAAATAATAATATTTGAAATTTGATAAATATATAGACTAATCTAGATACAACAAATAAAAGACTAAACCGAATAAAAAACTAAAAACTAAACTCCACCAATAAGATCTCATTGTGTTATCTACCTCAAATCCCTCCACACGACCAACCAAATTTAATATCAACCAAACCAGAAACCTAAACCTGTAAAATATCTTGGGTCTACTAACATCAAATGGTACAAGTAGGGTGTGAGCATACTAGCTCATTAGAAAACCACCAAAGAATCCATACTATTTCTTTCCCAAAAATAGTCCATTAACACTCTTTTGATATAAAATTATAAAAGTGGGTTTTTCTCATTTAATTAATAAAAAAAATCATTCCCTTTTGAAAGGACAAAACTCAAAACTTTCCTATTGAAAAATTGAATACCATTTAATGCTAAAACCCAAAACCCAAGTCCAAAAAACAATACAAAGTCCTAATAAAAATAAATAAACAATATAAACTTGAAAACAAGAGAACTATAATAAAAAAAGAAAATATAAATAGTAAACCATGGGAATTTTATAAATAGCCATAGAGAGATCATTTGACATACTTGGTCTGGACTCACCTTCCAGTGTATGGTGCATCTCCATAGTCAAAAACCAACTAGATGCTCTAATCTAGCCACAGTAGTAGTACAACCCACCTCGAATCTAACACAACCAAGGGGTACCAACCCATCTAATGAGGTTCGACATGAATTCATCACTCAAACTACTAAAACCATCCCAAGTGACACATGGAAAAATTACACAATGTATGTAGGAGGCCCTTGAACCAATGACTCTGCTTACAAGCCATCACCGTACTTTCATACCCCCAACAATTCCACAACCTACCTGATAAATCATATATGGTAATCCCCCATAGGTGTTCCTATTACATATCACATTATCAAAATATCCATCTATGTTGTCATATCACAACTACATTCAAATCATTTACCAAAACCATTATAAAATTCCGATTGGGATTCCCTAATCTGTCAGACAAACTTTAGAACCATTTCACAAATCATACCAGTTTCCTACCTAGAATTTATAATTTCAAACAATAATACTTTCACAACATCATAAAAAATCAACTCAGAATCTACCATATCCATTTAAAAATTTTTAAAAACATTTCCAAAATAATTTGTAAAACTAGTTCAAACCAAAATGAAAACACATTATATACTTAAAGATGCCAAACCATATTTCATGTCATTTTAAAGCCAACCATCCTATTCAAGGTTTCAATCAGTAAATAATTCAAAACATTAAATTTCAAACCATACTCAATCAAATTGATACCATAACCAATTTATAAATCCTAAAGGCTTATAGAAACATGATAAAAAGGAGAGAATAAGAGAGAAGTGTTTTGAAATACAGGTTTTTTAGGAGAGAAAATTTATTCAACACCATTATAAGTTTTGTGCCCATCCATGTGTGCACCCGATACACACATGTATAATCCCACATCCAATGGTTCACCCCAAGAATATGTGAAGTTACCCCAAAGAATTTTTAAGAAAACCAAACATGTTATACCATCAACACACAATACACACACATGTTCCAAAAAATAAGAATCCCCTAAATACAAACATAGGGATCATATCACAATCAACCATTTCCATCAAAACATAATAAACCCCAATACCCGTTAAAAATACCAAATATCATATCAAAAGACTACAAATAATTTCCTCAAACATGTTGTGTTCATATATAAATAATCATATCTAAAGAACCACCTTGAAAACTATTTTTTACCAAATTGTTTCAATATGAGAACATCACAATAAACAAAAAAAAAGTGCATCAAAATCAAGTGAAGAATATTTATAAATCTTTAAAAAACACCTAAAATTTAATATAATTCATCTGAATGAAAAATTATAGAGACACCTTTTTCAATAGAGTGAGGATGCAACAAAACACAGTGAAAAGAGAGATCCCATTCCAAGACACAATCCTCACACCAAAACATTCAAGAAACCAAGAAAACATCAATACCCTCCCTTAGGTTTTGGCTAAATAGAATAAAAACCAAAAAAACTAATAAACTAAGAGGGGAATGATAAGAGAGGGAAAAATGACCAAAAAACACAAGAACATAACTTAGAGACATTTAAGAGGCTTCAAAAATCGAAGGGGAGAAAATGGGAGGCAATATGGATGACCCCATGGGGGTCCTAAGCTGAGAAATAGCAGAGAATCCCAATTTAGTGTTACAAACATGAAGTAGAAAACTTGTAATTTAAAAATTTAAAGAAACTGGGAAGCTCTTATTGTTAGTCCGAAAGGATTTTTAACCCATGCACAGACATGGTGATTACCACTATCCAAGGGAGACACCCCTCATGGTTAGTCTGCACGACCTCGAAACCATGCACCAACCATGCATTAGGCACTATCCCAAATCTTTCCAATAATGCATTATTGTCAGTTCAAGGAACATAGATTCCTATAACCATGCGCAAACCATTCATAGGCCAATAATTTAACCAAAACATCCAAAATTTAAAATTTTAAATATGGGATCAACCAGAACCTCAACAAAAAAGGTCCAATCTCAAGGATATAATGAAATAAAATAATTTAAATGGTTGGGGTGTGAAAAATTGTTTCCAATATTTTTATCATGGAAAAAAATCTATACTTATATATATATATTATCTATGACTCATAAAAATTTGATAATTAAAATTGAATTACACCGTTCATGGAGAGGGTAGGTAGTATGTATGCTGAAAAATGTTTTCATTTTTCAACTGATCGAATGAAATAAAGGTAAATTATAATTCACCATGGTAAAAAAATTATTATATCATATATATTCATCAATTTAATCCTTATTAGAATTCATTTTGAAATATAAATGGAAAACAAATTACATAACTTTGTGGAGGTGGTGGTGCATACATATGTACGAAATTCGTTATTGTTTCCCAAAAGATTGGGTGGTAAGATGGTGGACATGATATCATGATTATTGATTTATAATTTTGTAATTAATATAAAATAAAATTTTAAACCAAACATAATAATAATCCATAAAATATGGTGATGAAATATGAATTATATCCCTACGTGGAGAGGGTAAGCCTTATGTACACATGAGTGATACTTTCACTTCTTTTTTATGGGAATTATGTAATATAATAGTGTTTTATTAATAATGATAATAATTAATCATATTTATAATACTAATTTAATTAACTCATTTTAAATAAGATATATTTATAGGAGGTAAGTAGTAGTATAAAATGAAGGTTATCGGTTAGGGTGATTATCTCCTCATTGAAATGGATCTATTAGATCTCCCCTAAAGGCACTAGGGCTGGTATTTTGGGAATACTAGAACCAATATAATGTGTATAGGGGTGTTTTGTAGAGAAATATTAAGATTTTTTGTTTCATGATATAATGATTAATGTGATATAATTATGTGAGATATGAGGTGAATTTTAATAATTGAGGCAAGGGGAACTTTTGGAATTTCTCATAATATTAAAATATAATAGATTCATTATCATAAAAAATACCTCAAAATATAAATGGAATAAAATATAGGTGGTATAGAGTTTTAATAACATCAAACAATATAATTTAGACGTGTTTTGGATTAATTTTAAATCTTATCATTTATATAACCTTTAGTTAATCTATTTTTATTTTATGTACAATAACAAATTTTTCAATATTAAAAGGCTATAATGTTTACTTCAAAGGTAATAATTATATAATAAATACTGAATTAATGAATTTTTAAACCATATAATTACCACTTTTTATTATTTTTAGTTCTTAACTATTTTTAAAATTTTTAATACAATATTATTTTGATAAAATATCAATTTTTTCATGTTTGATAGTATTTTTTTAATTTAAATTTTAATAATTCAAGAAAAAAGAAATTATAATATAATGATTTTAAAACACCCAAATATGTAATATGGATCTTTATAATTAATAGTAAACATTAAATAATTATAAATATATTACTTTTAATATTTATAAAATCATTTATTATAGTTTATTTATTTATTTTAGAAATACTTAATCGATGTTGCATAAGAAATTTAGTTCATTATATAATTACTAAAAATTAAAAACAAAATAATATCAATAAATTTTTATTGAGAACAAAATATTTACTTATATTCATTAAGAACATACTTTTATCACTTCCTTTACACATATGTGGTATTCAAAACTAAAAGGATGTATTTTTTATCTTTGTTTGATTTTAATTATACATATGTCATTTTCATGGACAATTTTCCATAAAAAATAGAATTTCAACCCTGAAGTTATAAGGGTAGAATTAAATTAATCCAATAATATTTATGATGAATAATTATGAATTTCCCCCCTTTTAAATATAGATTTACCTGATTTACCATTTACTGAGGTAACAATCTTTATCTTAATTAATATTCATAATTCTTAAAATAAAATAAATATATTTAAAAATTTATTACCTCATAATACCAAAAATATAATCCATTTTATAAAATTCTATAAATATAAGTCAATTAAATTAATTTTAATGTATGTTCAAAATTTGAAAAAATCTACTTTATGGAAAAAAATATTTTTATCATAATACTTCATTTATCTTTATCATATGTTTATAAAATTTTTTTTGGATGATTAAAAACTATTATCAAGTAAATAATATATTTTTTTTAAAAAAATTATTAAAGAGTAGGTTTTAATTTAATTTGATGATATATAATACATCGCCCACATTAAAATAATGTTCTTTGAAAATAATCCCTTTAATTTTCAAATAATTTTTCTTTTAATGATAATAATTTGATAACTAGTTAATTAATTTTTCAAATGTGTATACCATATTTGATTCTTAATATAAATATTATTTTCTATACACACCAATTCAATGTCAAAGCAATAATGGAATCATAATATTTTAATAACTGGGAATGGTTCATCTAAACTCACTGTTGCGTGTAACACTAGCTATTGATAAAATAAAATCATTTAAAAGGTAATATTTCATAAAACTTTAGAGTTGTTACTTTATACCCCATTAAAACTAATTTATACTTCAAAATTCATCATTTTGATATAAACACATGAGGATATATTTTTCTCATTACATCTATAGTGTCCCTCATAGCTTCCTAAAATTTGTGGGTTTTCTATAAAACTGTAACCAGGGAATTGGTCATGTTTTATAGAATGTTCTATATATGGTATGAAATATCTATTGGTTATTCCTCAAAAGAAATTTCTTTATCCGGTAGTAAGACCTATGATTTTAGTTCATGTTAAGAATAAATATTTTTTTCTTAGGATATATACAAGGAACACATCATGAAATTGAGAGAGATTCATTGGACGTTACAATCGATTTGATACCATCCTGATATGAAAAAGAACCTCAAAAATTAAAAAATAACTATGAATTAGTTTTATATTCATTCCAAATAACATCAGCATATTCTATGAAGATATTCAAATGAATTCCTTTGTCACCAACATCAAGCTCTACATCTTTCTAAAATTTTTAACTATAACATTTTATCAACCCTGAGCTTATCTAATGTGCTATTGAATTGATATAACCAAAACCACCATGTCCTTAGGTATATTAGGTCCTAATAGATTTATTTCCCTAACATCATTCCATCATGTTGGAGTTCTAAACATCCTACTATAGTGTTCTTCATAAAGATCTATTTGATTACCAGTGTAAATGATATTATTGTAAGAAAATTCCACCAAAGGAACTTTCCAATCCCAAAAACCTTTAAAATATATAGATAAACATCTAAAAAATTATTCTATTGTTTTAATAGTCTTATAGTACTTACAATATATATGAGGATATTAATATTCAATGAAACATTAAACTATATTAAGATCTTACTAAAGGATTCTATAAAACATCGAGGTAAACCAAGGATCCTAATCAGATATAATTGACAATAGTACTCCATGAAATATTACCTCTTACTTAATGTTTATTTTTTAAATATGATCTAGAGTTAAATATTATTTGATAAAAACAATGTTTTCTAACTTTATAAATAATCGACTATAACCCATATAGCTTTATGAATTTTAGATTTTTTGGGGATTCTAATGAAAAAATAAATGGTGGTGTTTTCCCTTCATATTCTAGTTTGGGTAATTGATGTAACATATTTTTTATATTTTATCTCATAGATATAAAATTCTAACATACAGATCACCAGGAAACATACTCTGAAATATATATCTTTATTCCATCACACCAAAAATACTCTTTCAAATCTATATACATATTTTTACTTTAGGATGAATAGATAATGAAGATATATGATCTTTATCCATCATTTCATTATTCAAATCATTTACTTAAGGGATATATACAGGGTTCCTGAACTCAGGAACATTTCTATAATTCTTTCTAATATCTACATTATCCATCTGTGCCACATTAATCTCTATTTGAAAGATGTTTGAACATTAATTTGACTAATCTAATATTTATCCTCATCAATTAGGATTTTCTTATCTATCCTTTTTAAATTGATAAATATTGGATCTTTTTTATCCTTATAAAAGATAATCTAGCATGATCCTTTTGGCTGAAATCATCTTCCACCATGTTCTTTTTCCCAGGATGGTAATGTATTCAGTAGTCAAAATCATTAATCAACTCCAACCATCTTATTTGCAACATGTTCATATCTTTTTTAGTGAAAAAATAATATAAAAAATTATGATTATTATATATGTCACACATTTATAACTCTATTTAATTCCACCATATATTTCATTCAAACAATTACCATAGCTAAGTCAAATAATGAGTGGGGTGATTTTTCTCATTGTCCTTCCCTTGGCCTAATACATAAGATATAACAATATCCTATTTCATGAGGAAACATACCAATCACTTTTTTTAAGAATCACTATAGATCACAAACCCTTCTCTACTATAGGGTTGTGTGAGCACATGTGCACTAACGAAAATTATTTTCATCTACATTAAATTCTCATTATATTTATCCATTAATTTGAAATTATCTCTTTTTGGAGTCGACTTTCTGATTGGATTATATGATCATTAGAAATATTTAACAAAAATTCCATAATATCTAGGAAACCTAAGAAAAATTTGGATTTTAGTTACCATATATGGTCTAGTCTATTTCTAAATAACTTAAAGCATTTAAATATTTATTGATTTACCCTCATATAAGATTATGTATACCAAAAATGAATCTTTTTAACACATATTAAATTTTTCAGAATGATTCTCCTTCCTATTGGTCTTCATCAAAATCCTCAGGTGATCTTCTTATTCTTCCATGATCATTTAATATATAGGAATATCTTATAAAATTACATCTAAAAAATGAACAAGGAAGTCTCTAAATACTCTATTCATTAAATCCATGAAGATAGCGAGGTCACTAGTAAGACCAAAAATAATCACTATAAATTCATATTGTCCATAACTTATACGGAATTGAATCTTTGGTATTAACACTATCATGACATTAAATTGTTGATATAAAAAATGAATTGAATTTTTTTGAAAATTATTGAGAGCCATATAGGTGATCAAATAATCCATGAATATTGGGGAGAGGATATTTCTTATTTATTTTTATTTCCTTAATCATCCGATAACCAAGGTAAAGATGCATTGACCCACATTTATTGCTAAAAATATTACAGATTCACCCCATGGTTATGCACTAGGGAATATAAATCCCTTACCATGATTCTCCTAGAGTTTCTTCTTCAATTACTACAACTCAATTGGGTACATTTTATAAGGGGTATTTGAAATTTATATATAACTGCATATGAGTTCTATTGAAAAATCATCTTCACCATTCAGTGGAAGAATAATTAATTCCCCCAAATAGTCATCATCAAACTCTCATACAATATAGTCATTCTTAATTTTATGTTTACCCCAAAACAACTATTATAGAAAACATTTATGTATTTTAATTAATGCCTATAAGATAGAGTAAATTTCTATTCGCAGTTCATATTGATTATTGGATCAATAAATGATCATAAGTTCATTTGGAAAATCAAATGTGACTAATATTACAAGAAAATTGATGTGTGCTCAAAATACTGAATGAAAATCCATTACAATAATAACATTGAATTCATCTAAAGGGATAATCACAATATATTTTAGAAAAACATTTCCACAAACATCATTCATAGAATAACTATGGACTTAATATGGGAATGTAGTTCCATTAGGAATTTTCACTGAAAACCCAATATCTAATAATTGACACGATATGGTGGAACCCTTATAAAATTATTTATAAATAAATGAGTGGGTGAATCCAAAATCAAATAAGACAATATTTCTTCTAGATTTAATGATAATTGTACCTTTCGTCATGTTATTCTAGTAACCCAGTTTGGTAGTTATGATCACATGATATTTTCCTTTCTTATTGGGATTAATAGGTTGTTGATTATAATCACAAAAAAACATCAGATTCATCAACTAGATGGAATAATAACCACACCCCTTAAATTTTAATAATTTAAGAATCATGGGTGCATTATTTGTCATCTTATTTTACGTTATTCCATTAACATCCAATTCATCATCTTTATATATTCATGGGCTTTATGACCCACCTTTACACATTAAAAAAACCTCCTAGTTCCATGAAACTAATTCCCTTAAAATGTCTTCCAATAATTATAGAATTTATATGGATGGAATTTCTTTCTAACATATCCTTTACTTGAGTTTTCATGAGATTCAAACATTCATTTCTTAACAAACCCCTTAGAATGATGGGAATATCTAATTTCCATTTATAATTTGAGTGAAAATAGAACAAATTATTCATATCTACTAATGTATCTTATAAGTAATTCCTTTTGTACAATTGGTTTTTATCCCCAAAATAATAATTCAATTTTACATTCAGGTATGATAATTAAACTAGTGGAACATGTAAAAAACTGTGTAAATTTTTCCTCATAAGTACAAATAGATTCCTTATCCTTTTTCTTCATCTAAATAAATCCCTTCTCAAATATTGTAAGTAAATTATGAGGAAATTAATCATTGAATAATATTCCCATAATCTAATCCCATCATATGGTATTAATTTCTTCCACTTTCCTTGTATTCTTGATAATATTATATCCTTGATCAACTTCTCCTTACAGATGACAAATAGATAGGAAAACATTTTCATGTCTTGAGAATTGAATAAGAGAAAATATTTTCTAAATGGTGTTGATATATCTCTTAAAAACTAGTGGATCATATTATTCTCTACAAAATATTGATGTTACCTCATTAAATATTCATATCCTATGAAATTTTCATGATAATAGTTGAAGGATTCTACCTTCTTGATCCTAAAAAAATTGGTTTCGTATGTGTTCAATAATTACATTTTACATCACATTCAGCATAAACATAATATTTTCAGTTTAAAACAATTGACTAAAACTAAAAATAATAGTTTTAGAAATAATAATATTATTGGAAAATAGATAATTCATAATAATCATTTACAAAATCTCTAAATCACAACACCTTCTTGGAAACCATATGATTAACTTGGTCGTTCATGATAAGTAAAAAATTTCCATGATTTTATCCTATGCATATTCCTATCCCTTGGGGAATCATAATTTCTTTTACCATAATCCCTAAACGTTGACTAAAACTAGTTCTTATACAAAATATAAAAGCCTGATATTTTCGTACTCAAATATTATATAAATTTAGATGAATATTCAATACATAAAAATATGATTCATGCTAAATCTATACAAGATTAAATTCTTTTATGGTTAGACAATTGAAGTGCCCAGATCAGTGTGAATCACTGAGAGGGGGAGGGGGTGAATCAGTGATCCTCTAAAACTTTTTACTAATTGATTCTTAATCAATTAAACCTCTATGGCTTGTTAAGGCCTCGATCCACTCTTCTTATGTCTCTCAACCTTTCCCGGATAATGCAGTAATGAAAAGGCACAGGACACAAGGATTTACAAGGTTCGGCACCAAAGGCCTACATCCTTGCCATGCTCTCCCATCATGGATTCTCTCATTATAATCTGTTAGTATTACAATGGTCGATACAGCTTCCCACCGTATCTCTCCTGAGTCCCACAAGAGGGTCTTTATACTGCGTCCCACAGTGTTACCAGAGTCCCACTGGCCTGCTCCAGAATCCCACTGGAGACTTCCTCCACCCTGAGTCTCACAGGGGTCTTCTCCTGGCTGCTCGAGTCACACGAGTAGCTCTTCTTCTTGTTCAGCTCTTCAAGTATCTTCAGCAGTTTGGGATAAAGACTGCTGGCCTTGCTCTGTACCTCTGGTCACTTGTGATGATCAGGTCTTCTCGTCTTGCTCAGGATTTATCTCCTTCTTCTCAGGATGACCTGGCCTCTCTCTTCAAGAATCTTCAACAGCCTCTGAAAAGGTCTGTTGGTCTTGCTCAGCAATATTCTGATCACTTCACTTGATCAGGCACTTCTCAATTACTGAATACTCAAACAACTGATGTCTTTAACTTCAGTCTGGTCCAGTCTCACTCACTTCAACTTCATGCACTGAGTGCATGGCATCTCTTCATCCTCATGCACTGATATCATGGCCTTCTCAATTCTTCAAGAACCTCCTGGTCTTGGACAACTCAAATGCACACCACTGATTTGGCTCTGTTCACATGTGCACGTGTATGCATGCATGCATGCACTCTCCTCTTTCTCCTCTTGGTGCAATAAACCCTCAAAGGGTGTAGTATCTTTAAGCACACACCAGCTTCTCACTTCTTCACACACTTTATTCAATTTGCTTACACACTTGAATGTGTGTTATACTTTAGTGTGGATGTCCTCTTCCTTCAACTTCTAAATGCGTACACTTTGTACACACCTAGGTTCGGCCTTCTTTGTTACTTGTTCAAGTACACATAAATGCCTATGGCTTTCACTCCACTTCTTGCACACACACGGCCTCTTCTTCAATTGCACACACAAATTGTGTCTTCACTTGGTACACACACAAGGCATGCAATCCTCGGGTCCTCTTCTCCACTTGGCACTCACACGAGGCAAGGCCTCGGCCTTCTTTGGCACACACACAATGTGTGTAAAACACAACCCGAACTCCACTTGTATGCAGGCGTGCAAGGGTTGCAGCCAAACTTCTCAACACTACCGCGCAGGGTAGAGACACCACGGGCATTCAAGGTGTTACCACGGGCGCGCAGGTGCTACTGCCGCGGGTGTGCATGGTGCAACACCTCGGGCGCGCAGGGTGTCAAGCACCTTGGCCACGCAAGCTCCTCCTGCCACGCAAGTTTGCGGGCAGTGAGGGCTCCTTCTGCCGTGCGAGTACGCGGGCAGGGACCTCCTTCAGAGCCTCGAGTGGCTCTGGAACTTCAGCCGCGCAAATGGTATTTGCGCGGTGGCTTCAAAACTTCGCGAGGCACATACGGCACTCACGGGACTTCGTGAATTCAGCGCATCAGCAAGCTTCTAAGAGGGCTTGGGCTCTCTTTTTATAGGCAAAGGAATTCCAAATCTTCCGCGGGATATATCTCTCAAATCCCCGAAGTTTTCGGGTATTTCAAGATTTTTCAAATCTTGATTTTCTCCTTGGTTCACCGCGGGTTCTCCTTCTATATTTTTATTTTCCTCCTTCACGTGCATGCGACTACAAACGCATGCACGGCCTTCATTTATGCACAAACCATGCACAGCAATAATCCTCATGGCCTCGGCACTTCGTTTGCCTTCGGTCAATACTCGAAATTCTCCATCCAACGTGTGCATGCATATTTTGTTGCATGTATATGTTCAGTGCGTCGAGACGATCTCAATGGAGCCTTCATCTTCGTCGGAGGTGGCCGGAATCTCGAAATCATCCCTCGGATGGCGCCTGGTTCGAACGGAGCTCGCGGGTGGCAGCGGTTGAGCTCGAGGAAGAGGACGGTCTCTTAGCCGTCGGATCAGATGTTTGAAATACATCGGACGGCCGGATTAAATCGCGGCCCGCGACAGATGAGATGAGCGGCTGCGATCCAGCGCGCGATGAGACGGACGGCTCAAATCTGTCCCGGGTGAAATTTCCGCGTCCCACATCGAATCGGCGCGCTGTTTTTCCGCGCTTTATCACCCTAGCACCGCCTCAACCCCTCAGTTGAACTTCTCCCACCACGGTGTCGCCCCGCACCGTGTTCTCCCTGCGGGCGCGCTCTACGCCCACTCTCTGCTCCCTGCGGGCGCGCTACTGGAGCCAACTATGCTTCCTCGGGTGCGCGGGCTTCACCACCGCGTGCCCTCGGGGGCTTATACACGGCCCCTGCCGCGCTCCTCCGGGCGTGCCCCAGGCGCCCATGCGGTGTCCTACGGGTGCGCCCCTGCCTCAAGGATGCTGCCCTGGCCTTGAGGGTTCCCCATGGGCGTGGTGACCTTGAGTCCCACATGAGCCTTGGGTGATGTCCCTCGGCTGGCCTTCCTTGGTGGCTATTTTTTGCTAAGTAAAACACTTAGGACTTTGTATAAAAACAATGTAACCAAGTGAAAATGCCAAATGCCACAACTCTTCTTCTTCTCATCTCCTCTTCTTTATTTCTTCTTCTTCATTATAATTCCTCCAATTCTCTTCAACATTTATTTAATACATAGAATGTGGAATTCCCGAAGGTTATTCATCTTCAACCGAAGCTCCTGAATCAAATAATTCTTCAACATGCTTCTATGATCCAATAAGAGATCAAGTTGGATCTTCTTCATGTTCACATGCACTTAGTGATAGTGCATGGACTTCATTAATCCACTTCATCCACTCAGTGATTGTGGATGGATCTCCTTTCACTTCCTCATGCATTGTCTTAACAATGCATGGTCTTCTATCATTGTTGTGACTTTGTATCATCAAGATACAAGTTCTATGAACTTAAAGATCAGCTCAACAATCGTCAGATGTTCATAGAGAATGTTTCGACCACAACATCATATGTTACTTAGTGAATCTCCTAAGTGACATGCATCTTAGGACCATCGCCATTCTCCTTCACCACCAACACCATCACAACCTTTGGCATTCACATCTTGACAATTCTTGACATCCATTCATTCTAAGACAACAACATGTCTCATTGACAACAAATGCAACACAGTGCACTTCAATATCCCCCTTTGTATTTGTTGTCAATACACTCGAGCACATATGAATGGGTCAATATGTGTGCCAATATTTCTCCCCCTTATTGGCAATCAAATGCAAAGGTGTGGTGTGGTTCTCTTCCAAAATATCTCTTCCTCCCTTCGAATAGCATCTTCTTGAAAAACACTAGGAGAGGGATGATGTCACATGTTCTTCTTTAGCAAAGAACCTTTAGTTAATCAACTCTAAGTCTACTTGGGCTAACCCGGTGTAGAAAACAAGAGTGATATAACCAAGGAACTCAATGCTGTCCAACATTCACAATACATGTGAGATCATGCTTAGGGGTTGAATTTTTTCATATATTCAATGAATTGCTGAATCCTGCACAACTTCACAAAACTCATTAGAAAGTTCAGGTGCAAAGATAAAGCTCCCCCTTTCATTCATTTGTCTTCAATGAATACTCCCCCTTAATTGTCATGATGAACACAATTAAGAAACAAGGGATGAAAGTATGATTGGAATACCTTCATCTTTTCTCAAGATGGTATTAAATCTTAGAATACCATCTTCTCCAGATTGGCTCCCCCTCAAGGGGTGCACTCAATTGTTTCCAAACCATCCTCCAGATGAGAATGATCATCATCTTCAATTCCCTGCAATGTTAGCACATGTATATACCAATAGTATAAGGGAATAAGATGGAACCTCCTTGGTTCATCAATGTGAACAACAAGGTTGAGAAGATTCTCTCAACCAAGATGTCCCATTTTCACCAGTCTTCACACTTGCACATTTGATCTTCATTAATGATTGTGCTGGTGTGGTTCTCAAAACATCTTCATGTGAAATCTTCTTCTTCCCTTTTGACTTAGCAATTTCCAGAACTTTATCTTCAGCTTTTTGCAGATCATTGGCAAGTTGCAACTGATTTGGCCATATGACTAGTAAATCATTTGGAAGAGTGGCCTCAGTTTTGGAAGTTCCACATGGTTCTTTGGATGCTGCTAAGCTACCTCTCTTAGGCAACTTATTTTCAATCAATCCCTTCTTCTTCTGGATTGATTGTCTTTTGGAGTTCAGTCTGCTTCTATTTAGTTTCATGGCTTCTTTACAAAGGTCCATGATGTGTCCTTTCTTTCTACAGTAGAAGCATGTTTTCTTGGTGGTCCTTCTGGATGCATCACCCTTCTTGGATTTAGACTCCAAGGTCTTCTCTTCCTTTTTCAAAACCTTCTTGGGAGCATCTTCAACTTTCTTCTTGCTTCCCAAGGATTCCATTTTAGCCAGGTTCAGTGATCTTTTCTTCTTTCCAGCTTTGGATACAGTTGAAGATTGACATGTATCATTCTTTTGACCACTTTTGCAGCCATCCCAGATGTTGTCAAGCAATCCAAATCTTTTAGCAGTAAACAGATGTCTCTGGACCTGTGGATGTTGCTTATTGCCTTCTGGCTTGCTCCCCCTTGGCATGGGTTTCCTTTGTTCTTTGACATTTAGTGGATTGTACCAACAATCCTTTGCACAGTGCCCATACTTATTACAACACCAACACTGACCCACAAATCTTGACCTCTTTAGTCCTTCTGATTTTATGGTACTTTTCTTGACTTGTTGTGCTGTTTCAGGATAGCTTTCTTTCGTCATTGACTTCATCCATACTTGTTCAGAGTTATTCTTCCATCCTGCACTTTTTGTGGAAACACATTTAGAAGCATGAGTACAAGATGGTATGGATGGTACCTTCTTTGTAGAAGATGTTTCCCTTTCATTAGAGGATGTCTTTCTCTTAGAATCATCCTTCTCAAAGCTTACTTGAGTAGCAACATTTCTTCTTTCAGCTGACTGGGAGGCTTCATCTTTGGGTGATTGCAGATTTTTCAATATCACCTCTAGTTCTAAGCATTTCATATTGAGGGAGTTCTTCTCATCCTCAACAGTTCTTAGCCTTCCTTCCCATTTTTCTTTCAGCTCTTTCATCTGGTCATCATGCACCTTTTTCAATTCTTGCAATGAGTTGTCAAGCTCCTTCACCCTGTTTACTTTGACTTCAAGTTGAGCATCTATGACATTCATTGAAACTTTGTGCCTCTTTTCCAGTGCATGGAAAACATCTCTGACGATTATTTTAATGAAATCTTTCTCAGAAAGGCTCCTTTGCAATTCTTCAGCAGTGTCTTCATATCTATCATTGCAAAGAGAAACAGTTTCATCTTTAGCCTTCACCAGCTTTCTGAGAGTGTTGGTTATGCCAACCCTTTTAGCCAACTGATCTTCCATTGTATTGGCTTCTTCTTCTAGCTGTAATTTTTCTTCTTAAAGTTCAAGGATGCCTGTAGCTATACACATTGCCACTTCCTTGGGGACTGCCTTCTGAAGATATTCGATTGCACTTTGAAGATCTTTCATTGTTCCAACTTCATCACAGCTAGGACAGGATTTCTTCATTTTCTTGGCCTGTTTCTTCTTTCTATTTTTCTGAGTCTTGGCAGATATCTCCATTTGAGGCTGTTCTTTCATTTCCTCAAATCTGCACTTCATAAAGACTCCCTTGGATCTTTTAGAGGTAACCTCACTCTGATACCAATTGAAGTGCCCAGATCAGTGTGAATCAATGAGAGGGGGAGGGGGTGAATCAGTGATCCTCTAAAACTTTTTACTAATTGGTTCTTAATCAATTAAACCTCTATGGATTGTTAAGGCCTCGATCCACTCTTCTTATGTCTCTCAACCTTTCCCGGATAATGCAGTAATGAAAAGGCACAGGACACAAGGATTTACAAGGTTCGGCACCAAAGGCCTACATCCTTTCCATGATCTCCCAGCATGGATTCTCTCATTATAATCTGTTAGTATTACAATGGTCGATACAGCTTCCCACCGTATCTGTCCTGAGTCCCACAGGAGGGTCTTTATACTACGTCCCACAGTGTTACCAGAGTCCCACTGGCCTGCTCTAGAATCCCACTGGAGACTTCCTCCACCCTGAGTCTCACAGGGGTCTTCTCCTGGCTGCTCGAGTCACACGAGTAGCTCTTCTTCTTGTTCAGCTCTTCAAGTATCTTCAGCAGTCTGGGATAAAGACTGCTGACCTTGCTCTGTACCTCTGATCACTTGTGATGATCAGGTCTTCTCGTCTTGCTCAGGATTTATCTCCTTCTTCTCAGGATGACCTGGCCTCTCTCTTCAAGAATCTTCAACAGCCTCTGAAAAGGTCTGTTGGTCTTGCTCAGCAATCTTCTGATCACTTCACTTGATCAGGCTCTTCTCAATTACTGAATACTCAGACAACTGATGTCTTTAACTTCAGTCTGGTCCAGTCTCACTCACTTCAACTTCATGCACTGATTACATGGCAGCTCTTCATCCTCATGCACTGATAGCATGGCCTTCTCAATTCTTCAAGAACCTCCTGGTCTTGGACAACTCAAATGCACACCACTGATTTGGCTCTGTTCACGTGTGCACATGCATGCATGCATGCATGCACTCTCCTCTTTCTCCTCTTGGTGCAATAAACCCTCAAAGGGTGTAGTATCTTTAAGCACACACCAGCTTCTCACTTCTTCACAAACTTTATTCAATTTGCTTACACACTTGAATGTGTGTTATACTTTAGTGTGGATGTCCTCTTCCTTCAACTTCTAAATGCGTACACTTTGTACACACCTAGGTTCGGCCTTCTTTGTTACTTGTTCAAGTACACATAAATGCCTATGGCCTTCACTCCACTTCTTGCACACACACAGCCTCTTCTTCAATTGCACACACAAATTGTGTCTTCACTTGGTGCACACACAAGGCATGCAATCCTCGGGTCCTCTTCTCCACTTGGCACTCACACGAGGCAAGGCCTCGGCCTTCTTTGGCACACACACAATGTGTGTAAAACACAACCCGAACTCCACTTGTATGCAGGCGCGCAAGGGTTGCAGCCAAACTTCTCGACACTACCGCGCAGGGTAGAGACACCACGGGCATTCAAGGTGTTACCACGGGCGCGCAGGTGCTACTGCCGCCGGTGTGCAAGGTGCAACACCTCGGGCGCGCAGGGTGTCAAGCACCTCGGCCACGCAAGCTCCTCCTGCCGCGCAAGTTTGCGGGCAGTGAGGGCTCCTTCTGCCGTGCGAGTACGCGGGCAGGGACCTTCTTCAGAGCCTCGAGTGGCTCTGGAACTTCAGCCGCGCAAATGGTATTTGCGCGGTGGCTTCAAAACTTCGCGAGGCACATACGGCACTCACGGGACTTCGTGAATTCAGCGCATCAGCAAGCTTCTAAGAGGGCTCGGGCTCTCTTTTTATAGGCAAATGAATTCCAAATCTTCCGCGGGATATATCTCTCAAATCCCCGAAGTTTTCGGGTATTTCAAGATTTTGCAAATCTTGATTTTCTCCTCGGTTCACCGCGGGTTCTCCTTCTATATTTTTATTTTCCTCCTTCACATGCATGCGACTACAAACGCATGCACGGCCTTCATTTAGGCACAAACCATCCACAACAATAATCCTCATGGCCTCGGCACTTCGTTTTCCTTCGGTCAATACTCAAAATTCTCCATCCAACGTGTGCATGCATATTTTGTTGCATGTATATGTTCAGTGCGTCGAGACGATCTCAATGGAGCCTTCATCTTCGTCGGAGGTGGCCGGAATCTCGAAATCATCCCTCGGATGGCGCCTGGTTCGAACGGAGCTCGCGGGTGGCAGCGGCTGAGCTCGAGGAAGAGGATGGTCTCTTATCCGTCGGATCAGATGTTTGAAATACATCGGACGGCCGGATTAAATTGCGGCGCGTGGCAGATGAGATGAGCGGCTGCGATCCAGCGCGCGATGAGACGGACGGCTCAGATCTGTCCCGGGTGAAATTTTCGCGTCCCACATCGAATCGGCGCGCTGTTTTTCCGCACTTTATCACCCTAGCGCCTCCTCAACCCCTCAGTTGAACTTCTCCCACCACGGTGCCACCCCGCACCATGTTCTCCCTGCGGGCGCGCTCTGCGCCCACTCTCTGCTCCCTGCGGGCGCGCTACTGGCGCCCCCTATGCTTCCTCGGGTGCGCGGGCTTCACCACCGCGTGCCCTCGGGGGCTTATACACGGCCCCTGCCGCGCTCCTCCGGGCGTGCCCCAGGCGCCCATGCGGTGTCCTACGGGTGCGCCCCTGCCTCAAGGATGCTGCCCTGGCCTTGAGGGTTCCCCATGGGCGTGGTGACCTTGAGTCCCACATGAGCCTTGGGTGATGACCCTCGGCTGGCCTTCCTTGGTGGCTATTTTTTGCTAAGTAAAACACTTAGGACATTGTATAAAAACAAAGTAACCAAGTGAAAATGCCAAATGCCACAACTCTTCTTCTTCTCATCTCTTCTTCTTTATTTCTTCTTCTTCATTAGAATTCCTCCAATTCTCTTCAACATTTATTCAATACATAGAATGTGGAATTCCCAAAGGTTCTTCATCTTCAACCGAAGCTCCTGAATCAAATAATTCTTCAACATGCTTCTATGATCCAATAAGAGATCAAGTTGGATCTTCTTCATGTTCACATGCACTTAGTGATAGTGCATGGACTTCATTAATCCACTTCATCCACTCAGTGATTGTGGATGGATCTCCTTTCACTTCCTCATGAATTTTCTTAACAATGCATGGTCTTCTATCGTTGTTGTGACTTTGTATCATCAGGATACAAGTTCTATGAACTTAACGATCAGCTCAACATTCGTCAGATGTTCATAGAGAATGTTTCAACCACAACATCAAATGTTACTTAGTGAATCTCCTAAGTGACATGCATCTTAGTACCATGCCCATTCTCCTTCACCACCAACACCATCACAACCTTTGGCATTCACATCTTGACAATTCTTGACATCCATTCATTCTAAGACAACAACATGTCTCATTGACAACAAATGCAACACAGTGCACTTCAACAATAAATATTAAAATTTTATGAAAGAACTCACATAACTCAAATAAAGATCTTCCCTCATAGAACTCTTCATAGGAATACCCTATTAGAAAATTCCATCATATCCCAAGGAAATGAAAGATAGGAAAGGGGGATATTAGATGCTTAGTAAGCTTAAAAATTAGAGATATCATTCGATGATAATAAAAAAATATGATAAAAAATAGGGTATGAGATCATCAATATATCTTATAAAGTTAATATCGAATATGAAAAAGATCAAAATCCAGAGTTATTTCGTAAAAATTTACCATTTAAAAATACATAAATCATAAGAACAAGAACTCATCATAACCCATTTATGAACTATATGTTCATGACATAAATGATTATGGAAAAACATAAGTATAAAAACCATTTCATATGTAAAGTTCAAATACCAAGATCATAAGATAAGGAATAAAATCCTAATTCCCATTTCATATTAAGCACATTGACTTGTTTCCTATGATTAACAATGCACATTGACTTGTTTCCCATAATAGACCAAGCACTTCAACTTTTTTACCATAACTATCTCATGATATATAATAATTTCACCAATTAAATGGTGAGATATATAGGTCCCACCCATCAAATAAATAAAATATTACATATATTTTCCATGTAATGAAACATTCATCATATAATAAAATCATAACCCATATAATTAAAATGCATCTCATAAATATTTCATCAATTCGTAACCCATGAAAACAAAATAGGCTCAACAAAATTAATAACTATCCAAATGAAGATTAATTATGGTTTCAATGGATAATATCCTTATTAAGGCATTTTTGAAAACAATTCATTTAATCTTTGATGGAAAATAATTTTAAAAATCACTTGGAAGACTTTTTTAGGAAAATATCTTTTCAACTTTGAAATCACTTATTATTAATTTTAAAATCGCCTATTTATAAATAAAAACATTTTAACTGAAATAAGGCTTTTAATATTGAAAAGGAAGTCTCAAAAAAATATTCATAATGGAAAGAAAATATAGTCACTACTTATAACTTAAAAAAATTATTTTCCCAACTTTGTACAATTGTAAAAAAACACCTCATTGAGAAAATAACATGAATATTCCTTTTAAACTGTTCTATAAAAAAGTAAAACATTGGTAAAAATTTATTTAAAAGATAATTTGAAAGTAAAATAAATATAATTATAAATAATATTAAATAAAATATTTATATGTTAGAAATTTATTCCTTCTATGGGGGATTAACATAAATAATCACGAATACTGATGAGATAGTGAAATAAAACCCTTACCTCAAGTATCACCTTTCCCAGTTCAGGTTTAGAATTACTATATAGTTAAATAGAATATATTATATATGTTTTAAATAAAAATATTCATATATATAATACAATTTTTAATTTATTTAGGAAATCTTATCGCCCATCTATTAATAATTGTTTATTAAAATCAATGTTCTAGATGATAACATCTTCGTTTTCCAAGAATGTATTGGTTCAGAAATCTCTATCCTTATAATTTTATTAGTATTAATTCAATTAAATAATGTTAATAACGGTTTAAAAATTATATATACTCATTATATACATATTTATAATCATTCATAAAAAGTTTATATACAAAAATATGTTATGTCATTCATGAAGATGGTATATAGTACGTACGCAAGAGTGTTGTTTCTATAGTTCAATTGATAGAATAAAATAAAGGTAAATCATAATTCACCATGAAATAATTATTATTATAAAATATATATCATATATATTCAAAAAAAATATCCTTATTAAATTTCAATATAAATATAAATTAAAAATTAATGACAACACATCATGGAGGTGATTGTCCACATATGCACAAATGTCATTATTGTTTCCCAATTGATTGAATGGTATAAATGTTGTAATTATATTATTATTAAAAAATTATAATTATATTAATTATATAATATAAAAATATGAAACCCATCATATTACCCATCTCTTAAATATGGTGATGAAAAATTAATTATATCACTATGTGGAGACGGTAAGCCGCACACAACCATGAGAAATACATTCACTTATATTTTAATGAGAAAGAGTGTTTATAATGGTATTTTCATATTAATAATAAAATTTTTCCATATTTAAGATACTAAATTTACTATTCATTTATATATAATGTATATTTATTAGAGGTCAATAATAATAATAATAATAATAATAAAGTGATTGATTAGGGTGATTACCTCTTCTTCAAATTGAATCCTTCAAAACTCCTGTAAGGGATCAAGGGTTTGTATTATGGGAAGACCAGAACCACTATAATGGGTATATAGAAGTTTATTAGAGAAATAGTAAATGTATAGTTGAGATATAGGACTCAAAGTGGTGAAATTTTCTGAGGGAGGTGATTTTATTTTATAATTGAGGTGGGGGTCACATTCAGAATTTGTCAAAAGTAAAAATTATAAAAAGTTCATTCTCAATCTGAATACCTAAGACTCGAAAGTAATTAAATTTTAATATTGTATAGGGCTTTAATATCATCCAAAAATATAATTTGGAAATATGTTTGATTAATTTTATGCCTTATCAATTTGATTAACACTCAATTAAGCTATTTTAATTATAACTCTGGTAAAAAATCAATTTTGAATGGTTGTAATTATTAATTATAACGATATAATGGGACCAAAAATGGAAAATTTTGAAAATTTTATACCATTAAATAATCAGATTTTATTAATTTTATATTTTTATGATTTTTAAATTATATAATCACATATTATTTTTATAAAATGTTATTATTGTAAATTTTGACACTTCATTTAATTTAACTTTATATACACCAAGAAAAACAGGGAATTCAAATATAATGATTTTAAATTGACATAATATTTCATATGGATCTATAAACATTTAGGTAAATAATAAATTAATAATTTTTTTTAACTTTTATATTTTTAAAATCATTTCTAATAGTTTTATTAATTAGAAAAATACTAAATCAATGTTGCATAAGAAATTTATTTCATTATATAATTACAAAAAAATTAAATATAAATTTTTATCATAAAAATAATTTTATTAATTTCAAGATAGTCACTTAGATTCATTCATGACATAATTTTGTCTCAATGTGAAAAGATATGCAATATAAAAAACAAAGTGCCTTTTTGTAACGTACTTTTATTTTAGTAATACATATGCCATTTTATGAGAAATGTTTCTATTAAACCACTAAATTTATATCCTATGGTGTTATGGGACGATTTGAATTCATCCTATAAAAATTAGGATGAATAAATATGGCCTTATCACTTATTTTTAATTCTAATTAACCCAATTTACCCTTAATCATGGTGATAAATTTGACCACGATTACTATTTAGAATTATGAAAATTAATGAGTCATATTTACCAAATTTTGACATCCATATTCCAAAAACTAAATATATTTACCAAATTAAATTTTTATAAATATAAGAAATTATTTTTAATATAAGTGAAAAAATGTGACAAATATGCTTTTTTAAAAAATATACATTTTAAGCGTAGAAACGGTATTGATTCTTATCCACTGATCAATTTTTTTGGAATGATTCAAAAATTATTAAAATAAATAATTTATAAATTTAATTAAAATAAATCAAAAATAGGTATTAATTTAGTTAATTAATATAAAATATATTTCATGCATAAAAAGTATATTTTTAGGAAAAACAACAAATTTATATTCAATTTTTTTTATTTTAATTATAATAATTTGATAAATAATTTATTAATTTTATAAATATGTTTACTGTATATATTTCATAATTTTTATTACTATTCATACCCCTAATCAAATGTATATTTGATATCTAACAAATAATATTTTAAAAATGTTATACGGTTTATACAAACTAATGATTTCAGGTAACAAAATATATTAAAGAAATTAAATTATTTAAAGAGAAATATTACATAAAAATATCAGTGTGAAACAAATTGTCATTTTTGACTCAGGAATTTATTTTGAGATAGATGAATAAATTTTTTATGATTTTTTTAAATGATCATTTAGGTTCAACTATTTCTTTGAAATTTATTTTCAAACACATTTATGTGTTTGAAAAATTTTAAAAATCTATGCCTATGAAACACTATCTAAAATAAATTTTTGATAACTGATTTTTATTATATCCCTCCTATAATTACTCGCCCTAATAACATCATTTTTTAAATAGAAACGTGGACTTTTTTGTGAGAACCAAAGCATGGGATTATTTCTTTGTTAAGGAATTGGAGTTCAAAAAATCATTTCAATATGATTGAAGCACATATTTAGTGGGAAATGTTATTAAAATAAGTCAATATATTTAAATCCAATCCTCTTTATCCATATTAATCCATTAATTTCATTGCAGGTTTAAGCCATATTACAAGCTATTTTTTCTTCACCTGCCTTCACTCTTAATGTTTTGGCATGAATGTTTCAACTCTTAGTGTGGGGGTAGATAATTCTTGTGCGTTCTTTTGGAAGAAGCTCATTATAGAGTGTATGAGGTGTGTTTCACTATTATATGGTGTAAATAGAGTGTGGGTTTGAGTCATTATCATAATTTTTATTTCATTTTCATTAACTATTTGTGTAAAAAAATAAAAAAATTATTAAAAATTGATATAATATTAAATTTTTTATTTTTCTTACATGAATGATTTTTTTCATTCACTACATTGAATTTTAATGTTATCTTAAATGAAGCAATTTAAAAAATATTATAATGGATAATTATAATGATTTTATTCAATTCATTTTTTTATTTGATTCATTGATTATGCCATTCAAAAGGGGGTGCTGTGTTTTAAATTTGTAAATGGGATTCTGTGATTAAATTACTATGATTTCACATTAATATTCATGCATTATATTTAAAAGTTCAACCTCCTTTTTTCAGCCTTAAATTTTTAATTTTTTTACCCACCAACCCTTAGCCACCCAAATCATCTCCAAAAAAGTCATCATGATTTAAAGCACTTTTATCAATGACATTACTACTTAATCATATATTTTTTATAACAATCCATGTCATTAAAAACCATTAATTCTTAATTTAGTATATAAATAAAAACATAATAAAATATCAAATTATAAAGAGGATTCGTGTATTTTGGTAACTAGATACAAATCAAAATAACTTACAGAAGAGATAAAATAACATTGATTAAAACACCAAAATTACTGTATAATTTCTTTATCAAGAAAATATATGAGTTTTATTAATTAGAAGGGGGACCAAGAGTCAAGGGGGTCTAATGTTATGTAAACCAAACATGTATCAAGTTATAATGTCCCTGATACATGGGTGTAGGGAGACAATATTAAAAACTCCATTTCACATACCCTCTGTATTAGCTCTCGATGCTAGAATGCTAGCATTTTTTTTCATTCTCACAATATCTAAAGTAGAAAATTCTAGTTTTTATTAGATTCTTGTATCTATGAATGTGTTATGTAATAGGACAAGGAGTAGAAATATGGCCATGGAGAGTGTTTTGGATAACACTCTAGTCTATTTAATCTAAGTTTAAATCAATGATATTTTCCCTATAAATATCCAAACATATTCACATGGATCTATCTTTTGCAATTAGAGAGTTTCAGGTCCCATAAAAATCACTGAAGAAGATGGCCAATGAACCACTATGGTAACAAAAAATGATTCTAGCTCATAATTAAACCAAAGATCTATGCCCCATCAATGTTGAGTTTAAGGCCACTAGAAGGAGGAACCTAATGAATCCAGCACCATAGGGGAGATTCTATCTACATAGAAGGGGAATATAATATTAAGTCCATGACCTTCTTCCAAGATGGATCACTTTCACATCAATTAAAAACTATTACTTGTTCAACAATTTGGAATCATTTCCTTGAAACTAGAAGACTCATTGGGCTTCTGTATCCTTTGTGACATGCATTGTTTATCAATTACCATATGCACCAACATCCTACTACATGGATAATCACTCTCACTTTATTTTCTTGGATATTATCACTGCCAACACTAAACAATTACTCAAAAACATTGGTATTGTTCTGGGATTAAAGGATTTTAAAATTACTGAACTCATGCAACACTATTACCTCCCAGTCACCTTTGATGAACACGTGAGTGGTTATTCCCTTGTTGGGACTCCTAAAATAGAGGTATTTTGAAGTTAACATGATTAATTTTCATTTCATCTCCACGTCCATGGGAATCGAATGACTATGGATTTTCCATATTAAAACTTTATACTTCATATGGATATAAATACACCATATAGTACTTACCTCTATACCATGCACCTGGTTCCCATAAAAAACATGGTGATACACCTTTTCCAATAATTCCCATAATTTGGTTCTAATGAACACACAAAAATCATGCTCATTATTAATTTTGATATTTTTGGAAGATATCGTGTTAATCCTATTTCAGAATGGAATTGCTGAATAAATTATAACTCGTGAATTGAATAAAGAGATCTCTGGAATTCGACACCTAAGGAATCCAAGAATATCACCTACCCAGTTGTGTTTCTAAAAGGTGATATATTTATATCCTACGATCCAGTGTGTGTTCTCTAGTAGAACTAGGATGTGAACTGGGATTGAATTCAAAAAAACTTGAATCCATGAACATCAGTTATCTCATATCCTTACCATACTTGTTCATGATGATCTTCCACTAGATGTTCCTACCTTTCAATAACTTCCAATACCAACTTTTCTTGTAGGACGTGTATCGTGCCAGAGAAGATCCTACGATCAATACCACATTCATATACTATCTAGTCTATTATGTCACCCGAATCTCAAGGACATCTCACATTTTAGTGGGATTCCTTGATGAATGAATACATGAGTTTTTCAATATCAAATATACATACCATTTTCACCTTGAAAATAGATAAAAAAACAAATAAGAATGTAGGTGAATATTTAATTAACTAGGTTAATCATTCCATGAAATTAAAGGAAACATCTCTTACAATTATTAATAAAATTAACAAATATTTATGACCACTCCATTAATGTATTGAATGCTTATATTTAGATTGTATTGGGGCTCCCAGATATTCAATGGTGTGGAATCTCTTATAAATTCCCAAGGAAATTTCAATCATATTTGAGAACCTCTCTCAACATGAAGATGAAAAATATATGTTGGTCTTCTCATGATTAATGATGTGAAAACCCAGTTTTTAGTACTCCAAAAGGAACATGTTGAAGCGTCGATGATATCTCTTAGTCATATTATCATAGACCATAATATCATGAGAAATAAAGGGTTGGTAGGATCCCATGAAAGGATCCCTACAAAATAATGGAAGAATTATGCCATTATGAAAACATTGAACAAGGTATCTAAATACGGTGTCCATTACCAAGACAAATAGAATGGTAGATAGAAGATACCTTACCTTAGTCCCTTGAATATATTCATAAAAACACACTTCCTACACATTAGGAAAATTGATATCCATGTGCCACCATAACATCTGAAGAATAACTCAAAACCCATTCATAGAAACCCATACAGTTCGTGACCATGATAAGGTTGTCCTATTAAAATATATCGTAATCTTTTTCCACATCAAATTTCATGAAAAATTGAGAAACTATTGTATTCCAGTTAATATATCTCACTATTTATTGAGAAACTTCTACAGAACATTGAATGGATCTCTCATTTATGAATAAAATTTTCTCAAAAAATTCCATTTATAGAAGTGCATAAATAATATTATATTTAAAATTCTAGGGAGGGCCTTGTATGGGATTTTTCCTATATTAATGGGTATGAATTATCTCATAGATGATGTGAATTTCAATTTCTGTATGATAATTAGTGTAGTTTCATAGTCCACTTGGGGAATGAATCCTCCATTTAAAAAAATCACAAATAAACTCTACTAACTCTTTTTAACAAGATCACATAAATATATGTAGAAAGGAATTGGGTAGAAAATTTTCCCTATGTAGATTTTTGGGTTGATGGATTTTATAGCCTCCAATATATTTCTTTCTTAAAAGATGATTTTTTGAAAATAATTTTCAAAATCAGACACCATATGATAGACAACATTGAATATTTCTTCAAGGACCCTCGACTACCCTTCCTGTATAAACAAGTTACCTTTAATAAGAAATTATTTTATGTATGACTCAGCCAATCCTCCCAAAAAATTATGGTCATTAGTGTTGTATCCATCATCCAAGAAGATGTTTAGGCTACTACTATACCATTTTTCCTAAATTCAAGCGTGGATATACATAGTACTATTTTCCCCTTATTTAATCCATATAGTCATGGATACTACACAAAATTCCATCTCTTTTTTCAAAATAATCTCAGACAACTGCATTTTCTTATGCATGAGAGCTTTGATTAATTCATAACCCCTTTATTCCGTGATGTGAGTCATTTTTTAGATCAATCTATACATTAGGAGAATCCAAATATTTAAAATGGGAATGTTTTTTTATTCTATTTATGAAAATATTATTTCAAAAGAAATATATTTTATGAAATTAAACCCATTATCTTCCATAGAATGTTTTTGTTAGGATTCAAACACTATAGGATGATAACTAGGATCTTAGGGACACTCATTGGAGAAGCAAACACACCCACACATGTCTCTTTGTAGTACCATATTAGTATAAATATGGAATGGGTATACAAGATCCCAAAAAAGGTGTGATTCCATTAAATTAATGTATAGGGAAAATGGATTGAAGATTAATGAAGTATCGGTTTGGGTGAAATCAAGCCTGGATTCCCCCATTTTGGTTGTTATACTAGGTGTATTTTTCACCTAAAACCCCATATTCATGTTACCTATGTGAGAAAATATGCCAAAAAAGTATTTTGTAACCTTCTATAGATATACCCCATTATTTTCAAAGGTTTATAAAATAAAAATTACGTCTTTATAGATTAACCTCACCAATTTACCCATGTTGATGGAACCAAAATCTTGCTACAATGTTTCACTCACCATTGTGCCACATGTAGCGTACGTGAAGGAGAAAAACATGATATAATTATAGAACATACCTTGTTGGTGATATGTTGTTTGTAGATTCCAACTAGATATAAAGTAATACTAGTTTTCTAGAGGATCAAAATATGGTGGTTGGTAAGATCATTATGTGTGCAATCCGCAATGACCAATCTATAGGAAAACTATAAAATTATGGAGGGGTCTTTTTTAGGATCAATAAATAATGCAGTAGATATGTCGTTTTAGTTGAAATCATAAGTGATAAAAGTCATATTCTCTAAAGAAACTATTCCTTCGGAATTAAAAATTATAAGGGAGGTAATTATAGGATAGGATTTCTAGATATCTAGCATGACATCGAAAAACCCCTTTGTTGGGATGAATTATTATCTAAGTGTCATTTGGATAGAGTTGTATTTTGAATGGCACTAAGTGGAGATAAAAACTCACTTACACCCGAATTGGGAGCCTTTGAATCCACCAATAGGGGAAAAGGGTAAGAAAAAACTTTGAATATATTATCTATATGAAGGAGAGGGTATATAAAAGGGCCAGGATATGATGGTTTCAAACCTAAAAAGGGAGAAAAAGGGATTTCCATGACTTACCCATACTAGAGTGTTGAACCAATTTCTATAGGATAAACTATGTAAATGAGATCTATGGAATTTTTAGTGCTCAGTACTCTCCTTGTCCTAAATAACACGAATTCTAGGAATAAGCCATCCATTCCATGGGAGGAGGATTTGTGGGAAGAGACGACCCTAGAGAAGGAGGGAGCTTCATTAGGGTGAGAGGGGAAGAAAGGTAAGACCAATAGTCAACTGAAAATAGATCCCAACCCACCAGTAACATGGACTCCGAGATTCTACTCCATATCACCATTGACACTAGATCATGATTAGGATCATAAATCTAGTGATACATCTTGAATCCAATGCATTTCTTCCTAGAGACTAATAGTGTATGAACTTAAAGGTGATATTATAGGAAGAAATAATATTGGGGGATGTAGATTATGTGTTTCTACTATGATATTGAATTTATATAATGAAGGAGGAAATTTAGTGGTAGAGGGTTTTAGATATCCACCACCATGAATTTTATCAAAAGTAAATATTCAATAAATCATACTGACTAATAATTATCTCATAATAATGACCTGAAAATATCACTTATTCCCTAATAGAAATATAGGATGTGGATTGAGAGAGGTATCCCTAGAAGGTTAATCCAAACTAACAATTGGGGAGAATCGCGACTAGAGTGAACCCCCATCGACCACTTGAAGAGGTTAATTTTTTTTTAAAATAACATGAGAGCTTTAGGACGATGAATTTACAAATTCGACCATTTAGGAAATAACTAATTTGAAGGCTTTCTGATTCAACACTGAAATCCTAGTTGGTGAAGCTATCCAAATGGTCCCAAAAAATAAATAAAAATAGGATATGAGGGTAATAATATTAAACATAAAGACTTTTTGAAATATATATATATATTAAACATTTTAATTTCATCCATTGCATGGAGTATACACAACACCAAGTCTAAACGAACAATGATATAATATTAATAAATTATTATTTAATGAGATAGTAATAACATAGATGTTAAATTTGAAGGTATAAATAGGATGGAATAAATTATGAAAATTATATGGTTTAAACATGTATATAATTAAAAAATTATCAATTTATTATAATTGTAAATAAAAAATAATTTGAAAGTAAAAGAAATGCTTTCTCTGAAAAACTTTTTTATGCACACATTTTTTATTTATCTTATTAAATTAACATAACCACTATTTATGAATTATTAAAATTAAATTTAAATAAAATATAGTCAATCATTTTTTTCATCTAATATTTTTTTCTAAGAATTCGATAAAAATAAATACATTTTTATGCTTAAAAACTATATATTTCTAAAAAGTGGTTCATTCAATAATTTATTTTAAAATGATTTTTTTTAATTTTAGACAAAATATTTTAAATAATTTAAAATATTTTTTGAATCAAAATTTCAAAATTATGTTAAATTTACATTTTCTATAATTTTCGGAAAAGATTAATTTTCTTTTGAATAGTGAAAAATACTAGATTTTATCGAACACTACCATTCCTTTTAAAGAAATTATATAGTTACATAATATTTTAGAATGTTTTAGAAGCTAAATTTGTTATATTATATTATTATTAATCCTATTTTGGATATTGTAATGAATTTTATATTACATTTTGATTTTAAATCTTATTATACTTATGAAAATGTTTTCTTTGGATGTCTTCTTTTTCATAGCATCTATGGGTTTAAAATTAAATTAAATTCTGCAACATCTATGAATTGAATTTTATAAAATTGAAAAATATTTTAAATCATCATAATTTATCTTAAATAATAATAATAACATAATTTTTAGTCATAATGGTAAGTGAAAAAAATAAAATGGTAATTACTATGATTATGGTTAAAACATATTTACAAAAGGGTTAAACTAAAAATGTTATGGGTAAAATGAAATTAACACTTGTACAATTTATATTATATATAATTATAACAACCTTAAGACATATATTTTATGAAAAGGATATATTTTTTCTATTTTTTGTGTTTAAAATGTGGGTATATCTTTTTCTCTTCAAAAATTCGAAATGGTTCCTCTTCCCCACTTATAAAAATACACCTCCTATCCTCTCCAATTCACAATTAAAAATCATTTTTGTTTGGAACATTTCACCCCAAATATTTTACTCTATTTCATAACCATTACCAAGTTATGTTATATTAATAATTCAACCCTTCAATGAAGTATTTTTATACAAACATAAAGAGGTTTTTTGTAGAAGAGTTATCATTCTTAATCGAGCATTTTTATTTTATTTCTTATTTTATCTATATAAAAAATTATTCAACAATGATGATATATAAATAAAGTACATTAAATGTATTGATATGTTCTCCTTTTAATTTAATAACATATATCCATATCATTTCCCATTAAATAGGAAACAAAATCGTCGATCGTGTTTACGACAAACTACCTCCTCAAAAACCGATGTAATTCGTTTTCCATCCCCACATCTAACGGATAGATACAATGACATATTAAATGTATTAATATTATATTAATTAAATAATTATAACTCTATAATTATTATATCACATCTAATTTATTACCTTACAATCCATTAAAAAAATTTCCATCATGCGTACATGTGGAATACCACCTCCTCGAAGTGAAGTGACACATTTTTCATTTTATTTTGACATGGATCATAATAAGGGTATATTTAATGAACATATATGACATATATAACTATTATTATAGAATTGTGAATTAATATTCTCCTTTCATTCATTCCATCTATATGAAAATTGGGACAACGTTCATGCGTACATATGACTCATCATCTCCTTGAATGGTGTAATACATTTTTACATCTAAATTTTTTTATGAATGAATCTAAATATGTATATAATTAATATATAATATATTTATATAATTATTAAAATTAATGATATTTTGGAACCATGATCAAAGTACAAGGACAAAAAACTATTGAACTAAGCATATATGAAAAATGAAGTAGTTATCACTTGAAATAGTAATTAAAATACATAATTATGTATAAAAAGGAGGAAAGGTTATAAATATAGAATATATGGTATGATATGTATGATTAAGGTTCAAGGATATATCCATAATATAAAAATATTTAATTTAAATTAGGTTTGATCATGTATGAAGGAATTCGAGACTTGAGGTAAGGGAAATTTGTCTCACTTTTATTTCTGTGGGACACATGCCATTTTAACCACATGTTATTGGTTGTTTATATACTACCGAAGAATGTGTTTTATGATTATTATTGAGAAAATATGTGATATAAATATCCCTATAATGTACTTTATTTCAAGTGACTTGCGATTTAAAAGATATTAATGAGGTAAAGTTTTTATGTTACAATCTCGTTGTTTATCAGGGTTATTTATAATAAAGTTATGACAATGATATATTATGATCTATATATCAAAGAACTCATGAAATTTTCATCTAATATGGTTATTTAAATAAATGAAAAGTTTTATTTTCATTTTACTCTCTTTATGTATTCAATATATCAAATGATTTTTTTTTAAACCCAACATTACGTCTCTTTGTGGAATAAGTCCTTTTTCTTCAATATCAATGTTTTTCAAAAAATATTTTCATGATTTTTTTAAATTATTGAATAAAATTTTAAATTAATTTATACCATTGTTTGGTTTTTAAAAAATTCGTTAAGAGGGAATATTCTTATCATTTTTCGAATAAGGTACTTTTGAATTTTTACAAAAAATGAAAAAGTAATCTTTGTTTTAACATACACTACATGAATTGAATTTTACCCCATCATGAAAAATAAATTATTTGAAGCTTCATTTACTTGTTTTCTTGTATCTTCTTAATGAAACATTTTTTCTTTATTTATTGGTAAATCTTTAGAATTTAAATAAGTTATTTTAAAGTTGAATGGATATTTTCATTAATAAATGTTCTAGTGATCATTTGAAATCATTTTCCATATCAACTGATAATCTTTGATGTTAGTTAATATTTACTATGGGTATGAACCAATGATTCCATTTTTATTATTTATATGGATTTATTATATTAAGGATGGAATAATTTTTTTGAAACTCATTCCTTTTTCTTGAGTTATGTTATGATGTGATGATGAAATGTTAATTAAAAAAATTTCTTTTATGTGGGTCATACTATGATAAAATTTTTATGAAACTCAATTATTTTCATGGTTTTGGATATTTAGATTATTTTATGATCAATGGGAACACATATTTATGATTTTTATTATGTGTGGGGTGGGCCTGAAATTATTTAACTATCTAATGAATTGGGTAATAATGTATATCTATTAAAATAAATAGGGTCATAATGGAGAGTTAACCTAGTTTAGTAAGGGTATATTTCCACCATGATAGTATTGGGAGTGAACGTTGAATACTATGATAGTTTGGGGAATAAACCCATTCCCCAATTATATCAATGGTAATGAACCTTTACTACTAAGAAGATGATTTTTTATGCTCATGTGTATGCCAAAAATCATTGTCTTGTGCTTTTTTCATGCTATAATGACTTATGTACTTGTAATAATTTATGATTAATTCCTTATATAATTCCATGATTTGGTCCATGAATCAAGATTATGATCTTTGATATACAGGGTATGGCTTTCTAATGTTAATATCACTTTTTCAAACACTTAATCTTATCTTATTCTCATGTGATCATTGATATATCCCTTGATTTTCCATAATTAAAATATTATCTCATCAATTATTATATATCCTTCTCCAAAAATTATGAAAAAAGTTATTAAGGTAGATATGTATAATAATGGTGTTATTTATGAAGAACTTAGTGAGAGATGATTTAGTTCACTTATGAACCAATTATTTATATCAATATGTTTCCAAAGGCACTCAAACTATATGATTCTGAAAAGAATTTTCTTAATATGTAATTAATATTTATCTAATAAGATAAAATATATATGTCTAAAAAGTTTGGAACTCTATAGATGGTATCAGATAATTTTTTAGTTAATCTTTTAAATCTACCTTATGAAAATGATAGTGAAAACTGTAAGGATAAGTCTTTGTATTGGAAAATATCCTAGAATTTCGGTGATGGATAGACTAAATGGTTTCCAAGAAATTATTTACCTTTCTAGATACTATAATAGGATTTGGATTTAGAAATGTTGTACCTATGGGTAGTAACTTCAGGAAGGGTTCATTTAGTATTTAGATTCAAAGAATTAATCTGTAATAAAAAACATAACTCACACAAATTCTCACCCAAATCTGATGAAGCTCTATTTTTTTAATTATTCCACTACATATAAGGAATATATAGATTTCAATAAACATTCTTGTACTTTTTAGGAAATAATAATTGTTAGATTTTTTGAATATGGACCTTTTTTAAAAAAACCATCTGATAACCCCAATTGTGTTTTCAAAAACCAATTTTCTACCTTTTTTGAAAGAATCTTCTAAAAAGGAAAATACTTAAGAAATTGTTTCTTATGTATTAAAATTGAAAGAATTTATAATGTATATTTATGAAAAAAACTTTTCAAAACCCAAGTCTATCGTTTATTAGGATTTATTCTATTGATACCATCGTCAGTGATGTGAATCAACCAGTTAGGACAAGAAGTTCATTAAGAAATAAAGTAGAATATCTTTCTTTTCATTCTCAATTTGAATGAAAAAAACATGTGGATGCATTATGTGATAAGGATTGGATTAAGGATAGGAAATATGAGCTAAATAAAATGAAGAGGAATAAATTCTTGACCTTGGATGAACGACCAAAAGAAACATCTATAATAACATTAAAAAGGGTCTTCAGAAATAAATGTTATGAAAATGGAATAACAATTAGAAATAAATCAATAATTTTTGCTAAAGGTTATAATAAACAAGATGGAATATATTGTGAAGAAACCTATTCACCAATAGCTATACTAGAATCTTTTCATATTCTACTGATCCTTGTTGCATTCTTAAATTTCAAACTTTTTTCAAATCGATGTTAAATGTGATTTCCTTAATGGTTATATACAAGAGGATGTTTTTTCAAAAAACCTCCCTATTTATAATATACAAAACATCTTGAATATATTTATAAACTTTATAATGATTTACACAGTCATAAAAAATCCCCTATATCCTGGTATGATAGATTAATATGATTTTTGTTACAAAATAATTATGTTAAGGGAACCACTGATCCATATCTTTTTATATAGAAATCGAATAAAAACATTGTGTTTATTCAATTATATGTTGATGAAATTATATTTTTATCAACTCTAGAGTCTCTAAAAGATTCCATTTCAAATCTTAAGATATCTAGTTTTGAGATGAGTCTGATGGGTGAGTTAACATTTTTTTTCATTATCAAATATCTCAAAAACTAGAAGGTTCAAATATATATCAATAGAATTATATAAAATGGATTCCTTAAAAGATAATATATTATAATACTAAATTTATTTCTAATACCATTGGTACCACAAATAAACTTGATATTGATGATGTTGGGAAACCAGTTGATCAATTAATATTTTGAGTTTTGATAGGAAGTTTACTATACATAACTGGTAGTCTACCCAATATAATGTTTCCTGTAATATTTTGTGAAAGGTATGAAGAAAATAAAAAATAATACCATTTTAAATCAACAAATCGAATTTATCATTAACTAATGGGAACTATTGATTTAGGAATTTTCAATTTATTTGGAAATTATTTAGAATTATAAACATTTCTAGATGCTTAATTTTGTGTTTTTAGAATGGATAGGAAATGTATATCCATAAAATTTAGTTTCTAAGGAGATTATTTAGTTTCATGGTCTTTTATGAAACAAACCTCAACAGAGTATTCCCATACTAGAGAGTAATATACGGAACCGATAAGTATTTGTGCTCATGTGTTGTGGATGCAACACACACTCATTGATAATGGAATGAGTTATACTGAAACATAAATAAAATGTGTTAACACTAATTCCGTTGCATTAAGAAAAAACCATAAAAATCAACCTCTTGGAAAGCACATAGATATTAGAAATCCATTTCATAGGGATCACATACTAAAAAGATATATCATTTTACAATTTATCAGAACACAAGAACAACATGATGAAATTTTTACAAAACCAATACATTATGATAGATTTGAATACATTAACAGAATTTTGGAATGATCAACATAAGGTAGTCATTACCATATACATCTTGTTTAAATAATCTTCTAACATTAATATAGTCATTTTGAAGGGGGGGACATATGATTGTTTTCTTTTTTATCAGTAATTTTTTTCAAACTAAAATATTTCTCATACTCAAAATTTCTCACACTCCAAATTTCTCATACTCAAAATTTCTCATACACAAAATTTTTCATAGTCGATAAAATTTCTTTGTGCATGGAAATTTTTCATACACAGAATTTTTTCATAATAGGACGTTTCTCGTAATCAAATGTTTTCGTATTCAAACTTTTTTTTCATACTCAAAGTTTTTCGTACATATAAATTTCATTGTTCTATTTTTGTAAAAAAATTAAACTAGAAGAACTAGTTACCATCAATAATAAAATATTCAGACTACAAAAGGTAAAATTTATTACTTTCTAGGATATTCACTAAATTCATTATGGTTTTATTATTGTAGTTTTTATTCTTGATTATTTAAAAAAATTCCTTCATAATATTTTCAAAAATTTTATAGAATTCACTAAATATGATGAAAATATTTCCTTAAAAGAATCAAGTGTTCAATTTTATTAAAATTTTATTCTTAAAGGACTTACTACCATCAGATCATAAGTATTTTAATCTCAACATAAGAAGCTGAATTGATTCCCTCAGCTTCCTATATAATGGGGTTCCCATGTGTGACCCACATCGATCTTCTCCATTTTTCATACTTGAGATTCTACAACCCTTCAAATTCCAAAGTATAATTTTCCCCCAATACGAAAAATATTCATATCAGAATCTTCGGAAACCTCGATTAATTTGATGACTTCAATGTATTTAAGATAAATAGATATTTTTACAAAAAATATAGTTAAAAATAGCTTTTATGATAAATTGTATTCTTCCTTGAGAAGAATTATAAAATTTCAAGGTTGGGAATCTCTGTCTATAAAGAAAGATGAAAGCGATCATAATCTAGTATGTGATGATGAAATTTTAGAATTGTATAGTTTAGATTATTTGTTCTTGAAAAATGAGTATGGTAAATTATATTTTACAATTTATTGAATGGATTTTAATATGCTGATTAGAGAATCTAGTAGCTTTGTTGTGATTCCTTTATAATAATAGGCGAATTTTCCCTCTAAAAAACTATATCAAATCTATGGATATTTAAATAGATAAATAAGTAAGGATTTTTTATACAAATATTAATAAAAAAATGAACATTATTCATTTATCTCATGATAATCATCTTACAAATTTGTAGTTTAGAGGATTTTTAATTCCAAGAATGGGGGATTGGAAAACCATTAAGGTCACAAATGATTTCATTTTAGATTTTTTAGTAAAAATGAGTATAATATATCTGACAGATTACATGTTTCATAATATCAAAAATATCAAGACATGTTCCATAACATCCAATATTATTATGTATCTAGTGATCTTGAGAATGTTTTTGATGATTTTTTTGGATTTCTTCAATATTTTGATAAAATCAACCCAAATGAAGAAAAATATTCTTTTTATTAGTGATGATATGATAAAAATGATGAAATATAATTTTGATAATGAATTTAATGTGTTTTCTTGAAAGGTATCATAATGTTGAACCATCTTACAATGATGATCAAGGTTGTGAAAGTATTTTAAAACCAGTTGAACACGATGTAGAAGAAGAGAAAACAATAATTTATTCCACTTATCCTAAAAGAAAAAATAACCAGAAGAATGTTATTGATGATGTTTTTGAAGATTGGATGAAGAAAAATAAATAAAAGAAGACAAGATATCCATATTTTGGTCTTAACCTAGATGAAACTATAGTATTCAAACATTATGGTGCTGATGTCCTAAAAGAATAGGAAACAAAGAAGAAGATGAAGAAAATATTGTATGAATCTCATGTTATTTATTGTTCAAGGAAATATATTTAAAAGTCATCGTCTAAACTTTACATTATTTCCAAACTGATAAACAGAAGCCAAGTACCAAAATTTTTGTTAAAGAATCTATCATAGTTAATATGATTGTTCCCTCTAATAAAGATAAGAAAAATGTAAAAGATGTTTTTCATGAAAAACTATAGAGAAGATGTTGATTAAGTTGTTTCAAATGATAAAATACATACAATACTTTAGCAATAAAGTGAAACAAAATTTTACAAATCTTATATTTTCATTTCATATAATAGAAAAAGATAATTTTATAATAATATTTCAACTTTTATCTTGTTTATTATACTTAATTTAATTTTAAAACATTATTTTCACTCTAATTATGGTTCTATATGGTTTAAGATGGAATCGATACTTTTTTAGTACACTGATTTATCATAACCTTTGTTATTATAATTATTTTTTTGTATAGTATGATTAAATCATTTTCATCTATGAATATAATTAAACCATGATTATGTTACAAATTATTACTTATTATTATTCTACACACTGTTAAGGTATAATAAATTTCTCATCAAGAATTATATATCAAAATATACCTGATTATGATATTTTCATTAACGGACCACATGGCCTAGTCTGATTAAAATTTAAATACTTAAAAGGGTTTGTCAATATGATTTTTTAACTATGTTAATATGAGTTTCATTTGAGGTTAAAAATTAAGATTTTTAAACCTACAATTCACCCCATCTTGTAATTATACATCTACATATACAATATAATCCAACAGTCAATATGATTTTATACACCCCTGGTGTGACACACCACATTGGACATGTTTTGGAAATTCACAAACTCATTATGAACCATCATGAAGGATTTGAATGGATGATGAACTTGAATGACAATGTTAAAAACAAATGTTTCATGATTTAGATATCCAATGAATAATTTTTCATGATTGATCACTCTGATTATTAGTGCATGAAGGACAAGAAAATGATATTAGATTTATAAATGTGTTAAATATAGGGAATAGAAGTTTTTTTATTGATAAATATGCTCAAATATTGACGTATATTATTTGATATTAGGAATATAAATTACCTTATGTGACGAAAATTATATAGTTGTGCTAATTCCTATCCATAATTATTAAATGTAGAATTAGTAGTGAAAATTACAAATGGTATGATGATCACATCTCAAGTCTATGTTTCTTCTATAGTTTATGTATAAAGGAATGAGATTCTTAAAAATACTGTTATTCTCCTCTGGTGGAGTTGGATTTTATCTTTCTTATGGATTAAAATTCTATATAAAAATCAAATCAATTTATGAGGAAATGAAGCCATGTTTTATATTCCAAACCAACTTATGGTTGACTATCATTATGAAGATAAAAATAAACTTCCCAGGAAAATTCCATCCATTGTGTGAGTTTTAAATTCCTATTATAATGGTGGGGTTTATCTATGATAGATTGGGAGTAACTCAACATTGTTGATATTCTTATTATGTTAGAGTGAGTTAGTGTTTTACTAAAAAAGAAACCTATTCTTCTTACAAATCATGAAGTTGAGTTCCCAATATAGATCATGATGGGTGCTACACTAATTTCAAATTCTCTATATAGAATATCCCTGATTGAGTTGTAATAATTAATGAAGAAACTAGAAGCCAAAATTAATAAGTGGTTTATTTAGACTAGGTTTTCACCTTGGGGTAAACATATTCTTTTTTTAAAGAATAATTATATATCAATGAGACTCTAAATTTATTATCAAGATCATTACAAGATCACTATCAAGAAAAATTATACTATACCATATATTAATGACATGTTTGATAACATATGCCTATATAAATATTTTTCCATGATGGATCTCCACTCTTGATTTCATCAATTGAGTGTTAAGGAGGTGGATATTCCCAATACAACATTTAATAAATGGTATAGAAAATATGAATATATAGTGATTCAATTTGTTCCTAATAATTCCCCCAATTATCATACTGGATTTAATGAATAGAGTCTTTAGACATTACCTTAATTTGTTTTTGGTAGTCTATATAGACGATATTTGTATCTTTTAAAAGTGTGTAAAACATAATGAATAACACCTGATAATTGCGATAAAGACATTGAGAAAGGAGATGTTTTATTTATAATTTACCAATTGTGAATTGTTTCTACAAAAAGTCCATTTTTGGGTCAAATAATCACACAATAGGGTGTATATAAGGATCCATTAAACATAAATGTTATTTAATTGTGGCCCAAACCAACCACTATGACTGTGATACAAATGTTTCTTTGGTTATATATATATTATTGATTTTTTTGGATAATTTCTCTCATCTATCTAAACATCTCACCATGTTAACGTGGAAGGGATCAAAGTACCTTTGGATATATGATTGTGAATAAAATTTCAAGGAACTAAGTGGTTGTTTAGTCAGTGCACCTATGATTTCATTATCCTACATTGGATAAGGCTTTGTGTAATATAACAATTCTTAAATGAAGGTATTGGGAAGTTCCATCATGAAGAATGATATGGTTATAACATATTCCTCTTGAAAATTGATGTTAATGAGAAAAATTATCCAAAACATTTTATATGGTTTTCTATGATAATTTTTTCATTAATGATATTGAGGAATTATACATATAGATAATGGTGTGATATATAAACTGATCATAAAATAATGAAGTATATTTTAAAATAAAAGGAGTATAATATTTTACATAGAAGATAGTTAGAGTTTATTACAAATTATCACTTCTCAATACATTAACTCATCAGGAAAGAAAACAAGGTAGATGATTCTTTGAGTCAAAAGGATCATTATAGATTATATACAATGAGGATCAAAAAATATCCTAAATATATGGATTTGTAAATGATGGATATAGAAATTATGAAGGAAGGGGGAATATCATATCTTTATTAAATATGTGTTTAACAATCAATCCATGTTGTGATTAAAGAGCTGCAGATGGAAGAAGTAAAGATGAAGAAGTAGGTGATAAATTTTTCTCAGTTTAAACATGATTATTATAGAATGATCATATTCATGAACTATTTATATGTTACATCCATACCAAATTTGAATAAGGATCTATTCGAGGAATATGATATTTATTAATTCTCTATTAATCCTAGATATACAATGATGTTAAGAGACTTGGAATAAGGGTGCCTGAGAATTCCCTTGCAAAGCTAGTAAAGATTTTATTTCATTTATGGTAGTAAATGGGATAATGGATGTGGGTTTTGTAGGAGACAATTTTACATGGTGTATCAATTAGAGGCGGAGTACCAGAACCTATGGTAGACTTTATTGATGCCTTGAAAATATAAAAGATTTTCCCACTTACCCTGAAATTGAGGTATCTCATCATGAATGCAACATATCAAATCAATCCCATGTACATAATTTGGCATCCCCCATGAAAGTTGTTGGAGACTGATTTCTATTTTCTCATCTATGGATGGAAGAATCGAGATTCCGTCAATCGGTTTAGGATTCCTGGAGAAAGTCTGCATAGGATCATGTATGGACGAGTCTTCAAAACAAACTTTGAAACCTTATAGTTGATCTCTAAACATTTATAAGGAACCAACCCTAATTCTCATAATATACAAGTGATCATCCCAGAAATTGAACAGGATGAATCTATCTTGGCGAGTGACCAGATTGATTAATTATTTGGTGAGATCACTAATAGGAAGAAAATATTAGATGACATGATTATAAAGTTATTGAGGCAAGCCCATGAACAATTACAGATCATATGGATGTGTGAAGGTGATAAGAACATAGAATTCTTCCATGCATGCATTAAATAAAAACAACTAACCATAAGACCTAATTTTCACATGGAATATGGTTATTATATGAATGATCAAGATGTGGTGGGTGTAATGGAATATTCTTTCATTAAATCACTTATTGTTGATCCCAAACCCCACATACAGGGTGGCTACCCAAGGGGGAGTACAAAGATCATTGATGTTATACCAATCATCGATTTTGATCTTATGAACCATTATATGAAGTTCACACCATATGAGATTTAGATTTTGGATGGCATGTAGATACTAAATCTAGAAAGTATTCCTTGTATAGATTACTTCACCAGATCCTTTAACATGGATTTATGGTACCTTGTCAGTACTAAACTGCTGTTAGTAGCACATGAATTTTCCTTGGTGGAAATATACCTTGTATTTTTGACACAACAAATATATTATTGGTTAAAAAGTTCAAGGACCCAATTTCATTGTAACAGTATAGGATTATATGAATTTGAAAATTTCTTTACAGGTTTTGGAATGCATTGTTATCAATACGGTATCTATCTATCTCCCCAATCTTATACCTGATGAATGAAATGGATTAATTAATGGGTGATTAATTTAGGGGTATATTTTATTAGTCTAATATGTAATCAATCAAATAAATCAAAATGCATTTTGGATCAATTATAGGGATCTAGTTGGTTATTAACACGGACTTTGATAGGTTGGAGTAGAGCATCATCCTCAAGGTAATATCCTACATGGACCTCACTATATTGGAGATTGACCTCCAATTTCAATGCTTTAGATCTGTATAGATATATACCTCCTTTAAGGGTAAACATATTGTCTTATTCAAGGATTTTTTGGGCTTATTGAAAGGTGATTTAATGTCCTCCACCATGTTTATTATTATATAGGACTCTCTAAGATATTATACTAACATATGAATATTGCTTGTAAGTATACTTCCTTACAGTCATATGTGCCATTATTGTGGTACATCTCACCTTACGTTTGTAGATGGTATAATTATTTGTGTGAATGGTTGTAATAGATCTATCCTAGGGATCAGTGAAATATTGGATGAATACTGTAAATGGGGGAGGAAATTTGTGAATAGGGACAACAGTAGTATTTACATCTCGAGAAGGTGCCCATAAAGGTAGGTTAGATCATTAGAGAACCTCTAGTAAATGTAGAGAGGGACCTTTCCCATTGAATAATTGGGGGCCCAGACACACCAAGAAGTAATCACATCCACTAATTTTATAATATGGTCGATAGACTAATGGTAAGAATCATGAATCAGAAAAAATCAGTTCTTTTCATTCAGTGGAACAATTATCCTAATAAATAGTATTCTATCTTCCATTCCCATGAACATCCATTCTATAAATCTTGTTCTGATAGGGGTTATATATTGAATCAAGAATATAATGGATTCATTTTTATGGGATGCATAGTCAAAAGGTAAGCATCACCATTTGTCTTGGTCCAATATGAAAGACATATGTATGAGTGTGGTGTTAATGTTAAAAGTAACTCCTCCATGATGTGTATCCTACAATAAAATATAGAAATATTAGATCCTTGAAAGGAAGATTCTCTATGAAAGAATCGTGTGTTATATGTATTGGGTTGACACGTGCATTCCCAACAGTAGTCCCTATACTATCCGACTCATGATTCAGACTAACTAATGTAATATCCAACAACATACCCATATGATAGTGTGGAGAGGTGACATAAATTTCTAGTAGTTTAACATGGTGGGAATGAGACTTGGATTTATTGGATTCTCTTTCCCCAGACATTACTTTCAGGAAATTTAGTTCCCACCCTAGAGTCATCTAAGCTATTAAGGATGTGGAACAATAGACTATCTTTGATAACTTCATGGTAAATATAGATTCTGATAGTTGTCTCTTCACGGGATCCTCCTCTAAATATTTATCTTCAATGTACTTTCATAGAATGAATATGGTTCCCAATGACTATGATTAATGGGGTAAATCAATTTGGTATAAAGAGATCTAGAAGAAATTCAACTTTTTGGTGTTGTGGGTACGGAATAAGGTTCTTCCAAGTGAGGAAAACATCCAATTTCTTGGTTTGATTCTCACATCAAGGTACCTATTCTATTGGGAACCTCTATACGAAACATCCATGAATCTCTTCTTAAAAAGGGAATAGGTGAGAGAGATGTGGCATGCGTTGGAAGTATTTATTATATTTACTTCCCATTATACCTTGAGTGTGACATTACTCATTCGATGATTTGAGGGGATAAGGTACTTTAGTATGAAAAAGAATAGAAGTGCTTTTATATTTTCAGTAGGGTGCTGCTATATCTAGAAAGAGAAGAATGATGATTTGAAAAATTGATTTCAAACTTCAAGAAAGAGCCTTATTTTAAAGATCATGAAAACGTTTAGACTTGGTATGGATATTTAAAGGATGTATGGTATCTTTTTATCTAATATCAATCCTTTATGGCACTTATACACCCCACAATGCTCCCAATTATTTTTAGGGGAGATGGGTTTTTTGTAGTCCTCACTATTCAGGTCTCAATATGAACACTGATGGTTCATACTGCATCTGATTTTAGTAGGGTAGTGGTATTTTTTGGAAAAAAGAGATATATTTTATTGGATTTCTCTTTTTTTCATTATAATATGTGATTTGATTTATATAGAATCCCAATAGATACTCACTGCTCTCCTAGTATGTTGTTAGTGTAATTTTTGTTTTGTTACCACTGAAACTGAACATCACACTATTTACAATTCCCTATATGGTGCTAGGGTCACCTAATACAATATTGAATATACAATTTGGAGGTGGAAATTTCTCATGAATAGAATAATATAGGCCTATCATACATGTCATGGAGGGAATACAGTCCTTGATTTTTTTCCATCTAGGGGGACCTAATATGAGTAGATCTCTTATTTTTCTAGTCGTGGATCCTCCCATTCAAAGTGAGAAAAACTTGTTCGAGTGAACACCCTTGGTCATCATTTCTACAAATCCCATGATATATTGTATTACATTGTCTATCTATATTGTAGGGTCCTTTTACTTTTAATATTAAAATAAATAAAACTACATTATTTTGGAGTAAATATATTTGAAAGAGTATTTATGGTGGTACAATACGAAGAACAATTTTGCAGTGTTTGTATCTTAGTGCTTGGTATGTTTGTAAGTTGAGGTTGAGATACGAGAGTATGCATATATTTTTTTATACCCCATGTTTTTAAAATAGAAAAAAATGTTTGATAGCATATACGATACACACCACCGAACCCAAAAATATAATGATTATTTATATAAGGCAATGTTTACTTTGAAACTATTATTTTTTGATATGAATAGGGTTAAATAAATTATGATATATATATATAAGTGTGTGTGTGTTTTTGTGTGTGTTTTTTATACTGAAAATAATTGTACTGATGAATTCTTTTTAAATAATCACTCAATTCCTAATAATGTAATGTTGTTAATCAAAATACATTTTCCTCTAAAATTATGTTTTCTTAAAAAAAATTATAATTGATATATAGAAAATTTTGAAAAATTATTTGATAAAATGAAATTAATTTTTTATATTATCATATCATAATTAATATAGGATGCAATTTTGGGATATGTCAATTTTTTTAGTGAAAAGTGAAAAATAAACATTGTTTTGTAAAATTTAAAATATTTTGAAAAATAAATTAATTTAAAACTGCCAATATTACTTTTTTTATTTAAAAATAAAATAATAATTATTGAGTTATTTTAAATAAAATAAATTAAATTTAAATTACTTTTATACCTGATATTAGAATAAGTTTTTTTTTAGACTTGAAAGTACATTTTTCTAAAAACGGTTTTAAAATTCATAATGTTTTTCATTTTTAATTAATTAAAAATAAACCATAATAGGAAATATTAAAATAATATTTTGGGATAATATATTTATAATTAGGAATTGAAATACATATAACAAAAATTAGTAGTTATATAATTAAATTAAATTCATCATTTTCTTGAAAAATGATTTTTTCGGAGAAAATGACTTTTTATCACGATTGCAGGATTTATTTTAAAATACATTCTTCTAATATTATGTGAGATTATTTTTCTATAATTGATTCCAAATTTTTAATAATCATAATTAATATTAGGTAATAAATTGGAATTATTTTTTGTACAATATGAATAGTAAATATATTAAATATTTACAACCATAGTAAAAGGAATATAGGTTAATTAAGGGTAAAAATAATTTAACAAGGGCTGGATATAAGGTAAAGCTAGTAGTATAAATATGGATATTTTAATTTCAGTATATTAATGATAATATTTTTTTCTTATTAATAAATAATAAATGATATTGTTAAAAATTAGATCTTGATACTATAAAAAAATTTATATTTTTGTGAAATAATAAATTTGAATTAAGACTTTCCTTTTTTATGAATTCATGGAATTGTGAAATAAATTATACATTACTAAAATAATAATATAAAATAAAATTTTATTTAATTTAAATGATAATATTATTTTAATATATTCAAATATAATTATTAAAAGTGCTCAAAAACCATTACGGAAAAACCTCATTTCTCAAAAAATGTTGATTATGATTTTAAAAGTGAAAATTCAAATTTTTGTATATTTATTTAGATAAAATAAATATTTTTTTTTGAATCAGCACATTAAAATTATCCAACAGGTAGTTTTTCATAATTTTCTAAGATAGTTGTATTTTCGGGTAAAAAATGAACATATAATAAATATACGGTGTGTATTATGAAATCATAATGAACCCAAAGTGATGTAATAGATTATATAAATGGTACCCAAAAACAAATATATATTCCCCCTTTAAAGCTGTGTTTTTCTGATATATTAATAAATTTATAAATCATTTGTGAATCTCCTCAAAACAAAATTTTATTTTAATTTTTTAGAATAAATTCTTTATAAACATGACTCACTTCCACATCAACATGGGCAAAATTTTAATGTGTTTAGTCCTAGAACTTATAAAATAATAATAAATAATCCTCTTGGGAATATAAAATTTAAAAATACTATGGGATAGGGTTGTTTCGTTATTTTATTGTATAGGGTCCAAAACATATGTTTGGTAAATAATAAAGAACTCCCATATAGTTTTCTATATAAACCCACACCAGATACCATTCCTCTTCACTCAAAAACCATAGATTACGAAATTACTCTCCAATACCCTCTATATAGTACTTTCATGGTTCCCCAATTCTATCAAGAAAATCCTCCCAATATTTTTGAATCACTCTGTCGAGGTAAAGGACCTCTCTCTTCTTTTCCATTCAAGCACCTTCTTTGAATTTTTCCTTCGGAATATCAATCAGTTATGTTTTTATTCCTATATAAATTCCCCTTTAATTTTAAAATTATGTTATTAAAATGATATATCATTTATCCCTTCTCATTATAGCATTTACCCAAGCCATTACTATGCATAAATTTGGAAAGGGATCCTCTCTTTCTCCTCTTTTATTCAAGAACCTTATTTATGTAATGTACATTGTCTAAAAATTAATATTGACGGTATATGTTATTACTCATACATATAACTAGAATAATTAGGTAAAAGTGGTTATTGACACATTTTAATCTCTCAAATTCCTCTCATGCTTAATTGTATATCGTAGTTTTAATGTAGAAATTTTCCTAAGATTTTCCACACCTAGTTTTTATTCAAGAACCCTCCTTGTATTAGGCATATTAATTACAATATCTTTATATTGTATTTTATTCATATATATCCCACTCTATTTAATTTTTTCTTCTTAGTGACGAGATATCCTTTTATATGTCATTAAATCATTTTGTTAATCATTATATGTTTTCATCATGATGGAGAAATTTCATTGTGATTTTCCATGCATAAATTTTTTGAGGTGTAAACCATACCCATTTCCACTAAAGTATATTCATCTTGTTATACCTATAAATAATTTGTTGGGGTGTTTACATTATGTAACCCCCAATCCATAATCGTAGGATTAAATGTAATGAAATATGTTATTTTTTATAAGATCTATGTGGAACAGTTATGCTTGTACATGATATGATAATGATGGGTACACCCATATAGTTCTACAATGAATTGGTTTATGTTTTAGTCTCACGAGATTCCATATATACTGTATCAGAGGTTATACTAATAACATTATGGTATGTTGTCTTGGTTTTTAACCTTGACTTAAGTTTACGATGTCACATCTAAAATTGTTCCCACATTGTCAAGTTTCGTTAATGTTATCTTGATAAATCATATCTCATTATTCATGTTTATGATTCTAAACCTTTTATGTCCCTTTTTAAATTCATATTGTCTAACATGTTATACTTTAATCCTGTCATTATTTGTTTATTTCCTTATTAGTATTTATATCTTACCCCTTTTTATGTATGTCCCTAGGTTATCCCATATAGTTTTAAAATTGATGGAATATTATGTGTAAGTTATGGAAGTATTGAATAATGATGATGTTCCCCTTATTTTAATTTTTTATTTTATTTACCTAATTTCTTAAAGACACTAGGAGTATCGATACTCTAGTTTGTAGTATCTATATTATTATGTTATTAGCCCTAAATTATTGTGTAATAAATATTAGGGTATTCATAGTTGGTATCAAACTAATGGTAGTTATTTTTTTATTAGGATTAGAAAAAACAAGTAAAATACCTTGTGATAATAATTAATGCATGAAAAAATCCTTAAAATTCTTGTAAAATATAGATTATGTAGTTTCCAAGAAAATACAGCCATTATTGGATACCACGTGTGGATGTGGCTCAAGCACAAATGTACCTAAGGCTTACAATCCCAAAAAACATTGTATAGAGATAATCTCAATATGGAATTGTTGCATGAAAACGGTCCATGCTACACAACTATTTCTAACCTCCCCAGGTACATTCTTCGAAAGATTCACAAGTAAATTATAACCCACTACTAAGGAAACACAAATTTAATAAGAGTTTTGATAGGAAATATATCATTGGTAACATATATTTAAGCATAGTAGTTAATATGTTAAGGACATAAATGTCATTTATATGTTATCATTTTAATGTTATTGGGTTTCCATTTATGTTTTTAATAGTTTAAAATTTCTCATCCATAATTTTCCCTTTATTTTAATCAACGGGTGAAGATAGGAGGAACTGAGTCAATAACCAATATGATGAGAAATATGATGAATTCCCAAATGAGATACTGAATATGATCAGATCTCAAGTAATAAATCTTGTGAATACTCAAAACCTCCTATCAAAAAAAAGTATACAGTGGAACATATTTGAATCAACAAAGATATCAAAGAAGATGAGGAAGACATTTCCTAGAAGTTAATTTGATAAAGGTGGTAAAGGAAAAATATTCAATTTCGTACGTGTCAAAAATGTGAAAGGTGACACCAAGGTAAATGCGACAAAGGAATTCAAAGTTGTTTTAAGAGTGTGAAAATTGGACAAAAAGTAGTTAGTTACCGTAAAAAATTAATATTTTGTCGGGATGGAAAACATTATATCCTACAGACCGCTTATTTTGAACAATTTAGTATGTGGGGATAATATGAGGATTATCAATGTCAATTCCCTAATCCAGGGGTAAAATCATCGACTAAGGAAGGTCCGATAATATGAAAATCATTGAAGTGTAATTTTTAATGTGTTTTATTATTGGTATTTAAGAATTATGGTGTAAAAGTAGTATATTAATGAAATTCTTGATTAAATAATCATGAATCATATAAGGACTGTTCTATTTTAGTTCCTCTTTACTGATTTGATACATATGTGGAAGGATAATGATAAACTATTAAATTGATTTTGCGATAATGTGATATTTATCAAAACACGTGATTTAGGGATTAATAACCATTAATATGTGTTTTATATTGGGATAAACATAAAGAGTATTAGGATGATTTAAATAAGTCTACTATTATGTTTAAAATCATTGATTTAAATTTTGAGGATTTATTTGATGGAAGTATAAAATGATTAACAATATTTTTGATGATTAATGTATTAAGGTTTATTCACATTCAGTAATATTATACCTTATCCTAAAAATTTTGGATTTATTAAAGGTATATGGGATAGATTGTTTTTATTTGTTGGATTATGTGATACTTTAGAATCGTATCATAGTTATTTGGGCATATAAAATTCAACATGAGTATTCATCATTTTGATAAAAGATGAGAATGTAGTATAAATTGATTGAAATATGAAATTATACTTCTCAAGAATATGTATTTCCTTATATACATAGTATAGATTGTATTATAATTCCATAAATCTGGGAAATAAATCTTGAAATAAATATATGTTTATAATATGATCATTTTTTATGAATTTATGGTCTTTTCACCCTTATTATATTAATGGTTTTATGGTCATTGAATTTATACTAACCATGTTCTCTAACACTCTATTAGTTCTTGGTTAATAACTGTTTTTTCTTCCATTCCAATATTTTTACTTATCACTAATTTTTTCCAATATGGAAACCTGGTTATTTTATGAAATTCATATTTCCTTTACTCTCTTTTACTAGTGTGTGTTTTATTAACATTTTTTAGAATGTGGGTTTCCAATAAGGATATTTTCAAGTGTCAATTTTTTTTACCAAGATGAATTTCAAATTGCGAGGATATAAATTTTCAAATATGTAATGAATTTAACACCCCATTATTTTAAAATGGAAAACTATGTTCTATAGCATATGTAATACACAACACCGACCCCAAACAAATAATGATTTTTTAAATAAGACAATTTTACCTAGACATTAAATGTTAGGAATTGAAAATAATTAACTAACTTATGGTATATATATATATATATTCCCTAATAACCATAAATCTATTGATAAATTCTTAGTAAATGATCACTTAATTTTTTGTAATGTCTTTTTATTAATCAAAACAACAGTTATTCAAAAATGATTTTTATTTATTTTTATGAAAAAAATTTATAATTTTTAATGGAACATTAATAAAATTTAAATAATAAAATAAACTTTATATTTTATATTTTAATATAAAAATAAAAATATAACGAAATTTTGGGATTTTTTGGGAAATATTGAATTTTCAAAGAATAGTGAAAAATGCCCATTTTTGGTAAAATTTTACTTTATTTTGATAAATTAGGAAATATAAAATACAAATTTTAAATTTAATTTAATTTTAAAGTTACTTAATCATTATTGAGTAGTTTTTAATTAAATTTACTATTTCTAAATCATCTTCATACAATATTTTAATTTAATTTTATTCTTAGGCTTAAAAACACATTTTTGAAAACATTTTAAAATAAATAATGTTTCTCCTTCTAAATTAACTTAAAATAACCCTTATTGTGGAATGCTTTAAATTAAATTTATCAGGAATTTTTTACCATTATTTATTTAAATTAATATAATGAATATTACAAGTTATAGAGTTAATGTAAAATCATCATTTCCATTAAAAAATTCCTTTTTCGGAGAAAACCTATTTCCATCGCGCTTGAAGGGATTATTTTAAATTAAATTCTTACACCTATGTAAATTTTTATTGATAAAATGGATTAAATAGTTTAAATAATAATAATTATTATTTATTAATATGTTAAACATAATTTTTATATAATATAAATTGTAACATTAGTAACTGTTTATTACCATGGTAAATGGAAAATAGGTTAATTAAGGGTCAAAATAATTTGACATGGAATATAAATAAATTAACCAAATTAATATGTATATTTATCATTTAAATTAAACATAGTAATTGTTAAATTTGACTTTGTTTCTTTATTAATAAATAATAAATTACTCTGGAGAAGATTTGTTTTCGATCCGATAAACCACAAATTGTATATTTGTTTAATAAAAAGGTTTAATTAAGACATTTATTTTTGATGAAATCATTAATTTTATAGACAAATTATATTTTAAAAAAATAATACTATTCTATAATTTTTATTGAATATAAATTATTCAATAATTTTGATGAACTCAAATGTCATTGTTATAAGGGTTTGAAAACGATAATTAACAAAAACCCATCATTTCTATGTAAATGTCGAAAAATGTATTAAAAGTGAAAATGAACATATTTATAAAAATATTTTCATAAAATAATTATTTTTTTAATAAAAACATCAAAATCATCAAATATTAATTTTTTAAAAAATTGTCGAGATAGACAAATTTTTGGGTAAATATTAAATACAGTATAAATGTAAATTATGTATTATGACATCATAAAGAAAAAAAGTGATGTCACAAAAGCTCTAAATTTTACCAAAAACAAATAAATGTTTCCCATTGAAAATAATATTTTTTTTGTTAGTTGATTTATTTAATAAATCCTTTATGAATCCACCAAAACCTATGTTGTATATTAATGTTTTGAAATAAACACTTTATTGACATGAATAACTTCCACATCACCAATGGTAATATTTAATTGTGTTCGGACCTTGGACATGTAAAAAATAATATCCAATCCTTTCTAGATGAATCCATGAACAATAATAATGGGATGGTTTGAGGTTTTGATTATTTTATTTTTTAGGGTACAAACCTTATGTTTAGTAAAAAAAGAACTCCCATTTCTGTTCACATCTAAACCCACCAAAGGCCCCAATACTCTTCAATAAAAATACATTTATTCATACCCATACTCTCAACTTCTCTATCTATAGACATCCCATGGTTCCACTATACTCACAATAATCTCCTCCCTATATTTTAGAATCCTCCTCTTAAGGTAAGTGACCTCTCTCTCTGTATTTCCATTCAAGAACCTTAATTGTATTTATCCTTTTAAATATGAAATGGTTATGTTTTACGAACCTTATTAATTTAATTTTACATTAATATTTATGTAATTATAATGAGATATAGTTTACCCCCTCTCTTTATATAATTTACCTATGTTGTTACTGTCAAAAAGTTTAGTAAGCTATTCTGGCTTTCTCCAATTTATTCAAGCAACTTATTTGTGTAATGCACTTTGTATTTCAATTTATATAAATCGGATATTATCTTCATAATATATCATATTTTCCTTATAATATAAAAGTTATGACTGAACCATTTCACTCACATTAATCCCTCCCACGACTCATTATGTATCCCTTTTATGAAACCGGAATTTTCTTGTGAATTTTCTTTTCCATGTTTTTATTCAAGAAACCTACTTGTATTATTACTCTTAATCCCAAAATTTTAATGATGCGTTATATTCATACATATTGCTTATAATTTAATTTTTAAATTTATGTTATTAAAGAACTATATAACTCTCATTGAACAATTTTATGAATGTTCGTGTACTTTCGTTATGTTGCCAAAATGTCAATGCGATTTTCCATGTTGGACATTTATATGGTGTATAACCATACATACTTCCACTCAAGGGTATTCACCAAGTCGTAAAAATTTTTAACTAATTGGGGACATCACATTATGTAACCCACATTCCTTAATTGTGGGATTAAATGTGATGAAATATGTTCTTCTGTTATATGATATATGTGGAAAACTTATTCATATACTTGATATGATTATTTTGGGTGCTCTTAGATAGTACACCATTGCATTGGGTAATATTCTTGTCTCCATATATTCCATGTATAGAGTCTGGAAGGTTTTTATAATCCTGTTATTTTATAATTTCTTTGTGGTTAACCTTAACTTATGCATATGATTTCATTTTTAATATTATTTCCATTTTCCCATGTTGCCTTTATGTTATCATGATCTATCAAGACTCATTGTTATTGTTTATGATTCTCACACCTTTTATGACCCATTGATATGAATTTTTTCAAACATATAGTATTTTCATCATGTTATTATTTGTTTATTCCATTAAAAGAATTTATATTACACCCCTTTATTTCGTTTTCCCAAGGATATCCCATAAAGTTTTGAGAATTATGGAATATTATGATCATGTTACGGAGGATTTTATTAATTTTGATATACCCATTGTTTTATGTTGTTATGTAAAGTACCTAATTTCATAAAGAAACTATTTCTCTTAATCTTTTGGATTATACTATGAGTATTATAATATAATAAATCATGAATTAATATGAAATAAAGACAAGGGTTTTTAAAATTTCACAACTATTATCCATTCTATAATGGAAATAGGAAAACATACACAAGGATTTACGATTCAAACACCCCAAAATATATTACGAGAATAATGCCATATGTGTCATAGTTGATCACTATTTGATGTCATCAAAATTCATTTCTATCAAATAATATTTCTCTCTAGACCAGCTTACTTATGTATACATTAAGTTAGATTTGAGATTTCATTTAATAACACTATCTATTTTATTTGATCAAGATCCAAGGATTACCATGATATTCTAGAAAATTATTTTGTATGATTAGGATAAAAAGTTGATGTTTATAACTGTGTATCATAATTATATAGTTTATTAGTCCAAGATAAAATTTTAAACACTATAGGATATTTCTAGTTCATGATCAATAGATTTCAATGGATGTTTGGATAAACCCCTTTATCCAGTCAGGTTTTTCATACAATAATAGGTTTCACTCGAGCATTTAGATAACTATTTATGAAGATCTCTATCTAAAGAAGTGTATAAAAATAATTCAATGGGAATAAGTTCAATAAATAAAGCTATTGGAACCTTTCAAATGTGGGGAATCTTAATATAATGTTATGTTCTTTCAACAACACCTCAATATAGCTCAGAGTTAATGGAAATGTTATGATGATAATCATTACAATAATCTAGAATTTAATGTTTTTTAGAATTTGTTTCTTTGAATTTATAAATGGAATAAGGCTATGAGATTTTTTATTTAATGAAAACAGATCCCTATGCATATTTTCTAATTTTAGATTCTTGATCGATAAGGAATGATTTTTTTATCATTTGGTGCTTCCACGGAACATCTTTTAAGATAGTGATGTGATCCTTTATTTTATCCTAAGGATGTACATACCTAATTCTTAACATGAATTGAAATTATAGTCATTCCGATAGAGAAATACATCTCCTATGAGTAAAAACTATTGGATATTCTAGATCATGTAGTGAAAGTGGATCAAATCATGACAAATCACACGTTCCATGTGTTGTGGGGGAACAACCTATTTGAGGAAGCAATCTAGGAACCCAAAAAAATGTTGAGGTAGAAGCATGATATGTTTTTTATATTATATTGTTATAATTTCAAGGGATGAATTAATTTTAATAGGCATATAATGTAACACCCTGATATTTTATGAAATATTTTTTAAATGAATTTGATTTTATAGACTACATTCATTACATGAAATACAAACCTTAAAAAACTACAATATTCATTAAATATATTATTACATAAGTGGAATGTTATAAACTATATATTGATTTCATGGGTATTAATTAAAATAAAAAATTATGAAAACTATATGGTGTACATGTTTCTAAAATCATTTCATTGGTTATAATTTGATTATAAATTAAAATAAAAAAATCAATTAAATGTAAAATAAATATTTTTCCTGAAAAATTGGTTTATATGTGCAATATTTTTTGTATTAATTAATTAAAATAATCCCTCTTGGTGAATTATTTTTATTAAATATATATATATATATTATTTTCTATAAAGTGTATTATCAGTCATCTAATACTTTTCTCAAATAATGGGAAAATGTTAAATCTTATTATAGGCTTTAAATTTTTGTTTTATAAAAGTGTGTTACTAAATCAATTATTTTAAAAAATTATTTAAAATTTTATAAAATTTATTTTTTGAAATTAAATTCTAATTTGGAATCAAAAAATTTTCCTAGATTGAATTATTTATAACTTTTTGAAAAGAATAATTTTTCGATGAATAAGGAAAATTGGGATTTTTATTGAAAGCGTCCTTTTTGTTTAAATCATTTTCAATTTTAAAACATATTAATAAATTATTTAAATGTAAAATTAGTTCAATAATATATTTATTAACCCAATTTATGTTTTTTAACCAGTTTCATTTTTAATTTTTATTTAAAAACATTTTATACTAATGAAAAGTTTCCCTTTGGAAAACAATTTTTCCTTCCTATATGTAGGGTTATTTTTAAATACAATTGTCAAAATTATATGAATTGAATTTTGTAAACTGTATTACATATTGAGAATAATACTAATTAATATTATATAACAATTCCAACTTATTTTTTTTTATAATGAATAGTAAAAATAGTTAAAATTAATTATCATGGTTAAGGTAAAAAAATTATTGGTGTTAAACAAAAATTAAATGGGATAAAATTACCTATAAATTATAAATTATTATTTTATATACATATACTGACCCTATATATTCTAATTTTAGATAATTAATAAATTTTTATCCCATTTGTGTGTGTAAAACATGGGCATATCTTTTTCTTTTTATAAATTCAAAGTGTGTCCTCCCCCTCAGTTATAGAAGGACACCTACTCCCTTATCCTATTCATACATCCAAAGAATTTTGGTTCATAAAATCACTACCAAAATACCTTATTTAATTCTTTTACTAATCATTAGTGGCATTATTTTGATTATGAAAACATTCAAATAATAAATTTTGTACAAACATAAAGAGGATGTCTGAAGAAGAGGTATAATTCATTTTTAATCATTTTTATTTTGTTTATTTTTGTAACTCCTTAAAATATTATTAAATATGATTAAATAAAAAACTATTTTAAATTAACTTGTATTTTTTATTATAAATAAGATAACCTATATCTATCTTTTCTTCTGTAATATCGGAAACGTAACACTCAATCATGTTTACAGAGGACTACCACCTCACAAATTGTTTTAATTCATTTTTCATTACTTCCTCTCAAGGATAGATAAAATGATGTATTTAATGTTTATATATTATGTTCATGAAATAATAATAATTTTGAAATTAAAATATAAAATAGAGCATCTTACAATAAAATATGTTAAAAATGATTATGTCTCTCGTGGATAGGTGTGGACTTCTGGCTCCATGGAGTGATATGACAGGATTTTCAGTTTATTTTTAAATAAATGTTAATAATAGTATATTTATTTTATATATATGATATATAAAACAATTATTATGGAATATTGAATTTATTTTTTCCATTATTTAATTGCATCGATTGAGAAAATGGAGACAACATTCATGCATACATAGGGAATGACGTCTCCATAAACAATACAATTAATTTTGTCATATCTATATTTTATAAAACACAATAAATGGGTATATAAGGAATATATATGATATTTATATCATTATTGAAGTTATGGATATTATTATACCATGATTAATGTACATTCACTAAAAACATCCAAACCAAAACTAAAAGGGAGGACGTTATCACTTGTAATAGTAATTTTGAAAATGAATTATTAATAAATGAGTGATAAAATATTATAAATAACTCATATATGGTACGGTATATCAGATTATGGTTATATAATGTACTTTTAGTAAACTAATATTTATTACAAATAAGGTATTAATATGTAAAAAGTAATTCTAGACTTTTGCTAAGGGATTTTTGATTAACTTTTATTTCGGTGAGGCACACTCCCTATTAACCAGTTGTTTCTTTTGAATGATGTATATTCTACCCATGAATGTATTTTATTATTATTCTCATGAAATAATGGGATATGAATATTTATGTAATTTTATTTTTTTAATGGGGATTATGATTAAAAATATACTAATTTGGTTAAAAAAAATATGTCATAATATCATTATTTATGAGGGTTTTTTATGATTATGTTTTGATGATGAAATCTTTTGAAATATCTCTCAATAAAATAAATTATTTTTCATATATTCCATTTATTTCTAGAAATTAAATGTTTTATATTCATTTTCTTCTCTTTATGTACTTAATAAGATAAAATAATTTCATTAAGTAAAATCGACTTTATTTCCCTTTTCGATCGTAAGTCCTTTTTAAAAATTATATATTTTTTAAAAATTATTTCAAGAATGTTTTTACAATTATAAAATTATTTTCTAACTTCATTTTTACCGGTGATTAAAATTTTAATAAGTTTTTTTAATGGAATTTTCTTATCATTTTTTCAATTAGGTAATTTTATATTTTTACTAGAAATGTAAATGAAATATTTCTTTTAAGATAAAAAAATTGAATAATTTTTCTTTCATCATCACCACTCAATTATTTTAAGATTCTTTAAAAAAAATTCAAGGCTATTGACATAGAATATTTTTTCTTTAATACATTTGAAAATTTTTTACATTTAAAAATATATTTCAAATTTGTAAAATATATTTTCCTCAAGAAAAGTTAAATGTAATCTTATAAAAACATTTTCCACTTCTGAGGAAATCCTTTGATGTTACAAAATATTTTCTTGGTATATGAACAAATGAGGCCATTATTTTTTTTCATGGGTAGTTTAAATTTATGTTCATAATATATTCATGAACCCCCATCCTTATTTATAGGTTATTATTCTATGAAATGATTAAATGTTTGTGAAATCTATTTCTTTTAAATAGGTTATTACATGATGAAATTTTTATGAAACCCTTTTAATTTCTTGGCATATAATATGGTAAATGTTTTATGGCCATGTGTCACACATATATATGATTTTATTTATGCATTGGGAGGCATTTATTATGCACCAAGATTAAAATACAAGGACATTACATCATTTTATATGAATATTCATCAAAAAACAAAAATACATGTCCGAGAACTCTAAAATTTTAATTTATTTACAAGCATGGAACAAATCCTTCTAACATGGTGACAGATCATCAATATTTCCCACAATTATCTTCCCCTTTAGTAATTCTACTTAAAAAAATTCATCAAAACATTGTAAAAGTATTCATAAGAAAGGGGTTATCTCAGATTCTCTATAAGGGTAAAAAGGGAGATATGTAAGAATAACATGATCATAAGGGTATGAGAAGATGATTATAACAAAATAATATATTACCCAGCATATCAAAGATCATAAATATGAATCATGGCATAAATAATGGATGTTTAAAGTAAACTAATCATAAGTAAATCAAGGGAACATTCCATAAAGGAATTACATATGAATAAGAAATAGAATTTTTCATATCCATATAAGAATATAAAATTATATCAATAGAAGTAAATCCATAATTCTAAGGATACCTTAGTGGAATTGTTATGCTACCAAAACCATATTAGTAGTCACAGTTCACTCCCAAGACTATCATAGTGTAAAAAGAAATTTAAAAAAGTAGGTTCACTCCCCGTTCCTGCCTAGTATTACTTAACTGAGTTCACTCCCCGTTCCAGCCCTGTATTACTAAACTAAGTTCACTCGAAGTTCTAGCCACGTATCACTGAAACGGGTTCACTCCCCTTTCCACCCCTTTACTACTGAACCAAGTTAAAAATTTGTTCCAGCCTTATCATACTGAACTGAGTTGACTCCTCATTCCAGCCTAGTAATACCGAACCATTTTCACTCATCCTTTCATCCCTCTCACACTAAACTAATTTCACTGCTAATTACATCCATGTTTATCCCATGATATATAAACCATTACCCACATCACTATAGGGAGACTTTGTTCCCACCCATCTCATAATTAAATCATATATACATGTTATAAAATTCATTCATCTTATCTTGGCCTATAAAAATATATGGGTTTCATAAGCATCATACCCAAACCAATGAAATAAAATAGGTATCATAAATATTTAATCATATCTAGACCAATGGAAAATAGATAGGTTTCATAATAATTTAATCATAGAATAATCCATTAATGGAAGAAAGTTTCATTATCATTTATCATGGTATAACCCATTGAATAAAAATGGGTTTCATAAACATCTATCCACCAAAACATAAAACATTCATAGAAATAATAGGAATTGTGTCCTTGAATCATATCCCTAGTAAAGCATAAACTATAACCAAGGATGTCATCATAGATTAAAAATATTTTTGAAGATCACTTGGATCATAAATTTGTATAATATATGAAAGTTTCAAAATCCATTTCCTTGAAACCACGTTGAAAACATATAATGGAATCATGATAATTCACTTAAAACATTTCTTTCAGAAAATATTCATTTTTCTTTGAAAAAAAAATTTAAAAAAATAAATAATTTTGAAAAAAAATTAAAATATATTTTGATACATAAAAAGTATTCTTGAAAACATATTGAAAAGATTTTTCCCTAAAAACATAGAAGAATCTTTAGAACGTTTTTAAAACATTTTTGCTTGAAAACATATTAATGAAGCATGAAATTTTTTGAACAAAACATCATTTTATAATACATTAAAAACTTATAATGAAACCTTGAAAACATGTAAAACACATTGTAAAAATAGAAAAAAATTCAAAACCTTTTTGTAGAACACTTTTTTAAAGAACACATATTTCCAATCGAACAGAGAGATGATGTCATATTTTCCTAAAAACACTTTTAAATTTTTCTTATGTACCAAAGAGTTTTAAAATGGTTCCAATAAATGAATATACCATTAATAACCATAGATGAAAATGATTCATGATTTTTCATGAGATATGGATCAGAATATTTCATCAATGAAAGAATAATCATAAATAATCATGATAAACGATGAGATTGGTACAATAAAATGTTACTAATTTTGTAACACTAAATCACGATCCCCATAGGTAAATAAAATTACATTAATATTATAATGTGATGAAAAGAATAAAATTCAGTATATAACTTGTCAAAGGTAGTATATACCAATCATATTAAAATATATGTTAATAGAACATCTTGTGTCTCAAATTAGAAAAATTTAGATAATACCACATTTCTGATTTCGGAAAATTTGAAAAATAAACCCAAATGATAGATATATCAAAAAAATTGATATGTAAATATATATATATTTAATTATATGTATCCTTCAATAAATTAATGGGTATTATACACACCACACAAAATAAATGAGTGTTGAACATCTCATGTATCTCACAGATAATAAAAAATGAAATGAGAAAACATTTACAACTTGAGTAACTTCAGAATTGTGATTCCAATTATATAATAAAAAAATGTTAAATATTTTAATATCATTAGACAAAGTAAATTATTGATATAAAATTTCATCTATATGTTTATTCCCCATACAAAAATAGGCGAGGGGTGAATATGGAATGTATCCCACATAAAAAAAGTTAGATGAAATTTCATCACCTTATGTATTGATATTTTTCATACACATTAAAAACACCTATATAAAAAATATGAGTTTATAATTCACAAACCACAGAACTATAATATTATATAATATAACATTTTTTTATTTTTTTATGAATTTATATTACCCATTTATTAACATCTCCATGTTGACGTAATGTTTTGAGTAATATCCCCTCTATTTTTCTTGTATGTTTTTTCTTGTTATTCTTGATCCTATTACATAGATCATGATATACTTATTTACATAATTTAAAACATTAAATAAATATCATATATATATATATATTATACAAGTATTTATAATAATCTATAAAATATAAAAATATTAAATGGAATAAACAATTCATGGAGATAATAGGTTGTATGTACGCATGAATGATTTTTCCTTTTTATTATCGCATTGAAATAAATTAAATGATGTATATATATATATTTTAAATATCATTATCATATAATTATCATGGAATATATATTATATAATTTCACTAAACACATCTTTAATACATTCCATTTAAAGGGTGAATGAATCTTATCGCATTGACGGGGCGGTAGTTCACACGTCCACAAATGAAGTTCTCACATTTACATAAAATGGATAGAATGAAGGTGTTTCTTATATAATAACTAAAGAATAAAAAATAAATCCTATATATCATATATAAAATATAAAATCATAGTGTCAATCATAATTCATACCAATTGTAGTTGGTAAAGGAAAAATGGACAACATCATTTCATGAGGTAGTATTTCATCATTCATTTGAATGGTAAGTTCATTTCCCATTTGATGGAAGTGTGTGTAAGTTCAAGTTGAAACCATAACATAACCATTAATAAGTATATTTTGGATAATTATTTTACTATATATTCATGGAATAATATGAAATTAATGTGTGTAGAAATAAGAAAAACATAAATGGATATTGAAGAATGTTACTCCTTTTTTGTGAAACTCCTTTTCGTTTAAACCAAATGGATTTATTGTCTTGTTTTATTAATAAGGTAAGAATTATAGGTGGAGAGTTAGTATGTTGGGAGAATATTTGTGAAGGTTTTGGACTATCCAATGTGTCTTGAGTGGTGTGATGAAAAGGGAAGTGTTATTTTCTTTTTAAATTGGAAGGGGAGTGTCATTCTTGTAAATATCAAAAGGTAAACGCAATTGAGTGATATCACTTACATCATGTGTCAAACCCCGGCCATATTCTTCACTTTATTTTATTTATATATTGATGTTGGATATTTTGGTTGAGGTTTGGGTTTAGTTTCTAAAAAGATTCCTTGTCTTTTTGTGGTTTTGGTTTTTTCTAGCCCAATTCATTGTTATTGTGAATGTTATTTAGATAAAGTTGCTTGGTGGATAGTTTGTGACACCCAATGTGTCTCAATATTTTGTTTAAATTTTTAAAGGTTCATTGGGTGGGATTACCTAATGTTTTTTGGTTTCATAGGAGGGATTTGAACAATTTTTTTTGGTTACACAGTTTTCCCAAACCATGCAACATAAACATGAAAGTTTCAGAAATTTTCCAGTAGAATTCACAGGATTTGCACATGGTTTACAAAATTCTGAAGAAAAAATATGCATCCCATTATGACCTAAATAAATTTATTTTATAAATCCAATTTAAGTTATTCTACCTCCAATTTGAATCCATATGTGTTTTCTATCAATTAGTGATATCCCCCCCTTCATTATTCCTCATTTTGGGCCACTTTTTTGGGAGCTTTATCACCAAATATTAGTGATTTATCAAGATTTATCCATAAAATATTTCTATTTCCTATTCCCTCTATTTATTTCTTGGTTTCTATTGGGTAGGTTTCAACTTGTCCGACCCTAGAAGCAATGGTGGATACGTGGGCTATTCTTCTTGGATGTTAGGTTGTGCATACCATTCCTTGGGGTGTGTACATCCCTCCCATGGAGTTTAGTTGTGTTTTCACAACTTTAAGGAATGTGTTTCCATTATTTTCCATTTGAGAATATTCCATTGATGCATGATATTTCTTAATTACTTTCAAATAATTTATAAATTTTTTTCAAACACTTGTGATGTTTAGGGTTGATTTAATGTAGTTTTTTCATGATGATTGAATTTGATACAAATGTGTTTTAAGGGTTTCATTTATTATTATGAAACATTTATGCACACACGGTGTTCTATAAAATGCCTATTTTTTATAAACAAGGAATTAAGCCTTGTTGTGACATTCAGACCAAGTTATTTTTTTAAAATTATATTTGATGTGATGACATTGAATAATATCTTATTTGACCATCTTTTATGGCATTATAATCATGGTGGTAATATTTTTGAAAGGATTCTCCAAGTTTTGAAAGGGTTGTTAAGATTTTGATATTAAATGGGACTCTTTGTTTTTATAAAAAATAATGTAGTAAGTTTTTAAATGGTTTTAAAGGAGGTTTCACAGACACAAGGAGGGTTCTATTTGATGTTGACTCGTCCATGGGTGCATGAAGTGAACACATGGATTTGAATTCAAATGAAGATATAACTATAAGGAAATTGTCCCTAGAAATATTCTTTTCTCTCCTTCCTCCCCTTTTTCATAAAATGATTCCATGGGTTAAAAATTTTAAATTGTTGTTTCAAGCACTCTGAAAAGGAAAACTCAAATGCACTCCTTAATGTTTGGCCAGTTTGAACATGAAACATGTTTTGTTTGGAGATTGAAAAGATTAAATGACCGTTTGGTATTTTGAGATGTGTCTTGGTAATGTTTTTGGCACTAAAGTGCCCATTGGAATTAAAAATTTAAAGATGGTGTTTGATGTTATTTTGGAAATAGTATGTAATGTTTTTTATAAATGCATTTGGTTCTATAAAGATAAATACCCATTTTGAAATTTGATTGTTTTAAAGAAAGTGTTGAATTCTTATGTGATGTGACGACCCAGTTGGAACCTTCGATGAAGTGATATATAAGTATATGTATATATTGGGCCCCTCTATAGTACGGATTTCCCTTTTGGGTTATCATATAGTGGTGTTCGTTTTCATTGTAGGAAAGTGTGGTGATATTAGTTAATGTGATTCACGCGTGTGGGGGCCTTCCACTTGAAAGGTATTATTACCACAATGGGTTCTTGTACATCTTTTAGAGGATCTAGTGATGGTAGATTTCCTATCATGATTATATTGGTTAGTACTCCCTAGATCACTGAGAGGCCAAGCGGGATGTGCCCCTGGATTGTTCTGTTGAGGGCGACCAGTTGGTTATACACTTAGGGGATTAAGCATATGCCAAAACGTGGATCCTAATAGAGTACATATAAAGGTAATTCTATGGATTTTTATGATAACAAATTGTTATTATCTATATTAATATTTTACATTCTACTTCACTCATTTCTCAGTTTATCAGTTCATTTATTTTTAGTGTAGACATGGTATTGTTTGCTTATGGTTTTTAAATGAAATTGAAATCAGTTTTGAAAATAGAATCATAGGGTGCATAGTTTTGAAGAATGGAAAGAAAAGAGTTTATTTGTTAAAATTGTGAAAATCCTATTTTTATAAATGTATTTAAAACTAGTGTTAATGAAATGATTTTGGGAAAGGAAACCTATGTATTCTCTCTTGATTTCCTACTAAGTTTCCTACCTCACACCCTACATGTACCATTCAATGCCGGTAGACTTGAGCTATTTTTTAGGTCCTCCTTATTGTTTATGTTCTCTAATCAGATGCTCATGGTTGGAGTAAGTTCGATGATAGATGGTGGTGAACCTGAGGTCACATGGAGATTAGGTTGATTGTAGCGTTGTTTTGTCTTGTTTAAGTTTTAGTTTCTCTTCTATTTAGTTGTATTTCTATAACCGAAACTATTTGTTTATTTTTATATGATCAATTATCAGCTTCTAAAGTTTGTCCAGTTTTTATTATTGATCCTGATTTTTTGTCTTAATTGTTACCACTTTTATTTTTTATTCATTTCACTAGATTCTAGCCTGTGGGGAGTGGAAATTCCCTTAAGGCCATTTCGTAGATCTTCTTGGGTGACTGGACTAGGGTTGAACCAGGTTAGCTCAAGAAAAATTGGTATCAGAGGGAGGTTATTTTTATTTTGGTGTTAGGTAGTTGTATACTAAGACTATCTGGACTCATGAGGTAGGTATGTGAACAGTTTCATGAACACTTTCTCATTCTGATATTCGAGTTTCAAGTGGTAGTTTGGGATTTGTGTATTTTCCAATGTTTTGGGATTGTGGGATGACAATGGAGGTGATCCAGTGTTATGTCATGATCCCACATGGAGTATTTTCCAATATAGAGTCTGTGTGAAATTTTCAAACATCAACTAGTCCTTGAAGCATTATTAGGGCATGGCCGACTACTATGATTTCATGTTATGCATGACTGCTAGTTCCTCATTCGGAGGGTTTGGGGTTAGTTGTGTTTTCTTGTCCCGGTTGGTCGGTGTAATCTTTTTAAAATGAAACTAGTTTATGAAAATGAAAATTTATTTCTTTCAAGAAGGATTCAAATTATTAAAATTGGTTTTAAATGAATTTTTTTTGGATTGTAAATTTGTTAAATGCTTAGGTTTTGATGAAGAAAGAAGGTGTGTGACCCTTGATACTCTATATGGAAGGTCACATGTGTGTTGGTATGTATATAATGTGAATTGGGAAACTTTTTAATAGATGATATAAGAAGAAATGTACGGACACACATGTGTTGATTCATAAGATATTATGGGTTAATGTTTGAAACTTGAGGTTGATTTGGTCATTCTACGATGGAATTATTTGAGAAAATGGTTTTAAAAATTGGTTTTCTTTTTAAAAGTATGTTACATTGTGAAAATGTATTTTAGTATTTGGGAAGTGTCCTTGGAAGAAGGAAGTTTTGATATTGAAATGAAAATGGGGTTTTGGAAAATGGTTTTTTGTGTTGTGTTTGTGACGTTTGGCATCTGATTCAGTTGTTTTTTCCTTGTATAGACTTGTGGTTATGATTTGGATGGATTTTAATTTTTTGTTTTTAGTTTTGATGTTGTTTATAAAATTTATCCTTGATAATGACACAAAATTTGAAAAGAATCATTCATTTTTTGTCTTCTTCCCAAATGTTAACCATTCTTCATGGTTATCATGGTCCGTTAGAGGTAGTTTAGTTCCTTTAAGAAGTAGATAATTCCTTCAGATCATTGAAAACTCTATAAGTTTTTATAGAACATGATGTTCTAGGTTTGATATAGGGTGAAGATTTTGATGAATGGGAGATGTATTCCCAACCATAAATACAAGTTGGGATGACGTGTGAAGCTATTAAATGCATATTTTTTTGATATTTCATACTTGAGCAGGTGAAGGCGATGAAGAGGGAAGAACTAATGTGTATTCAACGAGGTCGGTGGATGGTGAGGACTAATGTTGACCACTTCAAGGAATGGTCCCGTTTTCTCTAGAGATGGCATCACAAGATCTATTGAAGGTATCCCTTTTTGTTGGGGGTATTCGTCTAGATAATAAGGTTATGGTATTCTCTTATAAGGACATTTGATTATAAAATTTGAAGATGAATAATTATTAGCTAATTTGGATTCTAGAGTGCATGAAGTTATCTTGTCGCATCCCTGTAAAGAAGAAGGAGATGTGATCGAGGGATTTTAGTGAAAAACTATGAGTTAGGGTATGATTCAGCCATCAAAGCCTCATGCATAGGTCTCAGGGTGAATCTCGCACACAGTAAAGAGTTTATAGGGGTGTGTAAAACCTTGGCCCAGTTTATGTTTCCCATGTTTGGATGGGAAGATTTAATGTTTCCTTTTTTCTAGTTTTTTCTACTATTTTAAGATCAACATTTCATTGTAAAAGTGTGATTAAACTGTTCTATCATGATCAAAATGGATGTGTTCAAATGAATGTGCATTTATGAATTGTTCATTTTTATGGGGTGTTTGGCCCTTGTATGAATGGTGTTGGATTTAGTTTTATTAGTGACTGTTTGGAAGTCTATTTGTTTTCTGTAGATAATCGATTGTGTTTTCAGTCCTCTATTTAGTTTGTGTTTCATTTAATTGGTTTCCCCTCTCATTATTTTTGGCGTCTTTTATCGGTGTAGGAGGTTCTTAGTTCTAGCTGTGTTGTTGTTCATCCTTGTGTGGAAGGCCTTTAGATCTTGTAGGGGATTCCCTCATCCCAGAGTCTGGGTATGTTATGATTCCATGCAGTGGTATTTCTATATAAGTCTTGGTGGTTTAGATTGGTTGTGTAGGAAAATTGGGTTATCCCATATTTGGAGTTCCCTAGTACTCAGTTGTGATTAAGGTGTTTTTTGGATAATGTATAGAGTTTTAGTTAGTTATCGAGGTCTCAGTCTATCATTTCACTATGTAGTGAGTTTCATATTTATGTTCTAGTGGTGTTGTTATGGTTTTAACATTTCCATTCTAGTTGAGTTATTGTAGTGTGGAGAACCCTCTTGTGTTCTAACCTCGTTCTTATTTTTTTTCTTCATGATTGGTTAGGGTGTAACTTGTGGGGTAAATATTCACCCAAATGTTCTTAGTTCCGATCACAGATGGATAAACATTTTGGTTATCAATTGGTTGGGTTACTTTTAAGGGGAAGAAAGTGTTTGTGGTGGGGAAAATTGTCACACCCCAACCACCGTTTTAAATTGTTATTATTTAATTCTCAATGTTGGATATTTTGGTTGAGGTTTTTTTTGAGTTCCCAAAAAATGTCTTTGTGTTTTGTTGGTTTTTATTTTCTTCTAGAAGAATTCATGGTTATTATGAATGTTATTGGGAGAAATTTTCATGGTGGAGATTTTTTCACCCATGGTGTCACTATATGTTGGTTAAATTATTCAAGGATAATTAGGTGGTCTTCTCTAGTGTTTGGGAAGTCAATTGAGGGTTTTTTCTAATTATTCATGTCACATGGTTTGACCATGATTTTCCCAAACCATTCAAGTTAAACTTTCAAGTTTTAGAACTGTTCCAGTAGCTATCTCATAGTTTATGCATGGATTAAAGAACATTGTAGGAAAACTGTACAATCATTTTGGACCTAAATAAATATTATTTTGAAAATATGATTTATTTGATCCATCACCCATTTGACGAAATATCTTTCAAAAATAAACCAGAGGGCTCTGCCCTCGTTCATCAAAATATTGGGACATTTTTGAGAGATTTATCCCCAAAGGATAGTGATTCTTCATGATTTCATCATCAAATATTTCAATTTCCTCTTCTTCTATATTCCCTCTCTTGATTTCATGGTTTCTCATGGTGGGGTTTCACCGTGGCTGTGTCATGAACGAACTCGGGTTGACCCTGAACCGGTCGCCCGAGCCGATCTGCGACATGGTCCGAGAGGCGTTCCTAATCCTCCCAGGCTGGTGACAAGTGCCAGGGCGTCAACATAGGCTGTGGTAATGATTTTTTCCAGTAAAAATAAATAAATAAAGCAGCAGAAATAGAACAGAGTATTGAAAAACAAATAAATAGAGAAAAGTAACTAAACTAGAACAAAAGAGAATAAAACTAACCGAAAGCGACAACCCCTCTCCCCGTGTGACCTCGCGTTCACTCTCCAACTAAAGACCATATATCACCCAAGGCGAACTCCCCCAAGCTGTAGCCTACACAAACACTAAAAACAGAAAAGAACTATAAGAGTGGGTATTAAAACTCAGTAGGCTACCCTGATATCTATTCCCAAAGCACTACCTTTAAAATAAAAGAAAGATCATTTCATGTTTGAACTACAATTTATAAAAGTAAGGTTTTCTACATGTTACTCAAAAACAAATTACAAGTCATTTCCCCTATTCATTTCTCAAAAACCCAAGTTATTCTTTTAGTGAAACATTAGCATTTTTCAAAGGGGAAGTGATGTTTACACATTCAATTTTCACAAAAGCATAAAACACCTTTATTTTAAAAACGGTTTTCATAAACCACTTTGAAACTACACATCACTTCCTAGTAAAATCACTAATCATGAAAATGCTATAGTAGTTACACAATAAGGGAAATTAAAAGAAACTATATAAGAGTACCATATTCATCACAGCAAGTAACTGAAAATTCACAGACACGAGTGAACCTAGGAGATCGAGAATAAACCAGAAGACACCAATACATGTGAAATCATCCTTATTGACATGTCACGATGAAATCAAAATGCACAATAAACTCGACCATCCTCCCTCAGGAAGGCCGAGGGAAAATCCCATAGTAATAAACCCAATATATCCACCTACTATGGGCCACTGGTCAGTACCATAACCTATCAGTGCAGTAATCATTCTTAAAATATTCTCTCAATATGCCAGATTCCCATGACTCAAGTTTTTCGAAAGGGGGTGAACCAACTGATACCAACCAAGCATCCAATCAGATATATATATATATATATATATATATATATATATATATCACAATAGGCATCACCTCGAGTCACTCCATGGGACAACCTCTTGCCTTTAAACTACTCAAGTACCTGGGAGACTCCAAGTGCGGCCTGCCAAACCGTCAATTGAAACCAAGGCAAGAGAGTTATCCTAGGAGGTTTTTTATCAAAACATTTTCATCATTTTCCATAAAGTTCCAAAGAGGCATTAAATACATTTCACATTCACCATTTTAAAAAGAACCAAAATGCTTGTTCATTCTTTAGAAGAAATCATTTATCCATAAAAATAGAACTATAATTGAAATTCTGTGAATTATGTTTAAAAGACAAACGAGCATTCTTTCACTACTGGGTTTACACTTGTCAAGAAAATGTTTCAAGTGTCGTGTATAAAATAAACTGCTCTTTTTTACACCAAATAATCATTTTAAATTTTATTATCTTAAATTACTTCTCATTTATTAAAATTAATAACACATTTAATTGAATAATTATTGTGTACAATCATTACAAAACGACACCATTTTTACCCTACAAGAACTGAATTATAACTTTTCATAATAAATGAATTAATCTTTAGTTTCATAATAATATTTAGCATATATGTATTTAAATAGGGCGCAAACAGTAGGAAATAAAGAAACATAAATTTTAAAAGCAGTGCAATGGGGACCTACCTCAACTTGCAGTACAAACACAATAGCACGTCACGCCTCGCACAGACGTACAAACACACGCAAGCCGACGCCCGCAGTATCGCGGGTCTTCCTCGCCAACACGCTGCAACAACCACACAACTAAAATTCATAAAGACGGACACAAAACAAATCAAATGAACCAACAGTGCAAACACCACCTCGACATGCTTTCAAAACACAACTCTCACCACCAAAAACAGAATGCACACCACTTCCACAGTTAAAATAACAAATTACACAACTCAACTAAGTACCCACATGTCAAAAATCCATTTTTAAACCCACGGCACCTCAAAATATTTCCGAAACATAATTGACACCACATATAATATTTAATAAACCAGTTAATGTTTATAATACAATTTTAAATAACACTTCAAGGCTTTTACGTCAAAACTCACCCAAATTTCAGTGTAACTTGAACCAACACACGACCAAAGAGGTACCCAGGACTCGCATTAACCAAAATACCTATAATTGATGACGCAAAACAAAATAGCAGGTGCATTAACCTTACTGAAAACAATGGCAGTATAGGGAAGAGAGTCCATCAGCCCCTCCATTGGCGGCAGATACTGGACCATTAACCGTTGGGTCTCGTTATGTCAATCGCATATCATATACACCAAGGAAAAAACATGTGAATCACAAATCGAACATTTGGGTTTTGTTCGATTTGATAAAAACACCAAAAAGGAAATGAAATATACTAGCAAAGAAGAAGGTTGTCGGCAAGGGAAAATGCAATCATGCCAGAGGAGTGCGGAGGTGCCCCACAGAGGGTTTCGTGTCGCGCCCGAGGAGGGTAGATGGACGGGAGCTAGGGAACCGGAGCTGTTTGGTCAGGAGGAGGAGAGTGGGTTGTTGCCGGTAGGTCGTTCCAAGCAGAAGGGGGGGGGGGGGGGGCGAAGGTCTCGCGCCAGCTGGAGCAGAGGGTCTCGTGTCGACTGGACAATCAGAGGGTGGTGGCGGGCGGCCTTGTGCCAGCAGGACAGGTCGGTGTGGGGGGGGGCATGCTGAGCAACCCAGGGGGCGTGAGGCAAGGTCAGTGGCATCCTGGAGCGCGGGTCTCGGGAGTGTGGAGTGTGGAGGGCCGAAGCGGTGCAGTTGGGATCTATGGTGATGTCGGTGCTAGCGAGGCTGGAGGTGTAGTAAGGCGCGAGAGCATGTCGCGCCGGACCGGGAGGCTATGCCAGATGGGGAGGCGGGGTTGGCCGACGAGCTGGTGTCCGGGCGCTGCGTGCAAGAAATTAGGGAGAGGGAATAGCGGCCCACGGCGCAGAGCAGGAAAATGGGGGGGGGTGGGGCTAGCGGCTGGCTCGTGACCTGGGAAGGGAGAGGGATGCGGGTAGGGTATGTTTAGGGTTTAAAAATAATAATAATAATAATATCAATAATAATAATAATAATAATAATAATAATAACAACAATAAATGATATGTTAATAATAATAATTACCTACTCACAATAATAATAATAAAAACAACAATATAATTAAAAAAGAAAAAGTTTCTTTCTTAATAATGACAATATTATTATTGTTAGTAAAAAGAGATAATTATATTAATAATTTTAATAACAACAAAATAGTACTAATATTAACTAAATGTTAATTAAAAAGAAAGCCTTGTCTCATTTTATTTTTGAATAAAAATAATAAGCGGTCAACCGCACAGTCTCCAGCACCAAACACACGGTCACTGCTAGCGGTGCGGGGACCGCGCACCAGCCCGAGACCTGTCAAACACATCAAACTTTGAAAATTTCAAACCGGGACCCAACTAAACCTCGTCAAAATGACGCAGGACTGAGTAAATAATAAAAATAAAACAAAATAAATAGGCGACTGAGGTCGGGGTGTGATAATTCTCCCCACCACAGACACTTTCTGCCCCCAGAAAGTCACCAGGCCAATAGTTGACACAAATAGAGTCCATGCCCAGACTAAACCAAAGAAAAAAATGAGATCCTTAGAGTAACTATTCCCAACAAACATCACACCCAACCAACACAAGAAAAATCACTGTCTGAAGATGAGGGGAGAACACAGAAGGGTTATACCCATCACAAGAATTCACTAATACGAAACCCCTCGAAACACGAACAAACCACCCCCGAGGGGGGAAATATGGGAACTCCCAAACAGAACTCATTCAATCTCTCCACGTGGACCGAACAACACTCCTAAAACATAGACAAAATTTCACTATGAAACAGCCCAGAAACCTGAGGATGAGAAATGAAATCAACACCTTCCCACAATTTCACGAAACGATCATCCCCCTAACAAACACAGCTAAGACCAACACCAAATCAGAACAGGTCCATCCATTCACGGCCCACACCAGTCAAAGAGACTGAACAATTTGAAAACCACACTGAGAGAAGATAAGACCACTTGGATCATGGGGTAACAATCTCACCATGCCCCCACAACAAGGATAAGCTTGCAATAGTGATGAGAATAGAACAAGGAAATTTTGGATATTTCCATTCCAAATCTGAAAGCATTATCTGGACTGAGGTTCCACACACACTCGACATCTTATGACTCTGCCCGAGCTTCACCCCGAGGCCTGTGGCTGGGGCCCTGATGGCTGAAGAATCTCCTGCCTCACAGTCAAGCATTTGCGTCCTCCATTCCCTAACTCCTTCCTCCAGAATGATGCTTCTTTCAGAACTCTTCCTCGTGTCCCGAACAGTCGCACGGTAGAAAGACTCTGGAGGAATGAAAAAAAGTAGCTTATAATGCCTGAACCGGCTAGACTTGTAGCATGCGAGAGAATGGTCCCACAAACTGGGAGTCGGTACAGGAGAAGATCCTTGCCAGACAGAAAATCTTCACAAGAGCCGACCCCCACCAACTACACCCGAGACACTAATGATGATGAGACATCCCACCTTTACTAGTTCAGAACTGAACCCACTAATAACTTTGGGACAATACAAACCTTAACTACCTTGGGAGTTCCAAACAACCCGAAGACACACTATCTTTAAAAGCTATACAATTGACTCTAATAGAAATCGATTACCTTGATAAGAGGGAAACACACAAAAAGAACTTGGAACTGGCATAACTCATTAACAACTTTTGGAGGCTTTCTGGGCGGCATACTCGTAACAACACGAAAAACACCCTTGAAACCGACATACTGCCAAAATACAATCAAAGAAATGACACAAGACAAGGGAAACATGCCCATAAGCCAAACATATAAAAAAAAGCATAATTCACTTTTCAAAAACCATTATTTCTTTAAAATTTTAAAACTCACCTATGGAACTTTATGAACCGTCACATGTGCGTTCATTCAATTCCGCTCACATCACCTACGAACAAGTTCCCCCAAGCACTTCCATTCATACCCACAAACATGTTACCATTTATAAAGAGTGTCAATGCTCAAACACTTCTTTTCCTTACCAAATCCAAACACATACCAAGTTTTTCCATACAAATACACCTTCTCTATAAAAACTCACTTTAGTAATTTCATAAACAATTTGGATGAAACACCATTACATTTCAAAACCAGTTTCACTTTTAATGCACACCCAAACCAACCGATAATAAAACAAAAAAAAAAAGAAAAAATAACCCACTAGAATGAGGAACCTGTGCCCATGTCTGACTCAGCAACATGGTGGTGAGTCATGCCCCAAGTAAGGCCTAACACTAAGAGGACCTTAAACCGGACACTTGGACTACACATGGGTCACCACCCCATGTGATGCCGCAAAGTGAACCGATTCACCTCCATTGTCATCCCTCGATTTGAAATGACCAAGGACAAGTGACTCAAATCCTGGACTAACCCTTGTAACTCAGGTCTCGTCACGAGCGGTGGTGATCAGGCACCGACCCGTAACCTACCTCCTGAGGCCCGACAGTCCTAATCTCCATCTACTGGACATCCCAAATAACAAAGGGCGCTCTGAAAAGCAACTTCCGCTAAGGTCCAACCTCCATCTTATACAATTTTGTCACGAACCAACTCGGATCGACCCTGAACCAGTCGCCCGAGCCGGTCTGCGACATGGCCCGAGAGGCGTTCCCGATCCTCCCAGGATGGCAACAAGAGCCAGGGCATCAACAGAGTATGTGGGAACGATTCTTCCTATTAAAAATAAATAAATCAATCAACAAAAATAGAACAATGCAATGAAAAACACATAAACAGAGAAACGTAACTAAATAAGAACAAAAGAGAATAAAACTAACCAAAAGAGACAACCCCTATCCTCGTGTGACCTCGCGGTCACTCTACAACTCACGACCAAACGTCGCCCAAGGCGAATGCACCCAAGCTGTAGCCTGCACGAACATTAAAAACAGAAAATACCTATAGGCGTGAATATGAAAACTCAGTAGGCTAGCCCGATATCTATTCCCAATACACTACCTTTAAAATAAAAGAAACATCATTTCAAGGTTGAACTATAATTTATAAAAGTATGGTTTTCTACATGTTACTCAAAAACAAAGTACGAGTCATTTCCCCTATTCATTTCTCAAAAACCCAAGTTATTATTTTAGTAAAACATTATCATTTTTCAAAGGGGGATTGATGTTTACATTTTCAATTTTCACAAAAGCATAAAACACCTTTCATTGAAAAACAGTTTTCTTAAACCACTTTAAAACTACACATCACTTCCTAGTAAAAGCACTACTCATGAAAACGCTACAGTAATTACACATTAAGGGAAATGAAAAGAAAATATATAAGAGTACCATATTCATCACAGCAAGTAACTGAAAAGCCAAAGACACGAGTGAACCTAGGAGATCAAGAATAAACTAGAAGGAACCAATACATGATAAATCATCCTTATTGACATGTCACGATGAAATCAAAATGCAAAATACGCTCAACCATCCTCTCTCAGGAAGGCCGAGGGAAAATCCCATAGTAATAAACCCAATATATCCACCTACTATGGGCCACTGGTCAGTACCATAACCTATCAGTACATCAATAATTCTTAGAATATTCTCTCAATATGCCATATTACCATGTCTCAAGTGTTTTGAAAGGGGGTGAACCAACCGATTCCAACCGAGCATCCAATCAGATATATATATATAAAGCACAACAGGCATCACCCCGAGTCACTCCATGGGACAACCTCTTGCTTAAACTACTCAAGTACCCAGGAGCATCTAAGCACATCCTCCCAAATCGTCAATTGCAACCAAGGCAAGAGAGTTATCCTAGGAGGGCTTTTATCAAAACATTTTCATCATTTTCCATAAACTGCCAAACAGGCATTAAATACATATCACAATAACCACTTTAAAAAGAACCAAAACAATTTTTCATGCTTCAAAAGAAATCATTTTTCATTAAAAATAGATCTATAATTGAAATTCTGTGAATTATGTTTAAAATCCAAAGAAGCATTCTTTCACTACTGGGTGTCCACTCGTCAAGAAGATGTTTCAAGTGTCTTGTATAAAATAAACAGCACTTTTTGACAAAAAATAATAATTTTAAATTTTATTATCTTATATTACTTCTCATTTATTAAAATTAATAAAATATTTAATTGAAAAATTATCATGCGCAATCATAACAAAACAAAACCATTTTTACACTACAAGAATTGAATTATATCATTGCATAATAAATGAATTAATCTTTAGTTTAATAATAATATTTATATTATATGTATTTATATAGGGCACAAACAGTAGGAAATAAAGTTACTTAAATTTTAAAAGTAGTGCAATTGGAACCTACCTCAAATTGCAGTCCAAACACAATAGCACATCACGCCTCGCACAAATGCACAAACACGCGCAAGCCAACGACCGCAGTATCGCGGGTCTTCCTCGCCAACATGCTGCAACAACCGCACAACTAAAATGCATAAACACAGACTCAAAAAAATCAAACAAACCAACGGTGTAAACACCACCTTGACATGCTTTCAAAATAGAACTCACACCACCAAAAACAGAATGTACACCACTTGCACAGTTAAAATAAAAAATTACACAACTTAACTAAGTACCCATATGTCAAAATTCCATTTTTAAACCCACTGTTATTCAAAATATTTCTGAATCATAATTCACACCACATATAATATTTAATAAACTAGTTAAAGTTTATAATACAATTTTAAATAACACTGCAAGTCTTTTACATCAAAACTCAACCAAATTTCAGTGCAACTAGAACCAAAACAAGTCCAAAGAGGTACCCTGGACTCACATAAAACAAAAGTCCTAGAATTGGATGACTTGAAACAAAATAGCAGGTGAATTAACCTTACCGAAAACAATGGCGGCATAGGGAAGAGAGTCCATCCGCCCCGCCTTTGGCAGCGGATACCGGACCATGAACCGGTGGGTCTCGTTATGTTAATCTCATATACTAGACACCAAGGAAAAAAACACAGGAATCATAAGCCGAACATTTGGGTTTTGGTTGATTATATTAAAACACAAAAAAGGAAATGAAATATAGTGGTAGGGAAGAAGGTTGTCGGCAAGGGAAAATGGAGTCATTCCAGAGGAGTGCGGAGGTGCTGCGTAGAGGGTTTCGTGATGCGCCAGAGGAGGGAAGATGTACGAGAGCTAGGGCACCAGAGCTAGTTGGCCGGGAGGAGGAGAGTGGGCTGCTTTCAGTAGGTTGCTCCAATAATAAGGGGTGGGGGGTGAAGGTCTCACGCCGGTTGGAGAAAAGGGTCTCGTGTCGGCTGGACAAGAAGAGGGGGGTGGCGGGCGGCATTATGCCAGCTGGACAGGCAGAGGGGGGTGGGGGTTCTGAGAAACTTGGGGGAGTGAGCCAAGGGCAGCAGAATCCTGGAGCACGGGTCGTAGGAGAGCGGAGTGCGGATGACCGAACCGGCGCAGTTGGGATCCGTGGTGAGGTCGGTACTGGAGAGGCTGGAGGTGCGGCAGGGCGCGGGATCAGGTTGCGCCGGACCGGGAGGTTGTGCCGGACTGGGAGACAGGGTTGGCCGACGGGCTGGTCGTTGGGCATTGTGCGCAGGAAACTAGTGGGAGGGGAAAGTGGCCCACAGCACAGAGTAGGAAAATGGGGGGGGGGGGGGGGGGCTAGCAGCTGTCTCGTGACCTGGGAAGGGAGAGGGATGCGAGTAGGTTAGGTTTAGTGTTTAAATAATAATAATAGTAATAATAATAATAATATCAATAATAATAATGATAATAATAAGAATAACAATAAATTATATGCTAATAATAATAATTACCTACTCGCAATAATAATAAAAAAACAACAATAGAATTAGAAATGAAAAAGATTCTTTCTCAATAATGATAATATTATTATTGTTAGTAAAAAAAGATAATAATATTAATAATTTTAATAACAACAAAATAGTACTAATATTAACTAAATTTTAATTAATATGAAAGCCTTGTCTCATTTCATTTTTGAAAAAAATAATCGGTCAACCGCGCAGTCTCCAGGACCAAACACGTGGTCTCCACTAGCGGAGCGAGGATCGCGCACCAGCCTAAGACCCGCCACAAACATCAAACTTCGAAAATTTAAAACCGGGACCCAACTAAACCTTTTCAAAATGATGCAGGACCGAGTAAATAAAAAAAATAAAATAAAATAAATAGGCGTCTGAGGTTGGGGTGTGACAGGCCGAATCTTAGGAGTTATGGTTTATATGCGGGTGGTTTTTCATATATTCTATGGCATGAAGATCATTCCTTAGGGCATGTTATTCCCTCCCTAGGAGTTTCATTACATTCACAAAACATCAATGTAGGTGTTTCCATTATCTTCTTTTCTGAAATATTCCATTGATTCTTGAGCATTCCTAGTTTCTTTTAAATAATTTATAAATGTGTTTCTTGTACTTTTGATATGTTGTTTTTATTTATTGTAGTTGTTAAATGTTGAAAGAATTTGATAAAAATGGATTCCCAATGGTTTCATTTATTATCCATATAATTGAATGCACATAAGGTGTTCGAAAAAATTCCTATTGTTTTCTAAACATTAAATTAAGACATGTTTTGACATTTGACCATTGTTATGTTTTGTTAAATTATATTAGATTTGCAGACTTTGAATACCATGTGATTCAAACATCTATTATGGCTTGAGAATCATAGTGGTTGTTTTTTAAAGGATTCTACATGTTTTGAAAGGGATTTTGTGATTTTGAAATTAATTAGGTTAGATGGTTTGGTTTAAAAAGAAGGTAGTGATTTTTTAAATGGTTTCAAAAAAGGTCTCGCAGACACAAGGAGGCTGCCATTGGATGTGAATTCAAATAAAGTTGTCATTCTAAGGCACATTTCCCTTGAAATATTTTCTTCTCTCCTTTATCGCTTTTCTCTTAAAATGGTTCAATGGTTTAAAAAGGAATGTTTTTTTCAGGCACTCTTAAAATGTAACTATAAATGGTCTCCTTAATGATTTCCTAATTTGTCCTTGAAACATGTTTTGGTTGGAGATTTATATTAGTAATAGCATGTTTGTTAATATGAGATGTGTTTTGGGTGTGTTTTTGAAACAAAAGGGAGATTTTGGAATTGAAAATATAAAAATGGTTCTCTTTATATTTTTTATAAATATATTTTAAATTTTTTATGTAAATGAATTTCATTATGTAATGTTAAAGGGTTATTTGGAAATTTGCATGTTTTGAAGAAATGGTTGAATTCTTAAGTGATGTAACGGCCCGATTGGAACCTTAGTCGAAGAGAAATTTATATATATATATATATTTTGGTTACCCATATAGGATGGATTTACCTTTATGGGTTATTGTATAGTGGTGCATGTGTTTGGGGTAGGCATGTGCATTGACTGAAGGTAAGGTGAGTCACGCGTGTGAGGGAGTCCATCATTCATAGTATTAATTAAACCATGTATTCCTGTATATCTTTTAGAGAGTCGAGTGACGATATCTTTCCAGCCCCAATTATAAGGGTTGGTTTTCCATGGATCACTGAGAGGCTAGGTAGTCTATGCTACTAGATTGGTTAGTTGAGGGTGGCCACATGGTTATTGACTTTGGGGATTCACTATATGTCGGTATGTGGTTCTAAACTGAGTACATCTAGGGGTGTTTCCTGGGATGTTTAGCATAAAACATGATTATTATATGTATTTATTAATTAATTTCTACTAAATATATTTTTCAATTGATCAGTACTTTATTTCCATTATAGCCATGATATTGTTTTATTTGGGTTTTTAAATAAAATGGAAATCAGTTTTGAAAGTGGAAACACAGTGTGCATAGTTTTTAGGATGGGAAATAAAAGTGTTTATTCGTTAATGATGTGAAAACAATGTTTTTATAAATTTATTTCAAACTCTCATTAATGGAATTCTTTTCAGAAAGGAAACATATGGATTCTATGGTGATTGCCTACTGAGATGTCTTGCTCACGCCCTACTTCTACCATTCGGTGTCAGAAAACCCGAACTATTTTACAGGTCTTATTTCTTATTCATGTTTATAGTTTGGATTCTATCAATTTTAGTAGGTTCAGTGGTAGATGTTAGTAACCATGAGGGCACATGGATATCTGGTTGGTTTTAACTTAGTTTGTTCTTGGTTTAGTTTTGTTTTTTATTCTGTTCAGTTGTATTTCTGTAACCAAATCAGTTTTGTTTATTTTTTATATGATAATTTTTTAGTTTTTTCTGATTGCCTTTTGTTATCTTTTTTTAGGCCAAACTATTCCCAATTTTATTTTTTATGCCTTTACAAGTTTCCAGCCCGTGGGGATCAGGAACACCCTTTGGGCCTTGTCACGGATCAACTCGAGTGACTACTTCAGGGTAGACCTAGGTTGGTTCTTAACATCATGGTCCTCAAATAATTTTTAATATTCAATAATATATGGTATAAGATTGAATCATGTCCATAAAATGGGATTTGGACAAGTTTCTATGTCATTTGGACTCTTATGATTAAAGTTTAACCACTAATTAAGAACAATTTTACATTAATCACTGTAATTAATGTTAATCACATTTACTAATATTTGAGGTAAAAAAATAAGTTGATGTAATTTAAAATTATAAATTATTATAATATGAAATATATAATCCATTTTTTAAAATTTCTATAACATAAGTGTGGGAAATTTTTATAAAATTAATTACATAGAAGGGAAGATAAAGCGGGTTTCTAATGTTTAAAGATTCAAATGTTTGGTGTGATTTTATATATAATTTCAATGTGAAATTATTCCAATTACATAAATTAGTTTTAATGATATTAAATTGATCTAATTATTCTTTACCTATAATTAAAAAAATTATTTAACTATATAAATAAATACGATGAAAATGTAGTTTTAAACTAAAATTCAGCTTTATTCACTGTTCATCAAAATTTGAAAGTTCCATGAAAAATACAAAAAATACACCCTTATAAATATCTATATTATGATTTCAAATAGGAAGATTATTTTTTAAAATAAAAATTATTAATGAGTTATACATCATATTTAAAATTAGTTCTCTATTAATAGGAGAAAAAAATTACTTTTACAAAATTACATCATTTTATTCATAAAATTGGATTAATTATTATCTTACACCTATAAAATATATTGAGTCAGTATAAACAAATACTTATTGAATATATAACATATAAATTTCATTAAGAAATGTTGTTTGTTTAATTTAGTGAGGGAAAATTCTATTTGTACATGGAAAGATAGTTTTCTAAGTGATGTAATTTTTTTAAAATGGTTCTTAAATTCACTTTTACTAATTAAAAGAGGAAAATTTAATTTTAGATACATGTGTAAAAAATATTTTCATAATTTAGTTAATATTATTCATAACTTCGATTCTTATGTCTTGGTGGTAGCTATAATAATATTTTAAAAATATTATTAGTAGCATATTGTAGTTTGGTAAAACTTGACCTTGTATATTTTACAAGTTATCGAAGGAAATCAGAATAATACGTAACAAAATCCAAACATATTTTTTCATGTAATGAAATTTAATATAATTGTATCATATTAGAAAATATTAAATATGTTTTGGGAATAATTCAAGCCATGCTTAGTGCTTTCATATAACAAAAAAATAAATGTGGTGTTGCATGAAATAAAAAATTTCAAACAGATTAAATTAATTTGAAAAAAATAATTCACAAATTCATTGGGTGTTACATTATACCCCCCTTAAAATTAATTTCCCCTTAATAATTTTTTTGGGATAAAAATGTTTTAATATCTGAAGGTTCCATTCTTAAAAACCCACATTGTAAAAATGAATACTAAAACTTCCATTAAACAAGAAAGTTGCGGTCGTAACGGTTATCCAAAGACAATCATAACTAGTTCTCTGGAAAAGTGAATGTAGGTGTCATGGTAAAACATGGAAATTGTAGAGAAATATAACTATCACATTCTAAGGGAGAGTGATAGAGAAAACGGTTAGTATAATGTTAACAATAAAAAAACATCTGATAAAGGGTCTTAAACAAGGTAGCTGATATCATAAAAAATGATGATAACATGACAACATTTTTTTTCAAGACCCCTTTCCTAAGTTTTAATAATTTTCATGAGAAGATATAATTACATGATTTTAGGATAATTTTATCATTTATTTTTTCATGAGCAATTTCCACTTCATCTATTATTCCTGAAATGATGGTAAATTTGTTGGGTTTGAAGCACTAATATATCATAACATTCGTAATTAAAACAATAAGTCATTCCATATATATTTAGTTATCATAACTAAAAAATGGTAATAACACGTTATCGAATATGTATAAATACTCATATGTCGAGATAATACATTAATCTTTAAAACCACATATATAATTTAACATAATCCATTCCATATATGTTTATCCTTACAACCCTTCAAAATTATAATTCACCAATTATTCCTTAAATAAGATATTATATAATAAAAAACATTTTCATTGGGAAAATGGGCTCGTACTTGTACTGAAAGAATATCAAAAGTGATTTTATTATTCTAGAATCCATGTATAGGGATATATTCATGTAAAACATCACTAAAGTATAAGCATGATTATTTATATAAAGCTCATTCATGCAAAATTAAACATGAAATTACTAGTAGATAATGGTAGGATATGTGTGCCATAATTATATGGGTTCCCCTCATCAATTGTAATTTAATAATCTTTACATTTATCCCTATGCATGGAAGATTTCTGATGTTGATCATAATCATTAACCTTGGGGTTTATAAAATTTCTATCATAATTCTAATACTTCGTACATTTGAAAAACCAAATTGAAGGTGGTACATTATTTGGTGATTTATCATTATTCCCATTACTTTGGAACTTAGCTGCTCAATGACATTTCTTTCCACTCTTAAAACAAGTAGAAGTTCCCCAAAGTTTATTTTCTCCCTGGTCCCTTCCACACCTAGAGCATAATGTAAATCTGATCTTCTACTCTCCATAGTTTTTAGAGATTCCTTTGAATTCCATACTTATTTACTTTTCATAATCATGAGATTAATGGGTGGATTTAACCTCCATTTTGAAGAATAATATGAGTAATTTACTTACTAAAAAATAAGTTGTTTATCCCAACCAACTATTTTGATTCAATTATAACTTCTTTACTCATATTCTTGATAAATTTCCACCAATGTTTCACTTCACCATCCAAGCGATATGTTTCCATCATAACAGTTTTTCAATATAAACAACATATAATGAAAAATATCTTTTTAGTGGTATATATAGATTTCTAATCAACTATTGTATCATTAGTTACATTAAAATTATATGGATGTTTCCTTATAAAGGATTCAAGAAAATTTTGTTCCCTACTTCAGTTATTTGGAAACTCAAAATGGCTCATTGCTTGATAAGGTTGTGTGGTCATAATTGTGATGTTTTCCACTCCATCATCCACAAAATTCATTTAATCATGAGGGACATACTTACAATTTCCATCACATTACTCATAAACATGGTTCCTTTGGGTTCTAGCCACTAAAAAAACCCAAATCCATAACATGAGAAATACTTATCATAGAGGAAAACCATATAATCAAGAAAAAATAGATATATGATGTCTAAACAACGACACATATTTTTTAATAAATAAATCCTTAGGTTCATCCTATATAATTAAAAGTAATTATCTGTTAAATTAATTCATGTTGGATCATTAAGAGTTTTTATTTTCAAAATCATATCCCCCGGGATTGTCAAACTAGGTGTGCTGCAAGTCCTGTTATCATGCACCAGTTTTTGAAACATAAGAGAGGGTGAGCTCAGATCCTTAGTAAGGCTAAACAATGGAGATATTTAAGAATAAAAAGATAATAAGGTTTTTTAGAATATGATCATAATAATTGAATATCATACCCTACATATAAAACAACATAAACATGAATCATGGAATAAATATTTATAGTTCATGAGTCGTGAACCATCATGGAATAAAGAAAATAAACAATAAAATCTTAAAATAAGAATAATACATAGAATTTTTTGGAGACCCATAAGATTATAAAATAATTTCTATAATAGTTAAGGAATAATGATAAGGTGAAATTAGTGGAATGGGTGCACTACCAAAACTATCAAAGTATCCATGGTTAACTCCTTAGACCATCATAGTGGAAAAATTCCTTTAATAAATGGGTTGACTCTCCATTCCAACCTAGTATTACCGAACCATGTTCACTCCTCATTCAATCCATGTATTATAGAACTAAAATCACTCTTTACTCCAACCTTGTATTACTGAACAATCTTCACTCTCTTTTCTATCCTTGTACGATGTAACCGAGTTCACTTCTCATTCTAACTCTATCATTTTGAACCGAGTTCACCCCTCATTCCATCCCTATCATACTGAATAGAGTTCACTCCTCATTCCATCCTTGTCATACTAAACTGAGTTCACTCTTTATTATAGCCATGTTATATCATCAGATATAAATCATTACCTAATTTATTAAAGTAAGATATAGGTCCCACCCATCTCATAATAAAATCATAAATACATTTTCATTAATACATTAATATTATCAGGACACATACAAATATATATGTTTCATAAACATCATATCAACACCAATTAAATAAAATTGTATTCATAAACATTTAATAACATCAAAACCTATGAAAAATAGATAGGTTTCATAATCATTTCATCCTAAAAAACCAATGAAAGGAAGTAGGATTCATAATATTTTATCATAGTATAACCCATTGAAGAGAAATGGTTTTCATAAACACAAATCCATTAAAACATAATCTATTCATAAAAATAATATTAATGGTTTAATTGGTTTATATACCTAGTAAACCATAAACTATAACAAAGAGTGTAATATAATATGGATAAGGATTTTCAAAAATAACACAAAACATCAATTTTTAAAATATATAACATTTTTCAAATGATTTTCATTGAATCCATTTAAAAGAAAAATATAATGGAATTCTTAAATAAAAAATTAAAACATTTATTGAGTAAAATATCCTTTTAGATTTGAAAAATTATGTTCTAAACATAACTAATTTTGAAAACCTTTTCTTGGAAAATATATTTTAAAAATTATAAAGTAAACATGAAAATGCCTTGAAAACCTTTTTAATTTTTAAATATATAAAATAATCTGGAAAACGTTTTTCCTCAAAAAAATTTTAAAGACCATTAAATTTTAAATTAATTTGAAAACATATAATGAATCATTTTAAAAAAAATTACAGTTTGTAAAGATAAAAAATTTTGTAATATTTTTAAAACATTGTTTTAAAAGAACATAGATTTATGAATAAAGAGAGTAATAAAGTCATATTTTATTACAAAACATTCTTAATTATCATAAGTTTCAATGAGTGTAAAATGGTAATCATAAATTTGGATATCATGAATAACAATAGGAAAATAAGTTTCATGAGTTTTATTGAGAGATGGATAAAATTATTTCATCAATGGAAGCATTGTAATTAAAAATCCAAATAAATGATGAGATTGTAGTAATAAAATATTACAACTTTGTTAACATTAAATAATGACCCCCATAGGATAATTTAATTAAATTAAAATTATAATTTTATGAAATAATAAAATTAATGATATAACATTTCCAAGTCAATATATACACCTCATAGAAAAATATAGGTTAATAACACGACATGTGTCTCAAAGATGGAAAATTTATAAAAAACTACATTACAGATTTTCTAACTATTGAAAAATAAACACCATGAAAGAGAAATCATAACATATATTTGTAAATATCCATAAATTTGGAATAATTATCATTTAATAAATTCATGGGAAGGTGAATATGGCATGTAACTCATTGATTATAAAAACTTAGATGGGAAAACCCTTACTACTTGAGTAACATAAGAATCTTTATCAAAATGAGATTATAACGTCATTTAAATATTTTAATACCATTAAATAAATTTAATTAATTGTATAACATTTCACAGTGTTTTATTTACACCACACGATACAAGAAAGGGATGAATATGACATGCATTTCATAGAAATAAAAAGTGAGATAAATTCGCTTACCTTAAGTCATGACTTTCTTTATACATGTTAAAGAATAATGTATAACAAATATAAGTTTATTATAAACCTACCATAGAACCATATTATTATATATAATACAATACACTACTTTTTGGATTTTTTATTAACCATTTATTAACAAGTCTATTTTAATGTTACATTTTAGTTAATATCTGCTTTGTTTTTCGTATATATTTTGGCTTATTATTCTTGATGATATTACATAGATATTGATTTACATATATCTAGAATGTAAAAAATGAAAAAATATCATATATATTCAGTATAAATGTATTTATAATAATATATAATATATATATATATATATTAAATGTAATATAGATTTCATGGATACGATAAGTCGTACTTACGTGTCAATGTTGTTTCCATTTTATATTCATATTGAAGGAAATTAATATATTTATATATATATATATAAGATTATGAAAATTTAATTATTATTTAATATATATTATTATTTCACTAAAACCATCACTAATACATTCTGTGTAAAGTGTGAACAAGTCACACCGCTTTGAGGAGGTGGTAGACCACACGTCCACAAACAAAGTTATTGTATTTACACGAAATGGAAAGAATGAAGATATATTTTAAAAAATAATTCCATAATAATAATTATATAAATTACATAATATATATCATATAAAATTATAATATCCATAATAATTACCCCCCATGATAGGTGGTAAAGGAAAAACACGCAACATCATTTTGTGAGGCGGTAGTTTTCTATAAGCCCGAATGGTAAGTTCATTACCAATTTGATGGAAGTGTGTGTAGGAGTAGGTTAAAGCCTTAAAATAACCACATATAAGAATATTTAGGATATTTATTATATTATATAATCATGTAATAATATTAAATTATTTTTTTGGATAATGAAAAAAAACAAAAATCGATACGGAAGAATGTTACCTCTTTTTCAGGTAACTCCTTTTGGTTTGCACCAAAGGGATTCCATGGTTTTCTTTATTAACAGGTTGAGGATTATAGGTTGAGAGGAGGTATGTTGGGAGATTTTTTTCTAGGGTTTGGATGAGACAATGTGGATTGTGTGGTGTTATGAAATGGGAAGGGTGACTTCATTTTTATAGTGGTGGGGGAATTTCATTCTTGTAATTATAAAATGGTAAACACTTTTGTGAGGTCTCCATTATATAAATTTTCTCTAATAATTTTAAAACATAGACAAAATAAGGTATAGTTTTGAATCATTCACATCAAATGGGTTTTTTACAAGTTTCTAGGTTTTTTGGACTCTTAATGTTAATGTTTAACAACTACGTAAACACAATTTTACATTAATGTTTGTAATTAATTTTAATCACATTCTCTAATGATTTTGATAAGAAAATAATTTTACATTGTTAGAAATTATAAATGATGATTATTAAAAATCTCTAATTCATTTTTCTAAATTCAAATCATTGAATTGGTAGAAATAATTAAAAATTTATCTGTCGAACAGGATGACAAAGCGGGTTTTTAAAGTTAAACAATTCAGAAATTTGGAATGTTTTTATATCTAATTTCAATGTGAAATTGTTTCAAAAGACATAAATATGTTTTAGTGATATAAATTTTCAGTAATTATATTTTAAATTCAATTAATAATATTATCTAATTATATATATAGAAATTTGACGACAATGTAGTTTTGAACTAAAATTTAGTATTATTTACTATTCATCATAATATGAAAGTTCTCTGAAAAATAAGAAAAATAAACCCAAAGTAAATATTGATTATATTTTTTAAAAAATTATTTTTATTTTTTCTAATATAAATTATAGAAGTTTCAAAAATAATATTTAAAATGGGTTCTTTATTAAAATGATGTTAATTTTCCCTTTAGAAAAATACATATTTTTATTCATAAAATTAGATTTATTATTATCTTATACATATAAATTATATTTGATGAGTATAAAAAAATATTGATTAAATATATAATATATAAATTTCATGTTTTTAATGTGATTTTTTTTAATTTATTGAAATACAATTGTTCTTTTACATAGAAAAATTTTTTCTTAGAAATTTAATTTCTTTATTTTCAAATGGTTCTTAAATTCAATTATAATAATTGATAACCAGCGGATTAATTTTATATACATGTGTAAATAATATTTTCAAATGTTAGTTAATATTATTCATAACTTCAATTCCAATGGCTTGGTGGTATCTATAATAATTTTTAAATATATTATTATTAGTATATTATAATTTGATAAAACTATCCCATGTGTGTTACACAAGCTATCGAAGGAACCTTGAATTGTGTGTAACACAATAAAAATATATTTTTGTGTGTACCAAATGATAATATATGTGTTATAGGTATCCCAAACAGAAATTTTTTTGTGTTTAAAGTAATCCAAACATACTTATTTCATATAAAAAAAGATATTCACTATTGTATGAAATGGAATATATCGAAAAGTATAAATTAATTCGAATTTTTTTTTCACAAAATCACGGGGTGTTACAACCTTGAAATTATATATACCTAAAATCAATTAGGTAACAACATATATATCATGAGATAAAACAGGTTGGAATTTAGAGTGAATCCAGTTCAGTAAGGTTTTATATCTATGATGAGAGTATTTGAAGTGAAACATGACTACTAAAATGATTTATAGAGTTCAAAAATACAACTATGATATCCTTGGAAATGAGTATTTACTAATAAGAAATTGATTTTTGATGATCATGTGTTTTCCAAAAATATATGTCTTATGCTAATGTTATCCTCTCACAACTAATATACTTTTATTCCTTCAGGATTCTTTTCTTATAAACTGCCATATGTTATTCCGGAACTCATAGTTATGGTCTTTGATATGTTGGTAATTGTTTTCAAATGTTATGACATTGTTCACATACCTTTATGATTATGTGATCATTTATATCTCCCTTATTTACCATTATTAAGAATCTGATATCATCATTTCTTATTATTCCAATCCAAATGTTATGGAGAATGGTTTTACATTTTATATGTATTATAATGTTCCTAGTTATGAAGAACTTATTATGAGAAGATGATGTTCATGAATGAAATAGTTGTTTATGTGTGCTTATTTCCAAAGGCATTGCACCTATACTGTTCTGGCACGGATCTTACGGTTATAAAATGAATATTCATCTAATAGGATCCAATATCTATGTACGAAAATTACAAATCAATATAAATTGAAACCTAAGTGAGTCTTCTATTTCCAACTGTGGAAATCAATCAACACATCAAAATCATCACATAGAAATTCAAGTGCTAGAAATCCCTCCACCATGAATGACAAAAAATATTCCAGTAGTATTTCTAGAATCACTAGACTGGGTTTAAACTGAGAATTCATGGATATGAGATGGGAATATTTCATTAAGGTTATGGACTGCATGAATCCGTTGGGAAGAGGAGAAGATGACATAGCCAAGAGAAACCTGACCCCATTAAGAATACGATGATTTAAAGGGGATCAACTCAATAGGGGGATCTATCCACTCTGGGATGGGAGGAGGTAGGAAAATGGAAGAAATTTTTTGAATGTAATGGTGTTCATGTGGTGCATTATGAGAAGAAATGAGAAGTGATTTTTTAGTCTCTTTAAAATGAGAAATATATCATTATTTTATAATTTCTTTGATCTTCTAAAATTGTATCGAATAACCTGTGGATGTATATAAAAACAATGTGGGATATAAATCATAGCAAGGTAATAATCAAAGTATAAAATGATGAAATTAATTTACGTTAGTCCAGAGTAAAATCAATGTGACATAAAAGGGTGAGAATCATAAAAATAGAATCAAAGCCTGATATATGATGATAATATGAAGGCAACATAAGAATATGGAAATAACATAAAACATGATATCATAAGCATAAGACATAGATAACCAATGAGACATCATAAAATAGTGTGATTAGGATAACTGCTTATATAACATACCTGGAATCTCATGAGATAAGAAAACATTTCCAATGCATTGGTAGGATATATAATTAAAGTCCCACTCATCACATTCATATCATATACATGCACTTGTGTTCCATATATATCATACTTTATTAGGAAACCATCCATTAATTTTGATCAAAAAATAATGTAGTATGGGTTAAATACATAGAATCCATAAATAAACATAGGATATGAAAATCTAGGTGAATAACCTTGATTAAAAATTAGGATGGTTATTTAAAATAAATATGATGGGCCTGAGAAAACACAAGATCATTTCAGCAGCATAATGACTGAACATAAACGTTCAAGGAAGAGTTTAATGAGAGTAAACTGTGGTCTCTCATTACAAGGGAATAATAAAGATAATAATTTTATTTATTAAGAAGAATTAAAAAATAAGAAATTTGAAATCAAAAGGATTAGAAGAAACAAATTTATTAAATAGATATGAATAAGAGACTATAAATTAACTAGATAGGGAACTTATAAAGTCTTGGAAGGAACCTATTACGAGATTGGTAACTCCTTGAGTTTGATTTGGAGAGGTATATGGAGATTAAATTCTAGGTTAATGGATTCTGGATAAAGATGAACGGGTGTTTGGGTTAATATTTAATGATATGGTGGGGGTATTCTATATTAATTTATATACTTAGGTTTTGGACTCTAAGTGAAAAAAAATAAAAAACCACAAAACTTCCCACGAAATATCACATGGTTTCTAGAAAATATGAGTTTTTTTAAATAGTTTCTTATGATAAGAAGCAAATTCATTAAAATTATATCCCTTATGATGTGTATGTGAATCATGTTAAAAATAATTAACTTTAAAAACATAAAATACAATAAAGATTTTCAAGGACTCGTCAAATATTTGTAAAATAAATCAAAGAACGTCAGTAAATATACATTTTTTATATAAGAAATATATTTTGGGATTAATTTCTTTTCTGTAATTTTTTACATCACTTTTGGCATATTATGATGTCATAATACATACCATACATTTATATTGTATTAATTGTTTACACAAAAATTATTTTGTCTTGAAAAATTATGAAAATATAATTATTGTATCATTTATACATGGTTATTTAAAAAATAAGTTTTATTTTATAAAAATATTTTTCTAAATTTAATATTTTAAATTTTCAGATAAAAATCCTTATTTACTAAAAATACTATTTATTACAAAACCAACCACTTTTTGACCCATATAAAAATTATATTTGGATTCATTAAATTATTTTATCATTTCTATTGAAATAATAATTATTTAAAGACAATATTTCTAGAAAATGAAATTTGTTTCAAACAATTCTTGAATTTATCTAAAAGTGTTTTTTATTTGGAACTATGTATTTCCAAAAAAAATAAGTTTAGTTTCTTCTTATCAAACTCCATATTTAATAATATATATATATTATATTTTTGGAAAATGGGAAAATATATTCATTATTTTCTGAAAAATAATATTTAAAAAATCATAAAAATTGGGTCTAGAAACATAACCCCTTATCGCACCAGTGTACACCCTACGAAAAAGGTGTGTGATTATGGTAATTTTATAGGGGTGGTTCGACAAACATGGATTAGGTTATGATTAATATAATCTAGAAATTATCCCATAAATAGTTTCACTCAATTTTAATCTATTGAAAATTGTCTAAGGATATGATAAGGGAATATTCTAGTAATTTCATCTCCCTAAGTAACTCTGATAAGTGGGATTTATATGGTACCATCCGACTAGTCAAGGCCATCACTTCTTCCATCTATGTTAATTTAATGTTATCATATTAATTAATATATAATAATCTTATTGGTTCATAAAAATGTTTATATTGTCAATGGTTATGATTATTAATGGACTCTTGATCCCAACAGACAAATTATGGATGTATTTTATAATAGTTCAAAATAACACAATGAAATATAGTTCATTTGTTTTATGTAACTATATTAATAAATATGGAATTTATTAATACAAAATTTAATTTCATTTCTGAATTTGTTGAGTCATAAAATTAATCCCCTTTTTTAATTTCACCCTTAGAATTTTATTTCATAAACTAAAACAAATGAGGGTAGTTCTGTTTCATCACCTCTTCTGATTCCATGTCGGATCCTCAAACTTGTGGTTCCTTTTGACCATGTGAGTTGTATTGGATCATAGAAAATTGTCTCAGAAATCTATGATCTCAAACGTATTATCCTCATATGATATATCATTCTACAAGGTTACCACTGATAGATTCATTAAATTTTGGGGACATAAATGTACATCCCTAGGAGAGATATTTGGAACACATAATTCACATGAGATAGGTTAGGCGGTTATTCAATTAAATAGGACATTGATTGGTGGTGATCAAGGATCTCAAAGGGTCCTATGTATCAATAAAAAAAATAAATTCATACCAAAAATGATTTAGTTATTCCATGATGAAATTGGAATGAAAACATTATCTCTGACCTTAAAATTTGGTATTGCAATTTATTTCCTACAAAGATTTTCTCTTACCTTTTCATGGATTTAATATGACGATGAATGGTTTGAAAATTATTTTTAATATCTTAGGTAGGATAAGGTCCCATCATAACTCCATACTCAATATTATCCTACCTTTATAGAGTATAAAACATCT